>KN834752.1:796947-1496784 GCA_000827265.1 Collybiopsis luxurians FD-317 M1 | reverse complement strand
CCCTTAAATGTCATGGAAAGCATCTTCTCTTATTGGGCGACCAACGATTTCAAAAGCATTACTCTTTTTCTTTCACATTGTTCAATATGCTTCAACATCGTGAGATGCTTCTGCAGACCTCTCTGAAAGCCAAGATGTAGATGCACTACCGGATGTGTCAGTTCAACTTTGTGTATACCCATATACCTGTGTGATCTACATGAAGGGCGAAGATTTACTGAGGGACAAGAGTGCCAGATCTGCAGCCGTATAATACCAATTTAAAAAACCACGAAGTAAACATTGATGAAATTTACATGCTGAGATTCGAAGGTAGCGGGCTCTGCCGCTCGCCGGCGCTACTCGGTTATTCTGACTGGTATTCCCGCTACTGTTAAGTAGAGGGTTTTACACCCCAACCCTTTCCGATCTTGAAGTCCGGTCAAAGCGTCCCTCGATCATTCTTGCCTTACTTGGACACGTTTGTCACCGATCGTTCTTGCTATACTTGGACATATTTGTCATCACAGGGAACGGCGACATTGCCGTCGAGCAAATCTATGACCTCTTGATGCGTCGTTTTTGCCGACCTGGGCAACTTATTTATAGCCCGGAAACCCAAGCACGAATAATCACGTCGGTCGCTCTCCCACTTTTGAATGTCTCTTGATATTCCAGAGAGGTGAACAATTTGGGGAGAACAAATCAATTGGTGGTTTCTTTCAGGATCTTCACCGTGGCAGGAAATACATGGAAAGACTTGGGTTTCCTCCTTCTAAACATAGGAAGGGACTTAATCGATGACCACGAACAAAGAGCAACGCTTGCCGGCATTTCTTACATTGTCACAGGGAACGGCTGTACGGGATTCGTTGCATACAGTGGGGTAACTGTGGAATGGTTCCGTCGGGCTGAAAATATGTGTATTTATGACCATATCGTAGGGCGGCCTCAGTCCTGGCTCGCTACATGGCTTTTGGCATCCCGAGGGCTTTCTACAACGACACTGGTTTCTGATTTACTTATAAAGACTGAATATGTTGCAGGGTTCATTCCTTAAATTGTCTTTTTAACAAGGCACAGGGAATTGGTGTCACTTTGACGATGCGGGAGGAATTGAGATATATATATTATACCTATTTCTTGTTTATATCTAGCGACATCAATATGAGTAGAGTATGGTTTCGCATCGTGCATTGACAGTAGCTGGCTCTGCCGCTCGCCGGCGCTACTCGGTTATTGAAAAATTGCAATGTAAGCCTTTCACCAGGTGAGAGCCTCGGCACGAGGCCCTTCTTCCAGTAGAAATCACTGCCTCTTTCAGTGTCAGCACTTTTTACAGGCAGAATCAAATACTCGTCTATGAATCGCAGTACCTGTAGAGTAAGGTACTGTAAAATGTGGTGACTGTTCGTAACAAAAATTCGCTCTCAGAAAGAGGCAATTGGACACGGCTTAATCTAAGCGCCATTCCATAATCTAATCTGACCGAGACCGTCCGAGACCTCGGCGCGGTGTCGCCGTTACCGAACTCTCTTCTAAACTCTCATCGAAACCGACACAACATGGCCGTATGTGTACCGACGCTCTATAATGGTCTCACATTCTGACGCTCTCATCTCTTCTGGTTCATCTAGTCCGGATACGGCTGGGGTGGAGGTAAAAAGAATCTCAACTCAACCAAAACATTCCGTTTACCCACTCGTCTCGCTTTCGTTTCCTAGGACGCTCCCGGTGCTTTGCGTACTGGCAGGAATTCCAAAAGGTATTCATGAGTCTGGCTCAGGCCCACTTTGTAAACTCAAATCCCTCGTTTAGTGCTACGCCAAAGCAGACTTTCCGACTGAATGCCGCCCTCAAGGTGACGATTACCTAGAATGTTTACACCATACTAAAGAGGTGCGTTTCTCTGTTATACCCATTTCTTTTTCTAACATTGCGCTAATGAATTCCTACTACTCATATCTTTCGTTACTCAAACCACCGTCCGCGCTCCACAATCACTTTGGTACTTCAATCACTCTTAGGCCGCCCGCGCAAAGGCCATTCAAGATGAATTCATCCGTCAAGCTGAAGCCAAGGCGAAGGAAGGCCAAAAGGTTGCGGACATATTGGCTGACGGAGTAATAGTGGGAGTGGGGTTGATACAACGAGGACAAGAACAGACTCAATCGAAATGAACACGTTTTTTTGCCTTTCGAACAATACTAGAAGACCTTCGGTCTGTTGCAAATGTGCTGTCATCAGTTGACTACTGACGAGGAGCGACACGATTCATTCGCGGTCTGGCACGTTTCCCATTAAAAGGTTCAGAGTGTATAGTACCGAAACACCCTACTGGGTATATACATCTTAGTCAATGAGATACTTGCGCTTGAAGAAGGAACGCAAGTGCATAATCTGCCATACTCCCAATCCAGCGAGAGCAAAAATGCAGAACCATGCAAAATTCTGAACGCGCTTGTTCGTTGACACTAAGATGAAGGACATTGAATATACCGCTGGAGCAGGAAAAGAATAGACAAGACGCACTGTTGGTACTCGTAAAGCGAATTTCTCTCTTTTTGAGATACTCCATTTCGTCTACAATTTCTTTCACTATTCCTTCCAGTTTGCGCATTTCGGTTTCGAGCCCGGATAAAGACTCTTGGTTGGCTATTGCGCTGTACGGGAGGCTCAGCTTGAGAGCGCCTTCTAAAAGCTCGAAAGAAGTAACACGTACTTGTAGTCTACAGCATCAGCGCCAATGTCCACGTCCAAGTCAACGATACGCGCCGCTTTTGTAGATTTTTCAGGCGGAACAGCTAGCACCCCCAAGAAACATCGTCAGATACACAACGACCAGAAAAATCATTCGGAATTGCACATACTTCCGTCCAACGTATTCTTGAAACAAACACCCACTTCTCCCTCTGCATGCGACGTGACAGCGAGTCGTGTCTCTCCATTAATATCCCGTTTACTCAGATACACATTCTTCTGCGGACTCGAATCCACAATCTCTATGTCCACTCGTTGTCCTTCTCCAGGTCCTACATTTGCCGTGACGATGACGAGGGCATTATTATGAATGGGATTCCATATGCATTTTGATTGAGGGTAGCGGTACGCTTGGAGTTGGAATTTGATGGCGGACACGGGGGGTGTGAAGAGGGAGAGGAAGATAGTGAGTAGGACGAGCACGAGAGATGATGAAAGGGTTAATGAGGGTCGTTGGGTCATTGTGCGTGAAGAGTGGCAGTTGAATTCCGCCAGCGCCAGCAAGGTACCGCGCTGACAAATCTGTGAGGCTGTGCATGAGAAGTTTTCGTTCACTTTAGGATCGAAATTTCTTGCTTTGACCGGCGGAGGTCTGGTACATTTGCACCGACGAAAGTATTCACTCTCGATGACTCAAAACGCCACAAACGCTTGAGCTGAGCTAGCGAACTCGAAGGTCGTTCCTGCTCTCGAAGCCCATGGTCCTTTGAGGAATGGAGATCTCAGATGCCTCACAGCCTCCGGACTAGTTAACGCAAGCACGCAATTTTGAAACCTCCCCATCTTAAGTGGACCATGACTAATTATGGCTACAGAGATGACTTCGAAGATATTTCATTCCATTCATAAACTCCAAATATAAACGAGTATAGTAAGCAGCCTAATTACATTACACATTTTGCTGTGGAAACTCGACCGCGGCTTGAACCCAACATTAAGAAGGAATACATTGGGAATAGTCTATATCGAGTAATGTCAGTTCATATCCATCCCCCTCTATCAGAGTCGAAAAGTGACTTACAAGGGTTGGTAGCCGAACATTTGTATCCAGCGACGCAACTCGTAGGACCTGTCCATCCAATACCTCCGCACTGACCGTAAGCTCCAGACGTACCGCCACCGGAAGTGGGTGAGCTCGAAGGTGAGGTCGTCGGAGATGTAGGCGTAGGCGTAGGCGTAGTACTGCCTCCGCCGCTTGAACCACCCCCGGTACCTGTAGGCGCGCTGCCGCCAGGAACAGTGGTCGGTACAGTCGACGGCTGAAGGGCCGTGTTCCATGTTGCAGTAGTGGGCCAAGGTGTGTTTGCCACAGCAGGGGATGTAGTTCCGTATGGGGAGGGTCCGGGAACTAGAAGCGCACAATTATACAAGTACATCAATGAAAAAGAATGATAAATCGGAACGGGAAAAAGACAGCTTACTTTGGTACGAGTTGAGCTGTTGATATATGTTGATGAGAATACCTGCATAAATGCAAAGCCTCGAATCAGATCGTCAATTCCTCCTCCCGGGGGGAAGCTACGAACCAGGGTCGGTGGCACTGTAAGCACCAGGAATCTTCACACCAGCAGGACTAACAGTTCCTGTACCACCGATCTATGAGTAGAACAACAGCTTAATATGCATTAGCAAAACACAAAAACATGGAACGAACGTTGATCTGGTAGCAGGACATGTAGAACCTATAGGTAAATCACTTGAATCAAAATTGTCATTTCCTAACGAGAGTAAATAAAGCTTACTGTGCACCTCCGACAGACGAAGCTACATGAAGAGCTGTCACAAAAGTCAGCTTATCAATCTTACCATACCATTAAATGGCGCTCATTCACATACCAATAACTTCCGCACGAAGTAGATAATTTCCAGGTTTGATATTCGGGGGAATAGTGAACGTGTAGTGACCACAATTGTCGTTCAGAACCTCTAAAGAAGTTTAATTCGTCATTAAATGTAAACACTTCAAGCATAAATAAACTTACCAGTACCCCAGTAATCTGGGTTGGAGGACGGAAGACCTATCTCTGAGATCTTGAACCAAGATGCACTTGGACCATCGGCTGTTATCGCATTGGCGACGGGTGCGAGGTAAATCTACGTTCAGTTAGGTCAGCTTCTCCAACCTCGATAGAACCTTGAGCTCACGTTTATAGGGCCGTAGCTGGCAAAATAGTGTCGATCAAGTCAGGAGACTTTTTCTTCAAAACGATACGAAACCTAACTCACTGAGCGCCTCCAATAGCCTCATTCGCACAAGAACGGTCGTTTGGCTGCTGGTGCATTTCGACGGTAACCGAATCTCCAGCTGTTACAATTGGAACCAGAGTCAGTACCTGATAAAAGACGTGCGAGCTTGGTCTTACGCTTCACAGAGCATACTCCGTTGGACGGTGTCGGGGAAACATTGCAAGTCAGGTCCTTTAGGTATCAAAAAAGACAAAAAGTCAGATTGAGAATGATTTCCCCTTTTCTCAGAGTGGAGATCGCCACGTACATTCGAAGTGACGTCCGTAACTGTATCGTACCAAGTCAGTTTCTTTATCGAACAAAAAGAACGAAAAAAAAGGTATAATTCTACTCACCAGGGTTGTTGCTTAACGGAAGCCGCACGCAAGAGCTACCCTGATCGACTCCATTGATCCAGAGCTCCTGGAAGGTAGCATGGGCTGAAGCGGAAGCCACAAAGAACGCTGCCGCAATTAGTGAGTAGTACATTGTTCACCTCTTACTTCCCCGAACAAACCTACACTTTATATATGCGCATTCTCGGAGCTTCCCAAACTTGTACAGGTCTAGCGGAGAATATAGCAGACTAACTTGTGTGGATTTCTCCGTATTTTCATCGAATAACAGCGAACGACTGAATGATTGAATGATGTAAACGACAGAAAGGTGTTTGGTAGCGGAGAAACTGCGCCAAGGCGAGATCAGTACCTGTTGAAAGTGGTATGTAGTACAAACGCCGGTCTTGGCAATGATGAAATATTAAAGCTGAAGAAGCTTTGCCTGTTGTAGGGTATATCATTTCGGAAAAAGAGCATAGACCACGAGGGTCGACTCAAAACGCCGCTGATGCTCGAGCTGAGTCAGCGAATTCGAAAGCTGCCCCTCCTCTTGAAGCCCACGGTCCTTTGAGCAGTGGAGACGCCTCCCAGCCTCCGGACTAGTTAACGCAAGCACGCAACTTTAAGACTTCCCCATCTTACATGGAATAGGGCTGATTATGGCTACAGGGATGACTTCGAAGAAATTTCATTTCATTCACAAAATCCAAATATGTCCGAGTACAGTAAGCAGCCTGATTACATTACACATTTTGCTGTGGAAACTCGACCGCGGCTTGAACTCAACCTTAAGAAGGAATACATTGGGAATAGTCTGTATCGGGTGACGTCAGTTCATATCCACCCCCTACTGTCAGAATCGAGTCAGAGACTTACAAGGGTTGGTAACCGAACATGTGTATCCGGCGACGCAACTCGTAGGACCAGTCCATCCAATACCTCCGCACTGACCGTAAGCTCCAGACGCACCCCCACCGGAAGTGGGTGAGCTCGAAGGTGAGGTCGTCGGAGACGTAGGTGTAGGTGTAGGTGTAGGCGTAGGCGCAGTACTACCTCCGCCGCCGCTAGAACCACCCCCGGTACCTGTAGGCGCGCTGCCGCCAGGAACAGTGGTCGGTACGGTCGACGGCTGAAGGGCCGTGTTCCATGTTGCGGTAGTGGGCCAGGGAGTGCTGGCTACTGAAGGAGATGTAGTTCCGTATGGGGTGGGTCCAGGAACTAAAAACGCACAATTACATAAGTACATCAACGAAAAGTGGAACAGGGAAAAGATAACTCACTTTGGTAAGTGTCGAGCTGTTGGTATATGTTGATGAGAATACCTTCATAGATGCAAAGTCTCGAATCAGATCGTCAATTTTTCCTCCCTAGGGATAGCTACGAACCAGGGTCAGTGGCGCTGTAAGCTCCAGGAATCGCCACGCCAGATGGGCTAATAGTTCCTGAACCACCAACCTATGAGCAGATCAATAACTTAGTATGCATTCGCAAAAAACGAGGACATGAAACGAACATTGATCTGGAAGCAAGACATGTAGAACCTAAATGTATTTCATTTGAATTACAAGGTTTCATTCCCTGATTAGAGTAAATAGAGCTTACTGAGCACCACCGACAGACGAAGCTACATGCAGAGCTGCCACAAAAGTCAACTCATCAATCTTACCATTACATCAAATGGGGCTCGTCCACATACCAATCACTTCCGCACGAAGAAGATAATTTCCTGGTTTGATATTCGGTGGAATAGTGAACGTGTAGTGCCCGCAATTGTCATTCAGAACCTCTGAAGATATCAAATGCAGCCATGGTCGTCATTAAATAGAACCTCCCCAAGCTAACAAACAAACTTACCAGTGCCCCAGTAATCTGGGTTGTCAGACGGAAGACCTATCTCTGAGATCTTGAACCAAGATGCACTAGGGCCATCGGCTGTTATCGCATTGGCGACGGGTGCGAGGTATATCTATGTTCAATCAGGTCAGTTACTTCTGCAAGCCCACTAGTACTCACGTTGATAGGGCCGTAGCTGGCGCGGTGATATTGAGTAAACTCAAATAATCTTCAGTGAAGAAAAATAGCTCACTGGTCACCTCCAATTGCCTGGGTCGCGCAAGAACGATCGTTTGGCTGCTGGTGCATCTCGACGGTGACCGAATCTCCAGCTGACGCGATGAAAATCGGAATCAACAATCAATAAAAAATCATAGAACATTCGAAGAAAGACTTACGCATCACAGAGCATATTCCGTTGGACGGCGTTGGGGTAACATTGCAAGTCAGGTCCTTTAGGTATCACACAAGAAGATCAGATTAAGAGTAAGTTTCCCGTCTTCGAGTGGAGATCACAGCGTACATCAGAAGTGACATCCGTAACTAAATCATTACCAAGTCCAAGTGAGCTTCCATATCAAGCGAAGGCGAGGACCAGTCCGAAAGGGAAAGAAAGAATACGTTTACTCACCGGGACTGTTGCTTAGCGGAAGCCGCACGCAAGAGCTACCTTGATCGACTCCATTAATCCAGAGCTCTTGGAAGGTAGCGTGAGCAGAAGCGGAAGCAACGAAGCATGCCGCTGCGATCAGTGAGTAGTACATGGTTGTTCGTCGTCGTTAGTCGTTTTAATTGGTTAACCGCAAACAGCCTTTTCACCTCGAACAAGTCTACATTTTTATACGTGCGTACGCACTCTCAGAGCTTCTCAAAATTGCACCACCTCAGTTCTAGCGGAGGATACAACACACCAACCTGCGTGGATTTATCCGTATTTCATCTAATAATAGCGAACGATTGAATAACCGAATGGTGTAAACGATAAAAAATATTCGGTAGCGGAGAAACTGCGCCAAGGCGAAATCAATACCTTTTGAAAGTGGTATGTAGTACAAATGTCTGTCTTGGCATCCCAGAAATAAAACTAGAGCCGTGATGGCCTATTAAAGTTATTGCCTGTTGTAGGGTATATCATTTCGGAAAAAGAGCATAGACCACGAGGGTCTCGTCCTTGGAAACACCGAAAACGAACCTGCCGGTATTGCCCCGATGAAGATCGAGAAACATCCTAAAGAGCACGAAAGAGGACGTCACTCCTTTTACATTACAGCGGCAACAGAATAGAAAGAAAGGGTCTGTTTAATCTCGGCGACGCTTATATATCTCACTTTAGATCGAGGTCATGGACATGTTATTCGAGATTTAGAGAAAAAAAGGGCATCAACAACAGTGTATGAATAAAAAGGGGTAGAACTATACCGACGGATTCTATAGAAAAGCGTTCGACATATCTTTATTTTTTTTTTCGAAGGTAGTGATCCGAAGTTCAGCGGTATAAGTATATAGCAGAGACCTAAGCACGAAAGCAATATTTTCTGAGGCACCGACGAAAAAAAGAAAAGAGTCAGAGACGAAAAACACTCAGCCATCAGCTGTTGCCACTGCCTTTTCTGGTCCGTACGACCTTGTTCCGTAGGGCACGTTCCTTCAGTTCGTTTTCTCTTTGAGACAGTTCCGCTTGAGAAGGCGACTTAGATTCCTATTCCTCGATTGATAATTAGCCGGAAGCCAAGATAAAAGGTTAAAACGGACAAACCTCATCACTATGCAACTTGCTATTCTTCTTCTCAAGCTCAGCTTGACCTTTGATCTTGAGCTCTTCGACATCCTTGCGATCCACATCCATACGTTCCGCGGGAGGAGAGCCACGACGGGGAGTACGGCTACGACTCCGGCTACTTGGGCTAGGACTACGAGTATACTTCCTGGAACTTTTCTCGTCCCGACGAGGGCTCCTACGACGAGGTGGGGATCTGGAAGGGCTCCTGCGACGTCTTGGGGGGCTAGCGCTCCGCTTGCGTTTACTATAACGCGGAGGGGATCTGGACCTACTCGGAGAGCGAGAAGGAGAGGGACCACGAGATACCCGACGTTTTCGAGGCGGTGGACTCCGACTGTCTCTAAATCGCCGAGGAGGAGTCATGGAAGGTGATCGATTTCGGCGACGCGGAGGAGAGCGTGAAACGGAACGGGAGGGTGAACGACGCTTGAGTGAACGCCTGGGAGGTGAAGGAGAACGTGAGGCACGGGCAGGCGATCTACGACGGGGCGGGGGAGAACGGTATCTTCTGGGAGAACGAGAACTAGCAGAAGATGACGGAGTACGAGATCTTCGTCTAGGAGGAGGAGACCGTGAGTTGTGCCTTCTAGGACCACCTCCACGACCTCCCCAACCGCCATCTCGACCTCGAGTGCCACGGTCATCGTCAAAGCCTCTGCCACGACCGCGACCGCGGCCACGGCCTCTGCCTCCACGACCGCCACGGTCCCCGTCTCGAATTTCATCCAACCTAGCTCTTCGGTCCCTCTCGTCAATGGCACGGGTATCGCGTTCGCGGGCCTTGCGCAATTCTTCCTTTTTTTCTTCAACAAAGGTCCGAGGAACACCTGTCATATCAGACTGAGCCTCAAGCAATAATTTCCAGAGAGCAGACATGAATGCAGGCGTGTCTTTCGTGAGGAAACCGGTCAAATTAATTTGCATCTTTCTCGGGTCAGGAAACTGGCAACAAATGAGGCCTATGAGACAACATCAAAATCATAATTCGAATGTCCTTACCAGTTCCTGCTTATCTTCGAGAAGACCCATAGCATACTCGACCACAACTTCATCCTCGAAACCGACGAGTTCCACTACTTTTTTCGCAATCCATGGTCTGATAACGGTCAAATTGACTTTACGCATGTCAACCTTGAGCGAGTTATTCAAGATGCACCAAACAGCTTCCAAGTATTATTCCTACCTTTTTGTCAAATTCCGGAGGAAACTTCATGGATTTGAGTAGTTTGAGCTCTTTGTCGGAGAAACGCCTGTCCTGGTCGGCTGAAGTACCTTTGAAGAAGCCTAAAAAGGATGAGCAAAAAGGAAGTTAAGTGAGTACGACAGCGAACGGATACCATGATTACACGCCTGGTCTCACCAGCGTCAGCCATGATGAACTTGAGA
This sequence comes from Collybiopsis luxurians FD-317 M1, assembly GCA_000827265.1. Lineage (NCBI taxonomy): Eukaryota > Fungi > Basidiomycota > Agaricomycetes > Agaricales > Omphalotaceae > Collybiopsis > Collybiopsis luxurians. The sequence continues at coordinate 1,486,482 of KN834752.1, read as the reverse complement.
TTTCTGTTTTCACTGTCCTGGCAGTCGAGAAGAAAAGGGTTTGTGCGTGAGAATACGGCAATTCGGCATCCATCTAGCCCTTGGATGGCTCATTTAGACGCCCATGGTAGCGTAGCGGCAAGACTTCGGTGAGTATACTATACGGCACTGCGTAGGTATTTTATTTGTGGTGAATATTGGCATAGTTCAGCTTGATTGGCTGAATAGTATCTTCTCTCCGGCTATTCCTGGGACTTTCACCATGAGAAACGATAGCCACAACACGGCCCGACCTAACTCTTTCTCTAGCCATTACTATGACCCCGAACATTATCACCAAGATTGAGGCGAGTATTCTTCCGGATGATGCATATCTATCAATTATATCTATACCTTGATCCTGCAGATCTTCCGCGTTCCTCCCCGGTGGCTCTTCGTCCGGGTCGAAACATCCGACAACATCGTCGGCTGGGGCGAAAGTACTCTCGAAGGGCACACAGAAGCCATTGAAGGCGCTTTTAATGATCTGAGAGAACGCTTTATTGGTGCTGAAGCCGATAACATTCAGGATATATGGCAAATTGCCTACATGGGTAGGTTCTACCGCGGAGGCCCGGTTCTCATGGTACGTACAACACCTATGCATCTGATCTGCTCGGCATACGTATGACGAATGTCCTATCTACATAGAGCGCCCTTTCCGGTCTCGATATCGCTCTCTGGGACATCAAGGGCAAGAAACTTAAGGTGCCGGTTTGGCAGCTGCTTGGAGGGAAGGTGCGGGAACGAATAAAAGTGTATGGATGGATCGGGGGAGATCATCCCAGCGAAGTCGTCAGCGCTGCGGAAGCGCGGAAAGCTCAAGGGTTCACCGCCGTGAAGATGAATGGAACAAGTGAGGCCTTGAGAATCGTGATCGTCCAATACACAAATGCTAATCATAGGCTATCGGCAGACGCACTGTCATGGATCGACTCGCCCAAGTTTCTCGAAGCTACTGCTGAGCGCGTCAAACAAGTCAAGTGAGTTAATTTCGTGCATTTTGTCCTACACCGATCGCAGTCGATATGCATACTAAGCTGATCCCAACTCGTGCATGCAGATCAGTCGGATTAGACGTCGGGGTCGACTTTCACGGAAGGCTTCACAAGGGTATGGCCAAACAGCTTGCAAAAATTTTGGAACCTCTCCAGCCTATGTTTATTGAAGGTAGTCTCCGTGGTTTTCGAGTCGGTGGAAGTGAAACTGATCATTTTTACCAGAGCCCCTGCTTCCTACCCAACCAGAAGAAATCGCCGACCTGTCGAACACCATATCCACACCCATCGCTCTGGGCGAACGACTCTATTCACGCTGGGATTTCAGACCGTATTTGGAAAGACGCGCAATTGATATTGCCCAGCCAGATGCAAGTGTGTAACTACTGGTGAATCGGTTTTCCATTTACTGCGTCCTAGGTATCACACTGCGGTGGAATTTCCGAGTTGCACAAAATAGCTAGCTATACGGCGACGTACGATGTGGCTCTCGCGCCTCATTGCCCTCTAGGCCCGATTGCATTGGCTGCATGTATGCAGGTGGCGATTTCCGCTCCGAACTGTAAGTCTTCCCCTCACTCACCTGAGCCCCACTTACTGTTTGAACAGTTGTGATACAGGAAATGAGCTGGAAGGTACTTCTTTAAATTTAACTACGACGTTTCGTCTTACTGAGCATGAGTCAGATGCATTACAATGTCAAGGCCCAAGAGGAACTGGGCATGGAGGCGGACCTGCACACATACTTGGTTAATCCAAATGTGTTTACCGTAAAAGACGGATACATTGCTGCTTTAACAGGTACGTATGAATCTGAGACCAGCTGTTGTTGTCGATCGGAGCTTGCCATTGTCTCATTGACTCATTGACATCCATTCACACAGGACCTGGAATTGGAATTGAAGTTGACGAAGAACGGGTACGGAAGACGAGTGAGTACTATGTACAGAAGAGTAGTCCTTGGAGGAACCCTCTCTGGAGAGGAGACGATGAGAGCTTGAGGGAGTGGTAAAAAATACGGTACTTTAGTTTTTGAATGTAAGGCCTAGCCTGGACCTAGAGAGCAGCGGCGCGGGAAGTCTGGCTTACGTAATACCGCGTTTATTGAGAGCGCGCCAGGGCTGGACATTTAAATTTGTCCCAGATCTGTTGACACTGACAGTGAGGCTGGGTCCAGGGAAAAGATATTAGGTCCCCGTCGAGGTTTCTTTTCTTCCATCTTGTTGTCTGGACGAGTATCGAATTCCGTACTTGAAGTCGCTTTTAATAGCTCTCGCGACCGTATTGAGCTTATGGCGTTAGGTTTCTCTTCTAGTTCCTCTCCGCTTCCCTCCACAACAAGCACCGAACCTTCTTCCACATCCTCTTCGGCTGCTTCTTCTTCTTCCTCCTCTTCCAATGGCGGCGGTGGTCCCGGCTTCACATCTAAAGGAGCCAATTACTTTTTTGGCTTTCTCGTCACATTCATCGTTCTCCTTTCCATATTCATCTGTTGCGGGTTTAATACGCGCAGAAGGTTAGCGCGCCGGAGGGCTTTGTTTGAATGGGGAGACTGGGGATCCGACGCAAATCTTGGAAACGAAGGACCGGTTGCTCAAACTCCCACCTTTTTTGAACCTAAGTTCGGGAAAGGAGGTAACAATAACTTATGGGTATCAATACAGGTATGCGCCGTTCTTCATGTCGTTCGTTCGTACTTGTTGACGCTCTCTTCTACATTGCTCATTTCGCAGCCTTTAACCGCTTCAAAAGTGACTATTACTATTAGCCGACCTCTTCTTCCGCTCGAACCCCCTCCACCTCCTATACGAAGACCCTCTTCAAACCCTTATGCCATTCACGGCTTGTCTCTTCCCACCTGGGCACCCTCCCGAGTCATTCCGGTTCATGTCAATCAAGGAAATGACAAGGGAAAAGGGAAGGGAAGCTCCACACCGAAAACCATTGAAGACGAAATAACTCTGATGCAGGTAGCTGTGGTAATAGCTATGCCTCGTCCACCAGGAGACTTCTCGGAGGACGATAAAAATACGGACGAGGATCATCTGAAAACTCTGGAGATTGGTATTGCCTCTCAAAATTGGGACAACAATACCCATATACCTGATGGAACACTACCCTCATGACAGATATGTCTTCATGCTCCCACGTTGAAACGTTGACGTCTCGTTCTATTTTAACTGAATGCCTTTTTGCTATCATTACTCTTGTGTACGCGTGTAGAATCAAGTTAGTTACTGTATTCTAGGGATTTTTTTCATATGTACAGTATCGTAGTTTTCGGGTCTATTGGATTCATTCTTAACTGTCTAGGTTTGGATGGATTGTTCAGCGCGTAACTTGAACCTAGGCCTAATCTGAAGCATCCATTGTCTGGGTAAAGACACCGTTTCGCCCTATTCGCTTCTGGTAAAGAACCAAAGCCGCGATACATTTGCGAAGTTCCGAATGTCTGGAAAGCATGCAAGGGTAGTCTTGAGCCTGAGCAGCGGTACGCGACGAGAACGCGTCTCGGCGCTTATTACACGTGAAGGGACGCGGCGGACCACGTTACAAAGTTTAAGAAGTTGATGATTCTGATGAAGCTTCCTGTCTTCTTTCTTTCCTCCCATCTTCACCCAGTGGGCAACCGTGTACTCGGTAAGCTATCCTGGTCTTTTGAACATGTTCATTCAGTGGATGCTGATTCCAATCTGTCTCCTTCTAGTTATAGCTCAAGCGTAGATTGGGAAACCCTCCGGAATCTGGCGCCTACACCCCATTCAAAAAGGTTCTAGCTGCTAGGAGCTCAAGCTTCTCTGCTGTAGCGGACTATTCATCGATTTCTACTTACCGTAAAGAAATAAACCTCTATATTTAACTCCCCCATGAAGTATTTTCAGCTGGGGGGCTGGAATCCGAATCGACCTCGATGGTGAGTTATAATCTGTTTTCTCAAAATGGAGTCTGGTATTGCATCGGTACGAACTGTGGATCGGAGATAGTACGATTTTTCGCCAGCTGCTTATTTTCTGACGCTACGTAGCACAAGCTCTTTCTCCGAGGCTCTGTATAATCTTCTCCATTAGTTCGTCTAGAATCTAACCGTTCTTTTTTTCTCTTTTCCGTCGACTCTTTTATCTCTTTGGCTCTTTAGGGATGACAATTTGAGTAAGGCTAGTAAGAAATTCAACGACCATAAGAAGAATGCAGAGAAGGTGTTCAATGCCTTGACCAACTCATTCAAATCCAAGTCCGAGTACAAGTCCAAGTCTGAGGATTATGTTGACAACTTGGAGGAGGAGGATGGAATCAAACTCACCCTGGGTATCCTCAGATCCGGCGCTTCGGTCCTTCTTCTCACTTGGGATCAAGTATCCCGCATTTGCTCAGCATATAGCCTTCCCCGACCTCGGCCTCATGAAGAAATAGATTCATCTAGGTTTGAATCACTCGCACCTGTCGAGTTTATCGATAGCGAGGAACTGGCGGCCAAATTACGTGTTCTTGAGCCCAAGCCACTCAAGGGGAGGTCCTTGGACCGCGACACGTCTCAAGCCAACAAGGCCTATGCCTTGGCTTCTATTGACCCAATTGGTGGAGAAGAACCTGAAGGCCTCAGGCGTGGTCTGTTTGAGAATGTACGCGTACTCCGACAGATCGTGTACGGTCAAAGATTGATCCCGCCTCCTCCTCCCACTCATTCCCCGAATGATCTGTACCCACCTTATGTCCAATTTGCCCTAAGGCAAAACATCAACCTCATACTCGCTGGTCGTGGCGTTCATCTAGCCGCGTTCGCGTACACGCTCTGGGCTCAAGATTTAAACCGGCAGTTGGAGAACAGGGAACGGAGTCCGGATGTTCTCCAAGTTGCGTGGGCGAGGACTAGGGATGGTTTTAATGATCTCCAAGTCTTGAATGAGGGTGATAGTGCTGGGTCGCAGGTTGAATTTGGATGGAATTCTTACAAGACTCAGCCGAGGATGAAGAGTAAGGAGTATCCAAAGACGATCAAGGAACCGATGAAGAGTTCACTGGTTGGGGAGCGGCTCATTGACAATCTGTTGCAGCTCAAACCGCGTTCAGAGAACTCTTCGAAAATTGCAAACGATTCCGAGGTTGAGCATCTTTTCCTTCTGGTACACGATGAACCGAGATTCCGTGCCCTGTTTCTTGATCTTGGTGTCAACCTCTTGAAGGGCAGTTCTGGATTGGACTCATTCGACGAGGCTGGCGGAAGCGCAGATGGTTCAGGGCAGGAGTCAAGAAAATGGACATATTCCTATGGTACTGAAGTACAGTCCGAGTTGAGAGCGCTGCTTCGAGATGTAGGTATTTAATTTATCTCCCTGTCTTCCTTTGCTCACTTTCCTTGTCTTGACATTCAGGATTCTTATTCTGACTACGATCCTCACAGATTCCCTGGCTCCAGCCGATACGCAAATGGGAATTACCGAAGAGACCCGCGAGACCGAAACTACTCTCCCAATCGTTATGGGTCAGACGGATACTCTAATCACACAAACGGAAACTATGCGTCCTCTTCTTCGTCGTTGACTTTCTCCGGTCGTCGCGCGCCCGGCTCATACTCATCTCTCTCGTCCAACGACTTCCAGTCCAACGGTCGAAACCAAAGCGAATACCTTTCATCTTTTTCCGGTAATGGCGGACCCAATGTCGGGGTGAAACGAGAGCAGAGGGACGATGACCCGCGAGCTGTGAAACGAGAGCAGCGGGAAGATGAGCTGCGAGCTGCGAAACGTCAAAAGATGCACGATGGTCATAGAGAACAACGAGACGACGACGAGGAAGGTGTCTATGACACCACTTCCGAGGAAGACGAAATAGAAGATGGCGAAGTCAGTTCTTCTTCTCTTCATCGCAAAATGAAGAAAGAAGAGGACAAGGATACGAAGCCAAACCCACAACAATCTCCTGCAAGCACCAAAATCCACATCCACGCCCTCGACCTCCAAACTCTTTTCACCGTCTCCACTGGTGCTGCTATTGGTGCCCAGCACGTACAGGATATTGCTCGAGAGTTACAGAAAGGTTTCGGCGGAGTTCAGCTCCATGGCCAACTAGAGGAAACAGAATATAGTGCTGGATGGGACGCAGAGTGCGTATTGGTTTTCCTGGTTTCCCTTTATCCGCAGGAGTCATACTAATCCATCTTTTTCCTCCAACCTTTTTTCTCTACGCAGACTCATGCTCGCAATCTTTGGGAGACTCATGGACGGAGATTCAGTCGATGACCAGAAATCCAGTGCGTCCGGACGGCGGGCAGCTCAGAGGGAGGAAGAAGAGGAATTGCGAAAACTTCGGAGAGAAGAACAGGAGAGGGAGCAAAGGGAAAGGCAGGCGCAGGCACATCTGGACGAGGAAATTGATCCTAATGATTTTAACTATGCGGCTGCCGCCAGGGGTTCTGGGACAGCGAATTCAAGTTTGGGGGGATTAAGCGAGGCTTGGGAGGACTATGGGGAAGATGACGATGATTAATGTTCTGAGGCAGATTTTTATTGGGAATCCGGATTTAGAATGGTTGCGTGCTTTAAAGATGGGTTTAAGATTCGTTGCGATATGGCACGGGTCCGTGTTGTATTTCTTGGAACTTTCTGCATTTGTATTACTACCGAGTTGGCATTGTTTAGGTTTGGCTAGTTTTCTAGTTGGTGTATTACTTGTTTGCGATGTATTGCGATGCGATGCGATGTAGTGTGGTAGTAGCAATTTGAATTTTCTTGGAACTGTTATTATGTAATTGTCTTGGAAAAAAAGGTATCCAAATACAATGTGAGAGTATACAATATGAATGGTAATTACAAGACCAACCCCCCCCCTAATATACATCCAGCCATCCGAGAAGCGAGCGTTATGCTCGTATTTTTGTTTTTGCGGGTATCGGTTTTGTTACTCCATGGTTCCCTCGACTCTCCGACCGTCCCCGTCCAGCTCCGCGCCCATTCGCACCGGCGCTAGCTTCCACCTCCGAGATATCCCTTTTATCACCGCCACTGCCTCCCGCTGCTGCGACTGCAGCTCCCTCTCCACCACTAGCAGCTGCACCACCCCCACCGCCCACTCTCACTAACCGACCCAAACCACCACTAACACCCGCCCAAACCCTACTCCCAACACTCCCCACACCCAAAACCAAACACCTCACCCCCCTCCCAAACACCCTCGCGAGCCTCACAACATACTGCATCCACATCCCCATACCCACGAGGACACCGAGGAACCAAAGGCCTGCGGGGGGCGCGGCGTCACGCGCGACGATGAGGAGGAAGAGGACGATGAACAGGACGGAGAGAAGCATGCAGAGGGCTGGGATACGTGCGGAGAGGGCAAAGTAGCCCCAGGATTGTGTAGATTGGGGGTGGGTTTGGGTTTGGGATTGCGGTGGGGATCGAGGAGGTTGGGAAGAGGACGAGGACGAGAATGACGGTGTGGATGCGGATGAGGAAACGACGTCGGAATAGGAGGTAATTCGAGAGGAGTAGGGTGATGAAGAAGGTGTAGAGAAAGATGAAGACGGGTGAGCGCGATTCTGTAATAGAAACAGTGGTACGTTAGTATTGTGCTCTACAAACAAGTCGCCGGCTATAATGCACTCACGAAAAAAGTCTCAAAATCTACCCAGCCATAATACAGCAAGAACCAGGTGACGAAAAGCAACCCCAGCGCCGTTGCTATGATACTCATGCTCACTGCCGACCGAGCAAGCGCGTTTATGGGGAACAGTGATTCCGAAAGCATAGTGTCGGAAAAAGCTTCCGAGGTGGTTTTGATTTCAGAGTCGGCAGAAGATGGAGATATAGCGAAAGTAGCAGCATCGACGCTATAAGGAGGTGGTGTGAGCATAAAACAGCAGGCAGGAAAACAAAGAGACTAACCCAGCCAGCGCAACCAGCAGTACACCTACGTAGTTCCACTCGGTTTGCAATTGCTGGTGAACACGTTCATATCTCAATGTCCTAAACTTCGCATCATCACCTGGCGGCAACACCGACTCCGGACTGGTTGAAGAACGACGAGCAGATATGTACTGTTCGGTTTCAGCAATCCTGAGCTCCTTGTAGACCGTGAATTTACAGAGAATGCGTTCCCACCACTCCCACTCTATTTCCCAACCGTTGCCCTCGCTCTGGAACTCTACCATCGCGTTCTTGTTTCCTTCATCCAGATCCGAGTAGCTAGGCAGGATACCTGGCTGGGACATGCCGAACATCCCTAGAATCGGAGCGACATGGTCGACCCAAGGCCAAGGGGACCAACTCGAGTCCTTTTGCTCCTCGCCACTCTCTTCTTCCACACTGATGACGACGCTGTCATCGAAGAACGAGGGCTCTTCTTCTTCTCCTTGTTCAGAACCGGTGTCTGTCTCCGACACTGATTCCCACTCTTCAGGAACTTCATCGTCAGAGTTACACGCATACCCTTTTGGAACGGGTCGACGGACGCGACGACGTCTTCTGAGTGTTGATTCGGCAGAAGGAGGTTGAGTAGGAGGAAGAGTGGTGCCCTCATCATTAAGAGTTTGCGAAGACGTTGAGCTTGATTCAGCGTCGTCACCTTGATCACTTCCTACCCACCCTTCCTCTTCCTCTTCCTCCTCTTCATCGCAAGTGGGAAGTCCAGGTCCACCAACTTCTCCGGCAAGCGTCAGAGGAGAGTCCTTTGGCGGGACAAGCTTGACGTGCAACGAGGGACCCGTAGGACCAGTCTTGTAGGGACTTTTCTCAGAGGCCGAACTGGACGAACTGTCTTTCCTCGCACGTTGCGAGCGTTTCGTTCGAGTTACAGCACCAGAAGGAGTAAGGCATAGAGTGATGTGACATTGTTCTGTGGATAAAGATCAAATAAGTAGCTGGCCTGCAAAAGCTCGAACGAAACCCTTACTCGAAGTATGTCCCTGTTCCCTAGCCATCTTAACTAATTCACCCATCTCATACACGCAAGAACCCAACACAGTCCTATTTTGCCTCCGGGCCTTCTTCTTGCTAGCTTGGGGAGTGTGTATGACCTCGAATAGTAGCCTCGTTCTCGCATGGGGATTTGAGCTGTTGTCAAACAATGAGTACGAGTACGAACCCAATAAACATGTATAGAGTATACTACGCACAGTTCCAGCCAATCTTTGGAATTTGGGTTCTGGCCATCTTTTCCGAGTGGTCTTTCGTGGATGGCACAATGGTTTTGACCGAGGTGGTGATCGACAGAGACGCAGACGAGTGGTTTCCATGTGTTAGTACTTTTTCGGTGGAGTAGGTGCAGGTTATTGCTTCGAAGGACTGCGAACAGGGTTAGAAATAATGACGGCGATCTATTCAAGGTTCTGAATCTTACTGGAAACACGCCATATTCTGACATAAATAAATTCAGAAACGGCAAGAAAGTAAAAAAGTAATCCACGTACGAATTATTTTCCTCCATTTTCTCAGTGTTTAGAATGCAACTGGGCTGCTAGAGACCTTTTGCTAGGATTTAAAGGTGGAAGATGATCATCAAGCCAATTAACAGCATAGGATTCGGCGCATCGCTTTCGGTCGGCAGATCATCAAACAGTATCATTAATATCTATCAATCAGTTACAACGGAGTTTCGCACTAGCGTATTTCTAGATACGTATACAATGAGCGGGATTACATACTAACATAACTACCTCCAAACATCTTCCTCCCCAGCGTCAGGATCACGACCATGGTCATGAACATGCCCAACACCCAAATCAAACACATTCCTCATTCTCGCACTCTCCTTAAACGCCTGCATCTGCTCCTGAACCCCGGCGCACATCGGGTTCGCCGCGAGAATCGAATAAGCTTCCCCCAACCGCTGTTCAAGGTCCATCACCCTGGACTGCGACGACGGATGGGTATTGAAAAACTCCGGAGAGCGGAACTTGGCCTCCAATTGACCTAAACGCGCAAACATTCTTTAGATAGATGGATCAGTAAGGCGCGAAAGAGTTACGCGGTGAAAACGTACTCCGGCGCAGCAGCAGGGTTATAACAAGCTTTGGACATGAGCCGCAGTCCAATTAGATCAGCTTCCCTTTCCTGTGTCCTTGAATTCGGAAGTTCCAACAGTATCTTATTGATCAACGCGCTTATTCCAAAATCTATCCCCAGAAGCGCTAGGAATAGTCCAAGAGCTATGTAAACCGACTGTGAGGAGAGTCGTTCCGCCGTATGGCGCGCAACAACATGTCCGATTTCTACAGGAAAGAGATACCATTAACGTCAAATAAGCAATCGGAAACTCATACATACCATGCGACAAAACGGCAGCCAACCCCTGCTCATCTTTGCATACCGGCAATATCCCCGTAAAAACAATCACAGTTCCCGGCGTCGCAGCAGCATTTACAATCTTCCTCTCATCAACCACAAGCACATTCCACTCCTTATTCGGCGACGCAATGGCAGAATGCGCAGACTTTGCCGAAGAAGACGAACTGCTACCACCGTCGCTGTCCACGTCGCTAGCAAAATCATATCTAGACATCATCTGCGGCTGCGTGTACCCCTGCACCACCCCAAGCTGAGACGCGTCTAGTACGCTCTGAACCACCTTTTTCACATGCATTGTCAGCGGGTGGTCTCCGGGTAAAATTCGCCCTTTGAATTCAGCCAATGTTTGTTGAAGCGCTAGTTGTCCAATCTCCGCTTCGCTTTGAGGTGAGACAGCTATAAACCTCCATCGCCCTGTTTCAGGAACTTGTTCTAAACTGTTTAATAACTTGATGAATTTTCATACTCTGATACAAGGTGGGTTGACCGACCAAGAAACATAATAAATCACTCCTGCACCAGCAAGCCCGGCACCAACTTTAATTGGCCAGGTCCTATCATCGAAGAACCCATTCCCGCCTCCCCTCCGCCCTCCATTTCCCCCGCTACCAACATTCGGTGAATTCGGTGAAGAGAATCGAACATATCGAGCTGGGCGAATTCCGGAGGAATGAAAAAATGAATGAGACTGTTTTAAGCCCAAGTTACGTCGCCATGATTGTTGAAAAGTGCGACCCCAAAAATGCCTGAGCATTTGCAGTAGGAAGGAGATTTGGAGGAAGGAGAGGTTGACCGACCGCGTGAACTCCGACACGCTTGCCGGAATGCCGAAGGACGCGTCGCCGTGTTAACGTAAGCTCAGCTTCGCCGATGCTTCATCCCCAATTTCCTTAATTTCCGCGCCTCCGGTCAAAGTAAACGTTTTGTCTGGCTCTTCGAGGCTACTGGCTCCTTTAGGGTACTCTTGTCGTGTCGTTTCCTTTCTCCGAGTTCCCAATTCTTACTGAATCAGCCCAGTCTCGGACATACGCAATTTCCGGTGAAGATTCAGACTCAGAGGGAAGAAATTCGAGTTCGATCTAGTTTTTCGTTGTAATTAATCATAAACTGGAGATTTTACTTTATATCAGGGGACACTGCACTCGGTGTGCTCGACCAGAGTTGTACATCAGTACATAAGGTCAAGACTGATGAATCCCTTAAAATTGCCCTGCTCCCTACTCTACCAGCCAGGGAGCCTCTATCTCAGCCTTTAAGCCAATGCCTCGAAAAAAACTCTACTGGCTAGCCAACAGGTTTTACTGTAAGTCAAGCACCTATTGCCCTTACACGCTGCTCTTCTCGTACTGATGAGACTTTGATTTTCTTACAGATCGCCATAATTCGAGGATGATCACAGCGCCGACCAGATAAGAAACGCCGGCAAAGATCTGAGGGTACAAGTATGATCTTTCTGCATCAGGTCTTCTTAATTTCAGAGCTATGACTTCGGCAACTAGGTGGATGTCAGTTTGGATAAATATGTATGCAAGAGAAATAAACTTACAAGTACAAGGAAGAACAACGGACAGAAAACTTATAGAAAGGAGGGATTGCACGTCTTGAAGGTCAACTATATCAGCCGCTACAGGTGCAATCACCTGAATAGTCCCATCGAGAGTCAGCTTCTCCGGGTACACTACAGCAGAGGAGTCTACTCACAGCCCAAAAAATGCCCAGTATTGCGCCGCCAAATAGGGCGAAAACAAGGAGGACACCATAAATTTTTGTTGGTAGCCAAAGTACAAAGACAAGCAGTCCACATGCGAATGTAAGCAACCCGGCAACCTCAATTCGGCCCCAACGGTCGCTTGCAAAACCAATTACTGGCCGTCCCAAGGCGGCACCAAGATTCAGAATTGCTGCTACGGTTGCTGAATCTGCATCCGATTGTCCAATCGATAGCGCATAATCGGAGAGCGAGAACATAAGGGTAATATAGCCGAACATAATGACGAAGCTCCATGCCAGAAGTAGATTGACATGATACCTTTGTAAAAGGTGCCAATCGAACATCTTTGGGCGTAGCTGAACTTCTGCATTGAAGGGCCGAATCAAAATTGTTGCGACTAGGTTGATACAGAACACAATTATTGCCGTTATCCTCAAAGTCCACGATAGGCCGACGGCGCGAAGCATTGCTTCAGTGGAAAAGCACATAATGAGCCCACCGATTCCGGAGCCAGCAGCGCAAATTCCATTGGCCAGGCTTCTTCTCGTTGTAAACCATTGGGGAATAATACCAGAGGCGGGAATGTAGATGAAACCTACTCCGAGACCGAGGAGGACACCCTGAGAAAGATAGAGATGCCAGGCTTTATGTGCAAACGATGCCGCCACATAGCCGGCCGGGAACAGGAAAACGCCTAAGAGCATTGGCGCTTTGACACCATACAGCCGTGTCATCAAGGTCGCGAACGGAGCGGCAAGCATGGCCATGGAGAAGTTGCAACCACCGATAAGAGCAAAGTCCAGGGGTTCTGCATCTGGGAAGATGTTGTGAGAAAGATAATATGCCAGGTATACGCTGTATGACTGCACGTCTATAGTATCAGTAAAATGAGCCCCCAATCCTGCATTTCAGGACTTAACAGCTACTGCTCCCCATGTAAATCCGTTAACTAAAAATTGGGCCGCGACGCACACCCAACCATAACCACCATTTGGTATTTGAGTTCGGGTAAGTGATTGTGTAGGGAGCGCTGACGACATTTTCAAGCGAACGCTTCCTTTAGAGACACGGACAGTGAAGCAGCTCGATGGTGGCAACGAGAAAGACGAGGGATATTTGAGCTTTTAAGCTCCTAATTCTCTCCATCAATTGAATAATTCTTTCTGAGTCTGAGTGAGAATATTGAACGAGTCCAGCCAATCCTGCCTCGCCAGTGTGAATACCAAGGGGCGGCGTAATATTAGAAGGCCTGAAGGAATCAGAAGAACCGAGGACAGAGTCGATGGGTACTATTCAATCTCATCAAAGAAGCACGGAGAAGGGTCCGAGACCACTCACTCTCCCAAAAAAAGGTATTGATTCTCGAGGAAGAATCTTGATCCTAGGACTCGTCTGCTGTGAGCCTTGCGTGTGGGTCCGAACTGAGCAGGAGCGGACAAAAGTGATACACCTGGATGACGTATCCATGTCCAACAAATTCGGACCGAACTACATCGTTTTGGATGAATTTTACTGTCCTCGCGGTGCCGTGCATGTTTGCATTTATCAGTTGGAGTAGCCATCAGGTGAGTGAAGCACGTCCTAGGGAGTTCCTTTGTGATATCAGTTGAGCGAACACCGTGGAGTTCGAGCCCCAAAATGCGAGTCTCCGGGCCCCATAGTTCCAAGTGAATCCACATTTGTCAAAGAGGTAGTATATTGCCATGGTCGGAATCTAGCACGCTATGTACCAACACCGTCGGGGAAGGTTCCGGGTAGTATATTCATGAAATTAAAATGTAGTGAGTGTGCATGTCGTGGTACTTAAGCGTCGGATGACGCGATCGAAAGCGGCAGTCATACTCTACACCTGCTCTACACACGAACTTGACAGTGCCTTTCTAGTAAATTGTGATTACAGATAAGTGGATGCTGGAATGTCCGTGCATTAAAGAAAAAGTGTTTAGCTCGCCTTGAAGAGGAATGGTGTATTGTATTTACCATCTGGCCATCAAGCTCAAGGCTTCTCGGTCAGCATTCAATCCATTCTCTCCTAGAGTCCTGCAATACCTGATGTTGCTAATCAATTTCGGCCCTTTCGATGTTCATCTTCATTAGAATGGACATGAATTTTTGCCCCGTTAAAATTCCAAAGAGCTCCATCCAAGAGCACTATGCTTTATTCTAATCTCGGAAGCATAATTACTCAATGCACTTACCTCGAAAGAAATTCTGTAATTAAAGGCTCTCCATGTCCTGCCGCCTTAGCGGAGCAATTTTTTTTTGTATCTCCCCAGTACACTTCCTTTTATTACTTTCAAACACTGTGTGGCTGTTGGTGCAAACCTAAGTTTAAAGTTAGCCTACTCCACAGCACCAAGGTAGAAACCAGTCCCCTTCAGCACCACTTACTTCGCAAGGGTTGATGATTCTTAAGATGAGCAAGCCATCGGCTTTCGGTCCCCTCAGGACATTCTCCCACTCGTGAAATACTGACTCTGCCTATCATTAGGATCGAGTAATCTGGCCCTCAACTACACCTATGTTGAACTTGTATGAGTCCCAACAGAAGTACATGATTGCCGACAAAAAGGCAGTAGAAGCGACAAAATCGGATGACGCAGGGAGCAATCTTGAACACTCTAATGGGGAAGCCAATTGAGTACCAGATCATATCCAAAGTCTATATGGTGTAGGTAATCAAGAACCATGGCTTAGCTATGCTCCCCTTCCTGAGCAGGCATCCAGAACCCATTGGTATTGGCAGTGGTATAGGTTTGGTAGTGGGCTGGTCCAGCTGAAGGCCATTGCATCATATTACCAAGGGGGAAGGCAAGAAGGTCATTATCACTCATGCTGCCTGGTATGTGAGAAACGACCCTTTCAGTCTCTTGGCTACTCGTATTATCCACGTCTATCACCGACGTTCCACTGCTGTCAATCAGGACCGGGTCATCTGGAGCCCACACAGTATTGTTAGCTTGGTAAGGGATATTTGAAAGTGATGTGGCATCGTCGTAGTCAAACTGTGTCTAGATCCAAGTCAAAGAAGCATCTATAACCTGATCCAATTCTAGCATCTCACCTGAGCTTCAATACCATATGCGTCTTTAATGTTTGATAAATCATTCAGCCAGCTGTAGAGATCCCACGTCTGGAGAGTGTCCAGCGCTACAGGGTCTTCATGATAGGTAAGTGAAGCATTCGACATGGGTTCTATTAACGGTGCTGTTGCTGGGGGTGGCCGATCCATTATCTGGTTGACAGCGGATGGGGGTCCGGAAGGAGCTATCGTTGAATTGGTGTTCGAAATTGTGGCTGGGGGTGCCGGGATGATTGAGGAGTGTGACGCCGTGGACGCGCAGTTCTGGAGAAGGGTTCTCAGTTAGGAACTTGCTGCGAAGCTGAGCCATACCTGTGGGGTGCACGCAGATGAGCTACTAGTACCCATTACTAATTCAAGTCGCTGCTGAAGCACATCGTCGCTCATTCCCAAGTCACGTATGATACATCGGAGTGCCTTGTTCTCTTCATGAACTCGCCGAGCCTCCTTCTGCATTTCCGCAGAAGCCTGCACCCCTAGCCTGACGCATTCAGCCCACCGGTTCTCTAAATCCTGGATGTACTCTTGCTTCCTTGCTCTGGAATTTCGCTGGTTTCTTCGTAGGCGAGCACGCTATCGAGATCAATACTTGGCAAGGGGAGCCAAAGCGCATAGAGATTCGGCAACTGACCTCTTGAGGAGATACTTTGGGTTTCGTCGGATTGTCCGCGTTCTGCATAGGAGATCTGGCGATTGGGAGTCCTGCGGCGTCTAAGGCGCTGACTGTGGTGAGGGAAAACAGAATAAACTGTTCGTAGTATTAGGCAGCCCCAAGGCCAGCGCCTACCTGGTTTCCCACTTCCCTCCACGACGTTTCTACTCATTTTCCCCAAAAACCGTCGCAATCTTTTAATGACCGCGGAAGACTCATGCTTATTTAACTTATAAACAACTGTTTTTTACTAATTTCTACCTTCAAACGCATTTGCTGGATCTCAGACTCTCAGTGGAGAAGCTCGAAATTTTAACAGACTCGACGAGCTTATCGCTCGAGAAGACCTATTTGGAATCATCCCCTGGAAATTATAATGCATACCTGAGTCTAATGGACTCTTCAAATCGACTTTTGTGAAGAATTTACGTCGAAAGTTGCATGGAATGCTCATCGGGCTTGTGTCGATTAGCAGGATCTATAGAGGCGCGGGACTTTTCTAGGTTCGTAAAAAGTTCTCAGTTGGTCTTGAAATATGCTAAGAACCTTTCCTGAACATTCTAGGTGAATCCCCTTCCTTCCTTCGACCGTACGCTCCTCTTCCCTGCCCCGACTAGTCGTCCCTCCGGAAAGCTCAGTTCCTTCTCATTTCCCTCCAAATCTTTCACGTGTCATATTTCAGTACGTTAGAATATTTGGGTCCATTTTTACACTAGAATGGTGTCGGAAATGAGTTGTATCAGGTTTATCAGCCCGGCTGTAACTAGTATCTTTTTTTAAGCCTTTACTTGGACTGCGATTGCGGACACGCAAGTTGTTTGTAAGTTCGCAGGGAATTGCCCGACATCTCGAACGAAATTAATAAACCATCCGCCAAACCCCTTTACTAATTGCCCTTGTTGCAGCTCAACAAACTCCCCCACCACAGCATGCACTCTGCCTTCCGCTCATACGACAGGTCTGTTTTGGCCCTTTGTTCTTCCCGCAAGACTTGTGTCCAAAAATCTGGAAGGAGGCTTTGGCCCTGTAAGCACTTGAGCTAGCAAAGATACAGCATAATTCACATACAGATCCATTCGTTCAAGTCGTAATCCAGCTCCTTTCGACCAGACTTAGAGACTGCTGGTCCGCAAGAGGAAGAGCCGACGCAGCAAGGTGTAACGGAGCTCGAAGTCTCGCCGTCCTTGTATAGGTTGAGATCCTTTTGAGTATCAACGAGCAAGACATCTGGAGGCATTCAAGCACATCACTTGACTGATGAATAGCTGTAGGGCCCGGGTTTACACACCATCGAATCCAATCTCGACAAGGTATTTCTCCATTTCGCCAACCTCGATCGCTCCTCCTACGCAACCAGCCAGTAAGTCCGGGTCATTTTTCATATCCGCTGGGAGGGGTTTTAACGCTAAGAAATCGCTAACAGCAAGTCGGCCACACGGTCTCAAAATGCGATGGATCTCCTGAATGACGCTTCTTTTGTCCTCTTCCGGTACGAGATTGAGGACACAATTACTCAGTACGCAGTCTACGGAGTTCGTTTCCAAGGGTATGTCGTTGATTTTGCTGTGTATAAACTCTACATTTGTAGCGTTCATGGTTTCCGCGTTGCGTTTAGCTAGATCAATCATTTTCTGTACAGGCGGATTTAGTTTTTTTTCCAATCGACATGAGCTGACAAGCCTACCGGATTCATATCAACTCCGATGACTTTTCCGCTGCCCCCAACCTTCTTACTGGCTAGGAAGACATCGAGACCTCCACCGCAACCAAGATCGACGACTTTCTCCCCCTACGACCTCCTGTCAGGATGAAGGCATGCAGAACTCTAGCTGAACAATGTACGTACCTCAGATAGACTAGCGATCAGCAGTGGATTGCCACAACCTTCGCCAATGTTGGCTTCCTCTGGGATCTTGGACGTGTCTTGTGGATCATAGCCTAGAGAGACGGCGATGCGCTCGCGAAGAGCTGGATCAATCATATTGTCTGCGCGGAAGCTGTAGCTGTCCTCGACACGCATGTAAGCAACTTGGGCACTCATAGCAGCCATTGTGACAGAGCCGGGTTTACTGTGATTTGTGCGCAGACTAGGCCATTCTTATAGGCGTGTTCGGCATGCTACGGCTATTGCAGGTACATTGCTTATTCCCACTGAGAAGCTTTTTCACGACAGGGGAAAGATTATTATTCACGAATGGACGGGGTGAGCTATGTACCTCACCAACGCGCTTTAGGAGCAGCCAGCCAATCAGATTGGCGCGGTGAGAATACTGGGACCAATTGCGGCTCGGCTCGGCAAAACAGTGTTGTCATCGCGGGCTCCTGATTGGTTGCACGGTGACATGTCTGGCAGCAACCACGAACGCGGCTCTTAGCTCAAAAGAGCTCCCCTGCTAGTTCAGTTAGATGCGCTGCCATTTCTCTCTCTGCGCCACCAGCACTCCTCTGTACTGTAACCCCACACAACATGGCCGATTGCAAAATTTTAATCATCGGTGCGGGCCTGGCTGGCCTTGGTATGGCTGTACAATTGAAGCGGCTGCTCAAGGAAGATGACTTTGAGCTGTTTGAAAAGTTCGACGATGTGGGTGGAACTTGGGCTCAGAACACGTATCCAAATCTCAGCTGCGATATCCCCTCCGAGGTAAAGTTTCCCATGAAATAATTCGCGCCAGTCTTGCGCTCCAGGCTGACACCCCAGATACAGTTCTATTCGTATTCGTTCTTCCAGAATGCTGACTGGACTTCCAAATTTGCCTCGCAACCTGAAATACTGGCATATATACACCGTTGCGTGCAACACTACGACCTCGAGGATCGCATTCGCCTACAGCAAGAGTGCACTTCTCTCCGCTGGTCAGAGAAGGACTGCCTGTGGACGGCGTCATTCATCGATCTGGTCCTCGGTCGCAAGTACGAGCGGAAGGCAAGATATGTAATCACTGCGCTGGGTGTCCTGAATGTCCCGAAAGGCCTTGACGACCTCCCTGTGCTCCGAGCTTTCAAGGGCACAATCTTCCATACCGCAGAATGGCGAGAAGTGGATTTTCAGAACAAAAATGTGATGGTGATTGGCAACGGGTGTTCGGCCAATCAGATCATCCCATGGATTTTGAACGAACGGAGTCCAAAAAGCCTAGTCCAGATCGTGCGTAGTGAGCAATGGGTAGCACCAAAAGGGGATTTTGAACACGGGACGGCTTTTCGGTGGTTGGTGAACCTTTCCTCGTATTGAAAGTTCCAAGAATTCTAAATTATCCCAAGGTTCCTCCGCTACGTACCGCTTGCCATGCGATTATATCGCCTCTGGACGGCGTTCCAGACTGACAGGAACTTTCGTGTATTCCGAACTGACCGTTCCGGCACGAAGGCTCGAGAAGCGGTGTCCAATGCCCTTCGTAGCTATATGAAGTCGGTTTCCGCTCCTCGTTATCATCCGATTCTTATCCCTCAATACGACTTCGGCGCAAAACGTGGTATACTAGATCATGGATACCTTGAAGTTACGAACCGCGAAAATTTCACCCTCGTCAAGTGCGATGGGCTCCGTGCTGTTGAGGATGATGGACGAACTGTTGTGGATAGTCTGGGGAATCGGTATGCTGTCGATATTGTCATAATGGCAAACGGCTTCAAGACGCAGGATCTACTGACACCAATGACTATCTATGGCAACAACGGTCAGGAGCTGAGACAGTTGTGGAGAACGGCTGGAGGTGCCCAAGCCTATATGGGGTGAGCAAGTGGACGGCACGGAGACCGATAAATGACTGATCATTTGGGCAGGGTCTCGGCGTACGGATTTCCGAACCTGTTCATGCTCACAGGGCCGAACACACTTCCATCCGGAAACTCAACGCTGCATGGCATCGAATGTTCCATTGTCTACATCACCCGCCTCCTGAAGCACTTGAGACGGTACGAAAGAACGAAGCGTGTCTCTATAATGCCCAAGGAGAATGCAGAGCGAGAGTTCAACGAAAAGATCCAAGAGCAGCTCCAGAGTCTGGTGTATACCAATGCCGTCAGTGCGTGGTACATCAACCCAGACACGGGGAAGAACACATTGATATGGCCAGGGTCGCAGACATCGTTTTGGTGGAGCCGCTGTATCAAGTGGATTCGATGGAAGGACTGGACGATTGAATGAGTGATGGGTCAGATCGCTATTTGCTAAACTAGTGGAAGGGCTTGCCTATAGTCAGATTATCGCAACAATCGCAGCGACAACTTAGCAATGTTATAATTATTGGAATTGCTTGTTTCTGCATACATGTCCTGTAAAGCCGGTCCTATTGCTACACCGATCGAGTGAGAACTTGTGTATTTCCTTTCCTAGTATGAAAACCCTGCCTGTCGTCCAAATCGCACCAGATCGTACCATAACCAAGCCACTTATCTAGCAATCATAGAAACGGTACGTAGCATCCTTACTATTAAAAAAGTCATCCCGGATGATTAAAAATGAAACCGCTGTGAGCAGCGTTTGCGAAGTGTTGCCGGAATGCCGAAGAACCGCTCGCCATCCTCGCATCCACCACGGACATCTAAATGACTATCCCAATACGCAGTTTACACGGACCAAAGTCGAGCCTTCAGGACAATCACTCCTTTCGCACATCTGGACGTTTTCATACAACGGAGATCAGTTCATGGTTCGCCAGGAGTTTCACGATGGCCTTACGGCTATAAATCGGTGATTGAACACTGAAGCAGGGTACGTAGCGACTCCCGTTCCGTTCAGAAAAATACTCAACAATCACCGAAGCGAAATTTCTTTCACCTCCACCAATGTCCTTGCTAACCATTCACCTGAATACCCAAATCCATTTATTACCGAACAAGCCTATGGAAGGGAAAGACTCATTGTCACTAGGCCTCCTGGGATCTTATCCTAACCTTTCTACCGATAAGGTAAAAACTTTTTACGCTACTCTGTATTGTGAAACCGGCCAATTGCTGCTATGGAATAACGGAAAATTATGTTCGGCAAACTACGACATACGGTCGTGTTCAAATTACGAATATACAGATTTTATTCCGCAACGAGCGTGGTGTCTTCCATTCCAACGACGCGGTCGGGGATATTCCTATTTCATTGTACAATCTCAACTACTTCATACTTCAGACATCCACGCCGAGGAACTTGGAGCGACTCGAATGGATGAACAAGCCAGTGCAGAATTCTTTTTCATGCGAGAATGGTCGGCCGAGGAGCCCGTTGCTGGGTAAGTTGGGAGCTCAGCCACGGAACATTGATCTTAAAACTCTTCCTAGTCTCCATCTACAAGTCCCAGAATCCGACAAGGCAACCCCAAACCAGTTGAGGGAGTTCCATCAACTGCTTGGAGGTTGTGCCCGAGATGCTTTTTTGCTTGCACACAAGCTACAAGATATACTCCGGAGGATAACATTGGATGCATCAGATCTCAAATTCACTCAATCTTCGACTTTTCTAGCCTTCTGATCTATCCATCAGTGATAGCGGGGTTGCTCACTACTATGCATCGATCTATCCTAGAAGTAACAGAAATAGGACTGAATACAAAGTCAAGCCGGACAAAATCAATACATTCTATTGACTCATGAAAGGGACCAATTATACAAACTATATCTCGGCCAATGAGAAGAAAAGGACCTTTAAGGGTAGGAGCAAGTTACAGATCCTTCCAGTTATTATTGGAGTTTATCATGTCCCGCTGGACGTGGAGTGAGCGATTCTTCTAATTTGACATCTTATTTCTAACTTGAGAAGGTGTAACGACCGTCGCAGCTCGTACTATACAACACACTGTACCTACATATTTAATATACTGATACACGCATTATTCATCCTAGTAGATACAAAGTGTCCAATCAACCCTAAGCTTCAACTGCGAACATATCGATATTCCACCCCCACCTCCTCGCAAGCCTCCGACCATGCTTTCGAACCTGGTGAATAGGAATGTTCGGCGCAGGGTGAGGTTCATGTATGATAACCGATCTCACAACCCGACCCTCATTAGCTCCATCCGACTCTTGCAGTGAACTCCCTGAAATTGCCTTGGAATCGGACTCGGAGAACGTAAACATCCAAGCTGAACCCATGAGACGCTTCGCGGTACATCCAGCGCTAGTCATGGCATGTAAAAAATCCATCCACGAAACTTCTCCTGGCACACGATCTGGAGAAGGTGTGTGAAAAACCCGCATCAGAGTTTTATACGCACGACGTGGAACAAGAATAGGCGAGTGAGGGGGAGGACAAGTTTCGACAGCACCCACAGCCGGACCTCCTGCCGGATGGCCATCAGCACCCGCAGCAGTTCTTCGAGTCTTGACTTTCTCTTTCGGCCTAGTAGGAGATCGGTCTTGTCCGACAGTGCTTTCCGTCCGATTCTGCAACTCGAGTAGCGCAAGCTTGTCCTCCATTGCCGTATAGTGCGATGCTGAAGAGTCGTTACAGCCAGTTAGCGGTTCAACCCATTCCGGCGTTCGTTCAATCTCCCGTTGACCAATACAATCTTTCATCGTCTCGTTCGGCGTCTTTCCACATCTCTGCTTGATAGTTTCATCCACTTTCTGCCAGAACGCGTCGAGCTCTGCTTCGGCTTTCCGCAATTCTCCTACCGCGACCTTGGTCAGCTTCTTGTGAGTCACATATGCGAACCTGCTGGGGATTGGCCTACCCACATCGGCTAAACCGAGGGGACTGGATAGGAATGGGCTAGCAAAGTCCTCGAGGGGCTCCATCACTTTATAATACTGCTCAATACAGCGGTTTTCTACATCCGGGCTGTCATTAGCAAAACCGATACGGGGCTTATGAAAATCGAGTTGACGAAGGAATTCGCTGAAAATACTGACATCGGCCAAGTGGTTGAGGACCCAGGGTGTGACATTCGCATTCTCGTTGTTCTCAGATCGGATAACGCGGTCGATTACATCCAAGATGTTATGTCGGCCCATGAGCTGACCTTGCACATCATCTAAGAGGCGTTCAATGAGTGGGATAAGCTTGGACCGAGTAGGAAGACATTGGGGGCATATAATCGTATTATTGCCCGTCTCATTCAAGCGATGAAAATATTTTCGAAGAGGAGGCGAAGCAAAGGCACCTGTTCTGAGATCCAACATTGGGGTCTTCATCCATCTCTGGAGAAACCATTGAAAATGACAAAGATCCCTCTCATACATTTTTGGGAGCTTGCGGTTTGAAGAGATGTCATCCTTGAATCGAGCTCTCACTAGCTCCAGCTCTTCCAACTCCGTCCTCACTTCGCTCCAGATAAATGCGTCCGAGTAGGCACAGAGAACTACCTGAGTAAGGATGTCTTCCCAAAAACCTGGCGAATCTAGTTCCGGATGCTTGTCTCCTTGTATAGTGGGGACACGGTAAAAGACGTGTTCACTATATTCCAAGATTACATCGCGAAAGTAACTCGGATCCTCGCGGAGGGACCAAAGGTGGTCCTGAGCCTGCTCGATTCTAGCTTCGGCCAACCTTTTTAGGTGATGAAAATCGAACTGGATAGGAATTCGGTAAGATGTACCAGTAGCATATGCCGCAACGGATGACAGCTCGGCATCAATCTGTGGATCTTCAAGGGGAGGAGGCTCTGGAATGGGTTCCCCGTCAAGGGGTAGATCGTGAGTAATCGACTTGGCGCATTTGAGTAGAAAGCTCATCATTTTCTGCTGGGCTTCCAACGCGACTAGGCCTTCGCCCGGCTGCATGGCGACATCGATCATCGAGTCTTCCCAAGCATAATCTTCATTCCAGCTGGCAATTGTTCCGTAGGTTTGTGCATCTCTTTGCCCGGTAAAGTACATTGTCGAGTTTGCGACGTACGGAGGCACCACAGCCAGACCCGTTCTCCCAAGTTCAACCTTTTCCAAGTCGTTGAAAATGAACACGTCGGGTGGATTTCGACCACGGGAATTGAGCAGAAGGAGAAGATTTTTTGGTTTGGAAAGATCCTCGAGGTTAATTTCGGGAAGAAGATATACGTCTCGAAAACGACTGCCTTGAATTCGTTGATCGAGTGACTCCTGTTCCAGAGCAGAAAAATCTGGACGATGCTGGGATGGAATAGATGGATAGGCGTTCTGAAGAACAGCGTGCCTTTGTCGAATATGTTTCTTCATCCAGCGTTTCCGAATGGTCCCTTCATGCAGCTCTAGAATTCGACCCAGCTCGTGCCAGTCCTTGAATATCGCGTCAGAGAGCAGAGCGCGTTTCTCCTTCACCTCATCAAGACTAAGAAATTCCGGAATAGGAAGATTAGGATTCGCAGCACGCAAGTCTGCAAAGGCCTTTGCAGCATTGCTATAAGCCATGATATAAGGGGAGGATTCAAAGCTTAAGTGCGAGTGTCTCACTTTCAAAGGATCTTTTTGTGGCGGGCGGAAGTCTTACCTCTCAAAATAAGTTTGTCTTCTATACGCCGCAACGGTAACTGTGTAATCAAGTGGATTCAAGGGGTACCAAAAGGATACAAGTATTCGTGCTCATGAAACAATATCATCGGAATGGTAATGCAAAGTCGTGATGAAAATCTTTAGAACATGAATATGTGGAACCGATGCAATCGTGATGAGAATGATCAAAAATTATAAGTACAGTGCGCGAGTCCAGAGGATGAATGGCGGAAACGACCTATTGTCGCTTCAACGACCTAACGCCGTTTCAAGCCATTTACAATTTATGTTGGAAGGAAGATAAGAAATAATTATGCTATAATCGTGAAGAGTTCATCGCAACGACGCTTTGGAAGATTTAGTCTGCAGGCTCATGCCAGAAGACGCCAGGGCCGAAGCACCGGGACGAGAAGCAGAGGGGCCAGCAGCAGTAGAATCGCCAGCAGCAGCACTGGCAGAACGGATGCTGACAAGAACTTCCTTGCAATACTTGAGTTTGTCCACGAGCCTCTGGTTGAATTTGATGGTCTCCTCATCGTATGTAGCTGTCGTCGACGCTGCCGCGCGTAAGGAAGTACGCATAATGTCCGAAAGTGTCCAGTGGGTCAACACGTTGCTCTTGTCGATATGCGTCACTACGAGACCAGAAGAAGACAGAATGATTTTGGAGTGATCGTAGAAGTTGAACTACGAAAAAAAAAAGATAATTAGAGGGGTCGTCAATAGTCTCCGAGACTAAAGTATACCTGAAGAACGTCGTGGCTTAGCTTGAACACAATGACCTGCTTTAGCCGGAGATAATTCTGTACCCAAGCCATCCCCTTGGTCTTCGTTGTGTCCTGATAGGTCCAAGTGTGTTCTCCCCAAAGCTTTTCCATAATATAACGCTCAAAGTGTTTCAAAAGATATACCTTCGCTTGAAGTTCTTGCGGATACTGCTCGACAGTATAGGATTTTCGGACATAGACAGATCCGTTCCGTCGAGAGGATATCAAGTCGAAATGACTGAAGAATACATATTTTAGCGGCTCTGTCATGACACAACAAGGATAAAACTTACTGTTTGTCGGCACTTAGAACGATGCTGGAACTATCATTGAAATACACCCCAACGCTACCGTCTGTCATTGCATACCCCATGCCGTATTTATTGCAGTAATCCACCCAAGAGACGATAAAAACCCTCTCCTCGGGCAGAGGTAGATGTGGATCATCACGAGGGTCTCTAAATAGGCGGCCGGCAGCTCTAGCTTCGAATGCGTAGGCCAATATATGAGCTGCCGCGTCGAAGCCAGTCAGTTGTGGCTTGGGTTCGGAAGGCGCAGAAGATACTACTTGGAAAAATTTGATCAGCTTAAATGTTCAAATTGGATTCCGCGATGAATCTAACCTGGGACGCGGTTCTCCTTAACGCTCGGTTTCCTGATGACAGTCCTTTCCAAAGGCAGAGCTTGACGATCTGAGACACCCACTTCGTTCCTGTCCTCCTCTTTAACGGGAGCCATCTGTGCCACAATTCTGGCTTTCTGAGCCTCCAACTCCTTTGTGCGGTTTTTCCTCTTCTTTCCCAACTCATCAGTCCCATCGTCTTCCTCCATGATATGACCCAATTCGCGCGGCCCTGTACGTTCAGGAATCGGTCGCGCTGTTCCGGAACTTTGTCTCAAGGGTGAAGGATTAGTCGGAACGTTCGACGAGGACGATGCAGTTTGCAGCTTCCTAAACAGCGGAGGCTCTTTCGTCGCCCCGGCCGATGGTGCTCCTGGAGCTACGGTACTCCTCAGCAGAGGACGCTTAGCAGAGCTTAACAACGCAGATATGGGAGAACCTGGCTGGACAGCCTTCTGGAACTCTTTCTCCTGCTGGGCGATTGCTGAAGAAACACTTCTGGAAGGAACTTCAGAAGCAATGCTAGAGCCTAAATCTCCAGGGGCAAAAGGAACAGCAATGCTGGTGATTTGATCCTTGTCGAGCAGTGCAGCGCGTCGAACGCGACGGAAATTTGCTTCACTGGCACTCCGAGTGATAGTTCGAAAGTCAGGGGTATGGTCGTGGGCAGAGGTAGGGATATATGGGGGGAATGTGCCCTTGACGAAGAAATTATCGTGAACGACGTCTAGAAGAGCTGGACGTTCTTGTGGATTGGGAGCAAGGATAAGCTGAATGAGTTCCTGGGCTGCTGGAGATACGGGGCGTTCGGAAGGGAATTCATATTCATTGTCGCGTATGCGCCTACAACGCGGATTATTGAGCCATCAGAGAATCATTTGTATAAAAACTAACGTACTTGTAAATTGCTTTCACGTCCTTGGTTTGGAAAGGTGGTCGACCAATAACCAGCGTGTACAGAATAACACCGATAGACCAGGTGTCAACCTCGAAACTATGTCCGTTTGCGGTATCAAAGAGAACCTCAGGGGCAATGTAATTTGGTGTTCCACAGATGGTTTTCTTTCGTTCTCCAGGATTTTCAATCAAAGCAGCGAGCCCAAAATCGCCAACCTTAACGTTCATCCGACCGTCAAGGAAAATGTTCCCTAATTTCAAGTCACGGTGAATGACCTGGTGCGTGTGCATGTAGTGACATGCGCCAATAATTTGAACCAAGAAGAAGCGAGCTTCAGGTTCACTTAGTCGTTTACGGCGACGTAGCAAATCCATTAGAGAACCGCTGGTGCATAACTCGAGGATCATGTAAACGTTGTCATCACCTTCGAAACACTCTTGGAAGGCCACAATGTTGGGATGACTGAGAGATTTGTGAATCCTGATTTCGGCATAAAGCTATATTCAACTAGTCAGTAAACGGGATGCCGAAACGAGCTCACTGTCGTACCTTGGTTTTTGTCTTTTTCGTTGTCAACGAAGACCTAGAGACAACTTTACAGGCTACCCTGGTACCGCGTGGATCTTCTGCTTCATAGACACGAGCGAATCCTCCCTAATAATAGAGAGCTAATGAGAACGAAATCAGCTTAGCAAACCGCGGTCGTACCTCCCCCAAAAATCCAACTCTATAAAATTGAAGGTGGCCCTGTTTATCTGTAATTATACTCGGTGGCGATGGAGGTGTGGCCTTGGTATTCTGCCTCTGCAGAGGTGGGGAAGGAGGCTGTTTGGGTTTTGGCTGAACTTTCTGAGGCGTCGTTGCCGGCAACTGCTGCTGGTTGGGCTGGTTGTCGGCATTCCCCAAAGGAAAACGCCGAACTGGGGCTTTTGAGGACCTATATGTTTGAACTGGATAGATTTGTGCAGACATTAGCGGGGAATATTGAGAGCTGGAGGCCTAACGCCTTTATTTTGCTGGGCGAAGAGGAAGGAAAACAAGAGCAGAGTTCAACCGTCACAACGTTACGTGACACTGACAGTGACGAATGCCACATGGCAAACGCGCGTTTGATCACGTTACCGCGGGTATCCCAGTCTGACGCGCGTTACGCGAGCGCTTCTTCTCTGCATGCTTCCTGCTTTTGCGGAATTCTTTTGAATACTTTCAAACGCGAAGCAATAACGTACTCAACGTTACTCTTATACTGACCTTCAAAATCAACTTCAAGTACGTACCTCCATACATATCATCAGCCCTGTTTCTCGCAACACTATCCAATGCAGCTGCCGCAGGTTCCCTGAACCCTGTCGAGACTCGCAGCAGCTTCGAGTTTTTGTCCATCATTGATAGTCACGATGAACTGCTCTAAACCTCATCTAATGTTGGGCGACTATCTGGGCTGTGTATCAGTATCTCCATCAGTCAGTAGCTGGTTACCTTGTTAGGAATTCCCCAGTGTAATAAGCCCGCGCAAGTCGCGCTGCAGACTTGTTTCTCTGGAGTAAGTACTGTCGAATCATTTGTGGGTATTGGTGTTTTGTTCTGTTAACATGCAAGTCCTTATCCTACTTATTATAGACTACTTGCGATCCAATCGGAAAAACAGGTGTAGGTTGCGACACAGTTAGCCATTTCATTTCACTTGATCAACTGGCTAGTTGCAGGCGTCTAACAATCTTCAAACAGACAATTTGTGGCAAGTGCCAAGTGGGCGGTTTTGCCAGCGCTAAACGTGGTTCCGCTTCCGAAACTATTTATTCCTTCCCTATATATAGCCTCAGGTTACTTTCATCTTCCCGGTTCAAGTACTTGTCTGATAACGTTTACTTTACCATGCGTGGCACGCTGTCTTCACCCAAGGTATGATACTGCTCTCTGCACGTCCTCGCCGCTGTTTCCAAACTGACGCCACACCCTGGCAATGTTTGTCTTCAGCCTTTGGAAGAAAGCGAGAAATCCGCGATACTAGAAACGATAGCGAACGATAGCCGTCAACGATGTCAAGAAACATACCAACTTTTCACGCCTTTTTCTAATTTTTACTCGCGAAAATTACCACCGTTAGGCATTCGAGCCTGTAATCTAAATACCAGATACGAGATGAACTTTGTGGTAACTTTCCTTTGTGGCGGCTTAAATACTAGCTTTGTCGATGCTCCTATACGTTGTTCTAGATTGGCGAAATTGTCCTCGTGCGGAAATTTGACGTACAAAATTTACAGTGGTCCGAATGGACGTCCGGCACAGTCATAAAAATCAGTGTAGTCAGAGGATACGTACGTAGGCCATTTCTCGGCTGTTGTCCTCGATATCTCGTTAACAAAAATACCAGGTAGGGAGCTATGCCAAAATGTACACCGTCAAATCCAAGATCTCGAACTCTACCGGTACCTCAATTGAGGCGGAGTATCTACCTTTCCTCTACGAAATATGGCCCATCTCTTGTTCTCCCCCTCCTCCCAGTATATCTCCTCAAGACTACTTCAAACAACGTGAAAAGACTGTTTGTGGTCCTCTTTTTTTCGAGTTCTTGCCAACTGACCTTGATAGAAATACGTCTACGCATTGGTCGATCGAATATGGGTTCCATCGATGATTCTCGTCTGTATCATTCTGATTACCGCTTCTGACTGAGCTCATAACGGAAGTTATCATACAGGACTGGAAAACAAAGGGAGATTATTACGACTCGCTCCAGTTCACGGTCCAGTGCAAAGCTGGTCCGAATGCAGGTTCACTCTTTCTGGTCCACGAGATCCTTCCATATACACTTGAATCATCTGTTGCCTGTCGACATCAGGGCGACTTTGTGATGCACTACAATGGAGCTCTCATGGCACCCGAGGGTAAGAAGTTATCGCCATGAACGTGGAAACGATCTTCCGCTGCACGATACATCCGGGCGCCTAGCAACTTGATCGCCTTCTTAGGAACGCTCATCTTGTTATTGTTATGCGATCCAGATCATATACCGCATCAGTTCGTGTCGGACTATCATATGTATTCCAGCTCAACAGCTTTTTAAATCGCGCCCCAGCCCATATATATACGATAACTCACTGCCCCTCGAATTGCTTAAGCGCCTGGTCAACTATTTCGGTCATGGCAATGACAGCCTCCTCTTCCTGGGTTCGTCCAATAAGCTGCAAACCAATTGGACATCCGTCAAACAACCCAGAGTCATCTGAACTGAACATCAGAATGGCCCCTTGTTACGATTGGTGTCCGCTGTACTTACAGAGATTATATATCGCTTCATCTTCGTGATTGTAGAACCGGTGAGGTTGATGCTGATGATCCAATCTCCCATCCACAAAGGTGACCGGAAACACGGTCGTCGCATAGTCCATTGCATTGCATAGAGTAGTGTAGAACGAATCCCTAAGTAATATTAGATCAAACTTTAGCAGTATTTGTCGAAAAGCAACCGTACGTATTTAGACCATGAGGTACAGCTGCATATGCAACGGCAGGGGAGATGATGGCGTCTATTGGACGTCCAGTACCGGTTCTACTAACTGTTGCCTCCCAATGATCAAGATGGGATTTCCGCAGCTCTCTCTTCTCCTTGTGCAAATTCCAAAGCTAAAAAAAATAAATGATGAGAGCCGGGCCGGGCCAAGGGCGTTAACTTGTACTAACTTCATATGTCGTCCTGTGGTAAGGCTTACCGACTAGGCGCTGGACGAAGCGCTCTTCAAGCGTTGTTTCATGCGCCCCTTCATTCGGAAGCATCGATACAATAAGCGGCTCCCCGGATAATTCGCACTGAATCCGATAATCTTCACCGCCGTCCGCGACAAAGATAGTTTCCTAAATATCTAGCCATCAGCGATTTCCAGAATGAGCATATATCAAGAAAACACACAGAGTTTCTGTATATCTCAAGATGGCGATGACATTCCCAGTCAAGAACTGTGTATAAGGCCGATCTCGCTTTACTACTACTACATTTAACCAACGATTAAAACTGACCTATATGACCAGCAGCCTCTAGTGCGCGTTTCGTAATTTGCATCGCCCGAAGTAGCGGTGGGTGAGGCTTTACTACGCCTGTGGGCGGCAATTCAAGGTTTGAAACAACGGACTAGGAATAAGATAGAGGATTTGCATACCGTTATCCCACATCATACCAAAACACAGCCTCTTCCCTCTCCCATGGTACGCAAGCTCGTATTCTTTGTCCGACCACTCTTTCCTTATGGCGAGCGGATCTTTCAACCACGGCTTTGCATCGATGATCGCCTTGGTGAACACTTTTACTGCAGCCATTGAATTGGCCATAGGTCCGAGGACTGAAGATATAGACTCTTGTCCTTCCAAGGCATTCACCGCGCCACAATATGGGAGACGCTCATAAGAAGGCCGGAGGGTATATAATCCAC
Organism: Collybiopsis luxurians FD-317 M1; assembly: GCA_000827265.1. Taxonomy (NCBI): domain Eukaryota; kingdom Fungi; phylum Basidiomycota; class Agaricomycetes; order Agaricales; family Omphalotaceae; genus Collybiopsis; species Collybiopsis luxurians. The sequence continues at coordinate 1,455,623 of KN834752.1, read as the reverse complement.
AGAATGCGCTAGGGATACGTACAGACCTATCAATGCGCAGCGTCAATCATGCGCTGAATGAATTCCTTGAAGTCAAAACTTACCCTCCAATATCCGTACCAACGCCTAAAGGACTTCCCTTCATTGCTAAAAGAGCGCCTGGGCCCGGGAGCATATCCGGTTGACTGGGGTTCTGAAATGCTACATCTTTTACTTACCTTCCCCACCGGATGATCCGCCAGCAGTAAGATACCTGTTATACGGATTCACGGTACGCCCAAAAACATGGTTATGAGTCTCCCCCCACTGCCCAAACGAGATGTCAAACTAGGTTAGCGCGCAGGTGTCATATCAAAGTACAGACCATGAGCGTCTGTGGAACGTTTGTGCGCACGAAGGGCACTGCTCCGCAATCGTAGAGAATCTCGACAAGTACGCAGTCCGACTCTGCGTATTTACCGATCCAGCCGGCATATCCTTGGAATAGGCATAAGCCCGGGGTGTATTCGCCGTAAGGTAGACTTCTGGCATCTCTTACCCATAATCGTCTCCAGTCCCTTTATGGTGAACTGATCTTGGAAGTCGGAAAGTTAGCGCAGATCGCCCTGGATTGATCATTCACGAAGTCACCTTTCAAGGAGATAGGAAGGCCGTGTAGAGAGCCAACCACCTTTCCAGTAGACTTCAGAATCTCATCAAGTTCCCTGGCACGATGCAAAGCTCTCTCGACAAAGATTTCTGTCAAGCAATTCGTCTTTCAATGCAAGAATTCTCAGTATATGTGCGATACAACAGAAAGCCAAAAACTGACCACTTGTTGCGCTACGATGGCACGCTTGTAAAAAGCGGTAGTGACTTCCACTGAAGACCATTGCCCAGAAGCTAGCCGTTCCAGGATAATCTCGACATCGACCGTTTCAGTAATCTCCAGTTCACGATCTGACAGTAATCCACAATCTTTGGGAACGTTCATCACGTTCATTTGATCTTCTGAAATTGCGTCAATCAACCATTCTTTCGGAACAGAATCGAGCTGGGCTTGTTTTCGTTTTGCACATCGAGTTTGCCAATCGGCCATGACGATAGCAGCGAAGATTGCCAGCGCTCTTTAAGCGCCCATCGGCATATGGGGAACACCACGTGTCTCCGCTTTGTACAGAAAACTCAGATGACAGGCCGAGGCGATGAGGGCATGCAGGTGCCTTCAGGCGCTTAAGACCTTGTACCGTACCCTCATTGCCGTATTTAGCTCAATTTCTTTCGCATCCACCTACGCACCCATTTACTTTCCACTCTAGTGCCTCAATTCTGTGGCACTCCAGGCTTTGCCCATTTCTTGTGTGCGTTTGTTGCCCACCTGTGCGTCGGGCCAAGCCCAGCCAAAAACCCCTTCGACTTTGACACTTACACTTTCCTCTCTTTGATATCTTTATATTCGTTACATAGGTATCTCAAAAGATGACACGCCTATCTTATCGGAGAAAATCTGGGAGAGATCCTCACACTGAAAGTTTGGCCAGCCGAATTTCTCGAGGAATCTTTAAATTCAATGGCAGAGACTCAGATCTTAGATCTCATACCTTGAACGAGTCAGAACGCGTAGATGTTTCTTTTAACTTCAAATACACACTATTCACTCTTTATTTCTTCAATTTATTATCTTGTCCTTTTCGCACCTTCTGCTGGAGAAGTCTAAGGGTATTGTTAAACAAAAGAGTCCTATTACCCTCTCAGTAGCAGAGGGATAAGCAAGTAAGTATCTATGTGCATACAACTCAGTTTATATTAAGTAAATATCAAATCCTAAAACCTCCGTGAGCAGTGCCGATTGCAAATCACTCTCGGATTCTTCAATGCCCTTCCTTCTGTAGAAGATATCATCTTTAGAGTGCCTCAGGAGAGATAGTCAGTTAGTTATTACGCAGTGTGGTCCAGATATATTTGAATCAAGAATAACAATGTCCAGGTATTGGCTGTTCAACATCACCACTTGAAAAACAAATATGGCCGACTGTTCCTAGCTTCCCATGACCTAAGCCTTGCAAGTTAACTACAGCACCCCACATCACTGGTTTTAATGGATCTGCACCATCATCTGGGGGATGACAAGCTGCTGCAATAGCAGCACTGCAGCTCCGTACAAGGGGCATATCACTGTTGTAGGGTGCAAAGAAACACACAACAAATGCAGTTGGAATAAGAGATGCACCAGCAATGATGGTCAAAATCATGCCCGCTGGTGAATAACCACAATTAAGAATACCCTTATTTGGATCACGCATGCTGTTGTTGTTGTCCAAATTTTCCCAGTAGGTGACCTTAACCAGGAAGACACTCTGCGACACAAGCCAATGAAGAAGAGCTGAATAGGCCAGCAAGGGAAGACTGAAGCGGTATGGTATCTGGAGGAAGTATGTTGATCGCTGCTTGCCATTGGGGCTGGAGACACGAAGGGGTTTGCGGCACCGTGCATATGAAGACCATTCAAATGCAAGAAAAAGGGTGGTACAAAGACTGTTGAAGACAAGGTAAATCATTGACAGGATGAGCTGGGGGAGGTTTGAAATCAGAACTGCGACAAACAGTGCACTGTATGCCTGTGTCGGTGAACCCAATCTTCCAAGAATTGTTTCAGAGTGGGGCTTGCCAACACCAAATTGCCAGAGAGCTGCAATCCCAGTAATCCCATGCGATGACACATTTGATGCTGTGTAGCTCAATAAGATAATAATGATGAAAATAGCACCAGTAAAACTGGGGTAATGCTTAAGTCAGATTGCAGTTCATAAAGTATTTCAATACGTACAGGTAAATGTTGATCCTCCAGTGTTGCCCACTGGCTGTATTCAACCATCGAATTTTTTTTGGATGATAGTCAATGCACCATGGAGAGAACGGTTGGAGTTCATTCTCATCAAAATGACTGCGCGGTGCCAAACACACCCCCCTTGTGTTTGGATCAGGATTATCAAGAAACGATGCAATGGCATCTCCAATCGTGACGAGAGGATTATCTTTGATTGTCCAAGTTGCAATAGCTATGCATATTATCTTTATTATGTTGAAGATAATAACGATGGCTAAAAGTGGCAAGTTAAATTCCAGCTGGCATCTCGAGGTGGCAGGTTGGCTGAGGCAATAGTTAACCTGAAGGGCATCTTGTACTACACCATTGGGTGGAACCCTCCAATTCTTGGAATTGACATTTCTCCAGTTAAATGAACATTGAGTTCCTTCACTTCCATTGGTGAATCCGTTCACAATCATGCCTGAGCAGATCCAATGAAATGGATCTGAATCGCTGCCCGGGGAAGAGAGTCCAACTGGTGTGAGCAGGGTAGTGTTCTTCACCATGAAAACAGCCACAACGGAGCTTCGATCAGACACGAAGTCGTTGGCATAAGTGTCGATGCATTCCAAGGGACTAAGAATCTCCCATTGGGATAGCTGTGTTTGCGTAACATTGCCAGGACATCCCGACGGGTCACACACCCAGTCGTACCCACCATCATTGTTCAGCGTTATGTTTGTTATGTCTGGCCCTTGGGCAAAGTAGACAGTGTATTCATTGGCGCTCAATGTCGAGAAAAAGGATGAGTTGTAGCTAAATATTATTAAGCAGATTGTTCATACGCTCCAACAAAGACGTACAAGAGATGCAGAGGAATGGAAGAAGCAGCGATTGCAATCCAAAGGAATCGCTTCCGGCGACTCATGTTTTTCAGGTTCCGTACACTTTGTATCCCAATATCCAGCCAATACCTTCTTTTGTGCGCTTGGCTAATTTCGATTCTGGTGGGAGCACAGAGGCTCTGCATAATGTAGTTGCTGGCACCCAGTAATAATGTGCTGAGAATATTAATGACGAGATGTATGCCAAGGGAAATGTGACCTATTGTGTTACAGTCACCTTGGAAGACCGGCCCAGTAGTACTCCCTCCTGTTCTTAATATCCCCCAAACCAATACTACGGTGTTAATCAGAAGAACGACGCTAGCCTGAAATATAGCCATGTATGCTCCAAATCGCCAACCAGTGGCTAACCGGGACCTGAGATTCTTGGTTATCTGTTTCCACCTCTGCCTGATGAGTATTGATCGAGAAAAACCAGTATTATGAGACGTGTCGCTCTCGAATTGAAAGGAGCGTCCTGCTTCTGAATCGAGTAAGGTAGTTTGAGACTCTGTGCCTTTCCGATGTTGTGTCTCCTTCCTGCTGAACGTAATGACATGTCGTGAAACCTCAGGGTTACTATCGCCGTCCGGGACAGATTTGCATGAATTGTTTCGATGAAACGGTTGAAATGAAAGACTGCGGAGGCATTAGAAGAAACCACCGGGACTACGCAGGGACTACTACAAACCCTCCAGTGCTTGACATGGACTGATGTTTGAGTGCAGAATCCAATGAGGGATGGGGACATCAAACATAACTGACTCGCGTCGTAGATATACGGTGAACAATGCGCGCGTCGCGGATGGTTTGATTCAATATACAAATGAGTGGCTGATCTTTATACCCTTACAATAGATCTATGAATACATCCGTGGTCAAACAGATCTCACAAGATTCCACAGGATTTGAAGTTTTATGTACTTTCAATATCAATTCCAAAGATGATCACAACAGTATCGAATATTGATCTACAATAGAAAATTTTCCGGTCAACTATATCTGTAACACGGCCGTACTAGCCCGAATTCATCTGTTATATGTAGTTCTTTGACGATGCGCGTCGCATCGGATCGCGGCGAGATACTGTGTCCGTATAAGCATTCAGAATTTGCCTACTTAAGTACACATTTAGTACTTTCATTTCTTAGCACGTTTCTCATTATTCCCTTCCTTCAGGCGACCAAGGCGGATTATTCACAGTCACATTAACGCCCCCTTTGAAAACTCCATCAACTACAAGCTGTAGCTGAGGCGCAATGGGTACGTCGGGAGTCATTGCCCAAAGAGCAATAGCCACAGTACTGCAAAGAAACAAATAACACATCAGATAATTATCATCATAAAAAACACATACAACAATCTTACTTTTCCCCATGATAATTCAAAATTCCTTCATGCACAGGGAACTTTGCTTGAGGCCTACATTAAATATCAAATATCAAAACAATCAGCATCGCTCATATCAAAATCCCCCTGCCAAGTCATCAACGACGTACCCCAGATTAGCCACCCGCTTCCCCATCATCCACCCATTTACAAACATATACAGCCTATAAGGCTGTCCCAGCGGATCCGAGAACGTAAACGACATAGGTATATCGTACCCACTCGGCATATCCAACTCAAACGTAGCGACAAAGAACCCCACTCCGGCTTTCGCGGACGGAAGTCCATCAGAGAGTTTTCGAGATTGCCACGAGGAGGTGTCGAAGCCCGGTAGGTGCCATCCTTTTCTCTCTCCAAAGAGTCCTCCCTCGTTGAGGACGCCACGGACTTTGTCTAGATAACTTTCGTAGAGTGTAAGGTAAGGAGGAAGATAGTGTGATGAAGAGGCTCTCACTTGGTGTAACCTCCGACTTTTCCTTGAACCTTCCACTCTGAAAAGTTTCCAGTGTTCAGCTGGAATCCACGAACACCCCTCGGGCTCTTCGCGTCATCGTTAATGGCTAACCCAATCCTCTCAACGACCGCAGAACTAGGAACGGTAAAGCGACCGACATACGTTTAGCTTCGTTAACTCCCATATTGTCCTGCCATGAAGGATAAACAAAAAAGCTTGAACTCACAAATTTGCCTAATTCCTTACCTGCACTATCGTGATGACATTATCTTGCCCGACCCGTAACGAGCCTGGAGGGAACAGATACTTTTCGTCCGTCTCCTCAATAACATTGGCATTGTTCGTGGAGCTGATGAGAGAAGCATATTGTATCAATATACCGGAAAGACAAGATCAGCTACTCACTTTCCAAATGTTGTATTGAGGAACTGGTCATTCAGCCACACGCTGGCGGCAAAGGCTGGACAGCAAACACATTTCGATATAAGACGTACATGCGAACCCGAAAGATCACGACATACTTACCAGCACCTCCATTCACCGAAAGGTTCACACTCTTCTCCTCCCCTGTGGCATTGAAGTGGCCTCTCCACAATACCACATTTTCACAACTAAAGAACCCTCTCCCTCAGCGCTACTTCCAGCATAGACATGAACAAATATGGAGACTTACAATCCATAATCACACCCATACAAAATCCTCCCGTCTCCATAATTCATCGGGAACGGAATATTCGTCGTCGTATGATTCGCCACAACCCAATCTTCATCAACGAAACCACCATTAACCTCCGGCAAACTGTCGTTAAACTTCCACTCAACCTCTTCCAGATTCGGTACTTTAATAGACGCAACATCACCCGGGACATGTCCAATTTGAATACCGGAAGCACTACCGCTGAGCGGGGACAAGGAAACACTCTCCCCATTCCAAGTCAACGACGTGACGCTGCTCGGGGCTATAAGCGTAAGCGATGTCCCCTGCAGCGGTCCACTCGTAGCATTCAAATCCCCCCTCAAAACCAACTCCCTCCCACCACCGCCGAGTTCCGCAGACCTAACAAGATACGGGCCACCGACCAACACCGTCTCATTCGTCCCAATCGACCAATAATTCGCAAACGGATCCGAACTGTCCGTCGCTATCGTCGGAGCCCAAAACGTCGAAACCGTATCCTTATCCGCAAACAAGATCATCTGCGTATCCGATTCATACAAAACTGCCAAGCCTTGGAACCCTGAATTTACAGTGACAATCGTCGTCGAAGGAGGGAGGGTATTCGCATGGGATACTTGGATATGGGCGTTATTCTGAGGCGCTACTTTGACATTGCCTGTTAGCTTGAGGGCTACTTCGTGTTCCTGATCCGAGTCTCCGTATAGGAAAAGAATGTCTCGCCCGTCAATAGACCCAGCGAAGAAGACGACAGCGGTTGAGTATAGAGCCCGGGAACTCGAACCGAAGGCATAGTCGGTAGTAAGCGTCTTTGACTCTCGTCCATCTAGACGGATCGAAGAGGCCACGAGAGGTATCGTCAACTTTTCACCACTAGCAACGGTAACATTCAGCTTGAACGCCGATAAAGCTCTGAACAATGCACAGGTGAGAAAGAGACAGCGTATCAACGAGGACACTCGCACATACAAAGACGTGGAATCATTCTGTCGAACAATCCAAAACCCAGCCCCAGTATCGAAGTTCCTTAAGAGAGTTACAAAAGCAGGCGAAGTGGGTGGGTTAGATGGTACGATGGCACCGTCTTTGAGACCACTGGCGCTCGTTCCTATCCAATCGGTCTTGTAAAACTCTCGAGAGCTGCGAAGGAACGTGCCCTGGAGCTTGAGCTCGGTGTATTTCCTTGTAAGCATCCGGGCTTCTGTGATCTACAACCAAGATACCGTATTGAGATGCGCATCCAAATATTAGATGAAGAGCGAAATACGTACCGCCGCACCGTAGTCATAAGAAGTATACACCTATCTTCCATAAGCCTCATATTCGCAGTTATTGACAAATCACATACCCCACTATAAACTCCAACATCAGAAATCAACCTAGCCAGTAATGATAATGACTCACGGATACGGCAGAGCCCCCCACGAAGTCCCTCCAACAAGCATATAATAATTCACAAGCTTCGCATTACTCGCCCAAGTATGCTGGTAAAACACCGATACGAAATCCGCATCTGTCACCGCTCGCCAGTCTTCATATCCTGTAGCACCAGGACCCCATCCGTCGAAAGCGCCGCTTTGAAATTCTATACGTCGGAGTTTATTAGTTTCCAGTACGAGTAGATATGTCGCGGTTAAAGACTACATACCTGGACTGTACCAAGGCTGCGAGGGGTTCACTTGTTCGTGGTAGGAATGGTAGTCCTTTTCGATGGGACTCCAAACTGAAAGATTCGCGGGATCGAGACCTTGAGGATACGCGTCCATCCTACCAAACTGTCAATACCGATTAAACAGATCGACGCAGCTCGAACCTACCCATATAAATCCACCGCACCCTAGTTATTTCAATTCAGCATCGTTAGGACAGTTTACGACAAAGAACGTACAGTCCCATTGATAAACCCACTCAACATCCCAGGATCATTATGCGTCAACGGTACATTGATCCCACTGCTCGGATCCTTATACAAAGCTTCAATCTCAGCAAAATAAGGTCCTCCCTCTTGTTGGTCGTATTCGTTATCAACTTGAATCGCAATCACCGGCCCGCCGTTGGATATCTGACTCTGATTGGTCTGTCCGATGATAGCCTGGATATAAGGTATCCAAGCGGCGTTCCAATCCGGCGCTGTCGTTCGGAGCTCACTCTTAATTTGCGTAGTCGTCCAATGGGGGAGACCTCCGGCTGTCGTTTCACCGTTGATGTACTATCATCAGAGTCAGATTCAAGTCAGAGAGAGGGCTATGTCAAACAATCAGGTAAGGAGAAACGTACAGGTCCTGCAAGATCCAGAATCAATCGAACTTCCGGTATCTGAAGAATCAAATACTCACCCGCTCGAAGAACAATCCATATCCCCGCCGCTCTCGCAGCCTCATACAACGCATTAACTGACCTATATCCATCGAAATCCATCACGCCCGGGGATGGATTGATCAGACCCATATGAAGGTAGACGCTGATCCCATTGAATCCCGCCGCTTTTACTTTTTCCAAGATATCGGGCCAAAGTGAAGGGACAGGAAGTCTGAACGTATGGAATTCGCCTGAGCTGTGAGCGATTAAAAAAAATGTAAATTTGGTGTTTTCTCTCGGAGCGGAGGGAGACTTGCTGTAGAAAGATCCTTTGACCTTTGAGAATGAGAGTATAATTGTCAAACTGTAGATCGTCGTTGAAAGTTTTGAGAGAAGATTGAGCTGAAACTAGGGCATAAAACCATGCCACAAGTGGCAGGATGGTCAAAGGGAAGAGCTTCATATTGCAGAGGACGCTCGAGAGCGATTCGAAGCGATGAAATGGTATTTGTACCTATCTTTGGGTCTTTTTTCACGATGTGACATGTTCTCGTGGTCCTCGATGGCATGGGTGAAGAGCAGTTGACGAAGATATTCGACGCTTCCGAGCTCCTGAGGCGGCCCGGGTATCGTGATACATTCCCTCACGCGTCAAGTGTCGCGACGCGTAGCCTAATAGTATATTGTCCTAATACAATCCTAATACATAAATACCATCCGAATAACCCAGTCAGAAATTCTACAAACAAAGTCCAGTTCATCGAACGCCACGCAGCATAAACGGTTTGGTCTTGTCTACCACATTACGCATTCTAATGGCAGTATAGAGTTCAAACACGAAAAACACCCAATACAAAGCCATCTAGCGCGGGAAATCAGACAGCATCTTTGATGTTGACAGACAGACCCACCATAACAATATTGTCCAGCAATTGATCAGAGGCAGGGTAAGCTGGCGATGAAGATTTATTCGGGATCGTTTCATCCAGAACATGCAACCTGACCACCTTGACGGTTTCAACAACGGCCAGAAAGAGCCAGTATGAGCAAAATATCTACCACGGACGGTAAGGTGGATGGTCGATTACCATTCAAAAGTGAGCCGCTTACCGTAGATATCACCCTCGTACGCCCTCGTTTTTCTATCCATAGTACAACGAGAATCACAAAAAGCATGATTGTATTCACAGGTAATAGCCCAACTCCTAAATCTTGAGCGGAAAGACGAGCAATTTCTAGAATGGTCATTGCAAACGCAGCTAGAACGAGCACCAAGTAGACATTGTGGATCCAGGAAGGGTAGGGCACTCGAATTTTATTCTCCAAAGGTTTTTGCGGGCGTAAGAAAAGTAAGAGTAGTACAGCCGCCAAGCAGAAAGACGGTAATGGTACAATTGCAGTATCGAGTGTACAGGTCGAAGGGGAACCCTGTGGGCAAAAAATTAATCCCAGTCAATCGAGCAGAACAAGAACGCACAGTGATAAAAGTTCTATGAGTACAGAGAGTCATGATGGTGGTGGTAAACAAGAAAGCATATTGATCACAGACACTGCAATGGATGAGAAGACAAAGACATTTGTCGGTCTTTTCGGGGATTACCTGAGATGGAAATAATTTCCCATTAGCAAACAGGACGTCACCTTTGCTGGGTCCCTACGACGGTGGCTGTTGGGTGTCCTTGTTGTACACTTTCATGCTCCAAATGACTAGTAATCTTAGTCAGTTTATCTGGTAACCCCAGTGGCAACCGACTCGTACCAAGAAAAAGTGGCAGTGCGTCGACGCAATTATTCAATTACAAATCCACGCCGATTGTCTCTTTCTTCATTACCACCATCTTCATCCATGGTCCGTCCTCAGTTTCATCCATCTCGCGCGTTTCTGACCCAGTCCCTAGTCTAATCCTTGCAAACGACGACTCATCCGAGATTTTAAGCGGCTTTCCTCGGATCCGCCAGGCGGAATTTCAGGAAGTCCATGCCCTGACAACATCATGCTTTGGAATGCGGTCATTTTTGGTCCAGGTGCGCAATCCATCTTTGAACTGGATTCTCAATATCTCACTTTATATCTTTCTCAGCGGATACACCTTTCGAAGACGGCACCTTCAAACTCGTTTTAACATTTGATGAGTCATACCCCAACAAACCACCGACCGTCAAATTCCTTTCTAGAATGTTTCATCCCAATGTCTACGCCAACGGCGAGCTATGTCTCGACATTCTCCAGAACCGATGGTCACCAACCTACGACGTGGCCGCTATCCTCACCTCCATCCAAAGTCTCCTCCATGATCCGAACCCAAACAGCCCCGCAAACGCCGAAGCTGCCCAGCTTTACAGGGAGAACATGAAGGAATATGTCCGGCGGGTAAAGGCTACGGTTGAAGAGAGTTGGCTGGATCCAGGAGAGAATGTCGATACGGAGATGTCATCGAGTACTTCGACATCTTGACCCCCTTTTCTACCCCATATTTTCATGTAATGTACCACTTTAATCCATACCCCCATCCCATATTGCATATCATTTGATCCTCTCGAATTGTACCATCCTATACCCGGCAGATGTATCCATTCCCTCTGTTTTGTTACCTTTTTGCTAGGTCCCCGTCTCTTTCCGCAAATATACAATTTCAGACTTGAGGCGCGGTCCCGATATGGATGCTGGGGGTAAAGCGCTTCCATCTCGGACCCGTCATTCAACGACCCTGACAGAACAAACGCCACTTTACCTCGCTCTAGCCTTTCGCGTGCATCCAGCACATCCCCATGGCTGCTTATATGGCCTAGGTTCTTCGAAAGTGAAGAGCTCTGTGCGGCTCCGGACGACAAAGATCCGAGACTGATCGCTCAGAGGATTTACCCTGCAGAGAAACTGAAAAAACTCAATATTCAATAGTAACCAAGGTAAGGGAACAGATGGACAGATGAATGTCATTTTCGACTCGCCTGGAAGATTTTTTCCGATATCGTCAAATACTTTCGATCTATCAGCCGAGCTAGTACGTGGAAGCCGCTATACTTAAAGCTTAAAGGGAAAAATAGGCGTTGCCCTCGATTTCCCACTAAATATACTGTCACTACGGCCCCCAAGTTTACATTAGATGGCACCGGAAACGTACGACGTTATCTTCGCCGGGGGTGAGTACTGTACTATCTCGAACACCCTCTTAACATCTATATAAATACGCAACAATTTCTCGGTCGCGTATTGAATTCATGAAAAGGTGGCACGGCAGCTTGTATCATCGCCGGACGACTCGCTCAAGCCGATCCATCTCTGAAAATCTTGGTACGTGTTACATTCATCAGCCGATTCGAGGCATCCGAACCAACTTGAATTCGGATTCGTTGGTCAATCACGATACGATAGATCATCGAAGCAGGCCCGCACACGCGCAATTTGGACGCACACGTCCAGCCCGGTCGGTTTCCTTCCAATATAGCACAGTCGCGCGGGATGTCTTGGTATACCTCGATGCCCAGTGAAGCGTTGGGTGGGAGATCGCTTGTTACTGGGTCGGGGTGCTGTGTGGGCGGTGGATCGAGTGTTAATTGTGAGTACGAGCCGTGAGAGCCACTATCAATGACCGGTGACATTCATGGGCCTTGAACTGGATCTGAACAGTTATGGCGTATACTCGAGCTGCTGCCTCAGACTATGACGATTGGGAGAAGCTAGGGAATCCCGGTTGGGGTTCCAAAGATCTCATTCCTTTAGCACGAAAGGTAAGTAAACTACTATGCTGTCCATTTCTACAACGACGATGCCAACTCACCCACTTGTGATCGAAACAAGGTCGAGACATACCAATCTCCATCCGAGTCCAAGAGTACTTCCCCTGTCCACGTACACGGCTCCTCCGGACCCATCAAGATATCCGATGGTGGCCACAGCACAAATGTCGGAAGAGAGTTCCTCGAGGTCGCCTCGCAATTTGATCATACTAGACAAACCTCTTTGACTGGTGACACGAACGATTTTTACACGACAAACCTGTATGGTGTACGTGCGAAACCGTCTTCCTTCCTCGTGTAAGTATCCTTGCACTGAGCTCGATCCTGGCTTTAGACTTGGAAAAAGTAAGAGAAAATCATGTTCAACTTGACGTTCACTTGACACTTACTTGGCCTTCCAGATACATCGATGGCAATACGGGGAAACGCTCAGACACCGCGCACAATTTTATCTACACTTTGGATGATACAAAGCATAACTTGCGCTTTTTAACCAACTATCGAGTCGTTCGAGTTATTTTTGAGTATGCAGATTCTTTTCTTCCTTTTCTTTCCACCAAACGGTTCTGCTCACTCGAGTCAACGCGCTTCCGCAGGGACAACCGTGCAGTCGGGGTCGAATATGCTGCCCACGAAGATTTCAAAGACGATTCCGGTCAGTCTCAAATGAATAACAGAGTTGCATACGCCTCTCGTCTGGTGGTGCTCTCCAGCGGAGCTTTTGGGTCTCCCGCGATTTTGGAGCGGTAAGCTATACGACCCTTTCATCATCCCTTGGATCCGACTTGCTTTTCTTCTTCGACGCAGATCGGGAATTGGCTCGAAAGAGGCCCTGGCAAACGTAAACGTTCCCCAGCTGGTAGATCTTCCAGGTGTCGGAGAGAATTATACAGGTAAGCTATTATCTCCAAAAATTTCTCAGCCGGAGCTTATTTGGGTCATACGCGACATCGATCAGATCATAACCTCTGCACCAGTGCATACTTTGCGTCTGAAGATTCTGATTGTCTGGATGGAATATTTAGTGGCAGTGAAGAGGCTATTCGACGTATGTACATGTTTTGAAATTCTTTGTGCAGACTGTTTTGCTAATGATCTGCTTAATTTGTAGCACATCTTGCCGAGTGGAAAGAGAACGGAAAGGGACTCATAGCACACAAGTGAGTGATATATAGTACTCAGTTCAAGCCATTCGCCGACCTAACTGTCCGCGAAAAAAAAAAAAAACAGCTCTATAGACGCAGGAGTCAAGCTACGTCCGACAACGCCGGAAGACTTTGAAGAGCTCGGACCATCGTTTAAAGATCGATGGGAAACGCTTTTCGTACAGGCGGTAGACAAGCCAGTTGGATTGTTATGTTCTACTGCTGGGTTCGATTGTGTTTTCGAGCTTCGTTTCTGAAGAATGGCACTGATATTTCGAAATATCGTCTACAGAAACTTTGACGGTCTTGTTGTAGATCCTCCGAGCAAGACGTTTGGGTTGATATTTGCTTTAGTATGCTTACATCCTTCCTTCTCGTCCAGTCTTTATCGGATTTCCGCTCACACGGTTACATTCGATGTAGTTGTATCCCCGTGCAGTCGGATACACGCACATCTCTTCTAGAACGAACCCTTGGGCCCCATTGAAGTTCAAGCATGGGTTCTTGGAAGAGTACGTGTAGAAATAGCAATGCTTCCAGAACAACTTGACCACCGGTGTCTTTTCTAACAGCCTCTCCGATGTCGCGATCCTCCGCTGGTGCTACAAACGCGGACGTGAATTGGCTCGTCGGACGAAGTCGTTCAGAGGAGAGATTCCTGCAAGACATCCAAAGTTTCCTGCACCCTCAACCGACGGCGCTCGCCAGGCTAATACCGCATCGCTCATTCAATCCGCTCCTGGACCGATTGATTTCAATACTCAGGAAATTGTGTACTCTAGCGAGGACAACAAGGCTATTGATGACTATCTTAGAGATAACGGTGAATATCAGCTCGTTCCTTCCCTAGATTTTCTTTGTTGATTTTAGATGTTTAGCGACGGCTGGATGGCACTCAGTGCGTCACTTTATTGTAGGACATATTTTTCATCAATTTCTGAGGTTTATCTGTAGCTTGGAACCTGTGCGATGAAGCCCAGGACTGATCGCGGGGTGGTGGATAGTCGCCTGAATGTGTACGGAGTGCAAAGGCTGAAAGTGGCGGGTAAGTCTTTCTTTCATCCCCTATTCTGATTCGATTCACGATCCCATTTTTTTCTAACGTATGCAGACATGAGTATTGCTCCCTCAAATGTCGGCGCAAATACCTACAATACCGCACTTATCATCGGGCAAGTGTGCAAGTCTTTAAAATTGACTACGACACTAATCGTCGTTCGATTCTCAGGGAAAAAGCATTTTTGATCATTGCAGAAGATCTGGGAGTATCTGTGTAGAACTGTAGAACTCGAGACGTCGTACTTGACAATTTTGTTAAATTACAAGCCATTTCCAAAATTGGGATGGTCAAAGCTAGACTTATCGTGTTTGGAGGTTCTACGTGATCATGCCTTAATTTACGAGTATTACCATACGTCTCTTGGTATATTCCTCCGAAGAAATCTGCGTTAGAAGGATGTCTAACTCGTCTTTGCTCCCGCGGGCCAATTGACTATGCCCATGTCTTGCCATTTGGCAGTCTGCTTCCATATTTTTTCTTCATTCCCCTTCAACGTTTTGAATTCGGCTAAGTATCGTTCAGGCATCAGCAGCCGTAAATCTCTTACAAAACATCAACATACCCAGAGGTATACAAACTATTTTAATCCCCAAAGAGTTCTTCCCAGGGGCGGGTTGCGATCTGTTTTTGTCCGCGTAGTGGAATTTTTCGGAAGGTTCGAGGAACGGCGGCGGGATGACCGCTTGCATGCCAGGAGTTCGAAAATATGAAAAGATGATTGTGTTTCCGAACTCGGGAAGTTTTGCTTTCTCCAAACCTGCTTTGATTTTAGGTCTCGCCATGTCATCGGCGAAGTACTAGAGGACCCTTATTAGTCAACGACTAGCGAGTCAAAATCATGTATAGAAGAGTTGCTAACCTTCGGCGTGTCCTCCTTGCGGATCGTTGCTTTGTTCACCCAGGCGATACACTGAGGTGGTCAAAATCAAGCTTGATGTCAATGTAAGGATGATTGAACTCACTATCCAAGGATCCCTGAAAGAATTGGCGATTTCGATTATTAGTATTGAAGTAATAACATCCAGCAGAAATTTGAACGTATTGCCCAAAACTCACACAACATGGCTGGGCGGTAGTTCCGTAGCTCCAGGAGAAAGGTAGGCACCTTCCCCCAGGGTAAGACCGTTGGCCGGGACTTGAGTGAGCGTTCCTTTGTCATCATATTCCTTAGCCACATCCTACATAGTCATCATGGATAGGGAAAGAAGTAGATTTTTGTGCGACTTGAGACAGCTAGGATTCTGAAACGCGAAGTACTTACACCCCGTACCCACCGAGCCCCGAAAAATTCATCGTCTTTCGTTATTTGCCCAAGTTTGAAATGAGTCTTTTTCCAATCGTCGAACGTAGATGAGCTCGAGCTGGCTTGCGTGACCGGTGAGGCATATACAGACGAAAAGTTGGTCGTTAATAGAACAACGAGGAAGGGAAGTAAGTGAAGGAGAGAATAGACATGGAATCGAAATGAAGGAATCATTATCAATGTGTAAATGAAAGGATCGCTGGTAAACTGCAAAGACCAGCTTTGAGCCAGCGACTTGAATGTATCCTAAAGGCCTCAACCTCGCTTTTTAAGTGTGTCGGGAAAGCGATTACCCCCATCACCGATCCCTTCCTTATAAGGTAATCCTCCAGCCAGGGACATAAAATTAAGCGCTTGGGATGATTGTTTCAAAACGCCGGTTCGATACAGACAACCGACTTCATCTTGGTTATATGGACTTCTCCCTTTGGCGGGAAGCGACGTAGCCTTCAGTTTGGCCAGCAATTTCCCGGCAGCCTTCAAGTTTCTTAAGCATCACAGCATCCAGCTTTTAATTTCGAAATCCGTCTCTAGCGACGCCCTCAGACGGTCACGAAAAGCAGTGCTCAGAAATAAATTTCTCGAGCATGTAGCTTCATGGCAATACAGCTAGCTCTCGGGATGTGTACCTCAGTTTTGCTCAGGCCAAGTCCGCAAACGACCGATTAGCGAGGAAGAACTTCGAAAGATCGGGATGGAGCGAGCTTGATGGCGGCCGCCGGACTATTCAAGAAGTCACATATCTAAAGGATGGAGCAAATGCCGATCTAACAGCGCTGAAACTGACCTCCATTCAGAATTCGAAGCTACATACTTATCCGACAACATTGCTTATCTTGTTTCGGATAAGCCAAAAGTTTGCGAGTTTGACCTTCCCTAAACCGAAGGATATGAATCTGAACGGCAAAGCACTTTCATCTCTGAATCTGAAACGGCGAAATATGGTGAGTGCAAAGCCACAACTTGCGCCATACCATCATAGCGTGGATTGAAGGATAAATAGCGAGTGCAACAGGTAACGGTAACGCAGAAGATAAGGTAGTGTTTACAACAAAATCGTTCGCCGGGTAGAAGTCAATGCGATAATAGCTAAACGACGCATGGTATCGTAGTATTCAAGCTGTATGCAGGAATAAATAAGAAGATTTTGCTGGCGCTGATGGAAGGAACGCACCACAAAATAAACATGATATCCCAAGATTCCCAATCATGACTGTTTACCTTCCATAGCTTCCTCGACAAGTTCACCTACCCATTTTTCGAATCTTTCCTGGTCCATGGTACCTTCCTCGTCGAAAAAATTATTGTAGCCCTCCACTCTCTGAGTTTTTCCTTTGGCAAGCAGGGATTTACCGCTGCTGGCAGAGCGCACATAGGAGACAGAAAGGCTGTAAGCGGGCGGTGTGGGTCCTTTAACAGGAACCGTTCGCGATTCAAGTGTTATTCTCTCGGAAACAATCTACGCGAAAAAGGAGTTGAACATGAGGTCTCGTGCGGCCACGTACGCAGCAGAAAACGTACTCGTCTCGAGAAAGTTTTGCGTTTTCCGAGGTAAACAATGTTACCCTCGACAAAATAGGCGTAAAGAGATTGTATCAGAGTCAGGAAGATGTAACTGAAATGCCAGTGAGATTGCGAGGAAAAAGATACTCAATTCAAACGTACAGTATCAGTCCGACCCATACGACCGGCTTTGACTTTTCAAATTCGACTTTGTAGCCATAGAACGCTGTACCAGCAGCGACGAAGACACTTGCCCAGCCCAATCCGAGCCTGACGTCTGTGTGCAGATAGATTTGCTTGAAAAGCTCTGGCCGTGAAAGGTACTAGAAACCAGTTTATCTTGGTATCAAACCCAAAGGATACAAATATCACATACGCGCTTCAAAGCATCATCGCATGCATTTTTGAGCTCTGTGACGTTGACATTGTTGACTTTTATAACATCGCGGTCTTCAGGAGCGATGACGATGCTGAGGGGCCCAGTTGGCTTGTCAGGCGACGATGGCGGCACCGGGCTCTCTGATCTGGCATTGTGGCCGTTGCCAGCTTTCTTTGACCTGGCCATGTAGAGATGGTAAAAGGTGGAGAAGGACAATTGACCGTGAACGTTAAGCGTGTACCTCTGAACGCCACGTGCACAGTCAAGCTGCTAGGCGCCCATTCGACCTCCAACTCAAAGCTAGTCAGAATGAACCGTCATGTCGTCGTCCTCGGCGGCGGTCTCTCAGGACTTTCATCAGCGTTCCATCTGTCTAGACGCTTTCCCAATACACAAATTACTCTAGTAGAAAAGACCTCCCGTCTCGGTGGATGGGTGTCCAGCGATCGCGTCCAAGTCCAAGATGAACATGGTCATGTCGCTGAAATCTTGTTGGAAGCTGGCCCTCGAACTCTCAGACCGAATGCAAAATCAGTTCTGGAACTGGTGCGCTCGATACAACAATTTCTGACAAGATATTTATCCAAGGTCAGATAAATCTTCTTGGACTCAAGAAATCGGTAATCACAGTCCCAACCACCTCGGCAGCAGCAAAGAATCGCTACCTGCAAATACCGGAGACGCAGGGGCTTGTAACACTGCCAAACTCCCTGACCTCAGTCCTTTCACCTCCTATGCGAACTCTGCTGCTTCCCAATGTCTTGAGGGAACCTATGAGACGTCGTAATAGACCAAAAGGAATAACAGACGAATCTATGGATAGTTTTATGACGCGTCGTTTCGGACCTACTTTTGCTAAAGTCTTTGGGAGCGCCTTGGTGCACGGTATCTATGCCGCGGACTCACGACAACTCAGCGTGCGAGCTGCCTTTCCTTCCTTGTGGGCCATGGAGGACCGAGGATGGGGTAGTGTAGTCCGCGGCGCCCTTATGCCTAGTTCTGATCCCTCTCAAAAAGATTACGATGTGGGTGATATAATCGGCATGATGCATGGCATTTCAGTCTACTCGTTCTCGGATGGTATGGGCACACTGACCAGCGGGCTAGCTTCCTATCTCAAAAACCAACCCAATGTATCAATACTGTGTAATAACTCAGTATCTTCAGTTAGTGTAACCACGGAGGGCGCTCTGGAGGTAAGACTCGGCATGGGCTTCATCTAATTGATGTATGAGGTTGAACTGCTCTTCTTCTCATCAGGTCAAACTGGCAAATGGACAAGTACTGAATCCTACACGTATTGTATCCGCCTTACCGCTACCAGTGCTCCACCGCCTACTAGATCCTTCAGCGGCTCTTCCTCATCTCAAAGCGAACCCTACGTCGTCGGTGGCCGTTGTAAACCTTGTCTTCCCCGGGTCACGGTCTCATTTACATCCCGCTGGTTTTGGATATCTCATTCCTCGTCCGCATACCGGTTATTCGCAGGACAATCCTGGCATTCTTGGGACTGTTTTTGATTCTTGCGCCGTTTCCGCGCAAGATTCGGATGCTACACACTTCACAAAAATGACCGTCATGATGGGCGGTCCTAATCCCATCACATCCTCACATACGAGTGTGGATGCCATTCTAAAGCAACTTTCCATTCATCTTACTGCACCCGATGACTTCCTCAAGGTTTTACCCGAGCCTGTATATGTACGAACGCAGAACCATATCAACTGCATTCCTATACCTACGCCTGGTCATTTGGAGCGCATGGAAGAACTGAAGTCGACACTAGTGAACGGCGTCTGGGCTGGAAGAATGGAAGTCATTGGTGCTGGCGTCCGGGGTGTTAGTATTGGAGATTGCGTGGAGTCGGGAAAGCGAGCTGGGGAAAGCTGGGTATTGTAGTCTCGCGCTGGTAAAATCTTTTGCTTATCCTGACGAGCTTCACTCAAGTTTTGATTCGTCATGAAGGATATACTGTACACCAAATGTATCTACCTGGACCTTTCATTACTTCTCCTTTGGCCGAATGTACAACATATCGCTATTAGACGAATATACATCTAATCCGCTATCTGTCCCGGAATACTTATGAATCGGCCAATGCTCACTGCTTCGATGTCTTACAGAGGAATTAGAGCTTAGTCCACCGGTAGGTTTCAACGTTGTTCCGGCCAGGGGAACTCCATCATCACTGACTCATTCAGGTCCCTCGGAAGCAGCCCGGAAAACTCCTATCTAGGCGTTGGAAAGTAAGATTACATTCATGAACTCGAGTAGCTCAGCCGAACATTCGTACTTGTCTCTCTCCCTTCCAATGCTTTTCTGTCTCTAAAGACTCCCCTAGCTATATCTTTTCTTCCGGAAAAATGCCATTTGCTTATCATTCAACGCTTAGCGCTTAGGACGTCAACGGCGCTTACAAGGAAAATTGTGTAAATATTGCTGACACCCTAAAGCGGAAAAACGGTCCAATATGGAAAGTCTCAACATTGACATTGGTGACCTCGTCTTGGCAGAGAGACCCTGACGATTACAGACGGAGCCTATAAATATCACAACGCCTTTAGACCGTGCCCATAGATCAGGTTCTGTGCACCCTTCGTCTTTAATTCCTATGAGCGATATTGACCACGATACCCTTCGCGACCGCTCCTCGTCCTCATCCAACAATATGAACTCCCCCTCTCATCCCCATATTCTGCCTTTTTCTGCCTCGTTTACAGACTCAAATTTGAAAACTGCGCGAAGTATTTACTTGAAGACTCTAATAGGCGGTTGCTTTGCCCTCGTGATCGCAATGTTCGCAATCTTCTCGATCTTTTGGGGTGCACTATGGAGGACACCAGCACATAAGTTACATGGTTGGGTAGTAGTGAGTGCAAATCACCTCGACTCCGCTTTCCGCTGAACTCAAACATGACATAAGGACTTTGATCAATCAAATGCAGGAAACGCAGTAGTTCAGGCGTTGATAGAGTCATCAGTGTCGTCTCGCGTCGAATGGGCATCGGTGCCGTCGTCGAATTTTCCTGGAGGTCCCATAGAGGTTGCAAACGGTGTCGTGGAACAGAAGACCTGGATTGCTGTTGTCGGTATGTCTCGCCTAACACTTTTCGAATGTCGTTCGAAGACGCTAACCGTCTATGGTAGTAAATGCGAATGCTAGTTCGAATCTTCAGGCCGCAGTAGCTTCTGCTAACGCCTCCTATGATGGCACTTCTGCCGTCACTGTATATGGAAACCAAGCTAGGAGCGAAAACGGATAGTAAGCGTTTTCCCTAATAGCTCTAGAGATATTGAAAATGACAATTTATTCAGTAATGCTATCCTATTGCCTTCCACCCAGACTGCCCTTTTGGCTATATCGCAAAGCTTTGCCCGAAATTTTGCTACACAAGTGGCATCTTCTACATCCAACCTTACAAATATACTCGCCAATGCCCCTCAAGTTATTACTGAACCTATCAGCTTTACTATCGACAATCTTAAACCTTTCGATATCCCGGTGTAAGATTGTTTTGCGTTCCTGGGTGCTTATGTTTTACTGATGTTTTTCGTAGCGCCACCGCCATGACTTATGTCGGGCTTATTTATACACTAATCTTGGCATTCTTCATTGTCGTAAGTCTGCTTATGTTCCTCATGCTCGGTCTATTCTGAAAAGTACTTAGAACATTGGTCTATCCGCCCGTCAAATGTCTGGGCTGGAGATGCATCTTACGACATCTTCTATCATCCGCCTTCGCCTAGCCTCCTCCTTCATCGCATACTTCTTCCTATCGCTATTCTATTCCCTCCTGAGTCTCGCCTTCCAAGTTGATTTCTCCCGCAAGTGAGTTCCGTTCAGCCGGCTGTCTGACAAAGACGCTGATGATCTTTTATCAGATTTGGGTCCGCTGGCTTTGTTCTTTTCTGGATGTTGAATTGGGTGGGGATGCTAGCCGTTGGATTGGCTCTCGAAGCAATGCTCACATTGTTGACGATGCGAGGCGTTCCGTTCTTTATGATTTTGCTCATCATCAGTACGCTGTCTTGGTCGGTCCATTCAGACCGCTAACACTGACATCATCATCCGCAGGCAATGTATCCGTCTGCTTCATGCCTATTGATGTCCTTCCTCATGTATATCGATACGGTTATGCTTTCCCGTTCTACAACATCTCTTGTGCTGTGCGGACGGTCCTCTTTGGAACAAAAAATAAACGTCAGTCCTCTTTTGTCGTAAACTGATATGCCGTGCATGCTGATGATGCCTTACCTTTTTAGTTGGACTCAATTTCGGGGTGCTTCTCGCGTGGACTGCGATTTCGTGTATAACACTGCCTTTCTTCCAGTGGTTCATGAGGCGAAAACACATATCAGAGTTGAACGGAGCCATGGAACCTGATGAAAAGGTTAGAGATTAAAACCGAAGCGGTTCTACGATTCGAGATCAGAAGTTTTGACGGAATTCACGATTAATCTAATGATATCTTCAAAATAAGTATTGTCTACACTACTCGTCGCGTTCTTACTGGATGCCAATTATGTACGTTATTACCTATTTGATTACTCCTCCGTGTACACAGCAGTGTACAACACGATATCCGGGGACAAATCTGATTTAGACTTTGGAATACACAAATCCTAATTTTGGCAAAATCACCTGCTTCGTCAGAGAAAAGTACCTGAAGATCAGATCTTAGATATGAGGGAGAGTCATAGCTGTAGAGCAGCGAAGTGATCGATGTCGGTGCTAGCTCTTGTTCAACAAAAACTGCGTAAATCTGAAAGATTGTAGACCTGTGAGTGATATCGATAGAAATGCAATGTTTAGAACGTGTATGACGGATAACTATTAGGTGATGGGAAGACGTTGCAGTAGAAGAATTTCAAGAAAGAGGAAAGTAGGCGCGAGCAGAACACCGCCATTTAATGAACGTGGTTCTCGCGCGTACTTGCCGGGCGGCTCCGTTGAGCCTTCACCTTCGCACTGCTTGACTGCTGCGATCTTGGGAATTACGAGTCAAATTCCAAATCTGGCAGTGCCTAGAATTCAGGCGCGGATTAATAGTGGAGGCAATTAATACTGCTTCCATTCCCAGCTCTTGAGCGAGTTTGCTCAGATCAAGGCTCGAATCTTCTTCACTCATCGAAATCAAGAAATCCGTAAATTCATATTTTCAAGTCGTTGATCCAAAAATTACGGTCGTACACTGCTTCTGGAAAGTCTACTTATGGTGCATCGCAATTCTCGTACTCATGAACAAAGACTTCTTTTCTGATACCCCCTTGTTCAAAGCACCAGCTTTCTTCCTTCCGAGCTGCCCGATTATGAAATCTTTACTATGTATCTATGTATCTGTTCCGATATACATATCTGCCTTAGCGGACCTTGTATAAGATGAGACTTGAGAAACCTCCACTCAGCAGAACTTCCAGCTTCTTTAACTGTATTCGACAATGTCCAACCCTTTCTCCTCTTGGGCCTACGGTGGCGAAGCAGGTGCAAGTGTCTACGGCGCGCTTCCTATAACTACTTCCGGGTCCCCATCAGCCGACTTTTTATCGTACTACTTTACCTGCCTGAACCCTACGATTCTCAACTCGACTCTCACCGGGCCCAACGGTCAACCCCAGCTCTACATGACCACCGATTCATCATTGCCAGGCTACACTGTGTTCAAGACTGTAGATGGACAGAGCGTGGCGCTGATCGAATGGAGTCAGAGATACGCGCAGGTCGAAATACGCGGTATCGTGCAGAAGCAGCCAGCGTCCCACTTTCTCAAACTCTCTCGCGACCGAAGGTATGTTTTCTGGCATCTTTCCTTCACCCGCCATTAAGCTCTTCCCGTTAGATTTCGAATCATGACTGTCGGCGACCAGGAATTTGCTTGGGTTCCTCGGGATCAAGCTATCTGCGTGAGTACTGTTCTACTTCCTGACTTTGGTTTCCAGTGCTGATCCCCGATTAAATAGATGTACAAAGTGAACAGTTCCAATGCATCCCATATGGCCAAGCTATCCAAAGAAGGGGGGGTTATGAAGCTAGAATTATCCCCTAGCGTCATCTCGGGTAGTCTTCTTCAGCCAACTGTGATGGCGGTAATCTTGCTTCAAGGCGGCCAACGCATCGATTAATCGGTCAGCCTTGCTGGCACCTTTACCAGTGGCCGCTCCGCAGACTTTTGGCGCCGGAACCTCATCGCCCATTCTCATTTTGTATAGATGAAATTCATCTTCCAAGGACTACTATTCGTGTATCATATCTTGGACTTTTCTGTAGCATCAGCATTTTGAGTTGTAACTGGCTCTGTATTTATAACTTACGATTGCGCAGTTATCTGTATCAGCTACTATTTATCAGCGTATTTCACATTCTTGGACGATAGATAAAAGTGTACGGCCGCACTCCATCGCTTTCTCTCTCTGACAGATGTGTCCATGAAACCTCATTGCGGAAGCCTGCCGGATGCTGATATCAAGAATCAAGCAAAGATCGAGAACATCGTAATTCTTGATGATTAGTGAAGACATTGGACAAGAAATTTACGGGGGTATCCGAGGGAAAAAAATAACGTATGATTCAAGAAATTAACTCGGTAGGCGTTTGATGAAGCTGTTGGTATGAATTAGCTCAAGGAAGTTGCCGAAAATTGGGAACATACCACTGCAGCAATCTTCATCCATTCCTCAATCGAAGAGATATACTCATCTTTTCCCGTGTCGACAGGCAAATCTGGATGCCACAACACAAAGGATTTAAACTGTGCGGAAGGTTCGAGATTCAGCGTGCTCATTGCGCCTTCCAGGTTCTCATCTTCCTCCCCATCGTCTTCCGACTCATCGACATCCATGTCATCGGCAATACGCGACCTGGTAGAACGACGCGTCGTCCTCATCTCGTCCTGCACCTTGAGTTTTCCCTTCCCTTTTACAGCAGGTTTGCCTTTGGACTTCTTCTTTCCTTCATCCCCCGACTGAAAAACAACACCTGTGTATCCCTCGGGGAGGTCGACTTTCAGTCCTTGTACGGTTCGACCGCGAAAAGCAGATATAAATCGAGGTTGTTCATTTGCGACAGTATGGGGTGAAAGGGTTGAGATGCCCGAACTGCCAGCTTCTGGCTCAACGGCCGGTACTTGGGGGGAGGAAGCGGACGGGCCACCTGCATCAATATCCCCGTTTCCTGCGCGTTCTTCGGGTGCAACATCAGCATTGGAGTTGTGATGCTGAGGTTCCGGGCTCGCTACGTGAGTTTTCGCGTCCTCAACGCGAAAATAGGTCGAAACAGGTGCAGGTCCATCATGTGCAATATGGAAGGGCATAAGGTTTGGTGTGCATTGTGGAACATCTTTGGAAGGGGGTGAAACTATTGAGATTCGAGAATTTCTTCCTGCTGTCGGAACTTTTGTGGCAGACACCATGATGGTACAAGTTAAGAAGAGTACACGCCTCATGTGAGCTGGCAACGCGACGCCGTGATACTCACGTGGTCTCGGAAATGACGGCCGACCGTCGCTCGGCTCCGCTGCTGCAAAAAATAGTTTCTGCTCCTTCTATGCTTCCATGACTTCTGCCTAGTTTTAGATCTGGCAAACTATGCCTTCTCGCCTTGGCTAGTCGGCAGCTTCTTGACATTCTTCCAATGAAAGCTTCCACGACTTGGCTCTTCGTTCTGCTGGTAATTGGCCACATGGTCCCAGCATAATCCAAACGTAGTGGGCCAAATGATAACTTCGGAGAAATATCATGGTGCGAACGCACTCCGTGTTGTGGTCACTTGCTGATAGCTAAGATACGGTTCTAATGGATTCATCGAGGGAAACATCTTCTTTCTCTGTTCGTATGCCGTTCGTGGATCCTATGGTCCTGATATAATTCAACGGAGAGCTTTCAAAGTCGGAAAAATGCATATATTTGAACTTCGCGTAGATCATCAGTATGATGGTGCAGTGAACTTCAACCCACTCCACTCCTGTGAGCATGATGCCTGGAAAGAGTGAGAATATAAGCCCAGCAGCCGTAATGCAGCGATTATCCGCCCATGATGCTGACCGGTGGATACATGCAATGTCTTACCTTATTAGCACTGACGCTTGGAGCTCAAGCGGTAGGCCGCCTTGGACATGCGGTTGTCGATGCTGACGAAATTTTAGGCAACAACGATGTGGTTCAACAGTACCAATGGTAGGTACAATTTCACATCCCACAAAATTGTCTCAAATAACTTCCTTTGGCAGTGATTCCGCTCGGTAATGGACGATTGGGGGCACAGTTGCTGGGTCAAATTCCTGATGAAGTAGTTATCTTGAATGAGGTCAGTACGCTATGGAGATACCGGGTGCTTTTCTAAGGCCGTAATCTACAGGATCGCATTTGGTCAGGTTCAATCAATGACCCGAATGACAAGAATTGCTCGGCGAATTTGGCTGCGTTCAGAGAGTTCGTTTGGTTGGTCATGACTATTGAAGGACGTTATACTATCCACTGACTTGGACCAGGCAAGATGATCTCGGTAACGCACAAGCATTAGCACAAGCCGAGTGTATGGCGAATCCTATTAGTCAACAGGTGTACCAAAGTGAGCGTTTAACTTTCAGTGAATTTCGTTTGACACTCTGACGCCCTGCTCTTAGCCGCTGGAAATCTCTCAATCGCGACTGCTCATACTGGACTAATCTCCAACTACAATCACTCTTTGGATCTGGCTACCGCTGTGTCCACCACGACATATGCGTTCGAGGGAGTGCAATATACACGGACGGCGTTTGCTAGTCATCCAGACAACGTAATCGTCATACGAATGTCGGCGAATAAAACAGGAGCAGTTTCGTTCGACGCGTCGTTCGTGACGCCAATGAGCATCCCGGTAAGATGCATTGGTCTTTTTCTAACGTTCCACTTCTCACGCACTTTCGAGACCTTCTCTGCCAATGGAGGGAACTTGACGATGACTGGACAAGGCACGGCCATGTATGGACTACCAGGATCGATCAACTTTGTAGTCACGGCGGAATTCACGGTTTCTGGAACCGGTGCATCGGTAGACGCCAACTCGGACGGTAACCCGACTGTGTCAATAGCCAATGCGGACGAAGCGCTCATTGTCCTGGCCATCGACACGAATTATGTTCGGTACGACGATTTATCAGCAGATCCGAACGAGAAGGTGGTCCAGGCTCTGGAGAATGTTCGAAGCAAGACTTTCGGTGACATGCTTCAAACTCACATTGAGGATCATTCTTCGTTGTTTGGAAGGGTGAATATATCCTTGGGTAATAACTTTTTAAGAAGCTGTTACGTGTCAGTGTCATTACTGATTTTGATTTTGATTTTCCTCCCAATTTTTCTTTCTAAAAATTCAGGTGTTCCTTCTGCCAGCACTTATCTGCCAACAAATCTCCGGAAGGATCTTCCTCAGGGAGCAGATGCGGATCAGGATATTTTTGCCCTCTATGCTCAATATGGAAGGTACCTTGGAATCGCATCGTCCAGAACTACTGAAGCCTCGAACTTGCAAGGATTATGGAATCAGGTGTTGAGTCCTGCTTGGGGAAGGTACGATCTCCGAATTTCCTACTGTGGCTGTTTTCGAAGCCCACATATTGAGCAATTAGTAAACATACAGTCAACATCAACCAGCAGGTGAGATGACTCGGATTCTTTGTTGCTCAGATTCCATCTGGAGTACCTTTCCACAACAGATGAACAGCTGGTTCGCCGAACCTCTTAATGTTGCAGAGACGCTTGACCCCCTCTGGAATATGATCTCCGAGATGGCTGAACGGGGCAAAATCACTGCCCTGGAAACGTATAATATTAGTCGAGGATGGGTAGGTCACCACAATACGGGCATTTGGCGCGATTCTTCCCCTATCGATGCTGCATTCTATGGCTTTTGGCCGTTGGCCCCTGCTTGGCTTTTGCAGCATATGTATGAACACTATGCGTTTAACCCCGACCCCGAGTCGTCCTTCTTGAAAGATACGGCGTATCCTTTAATGAAGAGTCTGTCCGAGTTTTATATGGACTTTTTAGTGGAAGCGCCGTTGGATGTTGAGCCCGATGGTTACATTGTCTCAAATCCGAGTATGAGTCCTGAACATGGTATTGGTAACTATAACGATACGAATGTTTCATTAACTTACGGTTAGCTCTATGGCCTCTTTCTTTTCATTGATGATCTGAGATTTTTCGATAGGTTCTACCATCGATAACGCGTAAGTCTTCTATGATCTTTTCTCCTAGCGTAGGCTAAGCTCAATAGGCTTCTTCGAGACCTCTTCAATCATACCGCAGAGTTTGCAGCAATACTTGGCGTCGATGATGATTTTGCAACAAACTTGACCGCGTTGCGGGAACGGCTGATCCCATACAGGATTGGTTCCCTGGGTCAAATTCAGGAATGGGCTCGGGACTATAACTCGAATGGGTTCGTATCATATCCTTTTTACCCTGCGAGTAGGTGCTGACGGTTAGCATCCAGCCCATTCACGCACGTCAGCCAGTAGCTCTGTTCCTTAGTCTTGTGCAAATGGATACTGACTGATGCATTGTTGGGTACAAGATTATACGGGCTATTTCCATCCGCCCAAATTGATCCTAGATTCAACGAAACCCTCGCTCATGCTGCCAACGTATCCCTTCTTATCCGAGGTGATTCGAGTGCGGGATGGCCTACGGCTTGGCGAGCAAACTTCTTTGCTCGACTCTTGCAGGGAGATACCTCATATTATTATATGAAACGGTTGCTTTCTAGCTTTTCCTATGATAATTTGTGGTCTATCAACGACGTATTCCAAATTGATGCCAACTTTGGTGAGTCACTGGCCATCTGAACCGACGAATTTTGGCTCAATGCGCTTTTATAGGTGGCGCAAACGCTGTCGCAGAAATGATTTTGCAAAGTCATAATGGGGAAATACATTTATTGCCGGCTATACCCCAGTCTTGGCTTGAAGGGCAAGTCAGCGGGTTCCGAGCTCGAGGAGGATTTACGCTCGATATATTGTGTAAATATCATGTCTGAATCCGAAGCGAATTGTTTGGAGCGACTTGGTACGAGGGCACTCGGCCAGTCGGCACAAAAATCTTCTCCGCTCTCGACCCAACCACCATCATCCTCAATTGCAAGCTCATCCTTCTTTTCTCAAGGCTTTTTCATCGCATATTCATCGTTATGGCTCCCGGATACGCTTCAGAGATACCTCCCAAACCCATCGTCGACACCGAGAATCCGTTATACTGTCCCGCAGAATCTGCTTCAAAATATCTGAAATCGATTGCGACAAACGAATCCAAAATTCGAAAAGCTAAGCTGCAAGATGACAAGGACTCCAAAGGATTCAAAGGACGGAAAGACAAAGGAATCACTGTCTCATCGTTTGTGAAAATGCTCACTCAGATCGCCGTCGTAATGCAAAAGGAAAAGGGCAAGGAAAAGCTGGCACTTTCTCTCTCACATATTTCTGCAAATGATTGTCACGACTATGGCACTCCTCCGATTCCTTCGCCTGCGCGTCGGCCAATTCGTAAGACGCGGAAAGACCGTGCCGCTCAGGCGTTTCTTAAGCTCTCTGGTCCAAATCTTGTCCCTCACGAGGAACTTTCCCCGGAGTTCGACTCAATATCAATCTCATTGCCCAAGGTTCCCGTAGACGACGTGCTCTCCCTGTCGCCTACATCTACGATCTCTTTACCCAACTCTACCCGCACTGATGTCAGTACCGAAAACCTCACGACGAAAACTTTGTCTCCTCTGGTCCCACCTGGATTAGGTCAGGTCGATACTCTACCACAAGCTAACCTCACGAAACCTCGACCACTAAATGCCCCGCAAGCCAAGCAAGTTTCTGCAACAATAGGGAAGAGGATGGTACAGAAACGTAGTCTAGAAGTAGCTTTCCCAGAGCTTCTAAGGCAGCCAGCGAAGTTTGCGCGCTCCTTTACATGCGATCCTCAATCGAAACCTGGCAAGTTCTACTAGTTATCTAGGTTGATTTCCCTAATGATCCGGCACAGAACTCGACGTCGACCAAGCACTCGACAAGCGTTTCTCCTCTAATATCCGTTCACTTGAACTCGACATGAAGGACTTAAAGGCTATTGATCGCGGCAGGAAACTCAACTACAGGCTCGGCAACTCTTCTCCCTTCAACATACAAGCGGAAAACGACGACGATATCGAAGCCAAAGATGATTCCGCGGATATCAAACGCCGCTTGAAGGAGCTGGAAGGCTGGTTCCGTGTTCTTGAATTCTAGCAGCAAGAGTGCGGCTGATCACTTTTTTCAGAGGCTTTGTATGGACCGGTCATCGGGACAGAAACGCCCAGAGGCTACGATAAACTTGTCCAGAGACTGGATGGGATGATGCCTGGTATTAGGTTAGGTAACAGGTTGGCAGAGTTCAAACCTGCAGAGAACGAAGAACGTCATGCTGAGCCCGGCACGACAAAGCGCGTGAAGGTTAGCCCGCACCAAGCTGCTGCAGATCTCCTTGCTTCTGAAGGTAGATCGCTTACGATTATGCGAAAATTTCTCTGTCATAGCTCACTTTTCTCTGCAGGTCTTCTCAACGAACGTATTATTAACGTTTTCCGTACGTCTGAAGTGACGCGCCTTGATTTGGGGCCGTCTCTTTCGGAAGAGGGCGGGCTAAACATGGGTGGTAGGGCTATTTGGAATGGTGTGTACACTCCGGCTACTTGTAGCAGTTCCTGATATTTTCCGACAGTGTTCACCCGTCCGAGTAGCTTCCTCTTTCTTTCTGAGCTCTCGTTCAGTAATACACACGTCATGGACATGGACCTCGTCAAGCTTGTCGGGTTACCGAGACTCGCGGTTCTCGGTTTGGTCAATACTGGCATTGGCGATGAAGGGTGAACGTTCTCTGGCTTATCTTTCTTCGGCTATTCTGACGTCTATCATTCGCTGATTAAGGGTATTCCATCTGACTGCGCTCAGACTCACTCTTACGCACCTCCACCTGTCGCATAACCCTCGCATCACCGATGATGCCGTCCCAGCTTTGGGTTTATGTATAAACTCAAGACTGCGCTACCTAGGATTAGTCGGCACAAGTGTTGCGATGCCAGGGCTACGGAGGATGGCGAAGCTCATTCAGAGGGAACAACGAATCGTGGATGTCGAAATCCCGGAAGAGTGTGAGCGGTATATTGACAGTAAGTTGTATCTCCGCCTAATTTATTGGTTGGATCTAATATCAACTTAGGTATACCGAATTTGTACCTCTTGCATCCCCAGCCACCTCTGATTACCTCTCCTGCTTTGTGCTCAAAGCTATCTGCAGCTGCCCTGCAGCGCAATCTCGAGGCTCACGCGGAAGTTACGAACAAATCCTGCTTCGCTACCGGAATGAAAACTAACCCTCAGAAGATCTTCACCGGTGGAACGAAAGAGGAGATGTGTGAACGATTAAAAGAGCTTTTGGTCAGGAGGGAGGTGGATTTAGTGGTGTGGGGAATGGTTTACGGGTACGGGGAGACTTACGAAGGTGATCGCAGTGGAAAAGACGAGACAATGAAGTTTTTGGAAGCGCAGGCCGCTGCGAGGGACGCACATAAGAGGTTGAGGTGATACCAACCGGAACTTTTTTGCGATCTGCACTTGTTTCCTTCCTTGCCTTTTTTTTCCGTTGATCATACATTATCCAACTCTAATTTTCTTTTTCTAGTGTCAGTGTTGTCTACTTCGCTTTTGTCTTATGTGTTCGCTCTCCTGTGTCTTTGTACGAGTTCAACTGTTTTCGAATTTCGTTCTGTTCTACTTTGCGTATACCTTACTCACATCCGCCTTAATCCGTGCGTTCAACTGATTCTTCTTCCACTCGCAACTCAGTCATTGTAATTCTTGGGTGTTATTCCGTTCCATTTTGCGTATAGTCTACTTACATTCTCCCTAATCCGTGCGTTTAATTGATTCTTCATTCGTAACCTAGTTCTTATAATCCTTGCGTACCCTGCTCGCGGCTCCCTTAATCCATGTGACGGTTTTTCCTGTCGCTCCCGCCCCTTTTTCTAGGACCCTATATTTATACATTTCGTAATCAAGATTTTTTCGGTCATGTAGTCTTTTTTTGAGTCGAGGCTTTGATACTTCCAAAACAAGATGTACTCGGCTCCGGCGACACTTCTTCGATCAACCTTCCTCGGTAAGTGAAGGACAGAACGAGGCCAAGGATGTTTAGGCGCCCTGCGCAGCTCGCTGGTCAAAGCTGTTTGTAGCAGCTATTGAAAGGTGGGAAGAAATTTTCGGCAACTTCCGGGGTTCTTAAAGTTTTTCTTCACGCTCACAAGATATTCCCAAATGCCATAGATTCCTCGGCTGGGAGAAGGATCGAGAGGACCCACCGTCTGCCGTCTTCTCATTGGTGGGACTTGCCTCTCCTTCGGTCAATGGGTAATTTTTTTGCGTTTCGAGTTGCAACAGTTGATCGGGCTAACCCCAGAATGGTCGTCTTGTGCGCTTACCAGCCGCTTTGAATCCAATCAGGCTTTTCTTCATGTTTCCGTTGTAGGTCCATTTCCACGTGGTGTAGTGAGGTCACTCTACCCGTATCGATTGTGCCTTCCTGACTCATATGTCGGTTTCATTGTGCAATCCGCTGAGCTCAAAATTTCCTGGCATTATGAATGCCGAATAATTTTTCAGGACCGCCTGCGACTAGGGACATACTCAACGCAAACTCAACGTCGTGTTACTAGAACAGGCGCTCAGACGCTTCGGGTCGATCCCAATTCCCTTAGATAACCGGTGAATTGCCCGATATTGTGGCGTAACGAAGCCAGACATCTTGTCATAGTAAGCTCGCTCCCGAGTGCATGCTGATTTCTTTTCGGGTGCAGCGTGTGCTACCTCAGTAATTTTCTCTTTTTTCGTCTCATTTGCTGATATTGTAATCGATAATGCCCGGCTGGTTTCTTTCTCAGTTCCCCGCTAGTTTCTTCGATGCCACGTCGCGTATGACTGCGGATCCTTCCTCCAAGGGTTCTTTTAACGGTCATTACGTCTCAGAACCTTACGAAACTTTATCGAAAATCCACCCTCCTGTGATGCAATTCTATTCTCAAGACGATATATCAGTCTAGAAGGTCTTTGCCCTATAACTTGAATCACTCCCCATCGCGCAGCCCCCCTTTATCGTTTAGGCTCTACCATGTACGCACCAAATTACCCAAACCTAGATAATTATACCTGCTCTAATAGCACTTACGATGATACAGTAAGCTGTTTCTTTTCTGCGAATAATCTCATTCAAAATTTGCCTGCAGTATTATTTTCCTCTGGAACGTCCTACCGATAATTTCGAGCACGTTTCGAATTATCCTCCTTCGCAACGAATGCCATCGGAAGAATATCCAAACCAACTCTACCTACCTGTTCCGCGCTCCTATGATACTAGCGTGGATCTTGCGCAGTCCTACAGTAACTATTCTGAAACCATTTCGTCTACAGACACTGGTTATCTTTTTCCTGGAATTCCCACTTCTTCCAGTGCAGGGGAGTTAAACAGGTCCTACTTCGGCAGCGACGGCAGCGACGACAGAGCGAGTCATTTGTCTAGTTTACACGACTTCAACATAGGCTTCTCTCGCCTCCAACGGCCTGCAGACTCTAGCTTCTATAAAGCCGACTCGCGACTCACTGACGGACTGCATACCGTGCCAGTACGACAGATGAATCCGCCCAAAAAGCAGACTCTAGCTTGTCATTTTTGTCGGGAACGAAAAATTGCATGCGGTAGGCCAGCACCAGGAAGCGAAGATACGACCTGCAAGTACGTTCTCGTCCTCATCACTCTTATGGACGAGTTCAGCATCTGACATAGTCCTTTCCAGCCAATGCGCCCGGCGAAACATCCCGTGCACCTATCCCACCGAATCTCGTCGAGGACAACATAAACGTAAAGTTCAGAAAATTCGCGATCAGAGGCTTCTACTGTAACTGACGAGCGTTATATTTTTGTAACCATAACTAATGTCACCGCCCGTGTTCATTTTTGACAATGTTTCTAACTGCTTCCCAGGTCATTTTTTGTATCGCTTACTGTTCAATTTCTGTGTATATCATTCTACTTTCAAATTTTGTATATACTTGTCATCCAATCGCTACCCTGTCTTTCAAACTCGCCTCAATCTCATGCTTGTTGACTTGTTTTTGGTCAACTACCGCGACATAACGGCACCGCCACTGCTTACTCGCACGACACCGGAGCCACTTGAATCGAACTTGACTCGATCGATATTTACCTTTACTCACATTGAGTTCTGAGAATGCAGTTTATAAGCCCAGATTAACGAGTCCTCATCTCATCGACAACCCCCTTCGAGTATTACCCAGAAGCTGTAGCAAACTCCACAATGACTAGGTCCTCCCAGACTGAATACAGACCTAAAGTCGTGAAGAAGGTTAGTGATTGTTATTCCGCGCAAGTATCATACTCAACTAGGATGGATTTTCAGGCAATTAAAAAAATTTACATGGACGCGGGCATACCCCACTGCGATGCTGTACTGATGGCCGCGATTCCGTTCATGCAGAACAAGTCCGAGTTGAGGCACAAAAATCGTCGCAGAAGGAAAGCAGGTTTAATCACCTGCTCTAACAATGTCGATGATTTAAAGGCATACCGCGATGAATTATATTTTGACGAGGAGACAGAAGAGCTGGACGTGTTTGAGAGTGACAGCTTTCCAACCGGCAGAGGGGAACATATTGCCTCGCTTCTTGACATGGCAAAACCTGCAAAATTAAAAGGTACTGCTTTGACCATCACTCGTTCCCGAGCAACCCTGAACTTGAATTAAGGAATAGCGAAAGAGTACGAAGTCGTCAAGGGACCTAGAGAGGTCATATTTTTAGACGAAGAGCAAGAGTGGGAGACGTTGGGTCTGCCTGTGGAAGAGGAATGGGAAGAGATATATGAGTCAACCGACTCGGAAGATAGCTGCGGAATCCAGGAGAAACCCACCTACTCTTTTGTTCTACAGAACAAACGATGATGCATGCGTCTCGTAGTTACCAGGTTTTCGGTATAGGATTGATATCCCGTTGTACAGTATCTTACGGATGACTCGAACATAAGTTCGGGCTTAGCGGTGGGTTACTGGATTTGATTGATGTGGGCCCACTGTTGGGCCCTTCAAAAGCAAATATTGTTGTTTTTGACAAGAGGCAGAAACGGAGGAGAAAGCCCATCCTAACTTACGTCTTCCCGTAACTTGTGTGGTGCGACTTGGACCTTCCAAATTTTGAATTGACAGATGCTATCTTCGCTTGATCCATGATCCAAGCTGGCTGGAATCCCCTTGAAGTCGTCTCTTTACAGTTTTCTGTCTGATTTTCACTCGTCCCCGATACCGATGTATTGAAATCCTAACCTGTGATTACGTCCACCGAGGCAGAACGGCTAACTTCTCGAGACTCAAAATCTGTCTATCAACATCTTTTTGATTGAAGTCAAAACCTCATGCAGCTCTAGCAACGGGCCAGGTATCTCCATCAATGAAATCATGCAACGTCCAGGAAAGATCCATACGCCTCGATTCCGCTTCTTTAGGGATATGAGCCTTCTTCTCAGTGCTTTGTGCCAGACTCCGTGCTACCCTTCAGGTATGAGGCCAGCATATCGATAATTTCGGGCTTTTTCTCTAGGTACGTCTTCTAGTACTAAAGCTCAGCCGTGGAACCGTCCGATTCCAGATACTTTTTATGCAGAAGAATGAGCTGGAAGTCCTTGATGGGCTCCGTGGCGGGCCTATACATCCTTTCATTAACGTATTTTGGCGTCCAAATGGCCCTTCGAATAACGATTTTCAACCTGGATAACTCCGCGTCGTTGGCTTTGCACGAGGTTCTGCGGCGTCATGGCGGAGATTCTTTTTCTTTACCTGTCCTTGAAGGGCAGTCGTTGTTGTTATGCTCGTCCCGTAACCATTGCAGAACCTTGCCTTTGACAACTATAACAACTATCTCCACAACCGCGCCAGTCAATGCTCCGACTCCTTCTCCAACCTACACAAGTGCTTGGGCTTCAGTCTCATCAACAGTCGCGTCTCACTCAACAATCTCATCGATCCGTAGTGCCTCTCCGGTTTTGTCTCTTTCAACAAGCGCAACATTTAAGACTTCCTCTTCCTCCTCGTCCATTTTTTCCTCCCGTACTGTTACCCAGACCAGCACAAAGTCCACTGCGTCTGCAACGGGTGTTGAGGTAAGACAAAGCCTCTTTGTCCAGTGCCGATACTCAGAGCTATCAAGGCTACGGCCAGTCTAATTTCAGGCAGAGGCAACGGCGACGGACACCATGGCGGTGGGCAGGGCGGACGGGGCGGAGATGGTTTCCAAAACAATAATGCAGTGTTGGGCTTTTTACAAGATGGCAATATTTCAACAACTTGCGTCGATTCATTAAGCTTTCCTGTCTACAAGTACTCATTATCTCCCGAATTTTTCTTCCGCAAACTCACCTGCATTCAATAGACTTGACAATGCAGTCCGGGAAGACATTGCCCTTGTCATCCTCCAAGTTTGGGTACTCTTCATAACATTCGTCGCTCTCAATTATCGCAGTATCTCTTGGACCATAACAACTTTCGTCTGTCTCGTATTTCAGATTATCTGGTTCATATTTCGAATTGTCTATGCGGGACGTTCTCAAGCGCAAGTTGATTCCATCATACATACCACTTGTGGCGCGGAGCGTTTGCTGTCAGGTCTCTGGTCTCCGCAGAAGATATTAGAGATACCCAGCATCATTCTTGGAGGAGTAGGTCTAATACTTCTAGTTTGTTTCGCGTACAAGCTTTACGCGGTAACCAATGCCCTTTGGACTATATCTTGATCAAAGCTGATGCGCCTCCTTAGTCCTCGCAATGGAATGACCAGAGACTGTACCTCGGAAGCACGGAAGGCCGTTGGATTGTTGGACTTCATATCGTCATTCAGATATCAATGTTCTTTGTCATGTTGCCACTCGGCCTCTGGCTGAACGACTTGCTTCACGGGGTTAGCGCGCACCTGGCAGACCATGTTGAAGCACTCGAGGCTCTTGCATTCATTGAAGCTCTCGTAAGTAAAAGGCAAGAATGCGAATCTCATGACTGATTCCCACTCTACAAAGGTTTTCATACCATGGCTAATTGCAGTAAGAGTAGCAGCCCCTTCCGTCTCAGTTTACTCGCTCATGAGCTTGCGTAGCTATGGTCTGCTTCTCATCAAGGCCATCCCCGAGCGCAGCTTCTGCTGGCCATGTTTTCGCTGCTCTATGTCGTTGGCCTTACCTTAATATTTATTTCAGAGACTTACCGCCTGGTTTTCACTACATGGCCTTTCTTCGGGACGACTACAGTCGTTTCAACAATCCTTTGTCTGGGATTATTGGTGGCTGGGCTGGGTCTTTCTCAGAAACGGCGACCCAATGCGGGTACTGCTGCCCCATCTTCTTCTACGTTCTCAAAAAGGGAAAGCCTGTCTTCTTGCTCCATACGCTCGAATATCTCTTCCTCGTCCAGCGGATCCAGTAAAGTATGGATCGATGTCGAGCGTACCACTCACTCGGATGTGGAATCTTTTAGCATTTATAGCTCAGAGGAATCGTTCCGTGGTCTGATTAATGCTAGACCTCCAATAATCTTTCCTCCGATTGACACGCGTTTGGAGCGACAGCTGACGGCCAAAGAAGACTCGCCGACCTTGAAGACCCCTAGAGTTCGCGCATTCTAGCTGTACTAGTAGATCAGCTGGGCCTGACCATGCTGATTCGAAGCTTATAAGAGCTCCTCGAGGATTTGGACAGATCTAACTTGGAGTGGGAAGGATGAGGGAAGGAAGAGAAGGCACGATGTCGTCGAGGAGGACCTAGATGTCATTTGTATCTTTGATAGATACTAGAAGCATGTCGTAGAGCTCTCTTTACTATTTATGTATCTTTTTTTCCAGTCCTGCCCTTTACATACTCCCCTATCGCAAGAATTCAATCTGGCGCGTCGGTCACAGGGTTTGACGCGTGACGTCACGAGCCACGGAGAAAGAAAGACTCCACGTGATGTGTGATGAACTGCTGAACTTTTAAGTTCTTTGTTCAAACTTCCTCCTCACGATCTAGCGATCCAGCCTTCACCTCATACAATTACGACAGCCCGACCCGATAACTATGGCCAACCTCAAGGAACAGCACCATGCGCTCAAATTAATCTATCTTTCATCTTCAACAAAATATGCCGCGTTAACATTCAACTCCAGAACCTCCTCATGACATCCTCGGACGATAGTTCCGAAGCAGAAAGCGTTCAAGATGCTCCTATGCCCCTCATTTACGGACCTTGAAGAAAATTACGCTTAGTCCTTTCAAATTCCCCTGGAATCTAGACAGTCATCATCCTTATCTTTAAACAATCGAAATGCCATATGCAGCCAGTCTTCTGCCAGCTCATCTTCTTTTTTGCTCGACAAATAGAAAACACATATATTGAATGCTTGCGTGCTGAACATAATCGGACGATAGTTTCGGAATTTATGAAAGGACTTCGGGGTATATCCATCAGTGACTGATCCCGTTATCTGCAAATACCTGCTGTTGCAATGTTATTTGTCCAGCGAGAAGCTCATAACGCGCCGGCTCCAATTGAACAGCGTACTTTAAAAGGGCTCTCTGCGAGGAATATCCCCCCATAGCAGCGGTCTAGCAGCCACTCTTCTCACATCGAGCTCTAGTACTGCCGACATGTTTTCCCCTGTAGCAGTGATTCTCTCATCTCTGGCTCTCAGTAGCCTGAGTGTTGCTTCACCTGTTGCTCAGTCGAGCCTGACTGTGCCCATTCGCAAGTCTATCAAAGTCACGAGTGGACACAACGTTGTTAGCTCAGGACACGCGCGAGCGCAATCTTTCCGGGATCGTGCGGCGGGGAAACGGTCTTCCTCATCGTCAATCTCGAGCAGGCAAACCGTGCCTGTTGTCAACGAAGCAATTACGTACATTGCGGAAGTATCTATTGGAGTTGACAACCAGAAGTGTAAGTGGAGCTGTACAGAACTTGTTACTGAAATAATCATTCCGATCATGTGCAGTTAATCTGCTCGTCGACTCAGGGAGTGCAAATACTTGGGTTAGTGATTAATTACAAGAGTTTTCAATTCAATCTTCTGACCTCTTTGATCAGGTGGGGGCAAACACCACCTACGCGTATGTCCCCTCATCGAGTAGTGTATGGACGGATGATATTGTCATCGTTAACTATGGCTCTGGTTACTTTTTCGGTACGCATTGGGTCTTCTTCCGGTCAAGTAGGGGGAATGAATGACATTGCATGTTAGGTTATGAATACTATGATACCCTCGCGCTCTCAAGCGATCTTAAAATCACGAATCAATCTATTGGGGACGCAGATTTCTCGGAAGGCTTCACCCAGATGGACGGTATCTTGGGGTATGTTTCGCGCTTGATTTGGTCAATCATACCCAGTGTTTACCTTTTCTGTTTTCCGCTGTTCTAGAATTGGCCCGGTTGCGTTGACTGACGGCACAATCCTCGGCTCTACTGTAACAAGTTTTTCGTTGGCATATTGAGCATGTCTTTTGACTGTTGACATCCATTCAGGCCCCCGTATTAACAGTACCGACAATCAGCGACAACCTTTATTCCCAAGGCATCATCTCCGACGAGGCCGTTGGAGTGTCTTTCACCCCAACCACTGGTGCCAGCAATGAGCCAGAGGGTGCTTTGATCTTCGGTACGTTCCCGGATCTCGTATGTCCACTTGTCTCTCGGTGCCGACCTATCTATAGGTGCTCAGGACAGCTCTAGATATACTGGGAAAATAACCTATGTGTAGGTCCGCTTCACTTTGCGCTTTACGATCTCTCCTCAAATGCCTCGTTTAGATCCAAGGAAACAGATTACTGGGGAATAAACCAGTCCATCTCTTATGGAGGTGCGGAGATTATGGCTACCACCACTGGCGTCATTGATACGTGAGTGATTCCTACTTGATACTTTCGGCTTTCGTTTCTAATCTGGTACGTTTATAGGGGAACCACCCTCTTGTATCTTCCCACCGACACATTCAACGCGTACATCAACTCCACGGGAGGTGTATTCGACCAAACAACAGGCCTGTATGAAATTACAGAAGATCAATATAATGCCCTTGAGGATTTGGTATTCACTATTGGCGGCGTAAGCTCTGAACCCTGTTGTATTCTTCCTCTTATCTCAACCTCCTGTACCTCAGACTGATTTCCCGCTAACTCCGAATGCACAAATCTGGCCCAGGACACTGAACGAAAACATTGGAGGAGAGCAAGGGAAAATCTACCTTAATGCAGTCTCAACCGGTATGGATACCGATTGGCCCAATGTTCTATTCAAGTTCTGATCCTTATCTCAGAGCCGGTTAACGGCCTCAGCTTCATAAATGGCTATGTATTCTTGGAAAGGTTTCTCGTGTCCCTCCTGATGCATGAGATATATACTGATGATTAACTTGTAGATTCTACACCGTTTTCGACACCACAAATAGCCGTGTTGGATTTGCTACCACGACAAATACGAATGCTACATCCAACTGATGATAACGTGTTTATATTGGTAATTGTAAAAAGGAAATAAAGCGCGTCCTATTAATGTTGTAAAGTAGCTTGATCCTTACTACCTCACAGTCTCTTGAGTTTTCGCCTGCTTTCGCATACCCCGGGTTGATGAGGAGCAACGCCACATGCAAAGGTTGTGGAAGGTCCTCACTTGACTTGGTAATTTAATTGAAAAGGCGTGTCCATAAGAAGCGTAGCGTGAGCCGTGGGCGCCTATTGGAACTTGTGAAAAAGGTAGCAGCTATGCTCCGGTATTCCCTTCTGGGACGCTCATCTCAGCTGATATATCGATCTTGTAAAATGTCTACCTCTGCTTTCGTCGTACCAGTCGATCCAAAGGCCGTTACCAGTGCTGACATCGCCAAAGTTTGGGATACAGTACCACGGGGAGAAAAAGGACCGGATGTAGGAACGGCCAAAATTTTCTACAATACTCCTCCCGGCAAGGTAACTGCTGCCTCTACTCTCGGCGACAATTTCTCGTCAAAAAAGGGCGATGCGCGTAGGGAGGCTGTTCGTAAGTCTGTTGGAGGTGCCGTGAAAGCCTTGAAGGCTCTGGATGGCTTGAAAGAGGTCAACGTTGACGCGTCTACGGACCCTCATGCTGCCGGTGAGTACCTTCGCTGCTGCTCATTAGTCGTTAAATGCTGAATTCTCTCAGCTGTCGCTGCACACCTTGCCTCGTACACTTTCACCTTGAAAACTACTCCGCCTTCCCCGTTCAATCCCAACCTGAGGGAACCAATTCCTCCGAAATTTGAAATAAAGACTCTCGAGAACTCCAAAGAATGGGATCGAGGTGTTACTTATGCCTACTCGCAGAATCTGGCGCGAACTGTATGTCGCGCGTTGAAATTTCTCCCGTTGCAATGCTGAACTAGAGGGCGCAGCTGATGGAATTGCCAGGGAATATGATGACTCCTACAGTGCGTTCTTACAACAGTCTGTGTATCTTTCATAGATATCCAGTCGTTCTGTCCAGACTTTCTGTGAGCGCGTCAAGGGCGAGTTCGCTGGAATCGAGAACGTGGAAGTAATTGTTCGGGACGAAGGTGTGATTCAACCGATATAGTAAAGGATCATGATTAACCTTTATTCATCTCAGATTGGGCTGCCAGCAAGGGAATGGTGCGCGTTTCCCCTGGCCGAAGCTTGCTGCGATCTACTCACGATTCATTCTCATCAGAATACATTCCTGTCTGTTACTCATGGAACTAATGAGCCAGCTAAATTCCTGGAGATGTATGAGATATTCAATTTTGCTTTCTTTTCGTAGTCCTGACTATCGTTTCAAGTCACTACAAGGGAGCACCACAGAAGGATGCTCAGCCGGTAGCATTTGTAGGAAAGGGCATCACCTTTGATAGTGGAGGAATTTCCTTAAAGGCTGGCGCTGTAAGCATTAATGGTTTTTTTGACCATCCAAGTCGCTCATTTTTCCGCTTTTTCTGCTTTACAGGATATGAAGCTGATGCGTGGCGATATGGGTGGAGCGGCCGCCGTTGTCTCAGCAACACTTGCCATTGCCAAATTGAAGCTTCCGTACGTACTGGCTGCCCATTTACAACTCGTCTCACCGAATCGTTCTTAGAGTCAACCTCGTTACTCTGACCCCTCTCACAGAGAACTTGCCCGGAGTGAGTAACTCCCCTCGTTTCGTGTGAAGAACCAGGCCTAATACAGTTCTCTCATAGCCAAGTGCCACCAAACCTGGAGACATGTGAGCGCCAATTCCTCCGAAGGCAGCTCTTTTCTCACTCCTCAAAAGTGTATACGCCATGAATGGAAAATCTGTTGAAGTAGACAATACCGATGCAGAGGGCCGCTTAGTTCTTTCTGGTATGTAATCAGCAATGAAGTTTCTATTCTTGTTTCGCTAAAATTGTGTACAGATGCAATTTATTATGCCTCGACTGAGTTCAAGCCTCACACTCTCATTGATGTTGCAACTCTCACTGGGTAGAGGAATTTCTCTTTGCGGGAATTTGACCTGATATTGTCCTGTAGCGCAATGGTCATCTCCCTCGGGGAGGTTTACACTGGCGTCTTTTCGGTACTTGTTTCTTCTTTTCCTGGTTGTATGTTCTTGATTGACTTCTCTCAGACTTC
This sequence comes from Collybiopsis luxurians FD-317 M1, assembly GCA_000827265.1. NCBI lineage: Eukaryota > Fungi > Basidiomycota > Agaricomycetes > Agaricales > Omphalotaceae > Collybiopsis > Collybiopsis luxurians. The sequence goes on along the minus strand of KN834752.1, from coordinate 1,413,326 downwards.
CGACGAACTCTGGCAAAGGCTTCACGCCGCAGGCGAGCATGAGTTTGACCGCTTCTGGCGAATGCCTCTCTCCGAGGACTATGGTGCGTTGTCTGTGTATTTGGTGTGACGCAAGGTCATTGATACCGTATCAATCTCGTTAGGCCCTCAAATATACTCCTCTAATGCTGACCTATGCAACGTAAGATCACTTTCTTTTCCATTTCTGTCTTCGCTTGCTTGTTCATACTGCATTCTTTAGACCGGCGGGCGACCAGCGGGGAGTGCCACGGCCGCTTTGTTCCTCAAGGCGTTTGCGCACGGTATCGAAGCTGAGGATGGCAGCAACTCAGAGACGGCGATGAAGTGGGCACATATTGATATTGCTGGTACGATGGAAGCTACCAGGCCTACACCCTATCAGGAGAAGGGGATGACCGGGAGACCTGTTCGGTGCGTTTTTCAATTTATTTTTGCTGTTCCTGTACACATGCTGATGGCGACATTTTTCGCACAGAGCTTTGATTGAATACGTACGTGGGCTCTCTAACTAAGATGGGGTAGGGCTTTTGTGTACTACGCGAGTGAAGATCTAAGAGAATCTATGGACTTGTGCTGCTAGAGCTTGTTAGAGCTTATCGGCAACTGTTTTGAAGCAGACTTTTTTGACAAGAGTGAAACTGAATTGATTGGAGCACCAGAAAACATTTCCAATCAACCTAAGGGAAAAAACCTTTGCTTTAGCCAAAAAGGCAGCCCCGTAGGGCCCCCGAATGAATTTGAACCCTCCGGAAGGGCTCTGGTGGGACACAAGACGTAATTTCTCGGAAGGTGGTTTAGGAACTGCAATGACTGGGTACTATACATTCCAGGTAAAAGGTCTCGCCCGAAGGTACGTGAAAAGCGACCTTTCTCTATCTCCACGTCGCGCTGATTATTAATGAAATCCTGCTCTCGACTAGACGGAGGAGGTGCCCAAGAGTTATCCCAAGCTTCTGGATAACCATTCGCAAACCCAGTATCTGCCCACGGCCAGAAACCTTCTCGAAGACCAATCAAAACTGAAGGAACGAAAGAACGATTCGGATGGCACTGTAGTAACGATTCAAGACAGTCAACATTGATAACATGCTTAATACAGAAAAGGTCAGGATTTCGTGAAATTGTTTCCACAACAGCCCTATTCTCAAATTCCTCTGCCGGTGGTCTAGGCAAAGGATCGTCGATCTCCGTATAAGCAATGGTTCGACTGCGACAAGGGAGAACACCACAACCAATCCCCCTCATATATTTCGGCAAAAAAACAACAATTCTCTCCAACGACACTATCAGATTCGAGCTCCAACAATTCTTCACCATATGCATCTCGTAAAACTCCCCTCGCGTGCGCTGCAGCTGCGAAAACCGAGGGAGCAGACCCAGCAGCAAGCTCAGGTCGCTTTCCCCCCTCGGTTTTGGCACTCTCTGGCGACGTGGTCGGCTGATCCGCAATGGATACAAACATGTTTGAAGACACATTTTTCCCTTGTGCAAGTCCTGAAGTTCCAGTTCCTACAGATTTCGGGGCTATGTTTGCGCTTTTGAACCGACTTTCCAAATCCAACATTCGAACTAGACCCGACGACGGCAACTCCTCCAGCATCGATGTGCGCAATTCTGATAAAATTGAACTTTTCGACTTCATGCAGGAGGACATCGCGTCTACTCCCGATGTAGATACGGGCTGCGCGGTCATAATTGATAACCCTGTGGTGCAAAGAGACATGGGTCGCAGCGAAGAGGTTATTGATGTGGTCTGAATATCCGCGCAGCTCAAACTCTCGGCCTTTGAAGGCGAAAAGTACAGCTTGCTCGTAAGTGCGGAACGCGCTGATCCATTGGGCATGGGAGTTAATTTTCGAAACCACTTTAGGTTTTTTGAATTCCAAGGTGGTATTGCCGACGAGGAAAAAACCTTGATCTTCCGCTTCCGTGGTAAAGGAGTGACTCGTGATTTTGTCGAAATCGACGTAGTTGTCGAGTAACACATTAGTCCATTGCGCCTTCGGAAGAGAAGGTTTATTGAGGATGACGTCCAAATCCTTGAGGGCACCTTTGATGTTGTCGGAGTGTACACTGATTTGTTGGCGTAATGCCTCGTGAGCCGGGGAGAGAGCTGCAGTATAGAGGTTTTGGTCCTGGTTCCAATAAAACTTTGATTTATCAACTCTTCGTCTCTTTGTACGGACATCGGAATTTTTTTCTTCCTCATCTCCAAGTCGGTCCAGTTCAGTAGATCTGCGGACCAACAGTCCATCTCCTCGACGGAACTTGGCGGTGTCGACATTTCCCATTCCTTCATTGTTCCTACCAACGTCTCTTTCGTCTTCACGCCTTTTAGCAGCATCTTCCTGAACTTGTTCGAAGCATTCAATGTCGTTGATATAGGGCTGGATGACAGAAGCTTCGAATGGGATGCTAAGTTTTGTGCAGATCTTTGACGCTTCAACGGTGAGATTGGCCATTGCAACGGTTTTTCCGATGTCACCGTGTGCGTACTGGTTAACAAACCGTTCGAGGAGTTTGATACCTTCGGCTGGGAGGCATAAAGGTCCTTCTGTAGAATCTGCGGTTTGCAATGATCCTTCTGGAGAACCTGTAGTTTGTGTTGCTCCGTCGGACATAACGTATGAGATTTTGATGGAATAAACAATGTTTATTTATGTGGCGCGAACGCTACAGCTAACTGGCAAGACGAAAGGATATGAAAACTAAGTTAAAAACTACAGATACAAAAAGAGAAGAAAACCGACCTGGTGAGACGAAAGGAAGAGCAAGCTGAGTTCCTATGTCTCACCAGGAATGAAATACTGCTTGCTTAATTAAGCCAGTCAGCAGAGCTAGAAGTACTAACCTGGAACGATGACTTAGCATTAAACCTGTGCTCAGGTTAATGTCATTGTCGCGTCACAAATAAGCTAGCTGGGACACTCAGGTTAGTACAGCATGCATACGCTCGGTCTTCCCTTGTTGACTAGCCTCCCGTAATCAGAGATTAAGTCCGATGAAACAGTTGCCGATGAGGTCTATTCTGTTGCCACAGTAAATCGCACAGTAAGGGTGCCAATCGTATGTGCTCCTCCGGAAGATAAATGTTCACTTGTTTCCTTGAACTGGGAAGACACTTTTACTGGTGAAGGACTGAAATTCTATATGAACGCGAGACGAGATAATAACTTCATCATGATCTTTCCCCTCAGGCTGTATGAACGGGACAGATTGTTGACCACGTGGCCGGTCAAAGCTGGAGTTATGTGTCGAGTGTCCAGTGCGAACCTCTCTTCGTCTGCGTTCATCTGCACCTTTGTAAATCTCTTTACATTCACTGCTGTGTCCTCTGACATCCAATCCCGCTCTGCCCTTCCAAGTTCTGTGTTCCATTAGATTTGCTTTTTTTTTTTTGACACATATTCATAATATGTACAGCAAGTCCAATCACTAGAGCAGTTCTAGTTTTTCTCCGCTGTAACTATTACCGTAAATAGATTAGAAATGAATTCTTGATTTCGACCGAAAAAATCAGAACCACTATAGTGAATGAATGGGAACGTGATGTCTGTCCAGGTCAGTACCCTGCAACGACGGAGTGTGACAAAAGCTATCAGAGACTCAGGAAGAATGTAAATTATCAAAGCTCAGAGAGACCTTCCTTAGGAGGCTTCCCAGCAATTTTTCTGTGCCCACTCTTTCAAGGATCTTGAAATTACTGTGACAGAGAAGATCGAAGTTGGATCGAAGACCTTCATATTTTTCACAAGGGCTTAAGTTAAGATTCTTCATGGTTCTTAGCATTTACGATAGTCATGGATACTTCTAGATCCCAAAAAACTTGCAAACATCCTTCCATGCCAAGGTAGATCGCGTTAAACGCGTACGACGGAGGAGCGTCACAGAGGCGTTACTTTCACGTGTTAATTGGAAACGCGCGTCGCGTGAGCCTTGGGCGCCTATTCTCCGGTGATCCTTTCCATCTCAGCTGATATGTCCATCTTTTTCAATGTCTACTTCCGTCTTCGTCGTGCCAATCGATCCCAAAACTGTTTCCGATGCTGACATCGCCAAAGTTTGGGATACAGTTCCACGGGCAGAAAAAGGACCGGATGTAGGAACGGCCAGAATCTTCTACAATACTCCTCCCGGCAAGATAACTGCTGCCTCCACTCTCGGCGACAATTTCTCGTCAAAGAAGGGTGATGCGCGTAGGGAAGCTATTCGTAAATCTGTTGGAGGTGCCGTGAAGGCCCTGAAAGCTCTGGATGGCTTGAAAGAGGTCAATGTTGATGCGTCCGCAGACCCCCATGCTGCCGGTGAGCACCTTCCTTGGCTGCTCATCAACCATTAAAGCCTGAACTCTCTCAGCTGTCGCTGCGTACCTTGCCTCATACAATTTCACCTTGAAAACTACCCCGCCGTCTCTGTTCAATCCCAACTTGAGGGAACCAATTCCTCCGAAATTCGAGATAAAGGCTCTCGAAAACTCCAAAGAATGGCATCGGGGTGTTACCTATGCGTACTCGCAGAATTTGGCGCGAACCGTATGTCACGCACTGAAATTTCTCCTGTTTGCATGCTGAACTAGGACGCACAGCTAATGGAATTACCAGCGAATATGATGACTCCCACAGTGCGTTCTTTCAATAGTCTATGCATCTCTTGTTGATTTCCACTCGTCCCATACAGGTCTTCTGTGAACGTGTCAGAGGCGAGTTTGCTGGAATCGAGAACGTGGAAGTAATCATTCGAGACGAAGGTGCGATTCAACTGATATAGTAAAGGATCACCATGAACCTCCCTTCTTCTCAGATTGGGCTGCCAGCAAGGGAATGGTACGCACTTGCCCTGGCTGAAACTTACTCCTACTCACGACTGATCTCTATCAGAATGCGTTCCTTTCTGTTACTCATGGAACTAATGAGCCAGCTAAATTCCTGGAGATGTATGGTATACTCAGTCTTACTTTCTTGTAGTCCTGACCACAATATCAAGCCACTACATGGGAGCCCCACAAAAGGATGCTCGACCGGTGGCATTTGTAGGAAAGGGCATCACCTTTGACAGTGGAGGAATTTCATTAAAGCCTGCCGCTGTAGGCGTCAATGATTCCCTTGACTATTGAAGTCACTCATTTCTCCACTGTATAGGATATGAAGGCGATGCGTGGTGATATGGGTGGAGCCGCCAGTGTTGTCTCAGCAACAATTGCTATTGCCAAATTGAAGCTTCCGTACGCTCAGGCCGCTCATTTCCAACCCGTTCTCCCACCGACTCAGTTTTAGAGTGAATCTCGTCACTGTGACGCCTCTAGCGGAGAATCTGCCTGGCGTGAGTATCTTTCTTTATTTTGTGTTAGAGATAGGGCTTAATACAGTTCTCTCATAGCCAAGCGCTACCAAACCCGGAGACATGTGAGCGCCAATTCTTCTCTAGGTTATTCTTTCCTCACCCCACTACCGCAAACAAAAGTATCTACGCCATGAATGGAAAGTCTGTTGAAGTAGACAATACCGATATGGAAGGTCGCCTGGTTCTTTCTGGTATGTAACCACCAGTGAAGTCTTTCTCGCTTCACTAAGTTGACATACAGACGCAATCTATTACGCTTCAACTGAATACAAGCCTCATACTCTCATCGATGTCGCAACTCTCACTTAGTAGAACTCATTTTCTCTTCGAAGGAATTTGACTTGATATCCCCTGTAGCGCAATGGTGACCGCTCTCGGTGAAGTTTACACTGGCGTCTTTTCGGTACTTGTTCTTTTTTCTTTGTCGCATGTTCTTGTTTCAATGTTTGATTATCTCTCAGTCTTCTGATACGCTCTGGCAAAGGCTCCACGCCGCGGGCGAGCATGAGTTTGACCGGTTCTGGCGTATGCCTCTATCCGAGGACTACGGTACGCTCTCTGTGTATTCAGTGTGATGCAAGTCATTAATCCAGTACCAGGCCCTCAAATTTACTCCTCCAATGCTGACCTATGCAATGTACGACTGTTTTATTTTGTACGCTTCATCATCTATACTGCATTCTTTAGAATGGCGGGCAACCAGCTGGGAGTGCCACGGCCGCTTTATTCCTCAAATCGTTTGCAGACGGTATCGAAGCTGAGGACGGTAGCAACTCGGAAACGGCGATGAAGTGGGCACATCTTGACATTGCTGGAGCCGGGTTCGCTACCCGGCCCACGCCTTATCAGGAGAAGGGTATGACTGGAAGACCTGTCCGGTGCGGTTTTCGGTGTATTTGTGCTGTTCCTGTACACATGCTGATGGCGACATATTACACGCAGAGCTTTGATTGAGTACGTACGTGGACTCTCTAATTAAGGTGAGACAGGGTCTATATCTACTGTACGATTGAAGAGAAGATCTGTGTACTTCTGCTACTTAATAAGACGCGGACATAACACTGTTCCCCACAGTCAAAGTCCCGACCTGTGCCGAACGGTGCCGATTCTTTGATGCACATGGAAGGTCAAAGCTGGAGTTATGTGTCCGAATTAGGACTTGGAGTCTATGCTTAGTTCTGATGACTCTGCTCGCTTAATCGCCGCAAGTACACAAAGCAAGCAACTCTCAACTAGTTCAAAGCAGAATGTCCGCTGTAAGAAATATCAAAGACAGTCGAAAAATATGTAAAAGGTGAAGAGGAGAAGATTCAGGCAGGTACGAGGGCACAAAAAACTGTATACAGAAGTCATGTACCACTAGCATTCACTGGATCACACACCAGACGCTCAATTGGTCGTAGCATTTGTAACATCTGTCTGGATAAACCCAACCATATCCGAATCGGTATCGTAAACTGAGTACCAACGTTCCAACCAGGACTGCCCAAGAATACAAGCGGGAATTTGACCTCCACCTGCGTACATTAAACGAGGCTGAATCAGTAAACAACTTCTGCAACTGGCATTGTCAGACGTACCGTCAATGCCGCCAGAGGCAATAATCAAGTAGATCTTGTTAGGGTCACCTCCTATGGCTGTATTCAACGAACGAGGAAAAATTTGCCCATTCGGTGTAAGATAAAATTGCTTGAGACGGCCAGCGTCAGTTGCTTGGAGGTTTTATTTTGAACTACGGCTTGCCTTTCCTCCAATATTGACAATCAAATCCACCAGGTTTTGATATTGAATTAGGGTAATTGAAAGAAGATTAGTACTCGGGTCGGTTTCTGCCCCAGTTGCATTCTTGTATGCCTGAAAAGTGCTCTTTGGCAGATAGATCAAGGTTGTCCCGCTGCAGTACTCAAATTAGAGGAAGAAGCCGCCAGTGACAATGGAGTGAGACCCACGTGTCTACGATGCAGGTCTGCGAACTCCCAATGGTAGCATTTTGATATTTCATGTCCAGCCCCGAAATTCCCCAATATGGAGTTGTTCGCCTAAGCTCAAATTAATGTTGCTCCAAGTTCCCGATGTAAAGAAATTATTTACGGGAACACGCCAGAGATTCCAAAGGGTATCGTTTGCGAAAAGTCAACACCACCTTGCAAGAGTAATCACATCAGAACTGCTCTACAGTCACAAACGAATATCTAACCAAAGGAAAGTTCTCCATTGTTGGTTGATTCGTTCGTTGCAGGAGCGAAGTAGACCCCTAGAATATTATTTGAAATTTTCTCTTGAGCTTTCAGATTGTTCATCACTGTGGGCACCGTTTGCTGAATTATGTATAAGTCATTGATTAAAATACCAATAGAGGGTTCTTCGGAGTCTTACGTTATCAGAAAAGGGTGCAGAGAAATTCGTAACTGTGGATTGAGTCAAACCGACTGGGCCAAGACTGAATGAAGTCAAAACAGTTAGTTTGCCCTTGAATGTCGCCAGAGTTAAAGATATACCCAAGAATTCCATCGAAGCCCTGAAAACCAATAGTGAAATATCCCGCCCCGATGGACTGGCCTTTGATGTTAAGAGCGGGTGTAAGTTCGACTGTGTCCAAGTATTCCACTCCTAATGTGCTTGAGAGCTCGAGATCATACATCGATAACATCTTTTGAACTAACCAAACATTAATCCAGAGCCATAGACAATACCGACGAAGCCATAAGGCCTATTGGAGGACTTCGATGGCTTAAAGCGGTTGCCTGGATCGCTTCCTACCTATTTTCAGAATGAAAATTTTGAATGAAGAGAGTGCTTCGTAAACTCACCCAAGTATTCGAGCTACCTGTATCAACTACCAATTTCGAGTCTGCATGAAGAAAGATGAATTCGATCCAAAAATGCATATGAGTGTCTTACAGCTTCCACTGCCAGCTCTCAGCGCCACAGTGTATGTTACCACTTGATTGGTTGCATTGTCGGGGAAAGGCCTCCTGGCATCGGTCTGGAAAGATTGTAACCTGACTCGACCTGCTTGAACAAAGTCAGCGTGTCCAGAGGAATTGACGACCTTCTGAACTGGGAGGGTAAAGACTGCGGTGGGAAGATCTGCCACCGAAGCCGGGGAAGCGGCGATGCGGAAAGAGAGAAGAATGAGTGAGAATAGTCTTAAGGAGTGAATAGAGACCATTGCGAAAGACACGACCGAGTAGACGGTGATCATGAGGATGGAGTATGCAAGTGGGGGCTGTATTTATAGATGCCCAGAGCTGGATCAGGCAAGCGATTTTGATTTGACCAACTAGGATTGTTACGTGAATGGACTGTTCCAAATTGAAGCAAGGTCTCGCTCCCTGCTGTAATTTCGGAAATGGAGAGGATACTCGGTACTACTGCTTCTTCATCCTTGCGCTAGTCTTGAACTTGTTGAAGGGTAAGGGCTATCCTTCAGTCAAGCTTAGCGAAAAACAGCATTCGATGAATTCTGTGTTGAAGCGGATACAGTCTAAGGCTTGCACAACGAAACGCCCATTATCCTGGAATCCACCTTCCTAAATCACGCGAGCTCGCGAAGGATAACTGAGGGTGACAGCTTGAAATACGTAGAGACATTGAGCCGAAAGCACGATCAATACTGGTAGAATGAGACTTCGCTCGATCATTGGGGATGAAGATGTATTGCCGATCCGACGAGAGCGAGATCCTGTACAGATGATTTATCTCAGCTCGACAATCAATACGAAGTGTCCGATTTAACAAGATCAAAGTAGCAAACGTGGTCACTTCGAGAACGGGCTCACTTCAAAAATTCGGAGGTATTCAGCTTAGAGCGCGATTTTTGGCGAAAGAATCCTCCAGCAACGCGTCAAGTGGTACGGCGAAGGAGATGCACGCTCACGTGCACGCTGGTCAAAATGATTTTCGCCAAAAAAGGAAGTAGGACAAAGAAGTGTGAATAGTCATTGTTCAAACAGAAAATATATAATTTGCCCACGAGGGTGTCCCTTTCTTTCTACTCTGACCACCATCGCACTCCGGAGGCTTCCTCTAGTTTCTCATTGGCACAGCAGTATACGACCACATATCTCTAGAGCCGCCACATCTCGATAACCACAGTAACTGGTTTGCTGTTCCTCTCTACTGATCCATCGCTCCCCTCTTGGCTCTTATCCACCTGCAAGCACGGGCAATATGGCTTTCAGCACCTCTTCTATCTTTTGCAGCATTTGGGCTATAGACGTCCATGAATATGCCTGCTTCGCGTTTGACGTCGAAACGAACGTCAATGTAGCTCGAGTTCAATTTGGCAGAGAACTACATCGGAGCTGCGGACGCGAACATCAGAGAAGGTCTGCTATGATTCAAAAGGGCCCCGAATACGGCCATACTTCTAATGACGATGTGAGTATGATCGTTCTGGGTTGTCAAAAAGTCCGAATCTCATCATTATTCGCAGTCCTCCAACTTTGTTTTACATGAAGAGTTCAGATATCCCAAACCGAGACTTCCGAATCTACAATCCAGGTCCTTGAAAGGAGCCGCCGAGTGCAGTCCTCTCAAAGAGGGACCCAAGGACTCCGCCTTCGCGGAGCGCCTTATGGGGCGTCCTTCGCCCATCTCCGACATGACTTCTGCATCGTCCAGTCGATCGTCGCCAATGGAAGTTAGTGGTAAATCTTCCAGTCCAGCGCATTCGCCCCGATTAGACTACAGCTACAAAAGTGTTCATAAACATGCGATAGCTGCTCGAGCAAGGCACGTCGCTTTAAACACGTGCATAGGCTCCTCGACGGGTTCTTGCGAGCCCAATACTCAAGACTGTTACATTCGGCGGGCACAAGAGAGAATCAAGCGCCAACAGCCAGCTCAAAGACCACGGCTGGAGGATACGATTGATGTGGAGGCTCAGAACCTAGCGACTGCGATATCGTCACGGTCTGCCTCATGTTCAACTTCTTCCAGCAAAGACTCGGAGGAATTCAGTTTCTCCTTTGATCCTCATTTCCCTGAGGATATGCAGGAGCTCACAAAGTTCGAGGGCTTGTCCATTTCCGAGGTTTCCTTACGGGATCTCCTTCCGCCTAGATGGTCCAGTGGATGGGATGATTTATTGGAGGACTTATCTGCAGACGATGTACCTATCGTCCATGCCCCGCGCGCTGTCAGGCCGATGACAAAGGTAGTCGAAGCTCTCGAGTCTGCGTTGGCCAGAGTCTAAATGATGACTGGACCGAACAGTATTTAACTGACCATTGGACTTTGAATATTTAAGTAGAGTAGATGGCGCCGGGGCGCTTGTTAGGCGCTTGAATCACGATCATAATGAGCGCTTATAGACATTTGGACTTGTTCAGACAAAGACGTGTCAGTGTCGTGGATGCTTGTTTAGGATTTGGTCGCGTACCACCATGTTCTGGCTGCTGCATTTGCTGCTATTATTCGGGAAAAGTGCATCAGCAAGTCCACCGGTCAAAGTTTCTCTCAGAACTTCATGGCCAGCACCACCATTTCTGGTAGAAGTCATGTATGTCGCCGTTTTCCAGCTTGTATGTACCTCTCTCAAATTAGCTATTTTTCAGTGAAGCCGTCGCATTAGAGAATCCAAAGTCTTTTTTTCCCTTCCTCGATCGTGTCACAGACCCAGAGATCGTGTCCGTAACGCCGAATGAAGCACCAGAAGCTATATACTCCTCTGCACTTGAAGTCGCGAAAAGTATCGGACTTTTCTCAGAGCCCGGGGCCTTAGCTTCGGTCGAAATAAATCTTGCCCTTCACGCTGCAACACCTAAAATCGAAGCGTTTTACCAATATTACGGCGAGACTGTGGAACCTTCTGGGCAACACAAAGAATGTGGATCATGGGTGGATTGGTACGGGAGTGTGGTTTGCGATGTCGAATCATTGGCACAGTTGGCAGGGTTAGATACCATAGATTCGACAGAAGGCCATTCGTAAGTCTTGCTACGTTGCACGTACCTGTAACTGATCACGGGTATCAGGGCAAATTATACCAGACCCAAAACTCTTCCCTTTGACCACATATACCCACCTCCTGCGAGCAAACTAGAAACACCACCCCGCACTGCCATCCTATACGCTTCCATCCATTCACCAAATTTCCGAGAGCTTCACACTTACTTGTGGAAGTTAGCAAAACATGCGGAGCCTCGTATTGAATATATTCTTCGATTTGTTCCTCCGGAAAACGTGGACGCGTCGAAACGAAGTTATCTCACAGGTTATAGTGTTGCTCTTGACCTGAAAAAGATGGATTATCTGGCATTAGACGACAGGCACCTTGGCGCCGCACATATAAACGACCAGACCCGCCCCGAAGAACTGGAAACGGAGGATATTGCTGCTGCCGATGCTATTCTTAAGCTTCTCGACGCCTATCCAGAAAACCCGGCAGCACCTGATGCCAACACACCTCCCACGGAGGAGGAGCTGCACCTTCTCGGATTTCAGGCTTCTCAGCTCATTATGGGCTCCCCGAATCCTCTTCTCACCCTTAAACACCTTTCCCAAAACTTCCCTAGATACGTGACTACACTCGCGCGCCGTGTAACAATCAACGACAACTTGGCGCTGGAAATCCATGAGAACCAGCTGCGCGTTCAATCTGGCCTCAATGTGATGTGGATCAACGGACTTCATCTTACAGAGAGAGACATCAATGCGTTTGGCTTTTTGCGGTTGATGAAGAAGGAAAGAGAAATCATGCTGGAATTGACCAGCTTGGATTTAGAGAGAGGGGAGGCGATAGAATTACTAACCCATCCCCTTGTCGCTGCTGCTCAGGATAGCAAGGATGTCCTAGATGGCCTGGTTGATGCCAGCGATCGTCCCGAGGGCGGAGGTGTCATCATTTGGTGGAATGATCTAGAGAAAGATAAAAGGTTCGTGTTAGCATTGATCTCAGTTTTTTATACTAATCGTTCTCTAGATATAATCAGTGGAGTTCAGCTTTGACTACTGTGCGTTGAATCCGTTTTTCACCCCTCTCTGGTGTCTAATTGTAATATCATTCTCCGTTAGTTACTGCGACCCATGTATCCGGGGCAGTTTCCTACACTTAAACTGAATTTATTCAACAATGTACTCGTTCTGGACCTGTCTCGGCCAGCAAACATGCTTTTCGTAGCCGGTACGATGCATAGTATCATCGAAAGAGGTTTCCCCTTCCGCTTCGGTGTTGTCCCCATTGCGGAGACAGAAGATGGCAAGTTTTCTTTGTTTATATCTGTGCTGATGGGTTTCTGAAGGGTTTTCCAGGAATCAAGATGGCGAGATTGGTCTACTTTTTACTCGAAAACTTTGGCCGCAAACTTACCATGACCTTTATGAAACGGGTGTGTACAACATGCGTGCATCAACTGGTTAAGTTTTTGAACTCATTATCCTCCATCTAGGCTGCAACGCCGTTCACTCGGCCCGGCGCTCCAGACTCTTTCCAGTGGTCAGAGATTCGTCGGGACTTTGACGATCTTATGGCCGCCGAAGCTCAAGCTGGCGAGTCAGAAGAAAAAACAAACGTGGAATTCGAAGCTATAGTCTCCGGAACAACTCCTTCAGTGAAGTCATTAGACAATGTGCAAGCCTATGCTCAACGACTTAGTGCTACTCTATCTGCATTTCCTGCTGGCCATGGATTCATCAATGGAAAACATTATCCATTTGATGAGGTATGATCTTCATTTTTCTTCTGTTTCAGACTGTTAACTTCATACTTTTCTGCAGAACTTCCTTCGCAACATGCAAATAGAAACCGGTCGACAGTTGATGCATTTCCAGGAGGAGGTGTGGAATTACTCTCTGGTGCTAACTCATGTACTCATCTATATGCGTAGCTTTATGCGGGCCATTTGACGGATGATGACAGTGAGAAGGCATCGACTTACTTCTTCGACCTCCCGACGACTGCTCGGAGAAGGAACAAATATGTCGTTCCTTCTAAAGAGACCCTTGACATTCTCAGCCTCCCTGAGCTCCTTGTAGGGTCCGGTTATGGGTCTGGGCCAGCATCCTTCATCTACCCTGCGGAGACAGAAGTAATTCCCATCACAATGCACATCATTGCTGACTTCAACTCGAAGGATGGCCTTGATTTTATCAAGGAAGCGCTTCTATCGATGGTAAACCGTGTTGTGTAATTAACTGATGGCGACTAACATTTGCCTCTTTATTAGGAGAAAAATTCGACCGCTCGAGTGGCATTCGTACACAACCCCTCTATGCCTTTAGACGAAGAAGCCTCTCAGAGTCTTTCAATGTCTTCAATTTTCGCCCATCTCGTGGATAGTAATCAGCTCTCCAAGGTCACTCCTTCGCAGCTTTTACAGGCCCTCGAGGGTGGCAAAATTGCTACTGAAGTAGAAGAAGTGACCCAGCAAGTACCTTTATCCACGGTAAAGGCGATCAAAAATGCCCTAGAACTCGACGATTTGAACAGTCAGAAATCTGCTAAGAACTCAAACTTCCTCGATTCGTGCCGTTGGTTCGTCAGCTCTGTAGGATTAGATCCAGCACAGAATGCCGTCCTCATCAACGGACGGGTAGAGCTAATTTGTTCTCCGTTTATCTTATCTCATCTGACGCCGGCCTTTTGCAGGTCGTCGGCCCGATAACTCCGAAAGAATTCGTGGCGGCTGACTTTCACGCTCTGCAAGAGTATGAGTTGCTCAAACGTATTCGGCCTGTTCTTTCGGCTCTGGAGAGCATTCGACCTAATTTGAAAAGCCTTGACCGGTATTTTACCTTGCCTCTTATTTCTTCGAGCGTCTTTACCAACCTTTATCAGAGCTTCAATCGCCCATATCGTCTCGATGGCCTCTTCAATCATTTCAGCCATTCAGGTACCTGATCCCAGCGAAATCGGTCTCTTTGACGCTCCCAAAAGACCTCGCTCGCGCAACTATCAATTGCTGGAGAGCAGTCACACGTGAGTCGAGACTTTGTGTTGAAGCCTTGACGCGCCTTATGAACATTTGAGCCTCAAGGTTGTTCAAACTGGGAGACAATTCTACGGCACTGTATCAGATATCGGCCATAGTCGATCCTCTAAGCGAAACTGCTCAGAAATGGTCGAGTCTGTTGCAGGTATGATCTGGACTGTCGGAATTTTCCGGACTTTCTGATTCGATATAACAGTGGCTCTCACATTTTCCCGACACTTATATCGAAGTTCGACTCAATCCTACTCAGTACAGCGAAGTAGACACAAAACCTAAGTGGTTTAACGCTGGCTTATCCAACTTCTTTCTAGGTTCCTTTGAAACGATTCTTCAGATATAATCTCCGAAATTCATTGACTTTTGACGAATCAGGGTACGTGACAAGGTCATTTTATCGAAACGGCAATCAGTGTTAACTCTAATTTAGGCAGGAGGTGTACTCTCAGACGATATTTGAAAATCTCCCTATAGACCCAATCTACACTCTGGCTATGGATGTTCCCTCTTCTTGGCTCGTCCGTCCACGCGAAGCCCTATACGATCTCGATAACATCCAACTCGGAAAACTTGCCCCAGAAGATTCCAGCGTCGACACTATCTTCGATTTAGATCATATCGTCGTGGAAGGTCATGCTCGCGATACTACAACCCAAGCTCCGCCTCGCGGTCTCCAGTTGGAGCTCGATAGCAGCTCTGTTCCTATTGACGATACTCTAGTTGTAGCCAACCTTGGATATTTCCAATTCAAAGCAAAACCTGGTGTATTCAAACTCGAAATTCGGGAAGGTCGCGGCAGGGACATCTTTGTTACCGAGAGTGTAGGTAATGATGGATGGGATAGTCCATCTGTCGAAGCTGTCGGCAATGAAATTACCGTCACTAGCTTTGAGGGATTAACATTGTACCCTCGTTTCAGTAGACTACCGGGTATGGAAAGAGAAGACGTACTGGCTGAAGAGGAAGAGGAAGAAGATTCCGCCGGTGTATTCGAAAGCGTGTTCTCGAGGTGAGTCTTGCAATTCATTGCTTGTGAAACCATGGCTCATTTTATTTCCTGTAGTGTCAAATCTCTATTCGGAGCTGCTGAGGAGAAAAAGGAAATTGTTGAGCTTGCAAACGAACAAGCGGACATCAATATCTTTACTGTTGCTTCGGGACTTCTTTACGAGGTTGGTTCGCTTGATTTGTGGATTTTCATCTCAGTTGACTGGTCCAATACAGCGTTTCGTGGGTATCATGATCTTGAGTGTATTACGAAACACAAATAGCACAGTCAAATTCTGGTTCATTGAGAATTTCCTTTCTCCATCATTCCTGGTGCATATAGTTATTTATTCCTACTGTGCTTTGCGCTAATGGTAAATTCTTAGGAATTCATTCCCCATCTAGCGGAAGCCTACAACTTCAAGTATGAGCTCGTCACCTACAAATGGCCGTCGTGGCTCCGCGCCCAGAAGGAAAAACAGAGAATTATATGGGCATACAAGATCCTCTTTCTTGATGTTTTATTCCCTATGGACCTCAAAAAGGTTATCTTTGTCGATGCCGATCAAATTGTCCGAGCGGACCTTCAAGAGCTCGTCGATTTAGATCTTCATGGCGCGCCATATGGATACACCCCCATGGGAGATGACAATGAAGCAATGGAAGGTTTCCGGTTCTGGAAGACGGGGTACTGGAAAGACTTTCTCGAAGGACGGCCGTATCATATTAGGTACAGTGGAGCCTTAAATTCCTGAGGATATACGCTTACGGATGTTCTTTCATAGTGCCTTGTACGTTGTGGATCTAGTGAGGTTCCGTCAGGTGCGTCTTTCGTTTGATTAGATAGTACATATAGCTGATCTTCAATCCAGATCGCCGCCGGAGTAAGTCTTGCTATGAATCTCAAGCGAGTCCATGAGCCCATGAACGTTGACAATCTTTGAACAGGACATGCTCCGAGGGACATACCAGCAATTGTCATTGGATCCGAACTCGCTAGCAAACCTGGATCAAGGTAAATCATCTCTTCTGTCTATCGAGTCTCATACTTGATCGTATTTGCGCTAGATTTACCGAATAACTTACAGCGGGAAGTCCCCATTGTGAGTGAATTATAATTCTATATGCGAGCATTTTCGGTAACCGTATTCTGTTTAGTACTCTCTCCATGAAGACTGGTTATGGGTAGGTCTATATTCTAATACAGCTTGAATCAGATATTGACGATTACACGAATTCAGTGTGAAACATGGTGTACGTCTTCTTTCAGTATATCCTGTATCGTTACTGAATAGTTTGTGTCTTTTAGGTAGCAAGGATCGGCTACACCGAGCCAAGACTATAGATCTTTGCCAGAACCCGTTGACAGTACGTTAATCTATATCTCACAGGCGCGCGCGAGATCTAATTGATCTGAGCAGAAAGAACCAAAGCTCGACCGGGCGAGGCAGTATCCCGAATGGGAAGAATACGATGCTGAGATTGCGAGATTCGCTCGGAAATTAGCCGAGGATGGGAAGATTCGTTCGAGAATTGCAGCTGCGGATGCCAATGCTCTCGCGCAAACGGCATCGGGGGTCGCTCCTGACCCTGCCGGCGCTGGTGATGCCGAAGGAGCTGACAAAGGGGAGTCGGGCATCGAGGAGGAAAGGCAAGCGCAAGGGACAGAGAAAACGGCGGAAATTCGAGATGAATTGTAGAATTATTATTCTATTTATAATGCCGGAATGCTGAGAAGAAACTTGCTGGCATAATTTTTTATGGCGATATAATTGGGAGAGCTGGGCATGCATTAAACCAGCAAAACGCCAAGTCAGAAGTTCGTAAATAGAGGGAACTGAGCCGACGATCAGCCTACACAGCGGTACGCCAAGCATACAGCACGTAGCGTATACGTATGATGCAGGACTTTATACTTTGAATTCTTGACTTTGACTTTCGTCTTGACTCCGACCCACGGTAGAATTTAGTACACAAGTACTAGAAAGAGGCCCCTTTGGCGAACACCGTGACGACATTCACATTTGTCACATTTGTTAAACGACAATCGCATTTGGCGTTCTACATTTTTGTTTGATCAGTGAGGGACTCATTTGACTCAACTCTCGATGTCCCCAACTCCACTCCGCTCACTGTGTATACCTTGTAAAGTCGTGGGCCAGGATTGGCTTCGAATAGCCTTGCCTTTCGAGCTTGATATTCCTTTTGCAGACTCAGGAATGCAACAGCATGAAGCGATGAAGAAACAACTACACTTACAATATTCTTTACCGATAGACTCCAAACCTGAAAACAGTATCTATCTATGGGGTATCAAAAGAGCTCAGGGTCAAGCGAACAATGAACTGCTCGATGCGGACTGGATTAACAACCCCTCACCTGAAATTGTCGTCCCACAAGATATACGGCAGATGTCGCAAGCGGTGCCATTTCGTAGAAGGATTACAGACGAATGGTTGTGCTTACTAGCTATATTTGAACCAGGTACGACAGATGTCAAATCCTCACGCATTTCAGAAGTGGCCGCAACTCAAAAGCGCGCTCCTCGCTTGGAGCCGGAACTTGCGGATATTTTCATTCACAAGAGTGACAGCCAAGAGACCTGTGGAGGATGCGGCGAGACTGGTGAGCGCAGCAACGAGACTGATGGGGAAACCAGCGAGAGTGGGGCCAGCGGGAGTCCTGAGGACGATGAGCAGCCAGGGCACATCAGTGACTTTGAATTAACTTTTCCGGTAAGAATAAGAAGCGTTTGTTTTTCTTTTCTCGCTCTGAAGGAAATTCAGTTAGCTCACCACCCTCGCGTTTACGTGTATGGAAAACGGATCTACAAGATCGTTAAACCATCCGAAATGGCAATCGTCAAGTACTTAAACAATCACCGTACAAAGTCTGAGAACATACTTTACCCTGCAGGCTTCCGCCACACTGCAATCGGCCCAGCTATCATTTTTCCAAGAGAACTCCCAATCTCCGACCTCCCCTACTACCATTCCCGCTGGGCCCGTGATTTCATCAATGGAGTCGCGTTCTTGCACCGTCACCAAATCGCCCATATGGATCTCAAACCATCCAATCTTGTATGTACACCGAAACCGGAGAACATCCTCAAAATCATCGATTTCTCAGTATCCGTCAGATCCCCCAGTGAAGAGCACACGATCTGTGGCTTTCGAGGGACTGTTGGGTGGACAGCACCAGAAGTTGGCAAAGAGGATGGACCCGCTCTTTGCTATAGTCCCCGTAGGGCCGATAAGTGGTCTTGTGGGGCAGTTATTGCTAAATTTGCCCTTTGGGGAGATGATCCCTTTCTGCAGCAGTTTGCCAGTTTGTTGATGGATAAGGAGCCCCTCCATAGACCCAATTTGCGCGAATGGCTCGACCGCAATCCAAAAAAATGGAAAACTCTGCATGCGGGGTATGGGAAACATAGTCATGCCAAGTGGGCTGCGACCTCTGACGGTGATTCCAATACCGGATTGCACAAGTAACGTCACCTCCCTCCAACGATGAGTGGTGAGGAGTTCTGATAGCGACGACGCTGGATCTCGGTTTCGCACCTCCCTTTTTCTTTATTCGTAAATTATGGTTTGTTCGCCCTTGGCTAAAGAGAATGTCGTAGCGAGTTTATATACTGTAATCAGGTAATCAATACACTGTCCGCATTTGTAATGACATAGCTGGGTCTTTTTTTTCTATGTACTTGTGCTCACAACCTAGGTCCCCTAGGAGACCCAGACGGTTTTTGTCGTCCTCCTCCTTCTTTGCCTCTGAGTTTGATGTTCCACAAAGCAGCAGTGCACATTCAAGGACCTGAAGCGCTGGAGAACTTTGACACAAGACAGGTTGGAGATTATGCGAGCGGCTAGAGCAGTTTTTTGTGCCGACTGTTCTTGGGATGGGGTCTTGGCTACGAGTTCGGATTGGAAGATGGGGCCAGTAGGTCGCCGCTGGGTCTGCCCTCATCAATGAATGGCGTCCACCTCGGTCTACATAGGAAGTCCCCCATTTGCATTCAAATCCGGGAATAGAAGGAGGGTGGAATGGGGTTCAGGGAAGGATATCGTGTCCAACAACAGTTGGAGCTTGAACTCGAGGAGATAAACCTAGAAACGTTCGTTGACTCACCTTTCGAGTCTGTCCTCGGAACTCGCCTCATGCACCGTGCTTCTTCCGGTTTGCCTGAAAAAAAGACGCAAGTTGAGGAATTCTCGAGATAGTTGGGTAGCCTGGTAGCGGAACAACTCGGTTTTACGATCGACAGTGCCAGAGAAAATAGGGAATCAGGGAGAAGGGGAGGGCTATCGTAGTTTGTCCAATCAACATGCACATGCGGAACCGAATATTCCAATACTTAAGCGGAGTGGTTTCTTGCGACACGCGTACGATGGAGTCGATATCGATCAGGACTCCTGCGTAACACGCGAAGAACAGGGACGAGATCGTCCAAGGCCAGCGCAGCGCAGCTGTGAAGACAGTGGCTGACGGAGAGATTAGGAGGACCTGCGAGAGCCAGTCTCCGAACGCAGGTGGGTCTAATAAGTCGAGTTTTGGTGGTTTAATTCATCTCACTCTTGCAACTCGTGTAGAGTATGTATGATCTGAATTCGAAATGGATCGATATTGTCGTATGGGTGGGCCGAAGATGGAGATGGAGCCATGAGGTGCTGCCCCTGATGGATGAAGAAGGTACTCAAGGCTTGGTTCCATGGATTCTCTCCAACTTAGAAGGAACGGAGGTTGGGAAAGGTGTGAAGGTGAAGCCTCTGACTTGGGACCAAGAAGATTTTAGAAATTTTGAGTGCGACTCTTTAATGGGTCAACTGAAAAAATGTCAAGCTACAGGTTCCGATCGGATTTCGGAACGATCCCGTCAACAATGATAAGACGTTGACAATGACTAAAGCAACACTTCTGTCCGAAGTGGACGCGGTCGGGCAGTAAAGTGATTAGCTTTGTGGTCGGAAGTATACTCATTGGAATTGGAAAACGTATGAGAGCGGATGGAGAGCTACATTACGTCCATGGACGATGGACACGGAATACAGTATCACCGATACGCTATACTGTATGGTACGGAAGTTTTTCAACGTTGCTGTTCTGTATCTCTAAAAGTTTCTGTTCAACGCTGACAACCAAGTCCAAGGCGAGTGCCTCAACCAATTCGCCTGTTGATCGGCACAAGAGATATAACGTTTCTCGATCTTTACGGAAGTAGCCAAGGAGGTATCTATAGCAGTTCCAAGGATTTTGGAGTAATGAGGAGTCGGGCTCACAGCTCGTCGAGGCCAAGATCAGGCCAAGGTCGGAAGCCCAGCTGAACTTGGATGGGCGTTTCGGGTTACAAGTAATACCTTCAATGCTGACATGGACAGTGGGCGGTCAAACCGTCGGATTATTTATGAATCTAACGGCGTTGCAGCCCATAATGAAATTAGGAACAAGAAGCGAGCAAGAGGGGGTAGACTATTTCTGGCGTCATAAGGGACCGGATAAAGGAAGGAAATGGGTATTTGTGTCGACTTGAAGCCGATCCGACGGCATTATGATTTCGAGGGAAAAGAATATTGCGATTGGCAGGTTGTACTAAGCATGATGATGAGAATGTGCGCATCTATCGTTGGAAATTATCGTCTGGCGTAAAGGCCGCAGTGGCAAGGGTGGATTCGGGTCAGTGTAGCGAGGCGGCGTTGGGTGCTATGCTGTCGCATGTCCCTCAACTACCCCCCTTCATCCTCGTCTGCTATATAGACTGATAGTTTCTAGAAGAGGCCAAGTGGATGTATTGTATCTCTGGCCAATAGAATACCGCGCTTTACTTACGAACGAACCCGATTGATTGCGCTTTACAACTGGCAGATGGGCTTGTTGAGTGAAACGTTATGCGATTGGTTTGGACTCTATAAGCTAGAAATTACTGTACAATTTTGTAAGATTGATATCCTCCCGAGTTTGCGAGATCTACAGCGGCTTATGGCTCGTGTGACAGAAAGGTTCGAGTTGCTATGCCAGTAATGAACTTCTTGAAGTGGTGAATTGTTCCTTGGCAGATAGAGATGTACGGTACTACTCTTGGAATGCAGGGAGTAGAAGTTAAGCAGAGCCTTGCTTGGCTACGCTACTCAGCACTACTCTCAGATTAGCGACATTACCGATTGCGTGAGTTTATTTCTGGAATGTGGAGATATCCCAGAAAGGAACCAGATATTACATGACATCAATAACTTCGGGCGAGCGAACGAGCGGTGTAGCATGGCATTGATGATCAAAAAGATTTGTTGACGGGTACTACATAGTTTGTATACAGTTTATACATAACATGCATAGCACTACGTTGTACGGTCACTAAACGGAAACGGTGCCATCGAACACGGACGTTGAAAAGGAAAAACGGACTCTGAATCATGTAATCTTTGCGTGGTAAATTTGGTGAAAATTTGCCGCTCTGGATTTGGATTTTCCCGGATGCCGAAAAGGCAGAAAACAAGGAACTGAGGCATTGGACGTTGAGGGGATTAAGCTAGGAAACTATCTCCGAGCATATAGGTCCAAGGGGGGGTCGGGCTTAGAACGGGGAAAGGAAGGGACTCGGGGAGGGGGATTGGTTGATGTGAGTTGAATCGGAATGACCGGAGAACGGGTCAATGTGGCGGTCATGTTTGTACTTGTTGATATGTTTGATGTTTTTAAATTTGG
Organism: Collybiopsis luxurians FD-317 M1; assembly: GCA_000827265.1. Classification (NCBI taxonomy): domain Eukaryota; kingdom Fungi; phylum Basidiomycota; class Agaricomycetes; order Agaricales; family Omphalotaceae; genus Collybiopsis; species Collybiopsis luxurians. Next base: position 1,391,349 of record KN834752.1, on the reverse strand, counting down.
ATGAAATAAAAAGGCAAACATACCGTCCCCGGCTACAGATCCTTTCCTCCTTACCACCACCTACCTTTATCCCCCTCCCCAGCAGCGTTCTGCAGTTGCGCCAGTGTCCGCTTAGGGCCCCGCTCTTGCCTTATCTCTTCCCTCAAATTTCCTCCCCGGTTTATTAGACTAAATGGCTTCAAACATTGAAAAGGAACCAGGTCCCCAGGAGCCCACCGAGACTCCTGCTCCCAGTACCCCAGAAGAGCCAGAAAAAAAGAAGAGAGAGTACAAGGATTTCGGCCACGAACAAGAGGGTCCTACTCGTACGTTTTGCTTGCCTGCTGAGCTGGCACCTTTTTTTCCTCACATAGTTTTTTTTTTCTTTACTTTCAGATGCCAATGTCGACATGTCTACCGTTCGTAATCTCTACATCTTTCCAACCAACTTGTTCTCAATGGCGTTTTGCTCATTACAGATCCAACTTCGGGCTGAGGATTTATATGATAGAGAAAAGGTTGATTTGGAGACCATTGTCCTTGAAGACGCTTTCAAGCTGCTTCAATGTGACGAAAACGGTCTCACAAAGGAGGAGGCGACTCGCCGTCTCGAGATTTTCGGTCCCAACAAGCTCGAGAACGAGGAACAAAATGCGTTTCTTCAGGTCTGTTGAACGTGTTCTATTTTTATATTTTTCCGTGATTCAATTTATATGCAGTTTTTGAGTTTCATGTGGAATCCTCTTTCCTGGGTCATGGAAGGTGCTGCCCTTGTCGCCATAGCCTTGTCTAATGGTGAAGGTCAGCCTCCTGACTGGCAGGATTTCGTCGGTATCGTCCTCCTCTTGTTCATCAACTCCGCCATCGGTTTCTACGAGGAAAGGAACGCCGGAAACGCCGTTAAGGCTCTCATGGACTCCCTCGCACCCAAGGCCAAGGTTAAGCGTGACGGAAACTGGGCAGAAATCGAGTCATCCGACCTCGTCCCCGGTGATATGATTTCGTTCAAGATTGGTGATATTGTCCCCGCCGACTGTCGTCTTACAGAAGCCATCAATGTTTCCATTGATCAGGCCGCTCTGACTGGAGAGTCTCTTCCCCAGGCCAAGAAAGTTGGTGACCAATGTTTCTCGTAAGTCGGTCTTATTTCCGTGCGTTACTCTGGCGCTAACTTGCGCTTTTCAGTGGTTCAACCTGTAAGCAGGGTGAAGCTGAAGGTGTCGTCATCTCTACCGGTGTCAACACTTTCTTCGGTCGTGCCGCTTCGCTCGTTGGTCAGGATGATGACACCACTGGTCACTTGCAGAAGATTCTCGCTCAGATCGGTTCCTTCTGTCTCGTCTCCATCGGTATCTTCGTCATTCTCGAAATTGTCGTCCTCTACCCTCGCTTCAAGTACAGCTACCGTCGGGGTTTGAACGACATCTTGGTGCTCTTGATCGGTGGTATTCCCATTGCTATGCCCACTGTCTTATCCGTCACACTTGCCGTCGGTGCTCAGCAGCTCGCCAAGCACAAGGCCATTGTCACTCGTATCACTGCCATTGAAGAGTTGGCCGGTGTCACCATCCTCTGTTCCGACAAGACTGGTACTCTCACGACCAACAAGCTCACCATCGACAGGAACACCATCAAAACTTACGGTCCATTCTCTGCCGATGAGGTCATTCTTTTCGCCGCATACGCTTCTCGTACCGAGAACCAGGATGCCATTGATGCTTCCGTCGTTGCTGCTCTTGGTGACACCGCTAAAGCTCGCGCCGGCATTAAGCTCCTCGATTTCAAGCCTTTCAACCCTGTCGATAAGCGTACCGAGATCACTTACCGCGAAGAATCTTCCGGTAAGCTTAAGCGTGTCACCAAGGGTATGACCGGTATCATTATCGAACTCTGCTCCCGTAACAAGACCGAGGAACTCGAGAACAAGCTCGAGGCCGACGTGGAGGAGTACGCTACCCGTGGTCTTCGTGCCCTCGCTGTTGCTTACGAAGAGCTCGATGGTGACGACCATGAAGCGGAAGGCAACGGTTTCGAGCTCATCGGTCTCCTTGCCATTTTCGATCCTCCTCGTGAAGATACCAAGCAGACCATCGACGATGCCCTTGCTCTCGGTGTCAAAGTCAAGATGGTAACCGGTGACCAGCTCGCTATTGCCAAGGAAACTGGCCGTCGTCTCGGTCTTGGTGACCACATGTACCCTGCCAAAGTGCTCAAGGATGGACCTGCTCCCGGTGGCAAGCACGCTTCTCTCGACGAAATGATCATGGATGCCGATGGTTTCGCCGGTGTGTTCCCTGAGCACAAGTACGAGATTGTCAAGCGTCTCCAGGGTCTCGGCCACCTTTGCGCTATGACTGGTGATGGTGCCAACGATGCTCCCGCTCTCTCCCGTGCCAATGTCGGTATCGCCGTCGAGGGTGCTACTGATGCCGCCCGAGGTGCCGCTGATATTGTCCTTACCGAGCCTGGTCTTTCCACTATTGTGCACGCTATTCGTGGCTCTCGTATCATTTTCCAACGTATGAGGAACTATTCTATCTATGCCTGCGCCGTCACCATTCGTATTGTCGTTTGCTTCGCCATCCTCGCCTGGGTATACCAATTCGATTTCCCTCCCTTCATGGTTCTTATCATTGCCCTTCTTAATGATGGTACCATCATGACCCTGTCCGTCGACCGTGTCTTGCCTTCGAACACTCCGGATAGTTGGGATTTGACTGAAATTTTCGCCTATGCGATTGCTTACGGTCTCTATTTGACGTTGTCGACGTGAGTTTTCTTTCAATTTGGTTATTTTGTGCTCTCTAACATTGACAACTTTAGTGTCGTCCTCGTTGTCATCATCATGGAGTCGACGTTCTTCCAACGCAAATTCGGCGTCACTCTCCCCACTCAAAACAACACCACTGGTCAGGTTGACGCCAACGACCCCCAACTTCATGCTATCGTCTACCTCCAGGTTGCTATCATCTCTCAAGCTTTGATCTTCGTCACCCGTTCGCACGGATTCTTCTTCATGGAGCGTCCCTCTTACGCTCTCATGGGTGCTTTCTGTGTCGCTCAGCTCGTCTCTTCGATCATTGCCGCCTACGGTGACTGGGGCTTCACTGATTTGCAAGGTATTTCTGGAGGCTGGATTGGTATTGTCTGGGTTTGGGTAAGTTACCTCGTTGATCAACGTATCTTTATGTGGATTTAATTCTGGTGCCTTGCAGAACATCGTCTGGTTCATTCCTCTCGACTGGATCAAGTTTGCGATGAAGTTCACTCTTATCAAATGGCTCCGCAAGCGTCACGAAATTGCTGCCGCTGCTGCCACCCGGGCAAGTTCGCAATCCGAGGGAGTCCCTATGACTCGTACTACCTCCCGCGCTGCATCTATTCACGAATCGCTGTACTCTAACCGTGTGTCGTTCATCAGACGTGCTGCACGCAAGGTTGGATTCGGCGGTCGTGTTTCGATCAAACCCGATGAACTACAACGATTCAGCAGTCACCAAATACAAACCAGTGGTCAGACCTTGGCCAGGCACCCAAGTCGGGTTGCCGCATAGAGGAGAAAAAGGTGGATTTAGGACGGAAATATTCGCCGTATCAACGGCTTTTCATTACCTTTCCTTCCTATATTATTGTGGTCCACTCATTTTCTTTCCTTCGCCTCTCCGCCTCTCCTTTGTACCTGCCGCGACGTGGCTCATTCATCTATTAACTATTTGCAATACCCATCCTCTACCCCCCCTCGTCGTCGACATCCCGCATCTATTCTCTCGTGCATCTTAATAGCATTCAATCAAATTATCAATGAAAATTGTACATGACCTCGATACCCCCAGGAGGCCCTGTCTGTAACGCTACAATGTTGGGGGAGGAGCAACATGCATGCGTTGTCTCGGTGAAGCTTTTTTATTCTTTCACACGCACGTACACTACAGCCTTACATTTTTACGAATTGTTCTTCTCTTCGCCTTGTGAAAAAATTCTTAATCTTAATTTCTTATGACGGTTCTGCGTTTTTACGACCCTTTTTTTCGCTTGTTCGCTATATTACGCCTTTTTTGTGCTTCCCATGCGCTATGTACGTTACATGTCGTGGTTTGCATTACAAAAAAATGAATTAAAAAATAAAAATATAGAGCATTGCATAGATCTACAGAATTTTGTGCTACGTGATGAATAAACGACTGCCATCATTGTCCCTTCTTCCAATTGTCAAGCCAATTCAGCAGATCGTCTGTCGATTTCTGAAATATGGAATGGAGTTAATGTCGTGCGAAGACTTGACCCTCCACATACCTCGATGTAGATTCTATTCTCCTGGATAGATTCCAAAACTTGCGGGACAATAAGAGCGTAATTCGAGGTATCTGTTCCGTCCTTAGCATTTACGCGTGCGTTTAGAGAAACCGTATCACGGTGATAAGCAATTTGGACTCACAAAGAACGTTTTGGTTTCTTCATAATCATTCTTCGTAGTAAGTGGACGAAATGTCAGCTAAAGTGCAAAAAGAACTGTCAATTATCTTTCGCAAAATGAGAAAAGCATGCTGACTGACCTTGATAAGATTCCCAATCGAAAATCCATCCTTGAATTTTTCGTATATCTACAACCAAGTGTATCAATTATCGAATTACCAAAACATCAACATCGCTATTTCCCAGCTCACCGTATCATAATTCTCTTTGAATTATTCGACACAATATCTCTTCACTTTTCGATTCTTCATCAGCTCCGTAATAAAGTGGTGGACGTCCTGATCTCGCGCCTTGGTCTTCGTATAATCGAATGTCGACAGAATGCGGTCGCGATTCTCGGTGCTGCACATTGCTGCTCTGTATAGACGAGGACGTGGACGGAAGAATGTCCGACGATGTCAATAGTTTATACTGACGTTTGAGATTAGTCCAGGAAAGACTCACATCGCGGCAAGCTGTTGGGTAGGTGTTTGGGGGTTTTCGACGATGCCTTTGACAAATTCATACTCTTCTTCTCCACCATGTTCAACAGCCTACATATCGTCGTCAGGTTGCAATGAAGTTGACACTTTGATAATCCGAACACGCACCGTACTGTAGATAGGACGCTGTAATTCTTCAGGGATCAAAGAACTATCCTTGGTCTCTTGAAAGGGTTTAAACCGTATTCGCAGCTCGTTCACGACGCTGTGAGCCCGGGTGAGTCTACGTTTATATGGAATTGAAGCACTACTCACTCGTCATCGTTGGCTTGGCTTGCATTGGTGATAGCGCAGGTCCTGAGCAGTGAGACATCTGGATGCTCGTCGGCCGAGTACTCGTATCCTAGTTCGGATACGATGGGCTTGAAGAGAAACTATGAGGGGTCAGTATATAGGTGGAGTTTGAACTAGATCTCATATTTCCTACCCTTCGCAACTCATTCAACAGCTCAACGACGGGTTGATTCTCCCACCAGATACTAGTAAGAGATTCCAGGGCCGTCGAGACGGAGGCCCAAACATAGTCTAGTATAATTTTCAGCCTCTACTCGTGTACTAGAACGAATCAGATAACGGTCAAGGGAGCCTACGTACATTCACGTAAGTCTTTAAAGACCGTCAGGAGATCTAATGCGGTGCTGAGGCCTAGAAAATGTGCTCTAGCGAGGGCGAAGGCGTCTTGCACTAGCCCGAGACGGTCCCGAGCATCAATTACCGAGTCGGACTTAGCTGCCTCAATAGCGATGCTTCGGAATCGTGCAGGGGTGTACAAAACTCGATCTGCAGCGGGGAATGTATCAAAAAGGTCCAAAATCAAACACGAAGCGCAAAGCTCACAGTAGCCAAAGGCACGGGCATTGAGTTTGAAGGGCCACTTGGTATGGATGGAATACGAATCTGACTGGCTTTTCAGGACGAACTTGTCAACGGTTCGTTTACCATCTGAGTCGACAGTCAAGATATTGAGTGGAACGTTCCTAAAGGAAAAATCAACATCGGAACATAAGTATGGGGCGAAATAAAGAAAAGGCCTGGACAAGACTCGCCATAATGTTTTTGCATCATCAACATCTGCGCTCTGCAGGAATCTACACTGTGCTACTCGAATGCCATCTTCGGATTCGGCCACCGTGACCAAAGGGATTCCCGGCTAAACTCGTCAGTCACCATTAGCTTAAGAGTGTCAAGATTTCTCTGCGACTGACTTTGGTGATGTACGCGTTCATGAATTCGGAAGCATCGAAACCTGGAACCGAAAAGCCATTAAGACAGCGTCAAGCTATCGGAAAATCAAAATTTGTGCCTGTAGCCTCCTCTATACCCTTCCACAAGTCTCGAGCGATACTATTTCCGTAGAGATGGGCCTTGAGGTACAAAGGAAACGCCCTTAAGGAAAGCGTCGACCCCGACATGATTCGCCAGCATGCGAGGAACTACAATGGAATGCCAGTAGAATCAAATCGTAATGGATCAACTCAACGCAAGCTCACCAGAAGCTGCCTTGGAGTATGATAGAGCGTCAAAGATCTGCTCAAGAGCTCAGTTGATGGTGATCTTTGTGGAGAATCCGTAAAAGTTACCTGATTAATCTTGTTCGCATCAGGGCAATCGACTTCTACAGGATGTGAGGACAGCTTGTTATCGAGCGCCATGGCTTCATTGACGTGAAGAGTGATGAAAGCTGAGTCAAGTTTCCACTCTGGGAATACTCTAGACAAAGCAGAAAAGTGAGTATACTAGGATAAAGGAGAGCGATAGAAGAACCTGTCTGTGAACTTGATTAGTGCATGAGCAAGATACCTAAAAAGTACTCACCTGGAATAATCAACTCTCCCATCTAGATCGCAAGAAAAAGATCAGAGTTCAAAATCAACACTCTTCATTCAACTTACCAACGTCGCAAATCCTGAACATTACAAGCACGATCATCACTCATCAAATTCAATTGAAAGAAAAGGTTTATGCTCACCTTCATTCAGATAAAGATACGTCCACCACTCCATGGTTGTAATATTTCCAAACCACATATGCGCAATCTCGTGAAACTGCATGCCGACAATGGCCTGCTTTTGCGCCACATTGCTTGCATTTGGATCCAAGAGATAATGACTAGCTCTTCCGGTGATCAAACCCCAGTTCTCCATTGCATACGCATCCATATCTTGTATCTATGTCCGAGTTTCATTATAGCTTATCAAGATCACTAGGATCTTCCGAACACTTACCACGAGCGTATCCAACTTCGGAAGAGGATACTCAATATCAAACACTTGCTCGTATACTGGAAGTACTTTGGCAGTTACTTCAAGTAAGTACTTTGCTTGGTGGACCGACGGAGGCGAAGCTACACGCATAAAGCAGAAGTTCACATTGAGCCCGAGGAAAGGGACCGGGAGTAGCACCGTACAACTCAGTACTCACCATGAACTCGCAACGGACGCGTTTTCCCACTGATAGGACTCGTAAACGCACTCTCGACATACTCAAACTCTCCATTCGCAAAAGCCACGAGGTAGGCAGACATGAGCGGAGACAAATCGAAACGCGTCACCTTCCAATCTTCCGAACTTGACGCTCCCTTGAGAAGCCCATGGACGTCGTCCGCTTCCTCGTAGGGTTCTTCAGAAACGACAGGCGCGTTGAATAGGTTTACAGTGCTAGACTTGGATACCATCGACATTCCAAAGGTGGATTTGCATAGTGGTTCATCCCAACAAGGAAACGCACGACGTGCAGCAGTTGGCTAATTATATTCAGCAGTCGAGTCTAAAATCAAAGTCGGTGGGTTACCTCAAACTGCGTCACGGTATAAAGCTTTTTCTCTCCTTCATGCTCCCATGTGCCTTCATAATACCCAATAAGATTACCACTGAGCTGACCTTGAAAGGCAATGAACAGTCGCAGACGAGATCCTGCCGTGAACGTAGTGGGAAACACAAACATTGCACGCTGATTGATCGCGTCTATCGATTGAGAAACCGGTACAAATGTGCCGGCTGAAGCTTCCGAAGATGAAGAACCTGCGCCTGCAATGGTCACAGAAACATCGGCGAGTTGGAGATCAGCTGCATTCAAGACGATGTTGGATGTATCCTTGTTCACTTTGAGGTCATTCTTGACAGTACCGCAAAACTTGTGGAGAGCGAGATCAGTGAGAAGAGTAAGATCGTGGTGAGTTGGAGAAAAATCTGTGGGCAAGCAATAGTCCATTGTGATACAAGGATCAAAGGTGAACACGAACATTTCTTATGAAGCGCAGGAGACTTTCGGATAATTATCTCGCCGACGCATACCTTTGAATTATGAAGTAGCATATTTGGAAAGTAGGCTATGACAAATTAATGGTACAAGAATCAGAATACTCTACTGTAAGGCCCAAATATGCAATAGTCAAATAGTCATAGTACAACCAATGGCTAAAGCCAACTTCTTTTTACGGTCTAAAGCCCGTCGTGGGACATCAATGCGATGGTGGAGCAAGTATTGACGAGCTTGTTGTGGGGTCAACTGTCGAATACTATCGACATTGAAAATCACGGGTAAGGGTGGGTTCTGCTCATGCAAGTTCAATCAAAGGTAGTATGTTAGAGAGTACTGTGCCATACCATTTGGGAGGGAAGAGTCCCATCAGGAAAAGGAACCTCCCTAAAGGCCATCGTGTTACCGCTACCGCACCCACGGTTGAAGACCTAAGTGTGCGATAAAACATAAAAGTCACAAGGTTAGCCTAATTCACTTACTATAGCACTGTCACGTTTTAGTTCCCCAATGCCATTGTTAATTTGCAACAATAGGGCCATTATCTGGTGGGGAACTGCCACTGGTGGTGGTACTCCTGGTGGTGCCGGTCCTGGCGCAGCAAGATGGGGTGCCAGCAAAAACCCAGATTCAACCTCGTTCCTGAACCGAACTGTGTCTGCGTAGTCGGCATAATTTTCTTGCAAATTTCCACTAACTAATGGGATGATTGTGGTCAGATTTGAGAAAGAAGTTAAAGGACGAAACGAGTTACTCATTTCTTGCAAAACCTCCGCGTGAAAGCGGTTTGCGTCGTAAACGTTTTTAGCGGTTGGAGGGTTTGCGGGAATTGGAGTTGGAGCAACTCTTCCTACGGGACGGGGTAGAGCAATGTTGGGCAGCGGTTGCGTCATTGATGACAGACTGAATGGTAATTATAACTAGAAATTGAGCGCCGCAACGTCAAACATCAACATATCACGTGATTCGAGAGTACGAATTTGCCCCAATACCCAACAAATACCCAAAGCAAGGAGCTCAAACACGACAAACAAGTTCACTCAATTACAAACAATAAAAGAGCATCTGTTTACAGTAATTTAATTGTTCTGGCGTTTGTTTAAGGGAACTCATGATGACTTGTTCTCTGTGTAAGTTCTGTTTGTCTTCTTTGAAAGCAGTGAGCTAGCCCACGTATATTCCTTTCTTTTGATTTGCAGTACGCGGTCGAAGACACGTATACCAATCATTAAGCGCGGGCTCGGCTTGGTGCAGCAACCAATCGACGGGTCTGCCGGATGCCTTGTTCATATTCAAGCTTATCTTTACTCGAGCTACTGTATTCCTTATAGCCTTAAGTACAATTTTCCCCCATCCGCTCATCCTGCCGACTTCAAGACTCTGTGAAGGCAATCTGACTCGTTTTTGTGTCCTTATTTGCTTGCTATGGTTCCAACCGACAATAATATACACACCTAAGGTCAAGATACTGTACCTCTAAGAGCTTATGTCACAAACGGGATCATAATGAGAACGAACTGAAAAGCTGTGGTGAGCGGCGATAAACAAATAAAATTAGCTTCACAGAACAGATCTGATACTTATGCATGTCCCATCCAAAACAAAACATAGATGAAGTAGAAGGCAAAGAAAGTTTAACTCAAAGATAACCGGGTCAAGAAAAGGGAATAAGAAAGAGGAGAGGAAGATATTACCAAATATCCTTGTTGATTTCGAACAAAGCCCTAAGCGGAAGCGTAAGAACTACCTTGAGAATCATTGTAACATCGTGTGTATCCTTGAAGACTTGCCTCATCTAAAACTCGGTGCAAAAATCTGCCATAGTCACCTTGCTCTTACTGCTCCCATGCGTGTTTACAGCACGGTCAGTAAGCCTGGAATCGACATAAACCCTTTTCATTTGCGCCGGGTTCATAAAGTCTTCCAAGGACGTACCTTCTGAGAAGCCAGTCGGATCGGTAGCAGAAGTTTCAACAGCATGAACATACTTGCTAGCATTCAATACAAATAGATTTATCAATAATTGCGTCCGCCTGAGATTCAATGATTAGCTATAGATCTGATTCCCCCACTTCTCTTTCCGAATGCGCGATCATTGTCCCTTCTTCCAATTTTCCAACCAATTCAACAGATCATCCGTCGGTTTCTAGAAAATGGAATCAATATTGTGCGAGGAACATTTCAACCCTCCGCATACCTCAATGAAAACTTTATTCTCCTGGATAGATTCCAAGACTTGCGGGATAATGAGAGAGAATTTCGAGGTATCTTTTCCATCCTGAGCAGTAACGCTCGCGTTTAGGGAAAATATATCATGGTAATAAGCCATTTGGACTCACGAAGAAAGTTTTGGTATCTTCATAATCTTTCTCCGTAGTAAGTGGACGGAATGTCAGCTAAGTGCAAAAATGGTCAATTATCCTTCGCAAAATGAGGAAGAGTATAGAGACCCTAATAAGAACCCCAATCGAAAATCCATCCTTAAACTTTTTGTATATCTAAACCAAGCGTATTCTAAACCAAGCGTATCAATTTGCAAATTACCAAAACCTCACATCGTACTTTCACAGCTCACCATATCATAATTTTCTTTGAAATATTCGACATATTGCCTCTTCACTTTCGGATTCTTCATCAACTCTATAACAAAGTGGTGGGCATCCTGATCTCGCGCCTTGTTCGTCGTATAATCGATTGTTGCCAGAATACGGTCGCGATTCTCGGTGCTGCACATTGCTGCTCTGTATAGACGAGGACGTGAACGCAAGAGAGTCCGACGATGTCAATGGTTTATACTATGGTTTGAGAGTAGTCGAGGAAAGGCTCACATCGCGGCAAGCTGTTGGGTAGGTGTTTGGGGGTTTTCGACAATGCTCTTGACAAACTCATACTCTTCTTCTCCGCCATGTTCAGCAGCCTACACATCGTCGTCAGCTTACGATGAAGCGAATATTTGTATAATCAGACAACGCACCGTACAGTAGATGGGACTCTGTAATTCTTCAGGGATCAAACTACTATCCTTGGTTTCTTGAAAGTGTTTGAACCGTTTTCGCAATTTGTTAACGACGCTGTGTACCCAGATGAGTCTAATTTTATATGAAATCGAAGCACTACTCACTTGTCATCTTTAGCTTGGCTTGCATTGGTGATAGCGCAGTTCCTGAGCAGTGGGACATCTGGATGCTCGTCAGCCGAGTACTTGTATCCTAGTTCGGATACGATGGGCTTGAAGAGAAACTATGGGTGTCATAAGGCAATTAGTATATAGGTGGAGCCTGAACGAGATATTTCCTACCCTTCGCAACTCATTCAACAGCTCAACGACAGTTTGATTCTCCCACCAGATACTAGTAAGAGATTCCAGGGCTGTCGAGATGGAGGCCCAAACATAGTCTAATAGAATTTTCAGCCTCTACTCATGTGCTAGAACAAATCAGATAATGGTCAAGGGAGCCTACGTACATTCACGTAAGTCTTTAAAGACCGTCAGGAGATCTAATGCGGTGCTGAGGCCTAGAAAATGTGCTCTAGCGAGGGCAAAGGCGTCTTGCACTAGCCCAAAACGGTCTCCAACATCAAATACCGAGTTGGGCTTAGCTGCCTCGATAGCAATGCTTCGGAATCGTGCAGGGGTGTACAAAACTCGATCTGCAGCGGGGAATGTATCAAAAAGGTCCAAAATCAAACACGAAGCGCAAAGCTCACAGTAGCCAAAGGCACGGGCATTGAGTTTGAAGGGCCACTTGGTATCAATGGGATATGAATCTGACTGACTTTTCAGGACGACCTTGTCAACGGTCGGTTTACCATCCGAGTCGACAATCAAGATATTGAGCGGAACATTCCTACAGGAAGAATTAGCAGACGAACGCAGGTACTTAATGTGAACACACTTGCTACAATGCTAGCATTTGATACCAAATTCCAATAGATAGATCGATAATTGCGTGAGTGCCGAGAATCTTCTTTTGTTTACAAGATGTGATTGTACCCGCCAGAAATCTGGACACAACAACGTTGTTTTGTGGTTAAAATCAGCTGCCCTTAGAAAGCGAATAAGACGATAGTAGGTTTGAGCTGGACTGAATGAGAATTTCAATTTAATATATAGGTAAAACTGGTCACAGACCTCGTCGAGAGCTCCATCCGGCGGCTGGGTTGTCCTCAGGTAGGATTGGTGAATATATCGTAGGATATAGTCCATGTTCCTGCGGGAAGATTTTGCAAATCGGGGGGTGCACCGGCGAGCCCTCCATTTAGGGGCGGCTCCAGTCCACAGTGTTTACTTGTACAGCTCAGTCATGAACAACATAACCTACAGTCAGACCGAACTCACGATTCTTAAATCCATCGTCTCACCATCCAATCGAACCCTCTATAAGCTGGTTCAAAAGGCAACTAACTATCAGCGGTTGCAGTTTCTGGCGTCAGCAGAACTGGAAAAGGACCGGCCCCGATTCACGCAACTTCATGCTGAAGTCGAGGCTGTTGCATCTACGGGAGAACATCCTCACCTCCTTTCTGTGATTCAACCTCGGACCAGTGCTCAAAGTCCGCGTCCCTTCTTTGCCGAGGAAAATCCCGATTATTCGCTAGTTCAACAAGCCCTCAAACAGGTGGACGACTACTTGAAGCAGGAGCCAAAGGATTTCAACGAGTACGAGTTTTCTGGACTAATACCATTTCGATGGCTTATGGTTCTCTTTGCAGCTACTTCTGGCGATGGTTCTACTCTACCAATGCATTTTTCATTCACAGCCAATACTGCATCACGTTGCCATTGCAAAACGACATAAACACTATGCTCGTGTATCTGAAATTCTCGAATCAAGTGTAAGTTTCATGCTTATATTTGCCGCACACATCACTGAATGTACACAGACAACCATGCGTATCGGGTCAAGCTCCATTCCCCGAATTAAACGAGTTACCACTTTCCAGGGGATGCCGTGGAGAAGCAGCTGGAACTAGCCGTTCTAGATCTCGTTTTACTAATGTTCTCTCCCGCAGTCCTTTCACGAAGATATCGGATAGACGGGCATTGAAACTTATGGATGATGTTTCGGTACTTTCAAACTACACATTTGGATTGGTGGAGTCCAATAACACGGACCCAGAAAAGCTGATCAAGTGGAAGGTGGTAGCGGTTGACTTTGCTCGAGGGCAATACACTATAGAATACTACGATATGCCGGGTTCTCGCGCTTCTCTTTCAAAAGAGGAGACGCTAGCCACAATCAAGTCCAGCGTACATCTGGTGGTGTAGTTTTGCTGTACTCCTGCAAGATGCTTTTACTTTGAGCTAAACACCCTTCCCCTCCTTCCTTGACCACTCGGTCTTTCTCCTCTATTGATTTTTCTTTCGCTACGATGCCCGATTTTAATGTCCAAAAGCATTATCCCTCTGTACTAGCCCCTCTATGTAACAATCTTTCAGTTGCATACTTAGACTCGTCGACGCTGTGATCGTCATGCGTCAAGTTTTGTCTGACTCAAAGGCCGGAAATTTTCCAAGGATCGATTGCAATTTTCGGTCGCTCTTTGTATCCCGCAAATATACGGCGTATGCAGCAAGCATATGCGGACTCTGACGTCCGAGGGTATTATTATCTTTCTTTGCAAAACGCATGAATAATAATTTCATCATTCCATATAGTAAGAACGATATACTAGTTTTTTTCGCTGATGGATAGATTAAGGATTGTTCGGTAGCGATGTCCGCCCCCCGTACTCGCTCGTTAACCGTACACCGTATAGTAATGGAAACATACAGTATCACCCCAGATTAAGGTATTACAAAGTATGTTTAAAACTAGGATGGCGATCGCCCAGTTCTACCCATGCTCTTGTTGTATTCGTACCCTTCTCGCCGTCAGAGTCCAGGTTATAGGGCACAAGGATTGCATCCCTCCTCTTGTTTTTTTGTTTATTTTTGTAATCAAGGAGTACCCCATTGATAGCAGACCCCACCACGATCAGAATGGAGCTAATGAAATTACCATTTAGGTTTATGAACATATAGATGCACGGTAATGAAACGCACAAGGTCAGATTAATGATCGTTGTTCTTCTGTAAGCTGGAGCCTCCTTGGTGGGGAACAGGCAGGTACTTGTTATTCCACCCTACAAGTCGAAGTCAGTTGAGGAAGTCAGTTGAGGAAGTACGAAGTTTTGGATCTGCGCTCACAGCATTCGTCGCGACAAATCCAAGAGCAATAATGCTGGTCGCTCGCCTGTAATGAGGTTCAGAATTATTGCTCATCCATGCCGATATAGGTGGCACAGCTGCGTACACACCTGAGAATTATCACGCAGACGTGAGTAGGGACTGAGGAGGTCAGTCAGCGAAGCATACTAATCTGGTACAGTCAAAAATAGTAATCCGTAGCAGGTGAATTTGGCCATCGCCTCTTCATGTGGATATCAGCAGACTGCACGTCAATTGGAGTGTGCGCACAGTGCATGTCAACTGAGATATTTCGAGAATCCTGCTACACCCAAAAGGAAAATGGCCATGGTCAGAATAGATCGAGATTTCGTGCGGTCGGACCAAAGTGTACTGAACAAAGCCACTTTAGGGGAAAAGTCAGCAGTAGGAAATTTACAGTTTCGAGGTATCCTCACTGAAAAATCCTGCAGCAAAAGGACCCACACTCAACAGCTGGGTTTCTTAGAATCGGTTGGAAGCTTTCGCGGATGCCCTATTTTTGTGGTATGGATTTGATTGGATGAGTGGGTTCTGGAACGCTTTCCTCCAGTTTCCGTTGGCGTGTTATTGATGCTTATTGAGCGTGAAAGAATTTGAACTGCCCAATGTGAGCCAGCCTAGCTTCGAAAGCTTGCGTGGGACACGTGAGCGTGTCATCCCTCGCCCACCACCACTACCAACTACCACCATGAGCAACGACGTCGATTTTCGAATGAGATTTTCGCTCTCATTATCAAAAATCTTGTCGACAACATCTGTTCTCTCCAGAATGCTACTCTAGTCTGTCGGGATTTCGCATGGTTGTCAAAACACTTGATCTTTCATGAGGTCGGCTTGATACGAGTCGTCATATTTGGAACTTTTCTATCCAGTTGTCAATAAAACCACTGATCTTCTGCGCGATCCCCAGACGGTATATCTCGGGGAATATGTTCGGAAACTTCATTTGGTCTTTGGTCATGAAAAACCAATTCCCATCTCGCTTGCGTTCATCCTGCAGCAATTGCCATCCCTAATTTCCCTCATAATTTACTCGCCAAAAACTGAAATTTACCAGATGATGGCCCGAGCTCATTTGGGAAGTCAACTGATAGAACTCCAGATCGAATACAATTTTATTGAGAATTTGCCAGAATATACCTTTTTCCAAAATATGCTGGACTCTCTGGAATATCTCCAAAGTCTCACAGTTGTAGGAGGGTACATTGCAGATCTTGACCTTGATCTCAGCACGAACATTCATCCACCATGTTCTCTAGAAAGGCTTTCTCTCTTGTCCCTTGAATGAGAGATGTTTCGTGCTATTGGATACGGAATGAAATTGCAGCCTCTTCGGTCCCTGAAAACTATACTCATCTGTTATGATGTAGAAGAGACGGAAGACTCTGTCTTTTGGGAAGCTGTGGGACCTAATACTCAAGTTATTTTAGAAATGGAAGTTCAGGCTCGTAGCGAAACACCAGGTGAGTTAGATGATTTACTCACAAGTTCTTTATGCAGAAACACCTTTTCCCAGGGTTGAAAAGGGCTCTGATTTCATGTTTTCAAGATTACAGTCTGCTCTGCTTCCTCTCCGAAACTATTTGTGGAACTTGGGACTCTGTGCAGGAGATATGTATAGATTTTAACCCCACATACCCTGACCCCAACTTTGCATCGCTCAGAGAAGGGGACAGGGATAGATGGGCCAAATTGGATTTCATGTTCATGCAGAGACACGAACGGGGAGCACTGAAGCGTTTATGCTTCAGGTGCACGAGATGTGATGATTTATGCAGCTGTGCTGAAATGTTGTATGCCTGTGGATTGGACAATTCTGGACTAGATAGGGAGCCTATTACCTTTGTCGTGACGTAAAGGCTTCATCGAGGTCGATTTCTCCACAATGGTTTTTGAATCTGGTTCTTGATGTACATCCTACCTCATTCAGAAATGGAATATATCACCCAGTTTTTCCTGCTTAGAATGATCCTAGGTAGTATGAAACAGTCAAAGACATGAAAGAACTCAGTGTTTCCAGTAACCGTGAAGACAATGTTACAGGCATCTAAAGATCAAGTAGGGACCAGCGTAAAGCTCGAGCAACATCGTACATTTGGTGTCAGCTCAAATCAATTCATTTGTATCTTTTATCCTTCATTTCATTGGCACTTCACGAGGAAAAGACAAAACCACTACGAATACGGCAGGTTCCCCTATCCCAAGTATCGAATGTGCACTCTAAATTGGGCAGATGTGAGCCTGTTTGTTACGGTGGTGAACGCAACTTCGGAGATGAAAAGAAAAGATACTGCCTCATTAAGTGTAAAAGACTAGAGCGTAGTTATGCGTCTCGAGCACTTTTTGTGAGGATAAGAATGAAGTAGGTAGATCATGAATCAAGAAATTATTTGATCTTTCTGTTGCTCCTCCCTTACACTGAGCGGATATATATATTCTACATGTCGGGACCGTTCCCAGCTATGTACTCAGTATGTCCAGGTTTACATCTGACAAGTGCCCTGATTTAGCACCTTGAAGGCTTCTACATCTAGTAAGAATGAGTGTCCGAGCAGAACTGAGAGGGTTCTGTCAATGCCAAGAATCTTTATTGGTATATGAGATTTGGAAAGTAGCCTATGACAAATTAATGGTACAAGAATCAAAATACTCTACTGTAAGGCCCAAGATATGCAATAGTCAAATTGTCATAGTACAACCAATGGCTAAAGCCAACTTCTTTTTACGGTCCGAAACTTGTGCTGGTATGTCAATGCGATGGTGGAGCAAGTAGAGACGAGCTTGTTGTGAGGTCAACTGCCGAATATCATCAATGTTTAAAATTGCAGGTAAGGGTGGGTTCTGCTCATGCAAGTTCAATCAAAGGTAGTATGTTAGAGAGTACTGTGCCATACCATTTGGGAGGGAAGAGTCCCGTTTGGAAAAGGAACCTCCCTAAAGGCCATGGTGTTACCGCTACCGCACCCACGGTTGAAGACCTAAGTATGCGATAAAACATAAAAGTCACAAGGTTAGTCTAATTCACTTACTATAGCATTGTCACGTTTTAGTTCCCCGACGCTGTTGTTAATTTGCAACAATAGGGCCATTATCTGGTGGAGACCCGACCAGACCGTGTCTGCGTAGTCGGCATAATTTACTTGCAAATTTCCACTAACTAAATGGGATGATTGTGGTCAGATTTGAGAAAGAAGTTAAATGACGAAACGAGTTACCCATTTCTTGCAAAACCTCCGCATGAAAACGGTTCGCGTCGAAGACATTCTGAGCGGTTGGAAGGTTTGCGGGAATTGGAGTTGGAGCAACTCTTCCTACGGCACGGGGTAGAGCAATGTTGTGCAGCGGTTGAGCCATTGATGGCAGACTGAATGGTAATTATAACTAAAAATTGAGCGCCGCAACGTCAAACATCAACATTTCACGTGATGCAAAAGTACGATTTTGCCCCATTACTAAGGCTCCAACTGTAATGTATACCCCAAGGTGTAAATATACGGTATACAGTAGTAAACAGTATATATAGTGAACTTGTTCACTCAATTACAACAAACAATAAAGGAGCATTTGTTTACGGTAATTTTATTGTTCTGGTGTTTGTTTAAGGTAATTTCACAGTAACACTGCGAACTCACAATGACTTGTTCCCTGTGTAAGTTCTGTTTGTCCTCTTTGAAAGCAGTGAGCTAGCCCATGTATATTCCTTTCTTTTGACTTGCAGTATACGGTCGAAGACACGCATACCCATCATTAAGCGCGGGCTCGGCTTGGTGCAGCAACCAATCCAAGTCCATTCGACGGGTCTGCCGGATGCCTTGTTCATATTCAAGCTTATCTTTTCTCGAGCTACTGTATTCCTTGTAGCCTTAAGTACGATTTTCCCCCATCCACTCATCCTGCCGACTTCAAGACTCTGTGAAGGCAATCTGACTCATTTTTGCATCTTTATTTGCTCGCTGTGGTTCCAACCGACGATAATATACACATCTAAGGTCAAGATACTGTACCTCTAAGAGCTTATGTCACAAACGGGATCATAATGAGAACGAACTGAAAAGCTGTGGTGAGCGGCGGTAAACAAATAAAATTAGCTTCACAGAACAGATCTGATACTTATGCATGTCCCATCCAAAACAAAACATAGATGAAGTAGAAGGCAAAGAAAGTTTAACTCGAAAAAAAGATAACCGGGTCGAGAAAAGGGAATAAGAAAGAGGAGAGAAAGATATTACCAAATATCCTCGTCGATTTCGAACAAAGCCCTAAGCGGAAGCGTAATAACTACCTTGAGAATCATTGTAACATCATGCGTATCCTTGAAGACTTGCCTCGTCTAAAACTCGGTGCAAAAATCTGCCATAGTCACCTCGCTCGTACTGCTCCCATGCGTGTTTACAGCACGGTCAGCCAGCCTGGAATCGACATAAACCCTTTTCATTTGCGCCGTTCATACGCATCACTTGTCCCTGGAATTTTCTCCATAGAACAAGCATCATCTAGTTAACTTCGTTCTCAATGATATAGATTCGCATATGCAGGGAGGGCGTTGAAATATGGTGGATGATGCAACAATATACCGCACAGTAGCCCGGTCAACCTACCATTGCTGCAAATCCTTCTTCATGTGAATCGGATTGAGCGTCCACAGCAATACCCTCCAACACGCCTTTGAGTTTCTTCGCGGTACGATTATCATCCTAAAACTTCCATACGCGGTCACCCATTTAGGTTCTGTCGTACTCAACCAAGTACTCAGCATGTGAGGACGTCGAAAGGCAGAGACTGCGCGGAGAGGAAAGGAACGATAGTAGAAAAAAATAGAGCGAATTCGAAGACATCTCCGTGATGGGATACACTTTTCGAGTATGGAGCACCTTTTTCTCGCTCGTCTAGCGGAGTCTTGACAATCAGGATCTTGGTAGAAGACGGCCAAAGGGGGACGCATGGATGGCGATTGTATCGGGGTATCTCAGCAATGACGCTAATGCTAGAGTTTGACCAATACTGTACGATGACGCATTTGGCGAAATTTGCGAACGAAGACCGGAAAGGGCTCCAGACAAGACGAACGAGGAATGTCATCGTGTGTGAAGAGGGGAGCTGGGCGCCTTGGGCTTCAAATTTCAGCGGGACGGAAGGAGTATTTTCCAAGGATGGTTTGAAGTTGAAGTTGTGAAAATTGAAGCTAAGGAGCGAGCATCTGACGCGGCCCGTTAGCACTGCCAAAAAGACGGCAAGCAGAAAAGTGGTGTATTGACTTTCCGCAACATGGAGAACCAATATTATTTTCACCTATCCCCTTTGAGCTCGACGTTGAAGTATCTGCTCATTAAAGATTGAAGAATGTCTGTCAGCGCTACGATGTTGGGGAACGATAAAGATTCTATTTCTTTCAGCCGCGGAATGAAAGGAGACCTGATTTTAGTATTCGATGATGGTTCCCGCTTTTACGTGGCTGCATTTGCATAGATCTCCAGACAGGCATTTTTGTGTTGCGTAGTGGAGTGGATCAAGAGTGGACCGTGACTACAGTACTGCAATCTCAAGTCATGTCCTTAGCGGAACCGAAACTCGAATTCAGTCCTGGCCTTCTAGTCATCTGCTACGCAAGACCGAAATATCTAGCACCATGTGGTAATTGAAAGGTACGCGTTATGACAATTGAAAGGTATCCGTCAGCCAGATAACCATCTGAAGGTTTCCTGCATGCCCTTTATAAGAAACGTTCGTGTTCACTTTTGATCCTCAATTCACGATGGACTATCGCTTGCCCACAGACCTTTCTCCAACTCACTACCATCTTACTCTTCTCACCGATCTCGCTCTCCACAAGTTTCGCGGAACTGCCGAGATCGACCTTAAAGTGGAAAAGGACACGTCCAGTATCGTCTTAAACGCAGCTGATCTCCAACTTGCCGATGTTTCTGTGACTGTCGCAGGTGCAGGTTCTTCTTCAGAGGAAACTTCAGTCAGCACATTTGTGCCGGTTTCTCAATCGATAGACGCGATCAATCAACGTGCAACGTTTGTGTTTCCCACTACGTTCGCGGCAGGATCTCGTCTGCAACTTTTCATTGCCTTTCAAGGTCAGCTCAGCGGTAATCTTATTGGGTACTATGAAGGCACATGGGAGCATGAAGGAGAGAAAAAGCTTTATACCGTTACGCAGTTTGAGGTAACCCACCGAATTTGATTTTAGACTCGACTGCTGAATGTAATTAGCCAACTGCTGCACGTCGCGCGTTTCCTTGTTGGGATGAACCACTATGCAAAGCCACCTTTGGAATGTCGATGATATCCAAGTCTAGCACTGTAAACCTATTCAACACGCCTGTCGTTTCTGAAGAACCCTACGAGGAAGCGGACGACGTCCATGGGCTTCTCAAGGAAGCGTCAAGTTCGGAAGATTGGAAGGTGACGCGTTTCGATTCGTCTCCGCTCATGTCTACCTACCTCGTGGCGTTTGCGAATGGAGAATTTGAGTATGTCGAGAGTGCGTTCACGAGTCCTATCAGTGGGAAAACGCGTCCGTTGCGAGTTTACGGTGAGTACCGACTATGAGTCCTATGGTGCCGCCCCTGGTCCCTCTCCTTGGGCTCAATGTGAATTTGTGCTTTATGCGTGCAGCTTCTCCTCCGTCGGTCCACCAAGCAAAGTACTTACTTGAAGTGACTGCCAAAGTACTTCCAGTATACGAGCAAGTGTTTGATATTGAATATCCTCTTTCGAAGCTGGATACGCTCGTGGTAAGTGTTTGGAAGATCCCAGTGATCTTGATGGCTATAATGAAATTCGGTCATAGATACAAGATATGGATGCGTATGCAATGGAGAACTGGGGTTTGATCACCGGAAGAGCTAGTCATTATCTCTTGGATCCAAATGCAAGCAATGTGGCGCAAAAGCAGGCCATTGTCGGCATGCAGTTTCACGAGATTGCGCATATGTGGTTTGGAAATATTACAACCATGGAGTGGTGGACGTATATTTATCTGAATGAAGGTGAGCATAAACCTTTTCTTTCAATTGGATTTGATGAGTGATGATCGTGTTTGTAATGTTCAGGATTTGCGACGTTGGTAAGTTGAATGAAGAGCGTTGATTTTGAACTCTGATCTTTTTCTTGCGATCTAGATGGGAGAGTTGATTATTCCAGGTGAGTACTTTTTAGGTATCTTGCTCATGCACTAATCAAGTTCACAGACAGGTTCTTCTATCGCTCTCCTTTATCCTAGTATACTCACTTTTCTGCTTTGTCTAGAGTATTCCCAGAGTGGAAACTTGACTCAGCTTTCATCACTCTTCACGTCAATGAAGCCATGGCGCTCGATAACAAGCTGTCCTCACATCCTGTAGAAGTCGATTGCCCTGATGCGAACAAGATTAATCAGGTAACTTTTACGGATTCTCCACAAAGATCACCATCAACTGAGCTCTTGAGCAGATCTTTGACGCTCTATCATACTCCAAGGCAGCTTCTGGTGAGCTTGCGTTGATTTGATCCTTTGAAATTTGACTCTACTCGCGTTTCATCTGTAGTTCTTCGCATGCTAGCGAACCATGTTGGGGTCGACGCCTTCCTCAGAGGTGTTTCCTTGTACCTCAAGGCCCATCTCTACGGCAACAGTATCACTCGAGACTTGTGGAAAGGTATAGAAGAAGCTACAGGTACAAATCTTTGATTTTCCGATAGGTTGACGCCGCCCTAATGGCCTTGCGGTCACAGGTTTTGATGCTTCCGAATTTATGAACGCGTATATCACCAAGGTCAGTTCATTCCATGCGCAGAGGAATCTTGTCGCACATAAGTTCATGGTGGTTATAACACTCTAGCCTGGAATCCCTTTGGTCACAGTTGCCGAATCACAAGATAGCATTCAAGTAGCGCAGTCTAGGTTCGTACAGAGTACGGGCGTTGATGATGCGGAAACAACATGGCGAGTCTTTTTTTATGAATTTACCGAGCACTCTGCTGATCCTTCCTGTAGGAATGTTCCGCTCAATATCTTGACTGTCGACTCGGATGGTAAACCGACCGTTGACAAGGTCGTCCTGAAAAGTCAGTCAGATTCGTATCCCATTGATACCAGGCGGCCCTTCAAGCTCAACGCCGGTGCATTTGGTTACTGTGAGCTTTGCACTTTGTGTTTTATTTGGATTTTTTTTTGATCGATTGCTCGCCACAGACCGAGTTTTGTACACCCCTGCACGATTCCGAAGCATTGCTATCGAGGCAGCCAGGCCCGACTCGGTATTTGATGTTGGAGACCGTCTTGGGCTAGTCCAAGACGCCTTTGCCCTCGCTAGAGCTCATTTTCTGGACCTTAGCACCGCATTGGATCTCTTGACGGTCTTTAAAGACTTACGTGAATGTGCGTCCGTTCCTTTATCCAATTCGTCCTAGTACATTAGTAGCTGAAAATTACACTAGACTATGTTTGGGCCTCCGTCTCGACGACCCTGGAATCTCTTATTAGTATCTGGTGGGAGAATCAGTCTGTCGTTGACCTGTTGAATGAGTTGCGAAGGGTAGGAAATATTTGATCTCGTTCTAGCTCCACCTATATACTAATCGCCTTGTGACACCCATAGTTTCTCTTCAAGCCCATCGTATCCGAACTAGGATACGAGTACTCGGCCGACGAGCATCCAGATGTCCCGCTGCTCAGAACCTGCGCTATCATCAATGCAAGCCAAGCCAAAGATGACGAGTGAATAGTGCATCGATTCCATACAGAATTAGACTCATCTGGGTACACAGCGTCGTTAACGAATTGCGAAAACGGTTCAAACATTTTCAAGAAACCAAGGATAGTAGTTTGATCCCTGAAGAATTACAGAGTCCTATCTACTGTACGGTGCGTTGTCGGATTATACAAATATTAACTTCATCGTAAGCTGACGACGCGTAGGCTGTTGAACATGGCGGAGAAGAAGAGTATGAGTTTGTCAAGAGCATCGTCGAAAACCCCCAAACACCTACCCAACAGCTTGCCGCGATGTGAGCCTTTCCTCGACTACTCTCAAACCATAGTATAAATAATTGACGTCGTCGGGCTCTCTTGTGCTCATGTCCTCGTCTATACAGAGCAGCAATGTGCAGCACCGAGAATCGCGACCGTATTCTGGCGACAATCGATTATACGACGAACAAGGCGCGAGATCAGGATGTCCACCACTTTGTTATAGAGTTGATGAAGAATCCGAAAGTGAAGAGGCAATATGTCGAATATTTCAAAGAAAATTATGATATGGTGAGCTGTGAAAGTACGATGTGAGGTTTTGGTAATTTGCAAATTGATACGCTTGGTTTAGATATACGAAAAGTTTAAGGATGGATTTTCGATTGGGGGTCTTATTAGGGTCAGTATACTTTCCTCATTTTGCGAAGGATAATTGACCATTTTTGCACTTAGCTGACATTCCGTCCACTTACTACGGAGAAAGATTATGAAGATACCAAAACTTTCTTCGTGAGTCCAAATGGCTTATTACCGTGATATATTTTCCCTAAACGCAAGCGTTACTGCTCAGGAAGGAAAAGATACCTCGAAATTCAATCTTATTATCCCGCAAGTCTTGGAATCTATCCAGGAGAATAAAGTTTTCATTGAGGTATGCGGAGGGTTGAAATGTTCCTCGCACAATATTGATTCCATTTTCTAGAAATCGACGGACGATCTGTTGAATTGGTTGGAAAATTGGAAGAAGGGACAATGATCGCGCATTCGGAAAGAGAAGTGGGGGAATCGGATCTATAGCTAATCATTGAATCTCAGGTGGGCGCAATTCTTGATAAATCTATTAGTATCGAATGCTAGCAAGTATGTTCATGCTATTGAAACTTCTGCTACCGATCCGACTGGCTTCTCAGAAGGTACGTCCTCGGCAGACTTTTCCTGCTCTTTCTGAGCTCGAGGCTCTTCCTCAGCTGCCTTCGTCCTACTCGCAGCAACTTTCATCGGCAGTATGATGGAAGTAGAAGACGAGAATGAGACGACTGTGCGGGAAAAAGCGGGATATTTTGACATATCTGCCTGAATGCGCTCTATGGCTTTGAGCGGCGAAAAGATGTCTGCGAATTCAATTCTAACGGTTTTCCTGCGTTTCCACTGTCAGCAAGAATTACTACTTCAGTAACACGGAAGCCTACTTTGAGGGGTTATAAGGATGGCTGATGATCGTACCAAATTCCGCGCTCGCTTTTAAAACCTCTCGGAGCTGACGCACATCCCGAAGGCGTGATACAGTCAAAGTACGGGAAACGCCTGCGTTGATAGCAGAATAAAGACTTGGACTAATGGAACTGGTAGAGCGGAACCATGACACGGAAAGAAGCGAGTTGGAATCATCAACTTTGTTGAATGCGTGGTGAACTATTTTGGCAATGGCAGGATCGAAAAAGTTGATGTACTGAAAAATTAAACGAGATTAAGGAAAGGGGACGCGACGGCAGATCAACAGAATATAGAACGTACGGCTTTGCGCTGTTTGGGGTTATAATTGATGCTCCGTATGAGTTCGTGGTTGAGGTCAGGAAGGCCACTTTCGATACGTCGCACGAGTTCGTTCAAAGTTATGCCTTTTCGGATGCGGGTTAAACGCAGGCAGGTTTGAGTTTTGGGGAATTGAGGGGAAAGAGGAAACTTTCGGTCAGTACCGAAATGCACTGAATATCCGCTGTAAGTTTCACTGGAGCGAAGAGCGTTAAGAGCCTAAGAAAAATTGTATGAGCATATAGTGCGCAAAAGAAACTGGTTACCTGACCTTTATGGCTGCCTCTATTGACATAAAATGTATTACAGCGGAACGACCGTTCACTTTCAAGTTCTCGATACCAAATTCCGTCACATCCTTCTCCAAGTCACTAGGTAAGTCTTTGTCGTTGTTTGAAATAACGCGAACCACTCTGCTCGCGTTTCTCAAACCAATAGCGGCAAGAACCTGAACAGGCACATGGCGTGGCTCCCCGTAATCAACAGCAGCGTCTTTTAGAGGGTCAGGTCGCGGTGAAGACTGAAATTTTTGAGTGAAATGGGTTGCCGATCTAGAGTCCAGGAAATGTATAGCTAGTGAATTATCCGGTTGCGGTGATAGTTCATGAATTCGTCCTGAGGGAAGGTGAGGTAGTAGCTGCTTTACTTGTAATGATGGAGGTAATTGCTTGAGAATTACAGTGCGCGCAAGGTTTTTGCGCAGAACGCTCATTTCTGAAATGAACAAGCGCCCACACAAGCGCTCGTGAACGGTCAGGTCAATCACGTGGATGGGCGCTCACTCTGATGTCCGAACGCAAAAAATTTGCTGAGTCAACCTTCAATCTCACAAATCTCTCTCCGCTCGTCCACCATGGAATTCATTCCAGCACCTGCAGTTCACCGTGTCCTCTGCGCTGATTGTGGTATGGCTTTCGAGGCTCGTTTCATCAACCGAAATTCCTTAATCTCTATCAACAGGTACTCCGATCGTTCCAAACTCAGCTAATCTATGTGTTGCATGCTTGCGGAATACGTACGTATCGCTGCTGTTGTTGACCAGAAGAGATGCTGAGTGATCTCTAGCGTCGATATAACGGAAGGAATACCCAAGCAAGGTAGGATCAGTCGATACGATCTTTTGCCACTAGATCTTGATAATGTCTCAGCTTCGGTCTCTTACTGCAGAAATTGCGAACGATTTCTTTCCCCGCCACAAGCTTGGGTGATTGCAAGACCAGAATCTTCGGAACTGCTTGCTCTATGTTTGAAGAGACTGAAAGGGTTGGCAAAAGTACGGCTGACGGAAGCACATTTTATATGGACAGAACCCCACTCAAAAAGGTTGCGTGTATCACTGACAATCCAGAAGGAGGTATGTAATGATAACGACACCCTACTTGTGTCGTATTAAATGATTTACAGGTCCTTACTAACACGATCCTGGAGCAAACCTTTGAAACGGAATACCTGGTTCAGTACGGACAGTGTCCCGACTGTACAAAGCTCGCCGCCAAAAACACTTGGAAAGCCCTTGTCCAAGTTCGACAGAAAGTTGCTCACAAACGCACATTTTTATTCCTCGAACAACTAATACTGAAGCACAGCGCGCAGAAAGACACCATTTCCGTCAAGGAAGTCAAAGATGGCTTGGACTTTTTCTACAGCCAGCGGAGTCATGCGCTTAAAATGGTCGAATTCTTGAACAGCGTTGTCCCGGTTCGGTGAGTATCTGCTACACACCTTGTCATGCACTTTCCAACAATTCTTCTTAGATCAAAGGCCTCGGAGCAACTGCTTTCTTCGGATACTCACAGCAATACCGCCAACTTCAAATACACTTATTCTGTCGAGATTATGCCCATATGCAAAGATGATCTCGTATGCGTACCTCCAAAACTAGCTCGACAGCTCGGCAATATCACTCCTCTTACACTATGTACCCGAGTAGGGAATTCTGTTCAATTAATTGACCCAGCGACTCTGCAAACCTGTGAAATCACATCCGCCATCTACTGGCGAAATCCCTTTGAGTCGCTAGCGAGTGTTACAGATCTAGTCGAGTTTACGGTTCTCGATGTCGAACCCGACGGTAGATCCCGGGGAAAATTCCTTCTAGCTGATGCACAAGTCGCACTGGCTGGAGCTTTTCGATCCGGCGGAGCTCAGGGAGACGACTCGATGGACTACGATAGTACCGGTTACACGAATCAGATATTCCACACCCGTACTCACCTCGGTGGGATCCTTCAGCCAGGGGATACCGCCTTAGGCTATTTCTTGACTAATGCCAACTACAACTCGGACGACTTTAGCTCACTTCCCTCCGACCGGATACCGGATATAATGCTCGTGAAGAAGACGTATCCGAACCGACGGAAGAAGAACAAGGCAAGAAACTGGAAGCTGCGGAGTATCGGAAAGGAGGCAGGTGAGGAGGGCGACACTGGTAGTGGGCGCGGTGTTGTTGGTCGCATGGGTGGTCGTGATCAGAAGAAGGTTGAAGAGGACTATGAACTCTTCCTGCGTGATCTCGAGGAAGATCCGGAGATGAGGGGTGCGGTGAATCTGTACAAAGCCGGGGATGTGCAAATGAAGACGGACACGAAGAGGGGACCAAAGAAGGGGCAGTATGCAATGGATGTTGATGAAACGCCTCATGAGGAGGAAGAAGGCGAGGAGGAAGAGGAAGGTGACTTCCCTGAGATAGAACTGGATGAGTTGTTGGAAGGATTTGACGAGATGACTTTGGGTGATGGAGAAGGAGAGATATCAGAGACGGCATAGTAAATAGATACAGTATAGAGCGCAGGTGACCGCATGGTGGCATCATGTTTTCTCTCGAATCGAATGACCACCATATTCGAATTCATACACCTTCGTTTTTTCACTGATGACACAGCTGGATCCTCCTCTCTCTGAGCCAGAAACTTCGAACGACAGCCCAAAATCTCCGGCAACTCAAAAGCTTCTAGTCGGAAAGCTTTTTGACCCTTACTCGTTAGAGTTTCAAGATTCGCAAAGCGTCACAATTTCCAAGGATTCTGGACTCATTATCAGTGTCGAACCCATAACTGAGAATGACTTGAACCCATTTGATATTGAGTCAGGCCAAACTGTAGATTTGAGGACTTTGACCGTTCTTCCTGGCTTCGTTGACGCTCACGTTCATTGCACGTCTGTTTTTGTTTTCGCAAGTTTATTGTGTTAACTTTCGTTTTCAGTTTTCCTCCATTCCTATGGGAAAACATCTTGGAATGACCAGACGACGAAAGAGAGTATAGTGGAAAGGACGGTGCGGGCTACTGTCCATGCGCGGAAGACTTTGATGGCTGGTTTCACTACAGTGAGGTATACATAGCGCGCATGATTTTCGAATCAATTCTTCCCCTTACTAAGTTGACAAACAGGGATCTTGGAACTGAGGGTGCCGGAGACGCGGATATATATCTGCGGAAATGTTTGTCTGGTCCTAATCCTCTCATCCCAGGTCCGAGATACTTTTGCGCGAATAGGGCCATTGTTTCCACTGGAAGCTATGGTTAGTATCCTTCTTGAGGTGTTCAATTTCTACTAATTTGATTTTCAGGTCCGAAAAGCTCTATACATGTGAACCAGGAAGGTATTGAGGACGTAACTGGGGGTGAAGTAGCTGACGGAGTGGACGGTTGCATTCGCGCCACTAGAAGGCAGATCGGGGCTGGAGCTGATTGGATCAAGGTGAAGAATGTTTCTGTTGAAGCTCGTTGGTGATGCTGATTCTTCTGTTAGATTTATGCAAGTGGGTTTTTTTACCCATTTTTACCCAGCGTTCTGCTCAGACCTGTTATGTAGACTATCGATTCAGATCTCGTATGGAAGATGTCTCCCCACGTATCGCACGCAATCCTTCCCAAGCGACTTTCAATGCCCTCGAAATGGAGAGTGTGATCAACACAGCCCATGCTTTGGGGGTCAAGGTCGCCGCACACGCTAGCGGTACTGAAACCATCACCAAACTTCTCGAACTCGGTATCGACTCGATTGAGCACGGTTCAGGTCTCGTTCCCCATCCAGATTCACTCCTGCGGCTATTCTGTGCTTCCCCCAATACCATATGGATACCTACTCTTGCAGTGTATTATATGGAGATGCAATTCGCGTCTGGGAAAGATGCTCGAGCGAACCGGGTGTGGAAGGTAGCTAGTGAGACCTTCCAGCGTGCACTGGAAATGGGAATGGAGAATATCGCGTGCGGAGGTGATACTGGTGCGTTTTCGCACGGGGAAAACGGTCTCGAGATGAAGTTGATGGTGAAACTGGGCGCGCCATGGAAGAAGGTGTTGAGATGGGGTACTCTAGGTGGGTGGGAGTGTATACGGTCGATGAACTGGGAGACAACTGAAGCGGATGTGATGCCGCTCGGTGATCATGACGTACGTTTTGGATGCATCAGGCCTGGCTGGGCAGCGGATTTGGTTGGTGTTCAGGGTGATTTTGAGCAGCAGTTTGACGATACTGTTGATAATGTCCAGTTCGTCATGAAGTCGGGAAGAATGTACAAGATGGACGGAAAAGAGGTCTGTTGATGCACCACAATGTGGTCACTGTTTCTGTAGTCACCAGCACGCCCGTATTATATAGGATGTAGTAAGTTCAGTCAAAAAGTCGGCGGCAGGTGTCGAAAATCACTCATTACCGGATTTACATCGACTCAACTGAAAGTCTGTGATAGAATCTATCATTACTTCACTTCAAGTCTATTACTACGCAATCGCGATCTCAACCCATTTCCGTAGAGTCTTCTCCATAACGTCCATTTCTGAAGGCCTATTCCACTTTGCTGCCGCCAATAAACAGCAGTTCAGTTTTCCATCATATTGCCAGCAAATATTCGTCATTTTCGGAGTCAGTGGGCGTACCCGAATGAGAATTCTGTCCACGACGACATAACCCGTCGAGCCGGGGGTATATTTTGTGAAAAGCCCGAGTCCCTCTATATGCCCAATGGAGGAAGAAATCGGTACTCGAACCATCATAGATGATGGATCAAAGTCCATACACATGGCTTGCTTTTCGCGTTCACGCTGGACATATCCCGTAGGGTGCCGTGAATAATTCCTAGCCCTGTTAATAACATTGTTATTAACGACGGTCCCCTGAAGGACCATTATTAACCTAGTTAATAACATGTTATTAACATTTATGTGAAAAAGATAATTAACAAGTGAAAAATTGATATTTTAACATGTTATTAACAAAAGTGCAAGTGAATAAATAATTACCCTACCTTAAATGGGCTGCAAAATCCTTGAAAATCTGACCACTACTGCATCAAAATTTGTGCCATATCACCCATCTCTTTTTAAACAGGTTGAAAAGGAATGGCTGGCCCTAAATTGAACTTGATCCAGGGATTCAACTTCGGCGTCGCTGTATTCTCCTGAGCCCTGCATCAGTGTCCAGTACATCAGACTCAATGGCTCTCCCTCATCATTGTCCTTGCTCCTTGTACTACCTTTGCTCTATGGCATCTTTCATCCTAGCATTCTTACTCCCAGTCAGTTTCAGAATTTTGCAAAAGACAAGTCAAGGCCTGGTATTTTCCTTATTGAGCACACCTTGGGCAAGTACTGCAAATACTATTTCTCGCAAATGCAGAAATTTGATCCAGTCTGTATTGCTTGACACTGCCTACCAGGACTTTTCAGTACTTATTTCAAGTTAGCATGGATTAGTCATGAATTGTGCAGTCTGTATCTTCAAGAATGGTCTGTTTGCAAGGATGCATCATTCAAATTATTCACAAATTTTAACATGGTGTTTTAGACCTCTGAGTTAATAACATGTTATTAACGTGTTATTAACAATGTTAATTAACACATGTTAGTATAAGATGACTTGTTCACGGCACCCTAATATCCCGCTAGGTCCTTTCGCACAGAAGAATGAGCAGCCGACATTTCGTCACAACCGAACCCCAGAAAGCCTCCTTCTCGCAGGGATGAAATGATTTTGTATCGGCGGAAAGCCCGAGAGCTTTTCGGATAGTCTCCATTCTTATTTTCAGAGCAAAACCGTCGGTTCCGAAGAGTGTCGTCCCTGCAGAATGGTCGATGGATGACGATTTGGGCCAGTCAGGACGCTTCGAAAGGAATTCACTATCGCCTAGTCGCTCGAGTTTCAATCACTCACTTGATCCTTGCAGCTCAAAGGCATGAACCAATGTACTGCCTCGTTATATGCTTTGATCGTAGATGCGTAATGAATCCCTCCAACGATAGCAGCGTTCTTCAAAACGGCTTCCGCATGCGCCAGGGCAAAGACCGCGTCCATAGCTATCTTCCCGGTCACCTCGTTCTGGCGGCAACGATTGCGGAAAGCGGAAGTTTGGACTCCATCAAGTTCAATTAATCGAACAGTTACGTCGTGCTTCTTGATTGTGTTCTCCACAAATGGCGGTAAGAAGGGAACCTATTTCATTACCATTTGAGAACCACCATTGATATTTGTACGCCTACTTACGAGTCTTCCTGGTTCTGGAGCTTCATCAATGATGCTTTTACAAACCGCGCCTGCCAAGCTTGCTCCTGTAGATGCCAGTTCGACCCAGGGCAGTGCAGCCAAATCGACGGGTTCTGCATCCTTGGACAACTGATCTTCTAACGAGTCGACAATATGGTTCAGCAGAATCATTAACACTCGGCCATCCAGCATCCCATGGAGACCTGCAATACTTTCTCATCGTGAGCGACTGCCCCGTTCATAACTGGGTCAACGCATATATCCATACCTGATTCGGTATTCTCCATTCAAGCGGTCCAGCGGCGAGACTATCAATCGGAGCGCGTATTCTCCGTGCGTAAAATCCCATTTTTCGTCCAGGTCATGCTCGAGATCCTTGCTCTCTGCTCCGCGCCAGAGAAGCGTCTGGGTTACCCATGCGTCAACCTCGTCCATTCCTGAAGGCACACTATACCGAGCTGTCCATGACGCGCTCAGGGGGTATGTTGTGGTCAACGCGACACCTGGGACTCTATGCCGTAGCAAAATCCAAGCTGTGCGAAGGAGCTTGATTACTAACGTCGGGTCGGACACGGGAGACCCAGTATCTTTCCTTAGCCGGGCTTCCACAGATCCGGTGAAGGGAAACGAGAAATTGTGTAATCTGTTTTTGACGTCAACGGGATTGCATTAGGAGCAAAAAAGGAGCCAGACGCATATGTATTACACAGTGCCTCGAAACCGTAAAGCTTGCGTTCATATGCCTTGCCATCGACTGAAAAAAATGTGTAGGCGTTGTCCATCCTACTGGGGGAACTTCAAAGGATGCAGGATGCAAAGGACAATTACTTGGACTCCAGAGTCCACACTCTCAACGACCCTGAGTGACCATGAAGTGAGCGGAGGTTTTGCAGGGATGTAGCTTCTACCCTTGAGTGTCGCGCCCATTTCCGAGGCCCGACGAAAAGAAACCGAGAATCAAAATACAAAGAGCGAAAGCAAAGCTCATGAATGACGTCTCCTGCATCCAAGCGAGGCGTACCGTTGCACGGTTGCTATACAGAATCTTCACTGCTCAGACAGAGGCTGATCTAGAGTATGTATTCTTGTTACAGTCGGTCAACAACACGGGAATTTGCCAAGTGATCGAATCTTCAAGTGTATGTGCCTCCTTGTTACCTGGGGTGTACTCTACAATAGCAGACCTATTGGAGGTTCCTAGATTGTTTCGAAGGCGTACATACAGTTAACATCGCTTAATGACAGCGAAAAACCTTTTGAACAATGAAAATCTTCCAAGGGAGCTTCATGATGTTACAGACTTGGAGCACAGGATGTCAGTGTGAAGCGTTGAATGCCCCCCAGAGTGAAAGGGATGACCAAGAGCACTTTTGACTTCATGTATTCGACCCGTTCGTTTTCTTCAAGCGATTGCAGCTGGGCTCCGCGGCATTAAATAACTAGTTTACTCACATTTTGAGCTAGCAGCACGTTTGCACAGTGGGAGGAATATGTTTCATAGGGGAACTTGCATAAGGACACGATGCTTATAATCACATCCAGCGTCAGATTGTCCTGCGGACAGCTCCGGCATGGAGCTGTGCGTTGGAATGGGTCTTCACACCATGGCTGAATGCCCGTTGTTAGTCCAGCGCATGTTCAGGGTCGTCGTAAAGTAATGTCAGTGGCTGACCTGCAAGGACCCTAGACCAAGCGAGATGAATTCAGATCTCCAGCTGATTAAGCATACAGTACTATCGCCACTGAATCTCAGCTGTATCCACTTGGGTGGGTGAATAAGGTGGGTTTACAATCTGTAGATTGGAGGGGTCCCAGAAACTTCATTTTGAGCGTGGATTAACAGGGACAGTAATGCCCTAAGCAGGGAAGACGCTGGATTCATGGATTATGTATAATTCCTCAAAATTATCACGGCGTTCATGAGAGGGCCCGAGTACAGTAAATTGTGAGGTTTTGTCCGAATGTTGGGATGCACTGAGTCTCTGACCGAAGACTGTCACGTAAGTTTTTTCCGTGGGCACTTTTTTCGACTAATCAGTATACTGTGCATACACTAACTTCTTTTTACATTTACAACGTAAATATGCTTTCAGTTGAAGAGGTGTTCATTTGGCAAGCTGAGGTCTTTTATTCCCTGCTCTTTCCAGTAAGCTTCAATGTCCAAAATTGAATCGACGGCATCGACAATCGAATCCCGGAAAGAGGTGTAAGATCCTTTTTTGATTCCAAGATATTTTTCAGTCCTGTCCAGCTCTGTCATTTGCATTGGGAAGATTGGGGCATTTTCGGGACTACACAGACGATCTGCAAGCGCAGGACGAGCTTCTTTAATGTGTGGAATGACTTTCCTCCAGTTATGCTCTTCCGGGGCTCCCAGGATGAAACGACGATCCTTTGGCTGGAGCTCGTCAATAGCCTTGTTGTGTACCGCGTTGATATGGGCGTCGGCAATATCGCGTACATCCATCCAGCCTGGATAAACAACGAAGATTTTGTTTTCGGGTCGAAGAAGGAAGTGGACAAAATAGTTGGAGCTTTCAAGACCATAGAGCTTGGGGTGATTGACGATGTACTTATAATTGGGAACGAAGGGGCCAAAAATATAAGTCGGGTCAACTGAACAGTGAAGCGATTAGAATTTGCAGACGTATTATTTTTGTAATCAGCTCACTAATGACCACCCGAATATCGGGATGCTTTTCGGCCCAGTTCATGATAGTTTGTTCGCTGAGGATCTTTTGTGCGATATAAACAACGAAATGTTGTGCTTCCGTTGTGTTTCGAGCATCTTCAAACGTAACCGCTCGCCAGTCTAAATATAAGATTGAGTTTCGACACATCTTGAGACGCACTTCAAACATACCTCGAGGTCCAATTGGGCCATCGATATTGTAGGTCACCTGGGATCCAGTGACAATGATGGTCTTCACTCCGGCACACCGAGCGGAATTCATGATTTGTTCAGTCCCTTCTGTCGCGAACTAGGTGGGAAAATAATTGAGTGGAACGAAGTACAATCTGAGATTCTCATCTCTCACTCTTTCCACGACCTCAATGCCTCCTCGAAAAGAGGGCAGAAACGCAGCTACGTGTATGAGAACTTCTACCCCTGGAAGAGTTGTCAGAATGCGATACTCCTCAGTAATATATTACCTTTGAAAAGTGCTGTTAAATCTGAGGTGCAACTGGCAAGGTCTGGGATGCCGACAGCAGTGAACTTTCCGTAGTCAGCAAAGACGTTTGCAAGCTGGGGGACTTTTTCTCCTCGAGCAGCCCTGATAACAAAGCTGAGCGTGAACTCGGGTCTAAAGCAAATTTGGCACACCCTCGAACTGTATGACCTGCATCGAGCAGTTTCTTGACGATCTGGGATCCAAGAAGTCCTGATGCTCCGGTCACAAAATACGAAGAGTAGGTCATTGAAATGGACAAGGAATGAGACGAGAGGAGTGAATGCCTTCACTTTCTGGGGTCGGTTTTCGACATTTTTCGATTAAATGGAGAAGCTGGAAGCAGTCAATTGTATTGCATGTAGTAGTATCGGCCCAGATTTTCTGCATAGAATATTCTGATTGAGAAGACAGTCCGACTTGTGGATTCCACGGAAAAACAGGTAAGGATCCAATTACTATATCCGTCCTAGACTGATTTTAGTGAGATGTTGTCCCTATCGAAGGTGTGTTTTGTGTCAGCCATGGTGCTCCGACAATTCCTGACTTTCAGCATTCAAGCCGGTTGGACAAACTCACTTTAGATACCCAAGCTTTCACTGTTTTCAAGCCTTCCATTTGCCTCTAGTAATAATTGTTGCCTCGACATACTAAATAAGATTCCGAAAAGAAAGGCGCAGGAAAGGGATTTACACGATCGGGCGACCCTCGTCCCCA
The DNA here is from genome assembly GCA_000827265.1 of Collybiopsis luxurians FD-317 M1. NCBI lineage: Eukaryota > Fungi > Basidiomycota > Agaricomycetes > Agaricales > Omphalotaceae > Collybiopsis > Collybiopsis luxurians. Next base: position 1,356,084 of record KN834752.1, on the reverse strand, counting down.
AAACTTTGCCCATGCGCTGTGCCAGTGGGTTAAGAAGAGCAGACAAGCCCTACTGATGAAGCACTCGCAGCGAGCAAACATAGTCTCTGAACACAATACTCACTGATTTGGGACAATGTCAAGGGCACAGGCAGTGAAGGAATTAAGTACAACTCAGAGCTTCTAATATAAAGACGGGGACTAACGAAGTCCACGTCCAAAGTTCTGGTCGAGTCGAACGTAAAAGGAGATTTTCCGGAAGATTCTGAGTTGACTTGGGCCATTGCATATATATATTCGATAATAGTGAAAATACGCGAAGGTGCGCGCGCCATTTGAGCAACCCAGGGCGAGGTTGAGCCTAAGCATCAGAAGTTTCGAGGGTGAAGTTACATAATAGGATGTTTAGTATTAAGTGGGCCCTGCGTGTCGTATGCATCTCGGTTAGTTTGGGCTTGACCCGAAATCGTATCCCTATGTATATGTATGTCTATACCGTTCAGAATTGACTGGAATTATCTCCGTCAGGATTGAACTGATTGTGAGCATATATAACCTGTCGACGTCTGAGATTTATACACCTAATCTTGGCGACCGCAAGAGCTCCAAACCTTCGATTCCAAGCTGCATCGACAAGAAGTTTTGTGTCAGTTGACTGCGGGGTATAGATTTCCATCATGGTTGAGATAAACTTGGACAACACGTACGCTCATTCTCAGATTCTGCGATCTTGCCTTATTCTCCCTTGCAGATTGGGAGCCCTTTTCATCGGACTCATTATTTCAGCGGTGTAAGTTGATTATAACGCTTCTAAGCCTCAGCTCACAGTTCACTTTCGTTTCCAGGTTGAATGGCGGTATGCACTAACACATATATGCACATTTGAAGATCGGCTTACTCAGGCCGTTGTAATTTTTCTCCAGTTACCTTCTCTCAGGCGTGGTTCTACTTCACCTCTCAGAATCGTGGACATAATCCAGATCCGCTATGGCTCAAATTATTGGTAAACCCATGTACAGCATCCAAAGATCTAAATTCTTAACTAGTTATCGTTCATTCCAGGTCCTTGTCATTGTAGCGCTTGATGCTGCGCACCAGGCGTTCACCAGTGCCTGGCGTAAGTTGCACAATCTCCTCGGACCTACATTCTCTGATTCTCATATTTTCTAGTGTACAACTATTGTGTAACCAATTTCGGACAAACGGAAGCTCTAGACCACCTTCCTCCGTGAGTACTTTTCGAATATACGGGGCAAAGCTGAATGATCTTACTGTTGATTCATTCTACAGAAGCTACTATGTGAGTCAGATCTCCAGGAGTCAGTATCACTGAGCTTAAATGCATACTACTCAACAAGGGAATGGCCTATCCGACGGTGAGCATGTACTAATGGCAAGATTCGAGACGTATTCCTGAACATACTTCTCATTAGGGTATCGTCACCGTCATAGTTCAGAGGTATAGATATCCTCCTTTCATGCTGGCTATAGCTCAATGAGATGTTGTTAGCTTCTACGTGTGGCGAGTTTGGAGATGTAAGCTAACTGTTTCGAACTTGACTCCTTTCCCATGATGTTCAAAATTCTACCAGTGAGCAGAAACCCCATTATTTCTGGTTGCATTGTACGTGTTCATTTCCCTCCAAGTCGACGACAATAAACTTAGTAATGCACCTGTTCCCAGTGGTCGCTCTCACTTGCTCAATTTGGTAAGTACCCTCGATATGTATAAGGATTGATATCACTCACGCTCGGGTTCAAGGGGCATTCCTTTGTACGAGTTTAAATTTCTCCATCATTCGGTGATGATTTCCTGAAACTTGACTGGACGACGTATAGATTATGTCGCTCGAGTGTGAGTGTTTACTTCTTCAAAGGGTTTCCCAACTTATGCTCGGAATAGATTTGGCATTCCCGAGGCCTCTGAATTGTCGATATTATTGGGGGTAAGTATTACCGGAACGATTCATACGAAAGTGTAATCAATTTTGTTTTCATGCTACAGAAATACGCGATTCTTGTGAACGCGCTTGGAGCCGCTACAGATATTGTCATCGCTTGTGCGATGGTTTATTATCTGAAGCAGTCTGAGACCTCTATAAAAAGGCGCGTAAAATAGAAGAAGCAAATCCGCCATCCTAACCCGAGTCTCGTTTTCAGGACGAATCATATGCTTCGTTCAATCGTGCGTATCGCTCCGCATCGACCTTGACGTCGTTGTTTCTATACTCATCAAACATTTTGCAGACGATCTTTACAGTGACAACTGGCATTGTCTCGAGGTAAGCTACCCAGGGTCTAGTTGAACAATCGCCTCCACTAATCTTTACATTCCTACCTCTCCTCAGCGTTTGTGCAATAATGGTTCTTTCCATGGCCGGTGCCTATCCAGGGACAAATATTGAACTGACATTCTACTTCATGCTGACTCGACGTAAGTACTTGATACTTCCTTTATCAAAACGTACGTTTTATATTCGCTACAAATAGTTTACTCCAATTCCTTCATGGCTACACTCAACGTCAGAGACCACCTCCGAGAGAGCAAACACGGTACAAGCGGCATCATCACCTCTTCTAACTTTTTAAATCGGACGACGAACCATGTGAATGTTGCCAATGCTGCTACGCATGAGCTCGAAGATTTCCCGCATCAGAAGGGAAGTCCAGTAGTGAGTGCTTTTTTTCTTTAATTTCCATTGTGATTCGAATGCAGTGACTGACGAATTTGTTCGGTTATCTTTACCTCTATCCTTTTTCAGTACGGCAGGGGCATTGATGGTCACACAGATACCGTCATCTCAGTGAAAGTGGATCGAATCACGGATAGAGAATTCTCTTGAATTCGGAGAACAGATGTGCCAGGTTTTTTTTCCGGTTTGGATTGGGACTGCCGTATGCTTGCGCAAGCTGTGGCAATGCTCGCTTGGGCAAAGGTAAAGAATGTATATTCGAGTCAGTAGCGCTCTTATCATATATCATACTCGTATGCGCACGCATTCGAAGGATCAATCTCTAATCAAACTTCCGTCTCCTGGCTTTCTCCTGCCCTTTCATAACTTTCGGTCAATGCTCGATCTCATTTTCTTCACATTCCGTGTATCGTTATGGGACCTTACCCTAAGCGTTCTCACCCTAACTGTGATTGAATCCGAGAAAGCAGATGGCAGACGCCTCGGAATCCAGGATATAATTGTTCTATTCTGTATCTTGCTTTCAAAAGAAATATCCATATGTAACAATCATCTAATGCTCTTAATATTCCGTGGGTATCTAGATCATTTAAGATATATTTAGAATTCAGTGCGTTCTGGGTTCAAATATGCGGTATGGTGAAAATTACGCACAGCAACTCCTGCCCTTCAAGTTCTGTTGATATTCAATTTTCTCTTTTTTGATATCCTGTGACTCAAGTAGTAAACTGTGCCCTTTTTTGACACTGGTAAATAAGGTGCTGTAGTCCCCACGGGGTACACTGATAGTCAGCTTGAGACCACTTAGTAGTGACTTACGGTTGAGAATTCCGCATTCCGGGGAGGATCTGTCTCGAATATGAATTCTGTCCCCTCACTTTCTCTTGCCTTTCGGTCTGTTGATGCTCGGTCTCTTTTTCTTCACTTTCCATGTAAATTTATGCGATCTCAGCTTAAGCATTACATGCGCAGTCCTCCCTCATACCCTAGCTTTGATTAAATCAGAGAAAGTAGACGGCGGATGCGTCGGAATCTAGCGTATATCTCTTCTATTCTTCACCTTGCTTTCAGATACAACATGTATATATAGTATCGCCTCAAGCATACTTACGACCTGCTTATTTTTGCATACCCACCACCTTCACCACTGACTACTGACTCTACTGGAGCTTGAACCTACTCTGACCAGGGCCCTTCTCCGACGGGAAGGAAGGAACATTTGATCTGAATGCCGGTTTCTAGAGCTTATCCCGGTGCTGGCACTGGAGTTCACAGATGAAGCAAGGCATGTCTGCTGTAGATCTCCAATCATGCGCAAGGCAGTAGTAACTACGAATGATTCGCTAGGGAGCAGATTGCCTGTGGGAAGTAAACATGATGTGTGGGTAAGGTAAGGTTTATTACCAAAAATTATCAAAGTGAATAAACGACGCCGTATGAGGGATTGCCAACAAAGCCCAGAAACTGGCTATAGAATAGTTATGAATGGATTCACCTCGCCTACCAAGTTTCAATCAAAATGCTGGACAGAGAGAGGCTGGATAGAATGAAGAACATTGGGATGATGGTCGAAGGAAACGGGTGATCAAAGAAAAGGTATACATGATTCAGCCAGGGAGAGGATGTACGCCGCCTCCTCCGGATGGATTACTCAGGCTGTCGTCAGCATCTAAACAAGCGTGGAGCTCTGTTTGTGTGAGGAGTGAGTGAGATTTGGCAAAACTCCTCCTCGGAGTCTGGCTGGCCGAGCTTATTTCGAGTACCCATGCGAATGTATCAGTCTTCGGGATCGAATCTAGAATCGGGCTAGGTGAGGTCTTCCCTGCCTTTCCAGTTAGTAGCTACTTGATTCCTGTTGTGTTCTGTGTATCTTTATGCGATCTCAGCTTAAGTGGCATATCGTGCGCGCTGTCTCCCAAGTAATAATCATCTAATGTTCTCAATATTTCGCGGGCATCTACTAGTGGATCTTTCAATCCACATCTAGAGCTCAGTGCGTCTTAGGCTCAGATCTGACACAGTACTGCACACAGCAACAACTTTGCTTTTCTGCAGGCTGCTTTAAGATGATGGTAGCATGAAGTAGAGATCTTATTGACACTTGGAAAAGAAAAGGGAACCTGGAAACTGGTATTGGTAACGATATTGATTATCAAAGCTGTCAAGTGTTAGTAGGTCTAATAGTATATGTAATCTCGAAGTTAGAGAGGATAGAACAGAGGTAAGCAAGAAAAGTTGACAGGGTCTTCTATGATTTCATTGGCTTCATGCTTGGTCCAAAACAATTGGAATATTGGGCTCCAGCCTCTGTAGACTTGAAGTGAGAAATGCAAATACTTACACCTCAATTGCTTGCCAATTGCTGTTAGGTTGCTGTGCATCTCATCATCACAAAGTTGCAGAGGGCATCTCTGAAATTACAAGTGAATGCTTGACTCATGCATGGAATGAAATGGAATACCGAGTTTATGCTTCAATGTTTTTGTGTCTGATCCAAGACAGGCAACTTTGAACTTGCAATTCATGCAATCTTAGTTACATAGGATCCATCACATTCAAAACAGTGCATTGCTATGACAAAGAGATGAGTACTAACCCCGTGTTAGTGTTGGCCCACTACCAGCAGGATGCATGTAGGGTAGCAACTGTCCTGCTCAAATGATCGTGATCCATTTACTCAGTGCCACGCTGAGTCAACATTTAGACCAATTGACAAAAGAGGAAAATTCTGCTTGGCAGAGCGGAAAAGCCAAATTAATATCATTTAGCTTGCATCACCTACTTAGCCTTATACTTCCATTTGCTCGAGCTAGATTGGAGAAGAGGAAGTCAGAAATTCAAGGATGATCCCGTAACTTGATGCCTTGTTGCGAATGTGTAAAGATGGATAATGTTGCATCGCACATCCTTTCAGCTGTCCATCCAGCGACACAGTTTGAATGATATTTCTGTGTTATGAACGCTATAAAGATCAGCCCCGGCACTCCCATTTTTAATCCACTTCCTCTACCATCTTCTCGCCGGCCGATTATTGATAACTATGGCGAGACAACGTCAGTGTATTGAGTCAACCGAGTTTGTAGAGGTTGCTCTGGACATACTAGTTGTGAGTATCAGTAGATTTATGCTTTTCAAAAAGGCGTATTCAGTGACAGTCCTTGCGTGTTAGTCTGAAATGTCGCTCTATGGTAGGCCGTTAATTAAAGTGAAACTCACATACCAAATTATTTCCAGGAGCGTACGTGGTCATCTTCGGTCTTTACATATATCTCGAAATTCAACAAAGAGGGCGGCAGCGCTTCTATCAGGCCACTCTTTTCTTCCTCTTTCTCTTGAGCACCGGAGTTATAGGAGACTCCATCGCTTCATTCAAGCATATGAATCTGACATGTTTGACTGGTCCGCACTCGAACGAGGATATCAAAGCAGCCAACCTTAACCTTGAGTATGTCTCTATTTGCTTTCTTACCATTTCCCGTCAGTGTGATGAGGATATCCAACATTAAAAGGGCTTCCGAGGTGGCGTCAGAGGTTGTTTATGCTGCCGCAAGGTGAGGATATGAATTGTACAGTGAAGAAACATCTGATGACACCGCAATGTTTCAAAGCATGATAGCTGATGCTCTACTGGTCAGTCAAAGCGTCTTTAGATAATTTTTGCTGACTGTATTAATGTAGTTATACCGATGCCATACTGTGTGGGGATCTCGAAAATCAATCTTGATCGGACCGATCATAATCACTGCAGCAAATGCTGGTAGGCAGTCAAGGAAAGCTTCTGAAGACCAAGACTGAGAGTTTTCCAATTGATTTAGCAGTGGGACTTGCATCTGTGATCCTCCAGCTAAAGACAATCACCGTCACATCACAGGCAGAAGAAATTCAGTTTCAAACGGCGACAAGGTTATTTCGTGCATTAATGATAATGAACCTCATTACCAATCTTATCCTGACGGGACTCATAGGCAAGCCTGTCGTAGGCCATACCTTGGCAGTCTTGCTGACTTCCATGATTCAGCGGCCAGACTCTGGTGGATATCTCACACCACACAGTGGCTTGTTGGACATTCAAGTTCATCCAATAGCAAGAATCTAAACCATACCGTCACAATGGTGTTCGTCTGAATCTTTCATTGGCCTATTCTGTAAACATACTCACATTTTCCATATGGTCTGTTGTGCCTCAACCTCTTTTTTAGCCTCGAATCAGGCTTGCTGTACCCCGTTGCTTTAGCCGTCTGTACCGTTGTCACCTACAACGCTGACGTTCTTCCGAGGGTAGCATTGGCCCCAATACTAACTATCATTGTGGTGCGAATATACAATATGCCAATACTTGCTTTTGTCGAATCGACTCATTTTATACCCAGGGAATCGCTGCTACATTGGTTATGGTTGGAGTCAATTTGAGTATCACCATTCAAGAGTCCTGTCCTGCCGGTGCTAACCTGACAGATGACCGCAAGAGTTCATCTGATCTGGAAAGCCAGAGCTCATCGGTATACTCTCAAGATTTGAGCACACTGTGTCATAATGACCGGCCAAGCATCACTCGAGAAGACAGAAGACATGGATAAATTTCTGTTTGACCTCGGTAGTCGGAACACACCGTCCACGGCCTGTTCTGCTTCCCTCATAAAAATCGAGACTCTTAATGTCGTATTAGGAAGTACTGGATTACTTCCAAAGTTGGTACAAATATGTATTATTTATTTTTATTTTTATCTTTCCTCCGAGCGATATCATAATCGTAGGCAGCATACTATAGCCATACGAGTATGTTGAAAAGACAACTGTCCAAAAATGTAGGTTAAGCATAGAATAAATTTTGTACAGGGAACCTAGTAGATAAGGCTCTGGTACTGAAGCCCCCACGGTAGTACATTGAACTGACGGTTGAGAATTCCGTATTCCGGGGTTCAAAGCCGTGAAATTTCCTTAAAGGTATTTTAGACGCCCGGGAAGTTTAGTTACGTTCTGATTAGCGCTCGCGAAGATAGAAATCAAGGCCACAAACACCTCGAACCCAGCGCCAACGTAAATGTCCAAGGAAGCTCGTATAATGTAGAAGTTATAGATACAACATCGAAGCAAAAAATGTACTTTCCTCATACATACCTACCACGCATACGGAGCATACCACCGACCATCAACTAATTACTCCACTGGAACTTAAACCCACCCTGACCAGGGCCATACGCCCCTCCACCGGGGAACCCACCTCCACCCTGTTGGAAGAATTGCGCGAATGGGTTCCCACCACCTCCTCCTCCACCGGAATAGGTATACGTGTATCCACCAGGGAAAGGATGGGCCCCTCCTCCGGACGGATCGTTCGGGTCGTCGCCTGCATCGAAACGGGCACGGAGTTCTGTTTCGTGTGAGGAATAAAGGTGAATGAGTTGAGATGCGGTAAGTAATGAAACATGGGAGTACCGTACCTGGATCCGAGAGAACCTCATACGCTTCATTAACGGCAGCCATCTTGGCTTCCGAGCCTCCCTTATCCGGATGTGCGGTCTTCGCTGCTCTGCGGCTAAACAGTCCAACCAAAAGTCAGTAAGGGCCTGGAAGATTCCTAAATTAATCACTCACAAAGCCTTCTTAATCGTCTTCTCATCCGCATTCCTATCCACCCCCAACACCTTGTAATAATCCTTCCTCCTCCTCTGCTTAACCTTCTTCTTCGCCGCACTGAGTTTGGCGTGTATATCCCGATTACTCCTCCCCGAAGCCTCAAAGGCTTTTTCCAAGAGCCTAATCCCCTCGTCCCAATTTCCTTCACCGCTCGCAGCGCCAGCGGTAGAGGTGTCGACGTCGTCTTCAGTGGCGAGGAGGTATTCGGCGCGGCCGACGAAGGCGTCTGGGTCTTCGGAACATCCGTCCATGGTGAGGAGCATGGAGCACCAGGTGTCTGCGCTGCGGAGGGCGGAAACGGTGCCGATGTGGGTGTAGGATTTGCACAGGGCTCTGAGGAGGATTTGACGTCTGGGAGAGTGGGTGAGTGGGTCTGGGAGGGAGATGGGTGGTTCTTTGGATTTGGATTGGGAGGTCTCTTTACCGAGGAGGTGATCCCGGGTAGTATGTTCCTTCATGGCTTCTTCGTACCGTCCCCAAAGGTCCTTGTCCTTTCCTTTACCTGAATCAGTCATGATGTTAACTGCGCCTCGCCAGTCTTCCTTTTGTAAAGCTTCTTCGAGTTTGGAGAAGGATTTTTCGAGGGATTTGGCTAGTCGGTGGAGGGGGAGACATATTTTGGAGTCTGGGTCATAGTGGAGGCAAGATTTGAGGGGAGCTAAAGCGGAAGAGGTGGCGGAAGCGTCTTCGCCTCCTTGCTGGGTAGGAGGAAGTAGAAAGTATGAGAGACGCCATATGCGAACTTGGAGTTCCATAGAGGCTGAAGGGGGAAGGAGGACAGCGAGACGAGTGAGATCGCCTACGGAACCTTCTACGTCTCCGGCGGCTAGCTGGCATTCTGCTCTCATGACACGAACTTCAATTGAGTGACTGGCGGTTCCTCGGATGATATTCGAGCAGGATTCGGCACAGGCTGTCCATAGTTGGGCGTTCTTCTCTTTACGGGCTTTCTGTAAAAGTTGCTCGGATTCTTCTACGGATTGGAGGAGTTGGGTTGCGGAAGGGTCGATAGGTCTGCCTTGAGAGTTTAGGGAGGTTGTGTAGGCGTTTATGGAGAGGCGAACTTGATCAAAATCGCCCTCTTTAGCGTGTATACGGGCTTTCATGAGATGAGCATTATCGAAGGTATTTGAAGTGAGTGAGAGGACTTTGTCGAAATCTTCTAGTGCAGCGGTGTGGCGGGAGAGGGAAAGATAGGCAGTAGCTCTTTTGTAATAGAGTAGATAGTCGGTAGGGGATTGATCTGCAGAATGTTAGTTGGAGCATTGAAAAAGATGTATAGGCCATACCTATTGCTTCTGAATAAGCTCTAGCAGCGTCGGTGTACTGACCCTTCGAAAGTAATAAATTTGCAGTGTTAATGAGAGGAAGTAAGCCAGGCGGTGATAGACTGCCACTGGCGTCGGCAAAGACAGCGACGGGGAGTAGCAGTAGAGCGGCCAGCCTTGGTATCCGCATCGTACAAGTTCAACTTTTGGCCGTCATCGAAACGTGTCCAAATCAAACTGTCTAAATCATGTGACCAGACGCGACTCGCGTGGTTGATCCAACTTGCGCTCAACCGCCTCCAACCATGCCAGGCAAGACAGTGACGCGGAAGCAGCCTGCAGATGCTCAGGATCTCTTTTCAAAGCTATCTAATATCTTCGACCAGGTTCAAAATACTACAGCCAACCATCAAAAGAACATTATCGCTCTTCACAAAATCTACATTGATATCGCTCAAATTAGAGGGAAAACTAAAGATGGAGCCACCATTCTGACGGGTGAAAAGCAGTTTGAGCAGGTCATCTATGCTATTCTTCTCAGGTTGCTCGAAACGAAGAAGGGCGCGCCGGGAGATAGGGTTGTCAAGTTTTTCGCTGGCTTCGTGAGACATCTCAACGATAAGGGTGAGTCGAATCGCCAACTGCGTTATAACGTAGCTCATTCTCTTTCCAGCTGCCGAGGATCCCATAGACGAAGATGACATTGATGAATACAATGTCGCCTACACTCCCGCTGCTCGTTTCACCGAGCGACTCGTCTGCAAACTCCTCGTAAACGGTTTTGCAGCCAAGGAAAAGACTGTCCGTTACAGGGCCGTGCAAATCTCCGCTGAACTTGTTTTTAGCTTGGGCGAAATAGAGTACGCGCTTTTCGAGTTTCTCGCGAAATAACCCCTGACGCGTTTGACAGTGACAAAGTCTATTATGATTTGCGTAACAAACTTTTGGAACGAATTAACGACAAGGAAACTTCTATTCGTTCTCAAGCTGCTATCGCGTTATGCAAGTTTCATGGGATCGATGATCCTCAAGAGCTCAAGGAGAGAAAGTTGGATTCCTTGGAAGAGGTTCTGATCGAGTCGTTAGCCTACGACCCCCAGCCGTACGTTCTGCTCCTGCTATTCTACTGTAACTGACCAGCTATTTGCATTAGTGAAGTTCGTCGTGCAATCCTGTGCAATTTTCCCCTCAACAAAGCCATTATTGTCCACCTCCTCCAACGTACTCGAGATGTCGATCACAACGTCCGAAAACTAGCATACGGTGTCCTTGCTGACCATCTCACTGTCACAAACGAAGATAACGAACCTTCTATGGGTTTTACCCATCCTCGGGTCCTCAGTATTGAAGATCGAGAACTCATCGTTCGAAATGGGCTGGGAGATCGTGAGCCCGCTGTTCGCGCCGCCGCAGCGAAACTCATCGAAAAGTGGGTCGAAACGGCTGATCTGAGCAATCAGCCGCAACCAAAACAAGAAGGCGAGCAAGCTGAAACGGCGCAGTACGAGGGTCTATTAGGCCTACTGAAATTATTTGATCTCTCCACCGACAAGATCGTCGCGGACGCTCTCATCAGCCTATTCGAATCTAGCCCCCATTACGTCGATGAAATCATCTTTAGCGACACCTACTGGGCCTCTCTCACACCTGAGACAGCCTTCCTCGCCCGTGTTTCTGTCGAATACTATCAATCTCAACTCGAGACATGTCCCAGCACCAAGCGACCGGGATACACTGATCGGCTTGACAACATACTGCCTGTAGTGACATCTTTTGCTTTCCGGCTGGGGGCGTATTTCGATGACCTTGTGGATTATGTCCAACGACATGAGAAGGAGATGTTTGGTTTGGGTGATGAGGAGAGGCAGTTGAGGCAGGATGAGCTTGAATCGAAACAGGCCGTGGTGGTGGAGTTGTTGAAGATTGCTGTGTTGCTGGATTATGGGGATGAGATTGGGAGGAGGAGGATGCATTCGCTTGTTCGTGAGTTATTAGCTCCCTTTTTCTCTCCCTCGAGTGGGCATTCGGACTAATGTTGGTCGCAGGCGATATGTTGATACACGATTACCTTCCGGAGGACCTCGTCGCACCGTGCATGGAGGTTCTGAGCCTTTTAGCTGATTCGGAAAGGGATTTGGTCCGTTTGGTCGCTATTGAGATTGTGCAAGCGCTCAGGGATCCTGGGGATGATGAAGATGAAGTCGTGAGTAATTGTTGACTTTTTGACGACGGTTTGTATGATAACCTTTTTTCGCAGCTCGCAGCACTCGATCCCGATTCAAGTTTTGACTCGGCCGCTAATACTCCAGGTCCCGACGCTAATGGAACCGCCGCCGCGGGGAGGAGAGGAGGACCGAAAAGGCCAGAGGAGATGACGGAGGCTGAGAGGACACGTGCGGATAAGATTGATAAGAGGTGTTTGTGTATTTGTGAGAGTATGTTGGAGAGAATAAATGGTGTAAGTCTTTGTTCTGCCAATCGACGCTAAACTAACACGTACTCGCTCTTCTCCTCCCACACACCCGTTTCATCTACATCAGACTCTCGAGAACAACTCCTCCCTCGACGGAATCGTCAAAGAACTCATCTATCCCGCTGTCCAGCGCAAAGATGGGGAATTCCGCCACCAGGGGTTGAGGTGTTTGGGTCTGATTGGGCTCATATCGAAGGGACTGGCGACGCAGGCGCTGGCGTTCTTTTTGAGGCAGATGATGGCGAAGGGGGATCCGGATGAGTTGAGGATTGTTGGGATGCAGGCGGTGTTTGATAATTTGATGGTGTACCGGAGTGGGATTATGACGGGGTCGTTGACGGTATGTTGGTTTTGTGTTTATGACGAATTGACTTGTGTCTTTTTTTGTTGATTCTTTGAATTTGGTATCTAGCGCGAAGTTTGGGTGGACAAGTTTATGGAGCTGTTGAAGGATGATGAGGCGACTTCGGAAGACGTTCGTGCGGTTTTGTGCATGGGATTGGCTAAGCTGGCGTTATCGAGGGTTCTTGTTGATGAGAAGGTTCGTAGTCGCCTTATCAGGCGTCGAGTTAGTGTTGACTCGTACCTTGGCGTAATAGATCATGGAATTACTCCTCAAGGATTACTTTTCTCCCAAGAATGTGAATAATCAAAAGCTCAAACAGTGCCTTTCGTTCTTTTTCCAAGCGTATTGTGCTTCGTCGGTGGAGAATCAGAGAATGATTTCGACGGTATGTATATTTCATTTCATTCCGTTTTTTTTTTAAACTGCTGTTTTGGTTTATACTTGATATTGAACATTGAACCATTTTCGGTTTTTTTTCGACAGATGTTCATTTCGGTATTTCGGGACCTGTGCAAGACGCGCGAGGATATGGAGGATGGCGAGGAGATGGCTTCGATGGCACAGATTGCGAATATGATTTTGGATTGGACGCATCCGAATAGGCTTTTGTGGGTGTTACTTTCTTGCAGTTATGACAACTGTCAATGCGATGGCTTACACTCCCTCGGTGTCTTTAGTACCGAATCGGACAAAGACAAGAGCAAGGAAGGGGATGGGGAGGGTCCGAGTCAGGATACTGGATTGCATTTTGATATTGCGAAAGATATTGTGAAGGAGTTGTTGGATAAGGATTCGGAGCTGCTGAGTGAGTTTTTGCTTTTTTTTCTTGTTGATTGAATACTGGAATACCCTGTATACAGAGGAACACAAAAAGGTTTTGTGTCAGCAGCTGTCAAAGTTGTATTTACCGAATGAGGTGGATGAGGATGAGGTGAGATATTTGAGTCTGAGGATGAATAAGGTTCATTCGGTGAGTGATTTCGGCTCTGATCTTTGTGCCGTTTGGGAGATCTAAATGATAACGATCCCTCCGTCAGCACCGTCCGCTAGGCGACACCGTTTCGAAGAATGCTTTCGCCAAGTTCCAAGCGTCTTTCGTCAAAAAGTACGAGAAGTATCTCGAAGGGCTTTCTGCGGAAGAGTATCTGTCGCATGAGAAGCATCAAGCAGAGGCGGCGTTTTTGGATCAGATTTTACCTCTAGAAGATGAGGCTGGTCCTTCCGGTCCTAAGCGAGGAAGGAAACGGTGAGTAGGAAGCTAAAATTGTTCCGGACTGGGTCGCTCACGAACCGGCTCTCTTTTGTATCTATGTAGACGCTCTGGTAGTATGGCAAGCTCTGTCGCCGATGACGAACAACCCAAGAAGACCACTCGTGGACGTAAAACCAAGTACGTTTTCTTATCCTGACGATGGTTTTAGGGCCAATAAGCGTTATGATTTTGCAGACGACCCCGCAGGTCGACTCCCGACGATGATAGTTCAGATGAAGGTACCAGTGTTGGTGATGGAGTCAGTGTGGGTGGGGATGGAGATGAGGATGATGGGACAGAACAAGGCTCGGTCGCTACTTCCTCTCGTCGATCTTCAGTCGCACCTCCCCCTCCCCCGCCTACCCGGATAATGCCGAAACGGAATGCGTGAGTATTTTGATTTACCCTCATAAAACTAATGGAAGAGTGACTGAGCAACTCGAATAGAACTCGGAGACCTCCGGTTGAGGTTATCGCTATTAGCTCTGATAGTGATGAAGAGGAGGAAGATGATGATGCTACCCCGAGAGATAGGAGAGCGCGTCCGAGTGTTACGAAGGCGGCGAAGATTAAGCAGGAGAAGGGAGAGGACGAGGAGAAGGGAGAGGAGGAGGAGGACGGGGAAGACGTGGAGGATGAGCAGGTTTTCTCTCAGGCGACTGTTGCCGTCGGGGAAAACGATTCGGAAGGGGAGGAGGACGAGGTTAGTGGGTTGTTGGCTGAGGATTGATTGACTCGGAAGGGATTTATCGGGATGGGGTTTTATGATTTATTACGATTATCTATCTTATGTAGCATCTACGTATCGGCTTTACTTTACTTTAAGCGCGTCAATCACGAGACTCAAGGCCTTGAGGCTACTGGCGAGTGACAGAATTTCCCCGAAGCTCCCTTCATCCATGGAACCGTCTCTTTCGGTTGGTATTTTTTCCGTCGGTAACTTGTCGAGTTGTTAACTTGTCCCAAAGCTCAGTGATCAGATTCGAACGAAACAGTCACTCCTTGAAAGTTTGGATGACCATAGTCCGCAACGCCTGAGTGTCTTGTTAGATCTTGGCGATTTGCAATATGCAAACTTCAAGTATAGCAAGGATATAAATGATCTTGAATTAGCTATTGCTCACTGCCGTGAGGCTCTATCCCTTTCGCCACAGGAAAGTTTAGAACGCTTCACCAGCCTCCATAAACTTTCAGTCTATTGCAAGCTGTCCTTCGATCACGACGCCTACCGAACTGATAATCTTATCTGCGCCATGGAGAGTAGCGTCGCCGCTGAAAACCTCGCTATCCAAATCGATCATCCATACCTTACCTGGTTCCACTTCTGCGTCACACGTTCACTGGACCCAGACGTCGACCCCGATACGCCTCTTCCAGGCTCTCACAAAACGTCGTCCTATATCAACGCTAGCGCCGAGAGCAGGTTTCAAGATGCAGTCCGGCTGGCTGAAGCGGCACGTGCCCAACCTCTCCCCTACGCCGTCCAAATGTACCGTTCCGCATTTCTCATTGCCGAGCGATGCCTCACCTTGCGATTCACACCCATGGCCCAGCATGAGTTTTTGTTGCTCAAGGAGATGCGCGCCCTCCCGGCCCGGGCGGCGTCGTGTGCGGTGCAAGAGGGTGACTTGGAGGCCGCCGTCGAGCTGCTAGAGCAAGGTCGGAGCCAGATATGGGCGCGAATACGCGATAATACATATCCACTTGGAGTACTAGTCGATGTTTCTGAGGACTTGGCTCATCGCTTTGGGACATGCTGCGTAGAATTGGAGCTCCTTTCCTCCAATGACAATGGCTCCCAGGAATATAAGAAGGAGGCATTGGCTAAGTGGAATAATCTTTTGCATGAAATTCGCAGCATCGAGGGTTTTGATAGCTTCCTGCAGCCCAAGAAGTTTGCTGCTCTCCGCACCGCAGCAGCTGCAGGGCCTGTTGTTATTGTATATGTGGACTCTAGTCGTAGCGATGCCCTTATCATCCCCAGTAAAACAGCACTCGCGCCCTCCCTGGTCGCCCTTTCATCCGATCTATATGACTTGGTGCCTGGGTATGTAAGCACCATAGGGCAAATTGATGGTCAAACCCGACGCATTAGGGTGTCAAAACCGCAGAGTGGCCCGCCACTCTCCAGCGTTATAAAATCAGTCTGGAAGTACATTTGCGAGCCTGTCGTTTCACAGCTACGTGTACTTGGGATTCAAGAGCAGTCGCGGATTTGGTGGTGCCCGACTGGCCTTTTGACTTCGCTCCCTATTCATGCTGCAGGACCTTATGAAAATGGCAGAGATAACCTACTTGATATCTATGTTTCATCATACACCTCATCGCTGCTTTCACTCATCAGAGTATATGCTAACAAGAAGGAAGACAGCAATCGTGCCAGACGGCATGTACGTCTGCTGGCTGCCAGCCAATCCAATGTTCTCCCAAAGGTTTGTTACTATGCTACGGATGCTAGTAATTTCTGATAACTCGGCCAGGTCAAAGATGAGCTTGATTGTATTAAGAGAAGATTTTCTACTTCAGCGCAAATACTGGATGCTGCCGCGGCAACCAGTGAGGTCGTACTTAAACAACTCCAGAATGAGTGCAACATTGTTCATTTTTCCTGCCACGGTTACCTTGATGCTGTTCGACCGTTTGACTCCTACCTCTCTCTCTACCAATCTGCTCTAGCGCTTAAAACGCTCGCCTACAACGTAAATGTTGGTAGTATGCAACTCGCCTTCCTGGCTGCATGCGACAGCGCCGCAGGCGAGATTGCAGGCAGTTCTGGCGACCTGCCACCTGATGAGGTTATCAGTCTCGCGGCGGCATTTCAGATTTCTGGTTTTCAATCTGTAGTCGGTACACTTTGGGCAATGAAGGACCAGGATGGGCCGGGATTAAGTGATGCGTTTTACGGGCACTTGCTGCCGGATGGTGTGGATGCGGCTGACTATGAAGCTTTAAAACCTGCTCGTGCTCTTCACTTTGCTGTTAAAAAAATGCGCGATGATGGCATTCCCTTGGAGCGCTGGAGCACCTTTGTACATATAGGAGTATGACAACTCAAAAAGGCAGCAATGTACATTTCTCATGGCATAGGGTACCTAGGAATTAATCACTACATGGGTGAAGATGATTCTGAGAATTTGGAGTGTTTGCTCAGTGTTTACTAATTACATTATACCTGTAACTGTCCTACTGCCACACGTCAATTCTAGGCATAACTTTATAAAATAAAAGAAGTATTCATACTAAGAATGTACAAAGAAGTCTGGCTGCCTGACATTGGTGTAACGTGTCCTGACCTACTATCTGAGTCGGGATACAAAAATCTCGACACGATACATCTTACAATCTGATAAGATCATTTTATAAGTGACTATAATGCGACATTCAACTTCGTAAACCAATTGGGCTCCCGCTAGGCTCAACTTCGAGCCCTCCTATCGAAGCCGGCATCAAAGCTTGCGCCGAAGCTCGTGCCAAAACCGCCTTCATATCTTCCACCAGCATCAAAGTCAGCGTTAAACTTAGAGCCGATGCCTCCGTTCGCACTCAATTTAGAGCGTCGGTCAGACCCTACGTCTTTCTGCTGGACCATAGGAATCGTAATAGTGTCCCAGAGAAGTCTCTGCTTTGTTACCGGCTTACCGGCACGATGCTGTTCAAAAGGGGACACCTGAGCAATACCGGAGTAGTCGACATACTGCGTTGAGAGGTACAGTTTCAGGAAACCGACATCAACATTTTGGTTGTCCCTAAGGAAGTACTCATGTGGAGCAGTACCGCTGTCGCCGTACCCAATAGTCAAGGACCCATGCGCAGGGATCGAGAAGTCGGCTATGCCTGTTTTAGCCGTTCCCGGCAGATAAAGGGGCACTAGAGTATATTAGAAGTTCCGATATGAACAGGAATGGTGCTTGGAAGCCTTAGGACTCACCGACACTGACATCACTGACATCAAAGTAGAAGAGAGCGGCATATAAAGGAAGATTGGAGGTGTTGTTGATCTTGAATCCGTATTTGACATCCTCGTCGACGTCGATTACAACTATACCTTCAATATTCAGGTTCACTTCTTCACCATCAGCTTTCTGCGGGACAAGGATTGGTTCGAAATCATCGTCATGCTGTCCAGACTCCACAAGTTTGAGACATTCAACGGAAACTTTCGAGCTGAGAACACTCTTGCTATTCGAGTGCTGAAGGTTCCAGTAGAAGTCTGCCGCGCTGCGCAAGACTGAAATCAGATAGTCTGTTTCTTCAACTCGGATATCTTCATGAGGCATCATTGTCAGACCATACGCCCGACATGTCTGCTCCATGACGTGGAACTGGACAAACCCATTTTGTGCACTGATAGCGAGGTTGGGCTTATCGTTGGGAGAATTAACCAAACA
The DNA here is from genome assembly GCA_000827265.1 of Collybiopsis luxurians FD-317 M1. Taxonomy (NCBI): domain Eukaryota; kingdom Fungi; phylum Basidiomycota; class Agaricomycetes; order Agaricales; family Omphalotaceae; genus Collybiopsis; species Collybiopsis luxurians. Next base: position 1,338,048 of record KN834752.1, on the reverse strand, counting down.
GAATGACCGTTTAAAAGTATCAGCACGTTGCATCTCTTGTCCGAGCTGCACAAAGAGACCAAGAAAGGCGTCGTTTGCCTCCACAAACAGACGTAAGTCCTGATTTTCTCCAGTGCGGGTCTGAACAGCACATGCAGTTGCTGGAAGTTCGAAGTTGTCCACTCCGGAAGTACATCGAGTGTGGAAAGCGGTTGTCTCCCAGGCTGTGACAGTGCCAATAGGAGTTGACATCTTTTCATCTGGATAAATGGTGAACTGAGCCTTGTTTGTGAGACCATGCGCTTCGCCAGCTTCTAAGATATACTGATTCTTAGCGGATGCTGTAGCTTTGATTTTAAACAAGAGACGACGTGGGCCAGCAATCTTGGAGTTGAAAAGCACTCGAGTCTGGTTATCTCCTTCGCACTGAGGATTCTGACTAAAGAGCACCAGTCGAGTCATGGACTTAATAGAAAATAGAACATAACGGTACTTACAGTGGAAGATCCGGTAGGCGTGATATGATCTCTTTGTAAGTCAACTTGTCTACGCCTTCCTTTTTGAACAATTCTAAAAGTTGGGATGTAAATGCACCACGCCCGTGCCGCTCTTTGGCGGTCTGGCCCCGCATACAGGCCGCAAGTAGGACGTGAGAGCGTAGCCCACTTTTTTCATACCCTTTGGCTACTTTCGAAGCACGAGGTGCTGATTCGAGCTTGAGGACCTCCGGAGGTATATTGTAAGTCTTCGGGAGCGCAACTCCACGGATGGCTAAAGTTTCATCGCGTGAGTCCCGAGTACCTGAACCGGAATGGCAACAATCAAAGATTACAGTCTGAGAAGGAATGATTTTGGCTCCCTTATAGATGTCAAAAATCAACTTACGATATTGTCTGACTTTTTCAGTGCAATGTTCTCGAGAATTCGAGATAATGTCATGTCAAACACGCCTTGGCCATTGAAATCCCGGGCCCCTTCTTGAACAAAGTCGTGGGGAATGAGCATCTGGATTGTGCTGTCCCCGGTGCTGGTTGCCCACCCTTGAGGCGCTTTTGCCTCTCCACCATGACCAGCGTAGAAAATGAGAATCGGATCCTGTTTATCGATGGATTCATTGTCGGCAATGCTTTCTAGAGCAATAATTATGGCCTCTCGAGTCGCATCCTCATTGCGAAGATTGATGATGCGCTCAGCGGGTACGTTTACTTCAGATATAAGAAAATCCTGTATCGTATCTGCGTCGGAGGCAGCACCATGAAGATCTGGCACACGAGGATCCTTGTATTTGTTGATCCCAATGATGAGAGCGAACAGAGATGGCCCTCGTGGCCTAAACGGACTTTTCAACTGGCAAGATCGTGGTGGCAATATTGGGAAAAGCTAGATACCTTGGAGCGATATTCACTTGAGGAAGAGGTGGGGGAGGCCGAATAGTAACAGTTTGCTCATCGGAACTAGGTTTGATAATCGAGCGCAAGTAGCTACAGAGAGAGAGGACTTACTCTGCAATGGTAAGCTTAGTATTCACATAAGCATAGGTTCCAGTAGCACCAAGAACGCTGGCTCATGGAGCGACATTAGCGAAGGCATAAGGGTAATGGCAGGAGGTATAGTACATTTGTGGAGGGGGGCATCTTGAGAAAGGTATTTAGGCGGCGAGTAGCTGCAAAAGAGTGACACTGACTGTTGGAGATACCAGAGTAGTTCGGTAGTGTTGACGACGTCGACGTCAATCCAGTGGAGATACATTGGAGATCAAGAAAATGCCAGACAAAGTACATCGATGTTATTATGTATCTTCCGTTTCGTCAATTTACAACAACCGATTACTTTCCGGAACTTCCCTCCGGACGCTATCATGATGCAGCACTACTGATCAGATAGAAAAAGCCTATTATAATGATCGAAGCGTGTATATATAGGCATGCTGCTTCTGTGCAGCTGTGCTCCTGCCTTAGTGCAGCGAGCATTACATAATGACTTGCCTGGCAAAGTTTTCGACGAAAGGAAGTTCTTCAGCCTTTCGCAATGAAGCTCTTCAACCTTTCACAACAGCTACTCCGAGAGTCGAAATTGATAAACGCCTGCTATCAAAGTAAGTACGCGTAATTCTCATATCTGAATGGACATCGCCTCATAAATACCATTAGGGAAATCCCAGTGACGAATTGGCGTTCAGCCTCCTAATCGGACAACCGTAGATTAGCTGTACTATCGATAAACCCAAAAACACTTCCAGAGTCGGGTGGTCCGAGTGAAAAATCTACGTTCTCTATTCTAAAGCTCAAACACGCTTAAGCTTTCATAAATGCGCCAACGAATGATGGAGTAAACTCCACTAATCCTGCTTTGCATAAGGCATTATGGAGAGTAAATCGATATGATCAGGTTCAAAATGCCTATGAAACGTGCTGCAGCGCATGCCACGGTAATACGCAACGAGTATAGCTGTAAGAAAAATAGAGTTCTAGATTGCTTCTGATTAGCTATGGAGTCAATCTTGGGGTGAATAACCCGGATAGTAAACGTGTTTTGAAATTTGAACGAGGTATCGTAGTGGAGAAATCGATATAATTGGGTTTGTTGGACTCGGAGGAGGCGTATATCTCCTCTTTAGTTTTGTTTTCTCATCTCCCTTTGAGGAAGGCGTCCGAGTTTCTCACCTACGCCGGAATCATGGAAGTGCACAACTCGTCGCGATCATACTCCATCCAGCTACCGGCTCGAACTAAGATCTTCGCAAAGTCGCCAGGGCCGGCGGAAAGTAACATGGTGAGGAAGTTGATAAAACAAAGCTCAAGGCAAGCTCGATGACGGTTTTACTATCCCCTTCTATCCTTATCGGGCTATCATCGTTAGCATCTTGGGTCAGTAAGAATCGCACTTTTCATTAGCTTAATATCGATTATCAGATTTGATTGTGCTCCATAATGTCCCCAACGCTGCTTGAAGCTTGAACGATCGATTCGTGTCTCTGACTCTTAGAAAGCTTACTGGCAGCAATCCGTAAATACTTTACCTTCCGAATAACGTTCGCCCTTTCCCCTTGAACATCAAACTTTCCAAAACACCGAGAGCATCCCGAATAACTAACTGGTCTTGCTCCGGCGAACAACTATTAAACGATCGACCTCGAGAGTCTCAGCTCCAGCACTCCCCTAAACTCTACGAACTTGTACACTCACATGTTTTCATTCAGCCAGCAGGAATCCCGAAAATTTATTGATTTGCTTCTGCAAGTGACGAATAATAAATGGACAAACATCGATGCGAACAAAGAAATCAAGGTGCACTTCTTTTCAGGCATTCAGACCCTTCGGTAACGATCAGTTTTTAGGTCGGAGATTTTGGTCAGATTGATAGAGCGACAGGCGAGTTCCAAATTGAAGGGAATCTATACGCAAACCCCGACACCGTGGTCAAGATGAGCTCTCATCCCTTGCGCCAAACTGTCTCGACGCAGTTCGAGAAGTACGTATCCCAAGGGGTGAAGGAGATCAGTCTATCGTCTTCCGTTAACGCCAAAGTGTGAGAGATAGCCATGATCATGTAGAAGTGAACTTGCACTGATCCATTGATTGTCCTCATAGCCAGCCAATTGTAGATGCTGAATTCGAAGGTAAATTCGAATTCAAGAAGAAGCGAGGGGGTATACTAGTCCTTAAGTCCCCTCGCATTCAGAGCATGCAAGGATTCCCGACCAGCCTCCTGCTCGACGACGAGTTCAAATCAATCCTGAAAGATCGCGTAGTTTGTACGGACGTTGTCAGTTGTCCCAGCTTCTGCCTTTACCTTGCAAGCGGCAGTAAGTGGTCACTTTCTTCTCCACATATAAGCATACTAAGAACCCTTAGGTGATCACCAATTCACCCTGTCTCTCAAAACCGATGTTCCGGTTCCTGTTGCACCTGGCGTTCAAGTGGGCGGGGGTGTACAGACAGACTGGAAAGCCGAGAACGCTCAAGGGCTTATGAAGAAAGGGACAAGTGATAAAGGAGAATACGTCTTCTTCCCATTGTACTCCATAAAGCGGGTTAACTGGGGCCGGGTTTCAACTGTTTTGCGGGGCCAAGAGGAAGACGATGCGTCTTGGTGCATATTTCCTTAAGCTTGGCAAATTTGCTCGTTTATTGATTTTTCTATCATATATAGGCTTGTCGATGCTGAAATACCGTGGTTAGACCTTGATGATGATGGAGAGGAATTAGACATACCAATTGATAGTGGTGAGCCACTTGTGAGTTGTTGCTATACTTTTCATTCATGAGTGTATTTAACTGACCATTTAATAGTGAGAATTGTAAGCGGGCAGCGAGATGAATTGTTCGAGTTTGGTTTTTCAAATGTCACCTTCTCCACTATTCCACTGAATCGTTTACTTTCCTTCGTGAGTGGGCCTGTCTACCAGATTTTGTAATGGAAATTCGAAGTCTCTTAGTCGCTCATCGTGGGTGATGGAGAGTTGCTCACAGTGAGATGAGAAGAAATTCAGAATGCAGTTCGTGTCTAATCTATGGAGACTTCAACGGAACGCCCAAAATCAGGGTGAATGGCGAACATACGTCGTTTGAAAGTAGAGGCAGATTATCTCACGACGTCGATGTCCGACCTTTACATAGTAAATCGGCGGGATCTGAATCTCCGTTCTATCTCTCTATTATAGCAGACGGTGTAAGGAATCTATTTAACTAGGATTAGGGGACCATGTATTGATGATATCCATATTCCCTATAAGTATCTTCTGCAGTTTTTTCCATTTACTTACTCGGAGAGTAACGCTTGTTATATAGTATAGTCAATGAAGGTTTTACTACGGATCGCGTAAAACAGTCGGCCCGAGGAACGGCAACAGAGTCCAGGCCGTCCATGCCATTATTAATGCCGAAAGCCAAAATTGCGGAACAACAGACAGGACAGAAAGCTTGCAGAAAGCACGGTCAAGCTGTCAACACTTGACCGCGGTTTCTGATTCTCTATAGCTATGTAGCTCACCCTCTTCGGTCTCTTGTCTTCTGATGGACACCGCAGGTGTGGATGGAACATTCAGGACTAGATGAAAGTAGAATCAGTGCGCTCTTTTTTTTTTTTTGTCAGTCAAGCTCGTCTAAAGTCTTTACAAGGCATCGACGAAGTAGCTTGTGCTGTGAATGTACCCGAAGTTCGTGTCATCGTTCTCGACCGTAAAAAGCCGTTGCCATATTGGTATTTGTACAATCTAGTTGCTCAACTTGTTGAACTTATGAAAGATCTACGCAAGACGCCGATACCAAGTGCTTCTTTACCTGTCTCTCCAGCGCAAAGACATTTTGCTCGCATTACATAGGGTGTAAAATTTACCGTTCGCTACGCGTTGTGGAACGTTTTCAAGGGCTCCAGCAAATTCTTGGCGAATTTCCTATCCTATCGTCGCGGAATCCTTTATCCAAACATCGCGTAACTCTGATGACGGATGAACTTAGTGGATACTACAGGCATTAATTTTCAACCCGAAACCAACATCGTAAGAAAAAGGACGCGTGCGAGACAGATATAATAGTGAGCGACTGCAATCACAATGGGAAAGATGAATGATGAGCCGAGAACGGTGCCTCCAAGTTGAATGGAACAGGCAATGGAGAGGTCGAAGTCAAATCATCTGTGAAAAAAACGTCCAGCTTGAGTCGGTATAGCTGCGAGAGTGAAAGGCATGTCTATTCAGAAGGAGAAATTTATTCTCAGCCAAGGTGCAGACGTGTTGTCCCGGTCGTCTCTGGGATGTCACAGGAGGTGCGTGTGTCTCCGGTGTTTCATTATCTGTTCCTATATATATATTTCTAGATCGAAGCACTAGTCAAAGAACTGAAGCAGCCGATATTACTTGTCCTGGACGAAGCCGACCGGATGATTGAAGTCGTGAATAATATATTTCGTCTTACTGTGCGGCGTGCTCTGCTTTGATTTTTCATCATCTGTACCTCACTTTATACCAAGAAGCCGCGCTGACTTCCAACGCTGGAGTCGACTTCTCTCATATGATTCTGAAAAGATTCATGTCCATGAGCGTATCTGGGTGAATGTGAAAGAATTCAACTTCTGTCATGTCTTGAAAACATTTGTCTCTGGAATCCTCCAAAAATACAGAAATAGAAGGGTAAACATATTGCGTTTGTACTCGACACTTCTCTTTTTTAACACTATCGTAACTAAAGTTTACATAGGCCCAGATATATCAGAGGGGGATTTTCTTCGACACAAGTGCCACCAGAAGTGTGTCGAAAAGCTTACGCGTCGATGACCCGACTACGACTTTCCGGTCGGGATCGAAAGGCGAGTCCTGTTTAATCTTTGAGAGATCGACATACTCGGTTGTAATGAAGAACTTGAAGTATGACACGTCGACATCTTCTGAATCATCGATCTCCAGCGGCCTCGCGCCGCCAGCGCCATAACCGATGGAGAGGTCCCCATACGTTGGGATGGAGGGATCGGCCTGATCAGACTGTTTTGCGGATGGTGGTCGGTAGATTTCCACTTTCGGATCCTCCAGATCAGTCTATGGCTATGAAGAAGTTGTTCGACACACATACCGATGCTCAAGTCTGATAGGTTAAACGCGAAGCCCCATACATAGAGCGGTTGGTCGAGACGACTCGAGAGCTTCAACCCGTACTTGATCGTCCTGCCTTCCTCAACATCGATACGAACGACTCCGTCGCGATTGAGGTTGTCCGGTTTACCATCTACAAGCTTGGGCAAGGCCACAGGGTATGGGACATCCGGAACATTTCCCATCTTAAGCTCGTATACTTCGACCGAGACGTTCTCTGAAATATCTGTCTGTCTGCCAGCCTCTTGTGCCTTGCTCGAGCGGCGAAGGTTATAAAAAAAGTCGGCGGCGGAGCTGAATACTTTGTAGAGGTAATCGGTGTCAGTGAGTGGAATCCTAGGTGAGAGGTACTTGAGCTTCTCCTGGACCCAAACCTTATCAGTAAGCTCAAACATGGCTTTCCCATTGTCGTTGTGCACGGCGATCTCGTACTCAGGTGGAGTTTTCATATCAACAGGGCGCAAATTCCGTTTTTCTGGGCGGCGTTCCTTCATCTCCTGGACCACGCGTCGAAGAACAGGCAAGATTGCATCATCAACCGGCAGACCGATTGCAATATCCATGCCATCGCCAACGGATGTTTGAACTGCATACGCAGGTGACGTGAATGTTACGTTTCCTTTCATAGTTGTGGAGCAAGCAGAGGGCTTGTCGGCGGTTATGCTGCCTAGTATGCGTGCGTCGATATTAGGGCCGTCGAGTACGTTGAATTTTGCATCTTTTGTAATGCCTTGGGCTTCCCCCGCTTGGAGTGTAATAACACTGTTTTCAAGTGTGACGCAGTAAAGGATGCGACCAGCGTCCACAGCCTTGCCATCAAACATGATCCTGGAGGAGTTTACGCCGTCGCACTGAGGCGTTTGACTTGAAAAAGCAAATATGAGCGATTGACATCGAATGAGCCTCAGGATGATACTTACTCGGTAAGATCATCCATACGAGAGATAGCGTCTTTGTAAGTTATGGTGTTTAGGTCAGAGGCACGTAGCAGCTTCATTAATGCCTGGGTGAAGTAACCACGATGACCAACTGGATCTTCCTTTGATGTCTGTTTAGAGGAGCAGCCGGCGAGGAGAACGTGAGAGGCCGAGCCACTTTTCTCAAAGTCTTTGGCAATGATCACTTTGCGCTGTTGGTCTGGGAGAATACGCAGAAGCTCCTGGTCAACGGTATCCAAAATCTCGTAGTCGTCCGGAAGCTCTACTCCGCGAATGTTCGGGACGGGACGGTCCTTCCGAGTCCCAGATCCGGAATAGCAGCTGTCGAGGATGACAGTCTGAGAAAGCAGCGATTCAGAAGCAGACCGGAGGGTGATTGAAAAGAGACCTACAATATTGTCCCCTTTTGCCTTAGCGAGTTGTGAAAGGAGAGCACCCAGGGTAATATCGAGGATGCCTTGACCATCCTCATTATCATTTTTGGCTTTCACGAAATCGTAGGCACAGATCATCTGAACACGTGCATCAAGTCCACCACCCGCATCCCAGCTCTTGGGCGGACGAGCTTGAGCGCCGTGGCCCGCGTACTGACAAGGTCAAACTGTGAGAAGGACTCTAACTTGCTAGTCGCACACGTACATAGATTACAATAGCATCTCCATTCTCGATACGATTATCCTTGGCTAAATCAGCAATGGAACTGATGATTGCTTGGCGCGTGGCATCTTTGTTGCGCAGATTCTTAATGTGATCATTCGGGACACCCATTTGCGCAGTCAAGAAGTTGAGAAAATCATCAGCGTCAGCGACACATCCCGTGAGCGGAGTCAGTTCCGTGTACTCGTTGACGCCGATAACGAGAGCCCATACAGACGATTTCCTGGAGTAAGTCAACGAACCTAGGGCAAGATGAAAAACAATAAGATTACTTGGTCTCGTTAGGCTTGACAGTTTGAGGAAGACTAGCAACTGTATTAGTAGAATAGTATGAGACGTAAGGAAACACCGTGCCTGGGAGCGGTGTCAGGTTGCGGAGTTGTTTGGTTGGGTGCTTGATCAGACCTACCAGGCAAAATTGTTGGGAATCAGAGAGCCCATACATGTTCAAAGGTGCGCGCACCATCCAATTTTCCATAAGGCTTCTACAATACTGCTGACTGTGGTTTTAATCCACGAAAGGAACATCGTGGCAATTGGGGGGGCGATGCCGGCAGCCTTGAGTGCCATTAGAACTATTGCATTGACCTGAGATTATGTTCAGCCTGTAAGTGCGTTTCAATAGAATGGAAAAGTTTGCTAACGTCTTGAGAAGTAATTGCTGCCTGCTTGTACGTGACACCAAATGCATCGGAGAGAACTTGCTCCGGGTTGATACGGTCTCCTGTTGTCTGTAAGATTTGTTCTCAGTCAACAGTAGCTGCTTTACTGTTCATTTGACATGACAAACCGGTCGAACCACGTCCTTAGCATCCTTAAGGCTGCTCGCCTTTTCCCAGATTTTAACGTTCTTCTCGCCTTGCTCGTTTGGAAGATAAACGTTATCGGATGGTGCGACCTGGTGAGTCTGAACACCGAGTTGCTTGAGTTCGCTAAAAATGTCCGCGATGATATCGGTTAGGGACCGCTTTGCTTGCGCAAGATCCCGTATTTTAGAGCCGTATTTGGAAGCGAGTCGTGCATTGTCGAGTGAGTGAGCAACAAGGCCAATTATGGCTTCCTGTAGCTTGATTGCATCGGTATTGCCCAATGGGATGATTTGGCCGCTGGCGGCCATGCATTCAGTCAGTTCATTATCCGTAGATATTTATGAAGAAGAGAATACCCTGGAGTTTTCGCTACAAGACCTCTATAAAAGTCAAGAGCTTTCTGTTGCAACAATGAATTACCGAACAGATACTAGATGGCTTAACTCACATCATAGTAGTTGCTCAAGGTTGGTTCACAAGCGATCACGTTCTGTGGAAAACAATGTGAGCTTAATAATATGTAACCCGAAGAGGAACAACTCACAAAGGTGATGCCGCGATCTGCAAATATGCTAACAGTTCGAGCTGGGTCAAGTTCTGTACCAAGAATCAGATTATGAACCTTCAAGGTAAAGCTACTCACGATTCGGGGAACCATCGGGGAATCCGTCGCCGTCGTCTTCGACACCATGAGGAGGAGAATCCGTAATGAGAACAACGACTTTCGCTGCGTCTGTACGCCAGGCCGAGTTTAGTGCTGCGTCAAGCGCATCGGCTTGAGCCTCCGGCCCGTCACCTCCACCACTTGCAAAGAGGCGCACAAGCTGGGCTTGCAAGACACTAACGTCGGAAGTGAAATCATTCTCGTTAATGATATAAGACGTATCCTGAGGTGGATGGTCACGGAATGAGATGAGGCGAAAGCGAAGGTCACTGTCGAGCCGGAATTTTCCAGCTTGTTTCAATTTAATACAGATCTGCGAGATTTGGTCACGAGCTGCATTTATGTACGGCTGCTGGCTACCCGTAGCATCCTGGAGGAACACAACGTCACTGAGAATAGATGTATCTGAGTAGGCGCAAGAGTATTTGATGTAGCACGCACAGCTTCAAGTCTTCGTCTTCAACTAATTCAAAGATGAAGCATTGATGGGGTGCAGCAAACTGAATGCACATGTCAGCAAGATACTTTGGCAGAATTAAATGGATTTTGACACACCTGGTCGAGGGGCTGCCAGAAATGGACCTACAATGGCGGCTGAGTCAATTTTGAAGCATCAAAGCATAGTACATACGGCGTTGTCCTCCGGGTATTGAGAATCGAAGACATCACTTCCATTGACAGGCGCGCTTATTCTAGAATCAGACGCCAAAGGTACACTCAGTATCTTGAGCACAACGGGCCACAACGGAAAATTTACTTGGAGTATTGACCATAATCGAGAATTTTCCACTGGATAGATTGGCCTCCAGGGTATGGATATCCATGGCCCCTGTATGTCTGCGAAGTCTTTTTGTATATAAGACCGGCATTATCGACAGTGCTGACAATTGTCCAGGTGTTGCTCGACGACTGGGTAATGAGCCACTACAGGAAAATAGTTAGATTAAAAGTAGCGAGAGGTGAGAGGTGAGATGTGCACAAACCTTCTGCTTATTGTCTTTAGTCGGAGACGCAAGGCGCATCCATGGGGTGTATGCCTGCGTTTCTTTTTGCGGGATGCTCTCGATATAGAGATCTTTGGTGAAAACCTTGATGCGATATGTCCCGCTCTGCCACGGAGAGCTCCTGGTAGTCATTGTGTTTGGGCTTTCGAAACTATTGGACAGGCCTTTATGTATGTATGTCCTGGCCTTCAGACATGAGTTGAAAAACAGAAAAAATTGGAATCCGATAAAGATCCCGTGGCTTCATCCGGAGAGCATGGAGGTGGTGCAAAGTTCAAGCTGTCAACAGAAGAAGGAAGCTACTAAATGTTGAACTCCACTTGGTTCTAAGGGGGTGTCGACGAAAAAAGAAGGGAAATTTAAAGAGAAATGAACCAGATCCAGGTCTGATCCAGTTGTTCTTCCATGCATGAAGCTAGACCATTTTTGTCCCATCATGTCCCCTTGATTATGTTCTAACTTCTTTGAGGGTCGTGTAGCTGGAGAAGAAGTGGAGTCCGAGTAACGTCTGGAGATGACCCCGATAAATCACGTGGTTTATCCTGCTTCAACCTCAGCATCCAGCATGTCTTTGAGTTACTATATTAACTTGGATCTATAATGGTACACCGTAAGAAACAATCATGTCTTCTTTGAATCCCACTGTAGGCGAGGACATCTATGCTCAGTACGGCCGTCGTCTCGTCAATCAATTCATTAGGGAGCACGTTGGCCCCCCTTCACGTTCCATCCCGCGAGCTGCACCCACCTCTATTGACCTAGAGAAAGAGCCTGTGGGCATTTTAGGTGCTGGTAAGCGCGTTTCTCACATATTTTCGCAATTTTTGCTTAATTGTACATTTAGGCAGCGCGGGTTTATACACTGCGCTGATACTTGACGATCTTGGAATACCATTCCAGATCATCGAAGCCCGTGATCGTGTTGGAGGCCGTCTTTACACCCATACCTTTCCCAATCAGACCGGCGCGCCATACAACTACTTTGACGTCGGTGCAATGCGATTCCCTCAGATCAAATCTATGAACCGTGTCTTCCACCTCTTCAACTACCCTCCTCTCAATCAGGGTGACCTTTCCCTGAAATCTAAACTAAAACCCTTCTACTTTGTCGGTGCTGCCAATAACTATACGCTCCTGTCCTACAACGGTGTTACTGTGCGTCAGAATACAACAGCTCCTGGCTCTGATCCATTCAAGTCCGACTTGGTAATAAAGGATACGGACCCTGGTCCGTACGTTGCTGCAGGTGCCAAGGCCATCGTTGATGACGTTATTGGGCCCTTTGCCGAAGGTCTTCTCAAAGACTTGCAGAACAACACTGACGATGGTATGAAGCAGTTGATGCGCTTCGACCAACATTCCACTCGTTCATACATGACTTTGGTCTATAAACCCAGCGCTCATTTGAAGTTGCCTCCGACTCCGCTCCCTGTCGATGTAGTCAACTGGCTGGAGACGTTTGACAAATCTACCGGTTGGTATGATCGCGCTTTCACCGAGACAGTGCTGGAAGCGGTCGCATTCGGCTGGAACCCATCGTCAGACCCGCTAATAAGGACTCCTTGGTTTTGCATTGAGTAAGACTTGGTTTCCTTCTTTGTGCGCATCCCAATCTGATTATCCTCCCGTGTTATAGTGGGGGTGCTTTCCAGATTGCCGACACCATGCACCAGTATCTCAGAAAGCGACAGCCCAAAGCTTTTGTCTTCAACAAACGCGTCACAAGTATTAAAGTCAATGGCAAAGTGGGCATGAGCGTCACCACAGATCTCTACGAAGAACACCGGTTCTCTCATGTCATTTCGACAATTCCACTACCTGTCATGCGCACCATTGAGCTCTCTGAGGCTGGGCTATCTGTTATGCAGGCTAATGCTCTGCGCACACTCAACTACGGTCCATCCATCAAAATTGGGATGCAATTCCGCACTGCCTGGTGGACGACTGGTAATGACAAAGATGGATCCCCACTCAACATCATCGGTGGGCAGACGTACACAGACTCGCCACTTCGCACAGTGGTATACCCCTCATTCGGTAATGTGAAGGCAGGCAAAACGACGACGCTCATTGCGAGCTACTGCTGGACAGAGGATTCGGAGAGGCTTGCTGCGCTCATTACAAGTGATAAGAAGGTCCTTGAAGAGATGGTACTCAGAGAACTCATGAAGCTTCATAACGTCACCATCGAATTCCTGCGCGGACAGCTCATCGACACCTTTGCCTGGAGCTGGTCTCAGGACCCGTACAGTATGGGTATGTTGCTAACCCGCCCTTCCCATTTGTCACAGTTTTGAACACTTACTTGTAGGTGCTTTTGCTTTCTTCGGACCTGGTAAGTTTGGTAGTCTGTATACGAGTCTCACAAACCCTGCCGCGGATGGCCGGCTGCACTTTGCTAGCGAAGCCCTCAGTGTGCGGCATGCGTGGGTTGAAGGTGCTCTAGATAGCGCATGGCGAGCAGTCTATGAGCTACTTCTCGAGCCAGGATTTCAGCCTTACCAGGCCAAGTTCTTCCAAAACTGGGGTCTGAACGCGGAGTGGTTCAACGCGCCCATTCCGGATGGCAAGCCAACGACAGGTGCTCCTCGTGGACCTGGGGAGCCTGACCAAGGGCCTGATCTAGATAAAATTTTGAAGAGTAGTTTGCTTATTCCTCTCATTCTGGCGGCGAATGAACCTGCAGTCTAAAATTTGACATGGCCTTGCCATAAATGTTTCATCAATGATGTAGTCTCTAACTGTACAAGTGAATTGCCATTGATTTACCCCATATTTGAAGATTATATTGAAGTACCCACTCAATCGATTCGAGCCAAATCTAAGAGTTACTCGGCGGTATCTTTGGCATGTACATAGGTGCATTCAAGACAATAATTTATTTAGCTCTTCCAGAGCTCCAGAGTCCAGACGGCAAACCACTCATATGACAAAATGCGGGGATGTCAAACTTTCAGGTTAGAGGCCCCGGAGTTCGAACTCAGGTTTGTAACGTATCATAGATACTCCACCTGCCAGATGCACTAGTACTACCAAATGCACCGGGAATCTTGGAGAATACTAACCCCAAGACTGTGCTGACCTCATGCTGATCAGTGATGATTCTAGAGCCATTTTACCTGTCAAACACTGGTTTAGAGCAAGTTCCTTGATATTCTCAAAAGTCACCAAAGGTGCCTAAAGAAGTCGGAGAACTTATTTCAAGGGAATCGGGTGTATCTGAGTTCAATCACCAAGTTCAAGGGTCAAGATGTGGGTCTGCATATCGGGCAGGTAGATTGTAGGATACTTGGGAGCCCTTTGACCATGTTGCACACGTCGACAATGCTCCGCTATAACAGGATTCTACGTCAGAATCGTGTTCCCTGATGACCAGATTCCTTCCATATTTTCTGATATTAATATTCTGCATTCCCTGAGGCCAGTCACTTTCAATTGGCAGGCTGCAGTTGGGTTGCAAACAATCTGTATTCATCTTTTTTGTATTCCTTGCTCCTAAATACCACCATCTGACCGTTCTTTGTAGGATCCTCATCTTGTATCTACTTATCCATCTATCTATCTACATTTTTATAGTATCCGTAGTTTGGAATGCGGTATGTCCAACTGAGGGTTTGGTCATTTTCCAAGTGGCGATTGCTTCTCGAATCATAAATCCTGTCAGCGGGTTACCGGAATGAAGAGAAAAGGAAAGAAGTCTGCGAATCGGAGGACTTGAGTCCTATCGCTGAGCAGAAAAGCAATCTGAGCAATTCATAGATGGTCCCCGGGCGGCGCTTATGAAATGCGAAGTTTGTACAAGTTGCATACTTCCTGCCAAAGTCTTTCTCTCTAACCGCGTATTTCCGCGGTTTATCGATGCAATACAGCTTCGAATAGGTTTTAACAGTCGGCGTATACTAGGCCCCGAAGTGGTATCGATAGTAGATCTGATTTCAATGTATAGAGCAACGAATTCGCGGTGTGAACGCTCGAAAGCGAGAGATTTGCGATGAAAACGTGGAGAGCGTGAGTCGTTTTTAGGTATTCACATTTCCGGACTGAATCTAGGTCTCTTTTTAGTTCAAAACAGCATCTTTGCACTCTTATACCTGATGATTCGAGTGTCCAGAGCCTAAGATCCACTGCCTCATGGACCTCTCTGACCATCTCCCTAGCCGATCGATTATTCCTCTGATCTATCCTTTGCCAGTTACTCGAGGAGAGAAGGCCACCTGTCGTATTGGCAATGAAGCACCATCTGAGGAGCTTCCGGACCTGAAAGACGTTCAAGGAGATGTGGTCTTCCTCTTCTCCAAAGTACGAGACGCTGCTCCATCCTACATTCAATTCTAAAGAGAAATGCTGACAGCGAGCAGAGAATTTCATATTCTTTCGTATTGCTAACCTGGCCTCGTTCAGAGCTGCTCTTGCTCGATTCCAACCATCTAACTCCTATGATACTGGCAGCTTCGTTTGGGAGCTCTATCAACACAGGCGAAGTGCATTTCAAGCTGGCGTCAAGCCTTCCATTATCAAGAGAGCTGGCTACCAGATTGCATTCACCCGCATGGGTATGAATTTTCTAGGTGTTCGAAGTCCGACCGGGGACACACGCTTTGACAAGCGCGCAATGCGAGACGACAAGGGCATGCTGGGCGACCAAGCACAGTGGGATCCTGTATTTGATAAGAAAAATGCAGACCCTGTTAATGGCTCGGCGGACAAGGATGATGAAACAACACTTCACGGTGTTATTACTGTCGTAGGAAGCGGTGAGCGACTTGGGATGCGTCATTTGAGTGTGGAGCTGGTTTACATTGTTGTACAGATCCGGACAGTTGCAAACAATATTCAGATGAAACTAAAGCGCTGTTTGGCTCATCTATTAAAGTTGTTAGTACGCTCGAGGGTAGAGCCCGACCTGGTGCTAACGCAGGGCACGAGCATTTTGGGTACGAAGACGGAGTATCTCAGCCTGCTCTTCGGTAATAATAATTGTCCTCTTGAGTTTCTAATCGCGTCCTAACACTCTTTTCAGCAATCTCTCTAACCCAAACCCGGGTCAAATTCAAGTCAATCCAGGCGTGATTATTATGGGATACAAGGGAGATCCAGTAGTTGATTACCCGGATATCGCAGGCGGACGTCCCGCTTGGACGAAAGGCGGAACGATGATGGTGTTCCGCAAGCTCGAACAGGACGTTCCCGCATTCAATGAATACTTGAAGAAAAATGGCCGCCGTTGGAAGGAGTTTGCCCCGCCGGGATGTCCAGAGCTTACCGACGAGGAAGGTGCAGAGCTCTGGGGAGCTAGGCTTATCGGTCGTTGGAAGTCTGTGCGTTACGGTTTTTGGATACACATCTATAAACTTAATATTCCTCAAGGGTGCCCCTGTAGCACTGTGTCCGTACAAAGATGATCCTCAGTTGGCAGTAGACTCTAAAAGGAACAATAACTTTGACTATCGCGTTCGTGGTGTCCCTGGCGTGTCACCTAGGGAACATAGCGCTCTATACTGCCCTTTCTTTGCGCATACACGCAAGACCGTTCCCCGAAATCTCGACCCGTACATTCAGCAGGCATTCCTCGAGTCGAGCATGATTGTACGCGGTGGTCTCCCTTATGGTCCAGAGGTAAGGCTAAATGACTTATTCATAAGTTTGATATAACCAATGCTTGCAATTTTAGCTTGAAGAAGATCAGAATAAAGAACGTGGACTCCTTTTCGTGTGCTATCAGTCTAGCTTGGATGGTGGTTTTATTCAACAAACAGCTTTCGCGGGCAATGACTACTTCCCCACCACGTCCTTGGTTCCCCAATATCACGGTAAGTCATTCATCTTTCATTCTACCTCATGCTCACAGCTCGCAGGCAAAGATACTGTGCTTGGTGGACCTCCCGTTGGACCTGCTGCCGTCACTAAGATAAATTATGTCGAAGCCCCGAAAACACCACCAAGTTCGGGAGATCCAGTCAATCTCGTCACCACTTACAACGGCAATAATATTGAAGTGTCTGGCTTCGCCAAAGTTACGCCGTCAAGCGCAGTGAATCCGCCTGGTGTTCCACCAGAATTTTTTGTTACATCACATGGCGGCGAATACTTCTTTGTCCCACCAATCTCAACGCTCAAAAAGTGGGCTTCCGGTGGCGGATCTCCAGGCCTGTGAGTCTCCCGTCGTTTATCCTCCGGGAGCTTTTGTCTTATTTTGTCCGCAGGGACCTCATGTTCATTCTGGACGCAACTTCGAGCATGCAGAAGTACATCGACGAAGCGCGTGATCGTATTGCGGCCATCTACGACGAAGTCCAACGCTTGGGAGCATTATCACCCGACGACATTCGAGTTGGGCTGATCGCCTTCCGCGATCATCCGCAGCTCGACAGACATGGCGCGCAGCAGAGCTACGGATTTGTCACCAAAAAGTTCAATTTTGAATCGGACATCAGTGTTGTTAAAGCTAACCTTGCCTCATTGAAGGCCAGCGGAGGCGGAGATGGCCCGGAAGCTCAGTGTGATGCTCTTCAAGACGCGCTGGTGGCTGCTTGGAGAAAAAATGCAAAAAAGATTGTTATTATGATCACTGATTCGCCTACTCACGGCATTGACGAGTATGAAGACAAGTTGCCGGATGGATGTCCTGAAAGTACGTGCTCCTTTAATATCAGAAAGTGACTCAGCCGCCAAATAAGCTTTAGAGAATGATCCTGTACGCATCGTTCGTGAGATGGCCGGTGCTGGCATTATTCTGGTAAAGCTTCCAAGATTTACATCAGCAGTACTTACATCTGACACGTTTGCCTTGTTAAGCATGTCCTTGCCTGCGAGCCTACATTAAGTGGAAGTTTCTCGGTACGTTTTCACCTTGCAAAAGTACTCGCTCGAGTACCAAAATTATTGAATTGCCTCCGCAGAAAGCACATGATTTCTACGAGGGAATCACCAAGATTACGGGGTATGGTTCCGCATCTCGACGACTCTCTTTACTCAACCTCTTTTTCAGCGGCAAGATGGTCGGATTAACTGACCAGGTGGCTCTTCAAAAGATCATCGTCGGCAACACCATTGAGTCACTAGACATCCAGCGCCTCGTTGTTGAAAACCGCACAGATATCGATTCGCAATCCAGAGGTGGAGCGGCCTCCGCGGCCATCAGTAAAGGCCTTTACACTCGCCTGAGCTCAGCTGGCACTCAGATTTACGCATTTGAGTCAGACAGCATCTACTTGTCAGATGAGACCGGTGACTATAATGCGGAGGTGTGGGCGAACGCTAAGCAAATCGATGCTAACGTCAGAGGTAGCATCCGCACAGTGAGCTTCTATAGCCTTTGTGAATTTCGTGTGAGATTGAGTGCAGCTACTAGGTTCGCAACTCCCGCCTCAAGGAAGAGTATCGACGTGGAAGCTCGAAGGATGTAAGGATGGAGCTGAAAAAGAAGACTGTTACGCAGTCTCAGGTATGCCTACTTATTCCTGCTACATTTTTGGTTGACTATACTTGCATCACTGCAGGTTGACACCATTGTTGACGTGTGCTTGAAGTTGAAGTGATGGTCCCGGCATTAATTCATCTAAATTGTAAGCGGTCCTTCTTGATCTAAAATTTTGTACAATTTCTCCATATCTTGTGAAAATATGAACAGCCAGCATTTGTGAGTACTGTCCCAAGAAGCCTTAAGATGCAGACTTTGGAAGGTTGACGAGAGAATGTGATTGAACTTGATTGGGCCTTGTACAGGGCTTGTTCTTCTCCGACAGTACAATTTTGACAGAGATACTTAGGAATTTCATCAATCGTAGTGAATTTCAACTTTCGAGATGATTAATTGTTGTGATGAACTCTCACTTTAATGCTCAACGACGTTCAACTCTCGACATGAGATGCAACAAGACGTTTCCTAGGCTGCCTGAGATTGTTTGATCTCAATACCGACAAGAAGGTTGTGGTATTCGAATCTAGCTCTCATTGCGTCGACGACACCTACTGGGGCCTCTCGCACCCGTCTTCCTTCCTTGCCCATGTCTCTGTCGAACTCCATCAATCTCAGATCAATACATTTGCGAGCACCAGGCGAAAAGAATACATCGCACAGTTAGAGACGATATTGCGGGTAGTACGTCTTTTCGGCTGGAGGCGTTTTTGTTTATGATCTGGTGTATCATGGTCAACGGTATGAGAAGGAAATATTCGATTTGAATGACGCGACGAGGCACCAGAGGCAGGATGAGCTTGAACCATAACATATATACTGTGGTGGAGGAGTTGCTGAAGACTGCTGTGTTGCTAGACTATAGGAATGAGATTGGGAGGAAGATGCACCCACTTTTCCATGAATGGCCCTCTCTCCCTCGAGTTGGCATTTGGACACATGTTAGTCGCACCGTGCATGGAGCTCATGCTGGTTCGGAAAGGGATTTGGTCCGTTTGGTTGCTATTGAGATTGTGCAAGCGCTTCGTCCTGGGAACGATGAAGATGCGGTGGTGGGTATTTATTGATTTTTTGACGACGGCCTGCATGATAACGTTAACCTATCTTCGCAGCTCGCAGCAATTGATCACGATTCAAGTTTTGACTCGACCGCCAATACTCCAGGTGCTCGCAGTAATGCCGCCGCCGCAAGGAGAGGAGGACCAAAAGATAAAGAGCTGACGGAGACTAAGAGGTACATGCGGATAAGATTGATAAGAGGCGTTTGTGTAGAGAGTATGTTGGAGCGGATTAATGGTGTAAATCCCTGTTTTGTCAATTCTCCTTCGTCGACGCTGAACTAAAAAGTTCTCACTCTTCATACCCGTTGCATCTACATCAGACCCTCGAGAACAACTCTTCTCTCGACGAAATTGTCAAGGGACTCATCTACCCCGGTGCCCAGCCCAAAGATGGAAATTTGTGCAATTAGGGTTGAGGTGTTCGGATTCGACTGAACTTATATCGGGGGCTGGCGCTCTTTTTGGGGCAGATAGTGGCGAAGGGGATCCCGGATGAGTTGAGTATTGTTGGTATGCAGGCGGAGTTCGATATAATAGAGCTGTTGGAGGATGACTGGGTTGTGACTGGGCGGCTGCGGAAGACGTTCGTGCGATTTTGTGTACGGGATCGGCTACGCTGGCGCTTTCGAGGGTCGCTGTTGATGAGAAACGGCTGTTTCAGGCTTAAGTATAGTGTCACCGATAGATCCCTTCCTCAAGGTTTGGCATATCAGAACATGGAATACACCTGAATGGCTCAATAATCAAAAGCTCGGGAGTGCCTATCGTTCTTTTTCCAACCCTATTGTGCTTCGTCGTAGGGGAATCGGGGAATGGTTCCTTTTTTTTTGCTACATACTGAACAATGATGTTGAACCCTTTTACTCGATCATTTGTGTCGCTTTCGGTATCTCTCGATAGATGTCCAAACTGTGCAAGACGCGCGAGGAGATGGACGATGGCGAGGAGAGGGCTTCGATAGCTCAGATTGCAAATACGATTTAGGATTGGACGCATCCGAATAGGCTTTTGTGAGTGTTTTCTTTTACCTACGAAAACTGTGAATGCGATGGCTTACGATTCGTAATACCATTAGTACCGATGTTTTGAATACTTACTTTGTATAGAGGAGCTCATAAAGGTTTTGTGTCAGCAGCTGTCAAAGTTGTATCGACCGAACGAGGTGAATGAGGGTGGGGTGAAAGATTTGAGTCTTAGGATGGACAAGGTTCATTCAGTGAGTGGTTTCAATTCTTTTATCTCTTGTGAGGATGGAGGAGTTCACATAGGCGTAATAGTACACGCGCGCTCTCTCTCCCTCACCATCTGTTAGGCGACTCAGTTTCAAGAAATTCCAACCGTCCTTGCCAAAAAGTATGAGAAGCAACTCGAAGAACTCATAAGGTACAGAAGAGTACGTCGCATGAGAAGCGTCAAGAAGAGGCGGCGTTCTTGGATGGTACTTTACTTCTGGAAGATGAGGCCGATCCTGCTGGTCCTGGGCGTGGAGGGAACGGTGGGTACGAATGTACGAATGCAAGGGTCTGGTTCCGGACTGGTTTACTCATAACTGGCTCTCTTTTGTTTTATTTTGGATCTAGACACAAATAACATAAGAAGCCACTCGTGAACGAGGAGCCAAGTAATATTTTCTTGTCCTTACGGTGTTTTTTCTCTTGCATGAGGTGTTAGCTCGCCGGTCGACTTCCGATGATGATAGATCGGATGAAGGTACCAGTATTAGTGATCAAGTCAGTGTCAGTGGGGATGGATATGGGTAGTACGAGACGGAACAAGGCTCGGTTACTTCCTCTAGTCGGTGGTCGCTCGCTCCTGCGCTTACTCGCATAATGCTGAAACGGAATATGAGTGTTCGTTTATAAAATAAAACCGTCTTTCGATGTGATGGAATGGCTGATCCTTCTTCCTGCAGCTGGAATAGAGAGCTCGGAGACCTCTGATTAGGAAGGGAGGGAAGGGAGGGGATTGGTTAAGAAGGGTATCTTGGGGATTAGTTGATCGAGAAGGATTTGAACGTGGGCGCCCTTATGATTTATTATGATTATCTACGTACCGATTCTATTATATGATAGGGCCTCGTGTAATTTTGAAATTGCACTTGAGTGGTTCGATCGCGGAGCCCGGGGATAGTACCTGCCGCTAGTACCAATGCCATCCTTACAAAAAATTCTGTGCAGCGAAGATCTCGGAAACGTTTAGGGGGAAGAAGTTCGGAGAAAGTACTTTATTAGTGTCGTTTCGTGACTTTTTTTCGTTTTGGTTTCCTCAGTTTTTCCCGAAAATCTGTGTAGCCTTGAGACTGAACCTTACAAAGACGAAATTTTTTTGTTGATATAGTAACGCTGCGGCCTCTGAAAATATTTTTTGAGTTGATACTGGGATGATCCGTCCGGACACGAAATGCTTATAAGTATACACATAAAATAGAGATATACGGAGTATTCTTAGAATCTCATTCCTTTTCAAGCACACGTACATTTGATTTCCATCCGCAAGTTTCCGCAAGCTGCTGCAAACGACTTTCGACCTCTTCTTTAGTCGGAATTTCCCATGCATTCTCATGTCTGCCTTGAAAGGAGAAGGTACGGACACACCTTGCAGTTGACGATTCGAAATTAGTAATGGTCAAAACGATGTGCTCTGATACTGACTGATCAAGAGCTAATCCTTCTATCTGCTGCAACTGATATGATTCAAGGTCTTGATACCAAGCAACAGGTCAGCTGAGGACTGAAGATTATTGGTGCATTTACCTCTCAGAAACATATCTTCCAAATGCGCCAGCCCTATCAATGATGTCTGGCCTGGATCAGGATCCCTACTGCGGGCATGGTGTTCGGACACTGGGCGGCGGCGGGACGAAGGTGCTGAATGTGTGTAATAAGCTGGACTACTGGCGGCTACAAGATTTTCTCAGTGGTTAGTATAGGTACTAGTCTACTAGATAGAAACATTTTGACCTTGATGCAGCTGAATGTTAACTTTCACATTGACTATTGCCAGGCAGAGGGAGTTGAGTTTCTGAGATATGAAATAAAACAAACACATACTAGTAGTTTCACGCTCCTTAACCTCCCTGCTATAGGTCATTGTATATTTCACATGGTAAGTGTATGAGAGTGTCAGTCTCTCCTCTAGTGTCTCACATATCTCATTTGCTGAGGGGCGATCTGCGACATTTTGAGCCCAACAACGGGTGGTGAGATCCCAGAGCTCGTCTGGATACCAAATATTTTGAGGTCTTTCCGGCCTTCCGCCATTCATTAAAGCGAAGAGAACAGATGCATCGTGAGGATGGTCACAAAAAGGTGGGTTCAGAGTCAGGATCTGATTGTAAATTTGGATCAACGTATCTGCGCAACATCACATGAATCCTATTGACCTACCTCGAGGATGGTGCAACCAAAAGCATACATATCTCTCGATGTGTTGATAGGAGGCATTGATCCACTTTGGAAATGGATATATTCTGGCGCAAGCCAGCGCATACTTCCATTAGCAGTGCCGGAGATTGAAGTTGTAATTTTCCATGCTTGTGAGTTGTGAGTAACTAGAGTTAAGCCAAAATCAGCTAGGCAGCAGTGCAAATCATCTTTGACTAGGATGTTCCCCTGCATTCGGGTTGGAAATTAAGCTTCAGTGGACAGCAATTGTGAGATACATAGTTAAACTGAAGACTTACCCCTCGTATATCACCGTGTACAAAAGGTGGGTCTCTGGAATGCAAGTAACGCATGCCGGATGCAACTTCGTATAACTACCATAAAGGAATGGAAGAGAGACCATTAGTACTGCAACCCAAAGTTGGAAACTTCAAAAGTGATCAATACGAACAACTGATAATAGATTGTGTCCTGGATTCTGTTTCAGGTATGTGATGATGTCCCTATTCTCCATCCAAGGTGAAACGAGACAAAATGAAGGCGAAAATAGCTGTGTGTTTACTCCAAGCAAGGGAAGAATATTGGGATGATGCAGCTGTCGCCAGACCAATGCTTCGTTATGGAATTGCTTGGGATTGACCAGTTGGTTGTTAAGGACTTCAAATCAAATATAGAGAGTTATACCTTGCGAACTTTGTCACGTTTCTCCTTATCCTGTTCCATTACAAGCCTCAAGACTTTTATGCACACCTTCGACTCCTTATTCAAGCTTCCACACCATATGTCCTGATCCAACTCGTCTAAGAACTACTGGGTTTTAAGCAAAGATTGGTACTCACCGCAAACCCGCCCCCAGCCACTGGAAATTTATTTTCTATGACGATTTTGTTCAAGATGAATGAGGACGGTAACGTGTGGAACAATTTTGAGAGATAGCGAAGGAGAGCCAGAGTCTTTTTGTGGTACGTTCGATCATTTTGATTGGAATCCAGCACCTAATAAAATAGAAGATGAATAACTGAGCGAAAGGGTGTAATCCCTTTCAACTTGCCCGCTGTAAGTGATCCATTAGTTCCTGCGCGGTGACTTGATCGAGCCACTCATATGATGGCCCCTTTGAATCCTCAGAGTTTAAGTCAGAGCCTTGCAGCTGCTTGAAAGCATCCCATTCGGAGAGTGCGCGGTCAAGATCCTTGGCAGTTGGGTCGTATGTGTATCCCCGAATTGCACCAATGGTGGCAAATGCTCTGATTTTGAAGGAGACTCTCAGTTTGTGAAGGAGCTGAGCGGCCATGATGGAGGATTTATGTTAGTCAATCACTTCGAAATGTGCTTATTAGAAGGTATTTGGAAGGCATGCTTTACAGCTCAAGAGGCGGTTGGCATCCGAATAGCAGACATAAGGTATATGATCAGATCTTCAATGTCTAAAAATAGAGATATTATGAACGTTCGTCCTTGTCCCGGCTGTTCTCTGGAAAGTGCACTTCTCTAGTACTGTTTTTCTCATATCTGCCCAACAATGTCTTCTTGAGTTACATGTCTCTTCTAATTGTGACCAAATTTCCGAAAGGACTGTGTAATAGTAGATGCACTGATCTGATCACTCGGACCCTGGCTATCAGTTCTTGGTCCCAAGCCAGTAATAAACCTTACCTTACCTTACACAGTGTGCAAAACTAGGCAAGTTTTTCTACTTATCAAAAATTTACGGAAAACCTATGGAGTGATGTGACATTTGGAAATATTACCATATAAGTTGCAAATTTTACTGAAGACTTCTGGAAGTCACATCATATCGTAAGTTCTGAATAAATCTTCCATAAGTTGACAAACTTATGGTCATTTGCATGCTGTGTTACCTTACCGGATTCATCAGTGACCCATCTTCCCACATCACCCAGATGATCATCATTCAAACTACCGCATGATATAGGGTTGTCTGGGCCCTATACTGGAAGAATGGGCTGCAATACACACTTGGAATCTGGTATAAAGGTCATTTCATACCCATATCATACCCTGTACCTTCATTATGATGATTTGGGACATGCCCTGGATGCCTATAGGCACCCACAGAAATGAACGAGATTTGCCCTCTGTTCTCGGTGTCACAGCATCAAAAGATTTGGTGGAACTTGGCAGGCACACCCTGTTCAAGACTGAATGGGAATGTCAAAAGGAGGTGCCGAGGAGCTGGCCATCAGTACATGCATAGCGTCGGTGGATGGTCACACTGTGTAGTTCCCAAAATCATGAATTGCATGCCAGAGTGTGAAAGCTCAATTCAAACTGGATGGCGTGAGAATAATTATAAAAGGCTATTCAGTATCTTTCACTATTGTGCTATTTGCTCAGTCGTTGAGGGCTTCATCTTTCCCTGCGTTTTGATCTTAACCCCATAATTAATTTACCTCGTACCTTTTCAGTAATCAACTCTTTATGAACTTTTTTCCACGGAGATCAGTTCGGTACGCTCAATTACAAAAGAAGTCGTCTTGTAGATTTCAGTCCAATACTCATTAATCGCAGTGAAGGCTTGATCGTGATCCAATGCAGAAGATAAAGGGTCGGCCCAAGGTGCACTATCCTGGGCTCACCAACCAGAATTAACTTCAAACTGTTATTTATCAGGATAAATGCAGCCTGGGTCATTCTGGTGACGTGTGTCTGCACAACCACTTTGTGGGGAGAAACATCTCTGACTTCAACACTGATACCACTTTGTGGATGCTGCGAGATGATAGGCGAGGTACTGCACTTTGGAATATACGGGGGTACAATCTATAAGCACAATAATGCCGGAAGGTACATCTAAACCACCTATCATCTGTTCCCCAGGGTCTCCATTCCCCAGAGATCGTGCAAAGCGCGCAACTAGTGGTCTAGTAAGCTCTGGAAATAAATTACAGAAATTGAAATGGAAAAAGAGTAAGTACATACAGCTCCACTGGTACAGAGCGGCACTAACAAGATTTCTCACCCTAAAATCCCGCCGTATCCTCTCGACTCTTCTCGCTCTCTACATCTCCTCATCACTTCCGAGATCCCGAAGCACGCAATTTTTTACCTTACCATTCATTTGTTTAGTTTGAAGGACTACGCGGCCAATTGGTCGCATCAGGTCTTTCATATCATCTTATTTTTCCATTGTTTTATTTTTGATTTTTTACCATTGTTTTACAAGTTTCGTTAAAGTGTATCTCCAGCCAAACGTTGTGAAAATCTGACATCGAGTCAGTGGTCATGAACCGATATAGGCGAAAAAAAAAAGTGAACACCGCCGACGAAATGACGAGCCACCAATCATAAATACAGCTTTGCCCGTTTACTTTGGGAAATTTCGATCTTAGGGCGCACGTGACGAATCTGGACTCGACTTCTGGTCGTTGTCAGTGGTACACAACACAACTCCAGTCGTCTTTCCTTTTGCCAGCACTGTCCTTTAAAAATTCCCTTGTTCTGGCCTCGCCATTTACGAAACAAAAAGCCAAGTCCTTCTATCTTCATACCACCACAAACCACCACAAACCACCGCAGATCACAATCTACCGTCCAGACCCCCATCATTCTTGCTTGAAATGTGCTTTCGCTATATTCCGCGCTTCCGTAGGTGTCATTGTTTACTTGAAAATTAGCCTTCATTCTTGTTAGAAAATCATTCGCGATCAAAGAGACTTCGGAATCGAAGAGTCCCTTTCGGAAGTGGTCCCCGTTATGGAATATATTTCAACATTCAAAGTTCCTCCGGAAGCACTAGATTCGACGTTCAGGGCAAGCCTGGCGGTATCGAAAAAGCTCTCCACCGGATTTTTCCCGGCGAGATTGCCTGTATTTCCCTAATAGTTCACATTTCGAATCCGAGCTGTTTCTCTCGGTTAGCTTCTTTTTCCTCTCAACACCGTTTTACTTGTGTTTTTTCTTGATCTGACATTCACTCTGTGCGGCGCTGTACAAAAGGTATCATTGAAGTTAGTCTTCCCATCCTATTCGAAAGGATGCCCGGAGTGGCAGAGGAGCTACTCCAGACCAAGGGTTCACTTCTGTTAACACCTAGCGTAAACGCGACGAAGATGAGGTCCATCTCGGGACTTGATTAACAAGGGTATTATGTCTTGTTTGCGAGTGGCACTGCTAAGTTCTACTCCCCAACAGGATCATTCCCTCGCAGGTTTTGGTTCCTACGCGATCCAGGTAGTCCATCAAAGAACAAGAAAGAGGACAAAAAGAAAGCTGTGAAGATCCCGAGGATGACACACACTTTGTTGGCTCGTCGTGTGTTTTTGTATCCCGACGTTTCAGAACAACGCTCTTACCTCTTCGTCAGTGCCCAGGATTACTCGCTCTTGTTCTCAAAAGATCGAGATGACATCGTTCAGATAGCTTATTTTTATTTTTCAACGTACAGTACTCTTCAATTTGTGATATTTTTTCTCCTACGTACTCATGTACTCATTAGCTTTGTATGTACGTGGATGGATCGTTGTGCTGTGATCGAACGAAGAGAAAAAATGATAATATAAAGATTAATACTTCCTTCTTTGTGAATACATCCCCGAGCCCACATGAACACATTGGAAACCAGACAGGAAGTTATTCTTTGCTTTAGAATATTGAGCCATTATAATTTACAGCGAATTTGCTATATATGGTCTGAAAGTTTGGGCCGTTGCGAGGCTGATAAAAAAGAAGTGTCAGATCATGTGTCCAAATGAGATGGTTCAAGGAGCTCGAGCTCCCTGCCATTGCCTCGTCAACGGTAGAAAGCGGCGAATTATTAAGGGTCCAGACGCAGCCCATTTCTACTAACCGTTCAAAGACCCATAGCGGGATGACGACGAACGCTCGATCAGCGTAAATCCCGAGACCAAGGAAAGGCCAAGGGAGACACGACAGAAGGGCAACACGGAAGAAGATCCTGGAACTCCTGGAACTCCTGCAGGGTTCCTATTTCGCTGTGCAAGGCAGTACAAAAGGCAAACTCCAAAGTTCAACATCAGATTCTCCCACGCGCCGAAAGTTTTCCTTTTCTCTCATTTGAATACTTGTCTATCGCGAACAGATCGAGATGAAGCTGCTCGTCCTATGGGCTTGGCCGTCCGCTAAGCACTGCCCGCAACGGACGCCTTCTATTCGCATTTTCCAGAATACAAGTTCCAACGAGAATGAGTGTGTGCTACCATCACCGGTGACTCCGTGCCTTTGAATTAGTAAGACTAGAATCAGATCTTGTAAGTTTCCTAACAGTTCTAAATATCGTAAAACAGCTGATTCCATTTGCTTCAAGATTCGTCTTTCAGTTTCAAAACGATGCCGTGAGGGTTCAAAACGCGCTGTCTCTTACGGCTTACAGTCATGGCCAGGTTGACAGTCTTTCTCCTCCTCGCCAGTCTGCCCTCTTCAATCTTTGCCAATGAGTTCAGCTTGTCAGCACGCGACACTACCTCATCACAGACGACCCTTTCTGCGCCTGAAACCTTATTCGTTCCCATAAACTTTGATGCAAGGAACAGGCGCTATACTGTTAAGGTCTCCCTTGTGAGTTCGATGTCCGTTCTGTCAGTTCGCGTTTAAGATTTTATCCTTCCCTCAGCCGAATGGATCCAGTCCAGATTTAGCTTCGTATAATTTTGCACTGACAACGAGCACGGGGTATTCCTCAGTGACGGGAAACGAGTGTTCGACGTGTGAAGCCAGTCCAACGTGAGTTTGCGACAAACTTTAACGTGTCGTGCCGATCATCATCAATCAATGAAACAGATTTTCGATACCATCCTCAGCTCAACCGGAGTCGCAACAGATTATCTCTCTACCTGAGGGTGACTTCGTCGGGCCAACCATCACTCAAACGTTCAATCTTGAGCTCCAGAATGGCTCTGTCTGGTCATGGATAGATCAATCGTGTAAGTAATCGAGTCGGATGCTACCACACTCGTTGATAAGGACTATAGTCATTGTGGCGAACCAGTCAAACTCGGTTTTTTCACCGAACATATCTGGGATTATGGGACTTGGTACTAATAGTCGGTGAGTCGGCTTTATCTAAGTTCGAACCTGGATTAATGGTTTTACCAGTGAAGGACGATTTAACGTGACACCTATGGCATATTGGTTGAACCTCAATCCCGGGCAACAGAATTTCTCCTTCGGCTTGGCCTTAAACATTCCGAGCAGCACTTCTTCTAACGGCGGAACTCTCCATTGGACCGCACCGGACAAAAATTCCTATCAAGGCGATATTGCTTGGAAACCTTTAATTCCCTTTTCTTCGTTATCGAGCTCGAGCGCAAACACTACCGGGAATACAAGCTCAATAAATGCCGATTCCTTTGTCGAGATGGATAGCTGGGTATTTCAGGGTTCCAATAGTGTCAATGTATCCGATGGCGCAGGGAATCTGCTCGTTGTGGTTGATCCTAGCTTCATGGATCTTGTCTTTCCGCAAAGCCAAGCTCGTTCAATTTGTGCCCATATTTGTCTTGACGTGCAACTTGCTGTTCTGCTAATGCGTTGATGGTTGTAGATGATGCTATCCCTGGCTCCTCTCGACAGGTTTCCCTTGGTACTTCGGCTGCCTACAGTCTTCCTTGCGATTCGAAGATGTCGCTCACACTCACTTTTGGAACCGTCTCCGTCACTCTGACAGAAACTCAGCTTGTGCAACAAATAGGAAATTCAACATGTCTAGGCATCCTGGAGGAATGGGCAGACGAGAGTGTGACCGCATATCTCTTAGGAGCTAGTCTAATCTCGAACATATACTTGTCGGTATTCGTCTCTATCATCCTCTTTTCATTGGTCGACTAAGAATTGTTACTTTTCATCGTAGAATCTTTCAAGGCTCGGAATCGAACAGCTCGTTTGGTTTTGCCGACAGGAGCTCGACACCTTCTTCGAATGGAGTAGCTATAGCGGCAGTGGTACTAGGCAGTTTGGCTTTACTCAACATGATCATTATATCTGCCGTCTTCCTTATTCGCTGGAGACGACGTCGGCTGCTCAAAAAAGTTCGTATCGAGCCGTTTACGGGCGTGGACAGGTCGAGTCTACTACATTTAACACCGACTCCTTCAAACCAATCAAGCAACGAAAGCGATAGGTTTGCT
Organism: Collybiopsis luxurians FD-317 M1; assembly: GCA_000827265.1. Lineage (NCBI taxonomy): Eukaryota > Fungi > Basidiomycota > Agaricomycetes > Agaricales > Omphalotaceae > Collybiopsis > Collybiopsis luxurians. Next base: position 1,308,444 of record KN834752.1, on the reverse strand, counting down.
CATTATATCCTTGCTCCAACAGGTTTAGTGCCTGTTCCTCAGAACGAAAACAATGTCATAAACAATGCAAGGGCTGGTAATCGCAATCATAACGGAGGTACCAAACGCGCTATGCGGATGTCAGCAGAACGGCAGCAGCAGATGCTAAATGTGACCACCCCAACAGCGCTTAGTGCCTCGAATTCGAATGTCCTTCTTTCCCCGACGTCACACCACTCTCATGGTCGACAAAACAATCCACTCGGATTGTTCGTTCAAATTGTCTCGCCTGTTTCCACGAATCAGTTTCAAGGACCATACACCATCGTGCAAAATGACTTGGAGACGGAGAGTGTCCCTCTACTTGGTGCAGTTGATCAACAGAGGTCGGCCCACAGTAGGAATGATTCTGCGAGATCTGTCACGACTTCTTTACCGCCGTATCTTCTCACCGATCCTGATCCGCAGGCAAGCGCCCGGAATCGAGCGAGTGAGAATCATGCGACAAGGTGAACAAAGTGTATGCTGGATATCCGGTACACAACTCCACTTTGGGCGGGGTCCCGTGAGGGAATAGCCGGGTTCATGTACTGTATTGCGTTTACTCTGAAGTCATCGAGTGGCTTGGGACAACTTTGTATGTGTAGTTCAATATGTCGCCTTATTTCAATCTGTATATACATGGACATAGCATAGAGTACATTCAACTAAAATAGTTTCCAGTACATGGCTCGGTTGTGAGCTCGTATACGTATCTATATTCACAGGTCTGGCGAAAAGATGGTATCAGCTTTACATATATGTCCGATTAGCCGTCGAAAATCTTCCTTCACGTCAACTAAAAGATCTACAAGAATAGCACGAAATGACGTGAAGAGGACGCGTCGAAGTGAATCTGTAAGCAGTTGATATGTCTACCATTGGTCTGTGAGCGTAAGGCTTCAAGTTAGCTTTTATGAGCAGGTATACTTAACACGAGATGGCTCAATACAGCTTCAAGGCAGGAATTTTGAATCCGTCCAGGGAGGTGCTCGCGCGGGCCTCTTGATGCTTGTGAAAGCGGTACGTCTGCTACACAGATGAACGTTGTTTCATTTAAACACTGGGGAATATCAACGGCAATCGCTGGGTAACCGTGATACACAGTTGCATGTTTCGTCGAAAGTACTAGATCTATTTCAAGGGTACATGTTCTTTCGTTAATGAAGCTCAGGGGAACCTAGCCATCTTCCAGACTGCTCGGGAGTTCTGATTCACGTCTAAATATATCCCCAGATAGCGCTAAACTACTTTTAGAGCAGAGAGACCCAGCCTTGAACCCGTACATGGTTGTCTCGAGTAAGACTTGACCGTATGCACATCCTGGTCACCCACCCATACCACAATTCAAACACGTTTGAACTCTATCTGATGTATTTGAATCAAAAAGGTCATTCGAGCTCGAGCATACTGATGGACATTTCAAAATCTGCTCCAAATGTTGAAGATGACGCGCGCGCGCAAGCTAACGAGCCCGTAAAGCGAAAATTTGCCAAGTCGAATTTTGCACGGCGTGGATGCCACAGAAAGCGGGGCCGTATCCGGCGAACAGAATCGGATGGCAATGCCGCGTATCTTGAGTGAGATGAGTCATCTGCCGCAGCTTCTCAGGCGGCAGGCAAGAAGTTCGGCTGCGCGAATCCTTTTATCTCTCACTCTCATGCGATTTTGCTTCTCTCAGCCCCACATCTTCGCTCAAGGGATTTGAACCATGAGGATCCTGGAATACTTGCTTCTTTGTAGTCCTCTCTCCGCGGTACTGGCCTTCCAATGGCCCCAAACCCTTCTGTCGTCAGTTAACCCACTCATTGGAACTACCGGAGGGCCGGCGCCAGGCAATTCTGGAGGCATGATTGCTTCCGTTGGCCCGCCCTTCGCTAGCGCCCGATGGGTAGTGCAGACTCAGGACAACCATGTACAGGCAACTCCCTTTAACTATACAGAAGAATATGCAGAGAACGGGACTGTCCACGGCTTCCAGGGTACGCGCCAGCCTGCCATCTGGATGGGCGAAAGCGCCTGGGCTGCTGTTGTGCCAGGAATGACCTCCGGTAACGCCCAGGAAATCATAACTGACTTTGATGAACGAGCATTGCCGAAGATCCCTGGAACTGAATCGTTTGGTGTTGCCCTATACACGGTAGGACTTTCGGTCCCTAATTCGGGTGGTAGTACGATCGACGTTTCGATGAGTGCTACATCCCGAGTGGGCCATTTGCAGTTTACTTTTGAACGAGGTTCAAACTCGACTTTTGTTCCCCATCTCTTCCTCCCAACTACTCGCGCCACGGAAGTCTTCCACACTCCGAGTACATTCCAGGCGATTTTCCCTAATGGAACTGTACAGATCTCGCCTGAAAACAATGAAATCTGTGGCAGTAATATGGAGATGCAGGATATTATCCTCGCACCGCTCAGCATCAAGGAAGCTGCAAGTCATTTTACTGGGTGGTTTTGCGCTGAATTCGACACGCCATTTTCAAGCCATGGAGTTACTCAAGTGGATACCATTTCCGAAAATGCAACGTCGGGAAGCGGACAGCAACTTGGCGCATATGCCCAGTTCGAATTCCCTGGACATTCCAACAAACTTACCGTCAATGTCAAGGTTGCTACATCCCTGATCTCTGCAGATAACGCTAGGAACAATCTCGTCAATGAAACTGGGAAGTCTTTTGCTATCGCCGATACGCAGGCATCTACCGAAAGCGCCTGGGCAGGAAAGGTGGGCAGAATTCAGGTGGAAACGGATGGATCCCCCGAGGCTGAGCAGAACAAAACTGTATTCCTGACGGCTCTTTGGCATGCCATGCAAGTAAGCTACCCCTATCAATTGATTACTTTGGAAACCGACTGATATTTTTTAGTATCCTTATGAGGTGCATGATAACCCTACATCCTCGAATGGTGAACAGTATTATTCCGCCTATGATAACGCTGTCCATGATGGAGAATCATTTAACGGTTATTCGATTTGGGTAGGTCTTGTACTTTTCTCCTTTTTTCCTTTTCTCCGTTTTCGACGATGAGAAAATCCAATGAACTAATTGTTCTCCAGGATGTTTTCCGAGCTGAATGGGGACTTCTCATTCTGATGGCTCCTGAACGCATTCCTTCGATGATCAGAAGTATGCTTCATGACTTTGAGGAAGGTGGTCATTTACCGATGTGGAAGAATATGGTGGGTGAGTATCCTGTTTCACTTGGAACATTGCGCGCCGCGGTTTAATACATTGAGCAGAGACCAATATCATGGTCGGGACGCATGCTGATTCCCTGTTGGCCGAAGCTGTAGTGAAAGGCTTTGGTGCAGGGCTGTCAGACGGGTTCAACCCAACGTTCACTACTGAAGAGCTTACCACTATGTGGACCGCAGCCTGGCAAGACGCTTCTGTCCCTCCTATAAACGACACCACTGTTGTTTACTCTGATCGTCAGGAAGTAAGTAATCGCTTCATGGTGAATATTTTTATTTCTCATGCTCATGTCTTTTGCTAGGGTGTCGATTTCGAGGTGCGCGCAGGGCTCTCGACCTCCTGGGAGGATACTGGTCTCGGGAAAGGATGGGTGGCAAACGATATCCATTCTGAGAGTGCCAGCAGGACGCTAGATTATTCATGTGAGTCACTCAAGAGCCCATGAAACATTATTTACCAACGTCCTCTATAGACGATGACTATGCAGTAGCTATGTTATCTTCACTTATGCCTTCTGAGATCATAGAAGCGCATACTCCAAACCTGGCTGAACTTCAGGCGCAATTCTACGGAAACACTTCGATCAAGAACAATGTCACTACATTCTTGATGGACCGTGCTAAAACGAACCCGTGGGTTTTATGGAACTCGACGGCGTCTGCTCCCGCTCTCACCACTGGAGGGGATCCTATCTTAGGATTTGTTCAGGCGCGTCAAGAAAATGGCACCTGGGCAGGTAGGGATTTTACCTTCTAGTTGCCATTCTGGGCCCAATTTGATATTTTCTTCAATTTATCAGACCCAACTGAAGGGTTCACCGAGGGTGATCGTTGGGTGTACTCACTCGATATCGTGCATGACATCAATGAGCTCGTCCAAAAGCGAGGAGGTAACGCGAGCTTTATTAAAAGTATGAACGAGTTCTTCGATGGCGGCTGGGTAGCCTTCACCAATGAGGTACGTCAATTTTTCCTTCCTTGCCAACTCCATTAATCTCGTTCTAGCCGTCGCATCATACACCATACCTTTACTCTGCAGTTGGTGCACCCACATGGTCTCAGGAGCGAGTGCGCCAAATGGCATCTATCAACTACAACAACACGCCCAACGGCCTGAGTGGAGTAAGACTACTTTTGCTTTTTTTAACCTTGGGAAACGAATCCTTAGACTTGGGTTTTGTAGAACGAGGACTGCGGCCAGATGAGCGCCTGGTATGTTTGGAGTGTAATGGGATTCTACCCGTTGAATCCCATTTCGGGCCTATACGTTGTGGGCGCGTAAGTCATTCAGACGATCAGCTTTAAAAATAACAACCTTAACTTTGTTTCGTTCACAGTCCATTCTTCTCCTCGCTCACCGTTAGCATACCCGTTCCACCGTTTATTCCGTCGAACCACCCATCTATCACCCAAAATCCAAACTTCAATTCGACTACCAACAGTTATGAACTCCGTATCACCGCCACGGGTGCAGAGACAATGCCTTATGTCAAGAGTCTTCGCGTCAATGGCAAAGATTGGGAGAGTCCAATCATCTCCCACGATGATATCCGGTTCGGTGGTACGCTGGAATTCGAGATGAGCGCGACTGCGGAGAGTTGGGGAGGAGGGAGAGGAGAGGCGGCCTAAAACACCACCAGCTCTAATACCTAAAGTGCTTTGGAACCAAATGTGACGGGACAATTATGTAAATTGAATTGTAGGTAGGCCATAGCATCGGTCTAGTTTTTTGTACAGTACGTTCGATTCAGATATGTTATGCAGCTGTGTTGTCGAGTTCAAATATGCTCGTTGAGAAGATTTTATCCCTACATGTAACATGACAGAGAATTGGCAGTCTGCTCAGCTTAAACTGCTAGTAAACTGGCGTCGGAAATCTTCAGGAAAACCCCGAGTTGTCGTTGGTGAGAATGCTGCATAATTTTGGGTAGACAGACATTTGATACAACAGCAACCGCGAAGACTTCGAAGAAAGGGAGAGCGCCTTACTTCCTGTTACCGTCACATCACGTGGTACTATGGTCACCTTCCCCCTCCTTGTACCGCGGTAACCGCCCACCGTGGACAGCTAATCCTCTACCTGGGCGATCGACCAGTACCGGCAAAAGCGGCGAAGATTCTGAGCAGATACTTCTGTTCTTTTGCGGCATTCTATGCTTTATTAATGCTACTGAGCATTTGCTTGGGTGTGATTGACGTTCCTCTTCATCGATGTGCGGGCGGGCCATTTTCCAATTAAGGAGCCCAGACTGAGCACAGACAGGACAGATAGCTGTGAAGATCACTACTGCAATCTTGGCACTTATCGACGAAAAAAGTTGTTATACGCCGGTAGGTCGTGATTCCTCAACATTCCTTGGGCAAACCCACCGCTGAGCGGGGACGACAAGCTAAGTCCGCACTTGGAAAGTCTTCACATCCAAGGTTATCGTTCATGCATCGACTACTGGGTATCTCGTGGATTGATTTCGAACTTCCAGCGATGTCTCATATGTTTATTTTTGGTGCCTTACAATTCGCAATTGGCAAGTCACATAACTACGCTACTGGAGTTTCAGTAATTTCCGTGCTTATACAAAGTACGTCAGGCTCTGAGCCCGCCCCACCGCTCAATTTAGAGGATGGAGCCATGAAGCAATGATGACCTACGAGCGCGTCATTTGAAATTTCCCTGTATGTGCCTATTCTCCGTATTTCGTATAAAAATGGTTCACTTGCAGGTTGAATGAATCAAACAGAATCGAAACCCACAGTAACTTTGAAAACCTTCCCAACTTTTTCCTAATCATCTTTAAACAATCATGCCTCTTTTTGGTGGACACAAGCACAACGACAAGGTATGCATTTAATGACCGACAAGTTTTCTTCATATTTTCTGATAGCCATTATTGCAGAAACACAACACCTTGCACAAAGACGACCAGCTTCAAGGAGCCGGTACTGGTATGACCAATTCGTCTATGGGTGGAGTCGCTACTGCCGACTCGGCTCTCCCACCTGCTCATGCTGGTGGCGGACGTGCTGCTCAGCAAGACATGTACAACCAGTCTGAACGCTATAACAACCAGCCCATGGCGAAGGATGTATGTATTATCATTTTCAAAGAGGCATCTTTTCGAAAACTAATTTCTCGTTCAGTATGGCGCTGGTACTGGTATGACGAATGATCAGACCATGCCCGGAGGCGGGATGGGTATGAGCGATGACGGTTACAAGATGACTCCCGGCAACATTCCACCTTCGTCACATCTGAACACTCAAGCTGCTGGAGGCACTGGACACTCGACAACAGGCAAGGTTGAGAAGGCCATTGGCTCAGTGGTTGGTAGTAATGCCCTCAAAGCTAAGGGTATGCAAAAGGAGATGTAAGTGAAAGAGAGGCTGTCTTTGTCGAGCAGATACTTATTATTGATGTTATCTGCAGGGAAGCCAATGCTTTGAAGACTCAAAGCGCAGAGCTGGCAGAAGCAGAGCGTTTGGAGAGAGAAGCTTTATTGCGTCGTGAACGAGCTATTGCTCATGGTGAGTTTGTACTTGGTATGGGAGCTGCTCCGCTAAACACTCTTTGGTAGGAGCCCACCCTGAAAATCGTCACCTTGGAGGACCTGGAAGTGGTCAAGTTTGAATGTTGAATGAATGAATAAAGGACTTGTAATCTACTATCAAATTGTAATTCTTGTACTATATGAATAATTATCCGTTGGATACCCACTAGCTTTAGCCCAAGTGCAATTCTAAATCACAGTCTGCTACTCGTTTGTGAAAGTTTTGATGAAAGTAGCTCGAGTCACGTGTCACTTCATCTTTTCTTCACTTATCTTCCAATTGGTATCCTTGCTTCCCAATGGACGGACGGGCTCCTCGGTGCGTGAAATGAACTCTTTTCACCCATCTCATATTCATTCGATGCGTCTAGAGTAAAAAATCGCGCCCCGGCTGCAATCCAAATCACCGCAGAGCAACTCTTGCGGGAAGCTCAAGAACGTCAAGAGTCTGCGTTTCGCGCGCCAAAACAGCGCGTCGAGGATTTTGAGGAACTAAATGAATATCGGGGAAGGAAAAGGAAGGAGTTTGAAGAAAGAATCCGAAGGACGAGAGGCAGTATGTGCGTATATATGAGCTTCCTAACTGAACGAGCTATTGACCAGTTTACTCAGCAAAGAATGGCTTCAATACGCCAATTGGGAAGCCTCACAGAACGAATTTGCTCGGTCCAGGTCTGTCTACGAGCGTGCCCTCGATGTCGACCCCCGTTCAATCCAACTATGGCTTTCGTATACCGAAATGGAGCTGAAAAACCGGAATGTTCAGCACTCCCGAAATCTCTTTGACAGAGCGGTTACATTATTACCTCGTGTGGACCAACTATGGTACAAGTATGTCTACCTTGAGGAATTATTGCAAAACGTTAGCGGGGCTCGACAAGTATTTGAGCGATGGCTAGCTTGGGAGCCAGACGACAAAGCATATCAGGCTTATATCAAGATGGAGGAACGATACCAGGAACACGATCGGGCATCAGCTATATACGAGCGTTGGATTGGTGTTAGGCCGGAACCCAGAAACTGGGTCAAGTGGGCCAAGTTCGAGGAAGAGAGAATGAGAACTGACAAAGCCCGCGAGGTTTTCCAGGCCGCTTTGGACTTTTTCGGCGACGATGAGGAGCAGGTGGAGAAGGCGCAAGCAGTCTTTGGGGCGTTTGCAAGGATGGAGGTTAGATGCAAAGAGATCGAGAGGGCCCGAGTGATTTACAAAGTGCGTATTTTTCCTCTTTTTTTTTTTCCTTACTTACACGGCGAGTGTCCCAGTTTGCACTTTCGCGTATACCTCGTTCCAAGTCGGCCTCCCTTTATGCCGCTTACACTAAATTTGAAAAGCAGCACGGCACCCGAACTACACTCGAATCTACTGTGCTTGGCAAACGGCGTATACAGTACGAGGATGAGCTCTCCCATGACGGACGCAATTATGATGTTTGGTTCGACTTCGCGAGGTTGGAAGAGGGTGCTTACAGGGATTTGCGCAGCGGTAAGCTCCTTGAGCGATGGTTGGATAATGTATTGACTGATGAGCATGTTACAGACGGATCGGAAGAAGAGGAATTGGAAAAATCAATAGGAAGGGTTCGGGAGGTATATGAAAGAGCTGTCGCACAGGTTCCCCCGGGAAACGAAAAGCGACATTGGAGGAGATATATTTATCTATGGCTGGACTATGCTCTGTTTGAAGAGATCGAAACGAAGGTGAGGCAGAATGGTTTACGTTCGAACGAGTACTAATTCATATTCTGTAGGATTACAATCGGGCGCGTCAGATATACCAAACAGCCATCTCCCTTGTCCCGCATAAACTGTTCACATTCGCAAAATTGTGGATTATGTTTGCCAGGTGAGTTTCCCTCCTGGTACTCCTTATCAGACTCAGTGACATTGGCTAGGTTCGAGCTCCGCCGTTTGGACTTGAACGCCGCACGTAAAATCTTAGGAAACGGCATTGGTTTATGTCCAAAAGAAAAGTTGTTCAAGGGATACATCGAGCTCGAAACCGATGTATGTTCCTTCCCTCTCATCGCTGTGATATTGTTTTGACCGCCTTTGGCTCGGCTTCAGCTCCGTGAATTCGACCGCGTTCGAAAGCTGTACGAAAAATACCTCGAGTTTGATCCATCAAACTCAACGACATGGATCTCGTACGCCCAACTTGAATCCCAGCTTGCTGATTACCCAAGGACACGCGGTATATTTGAATTGGGCATTTCTCAATCTGCGTTGAGCATGCCGGAAGTGCTGTGGAAGGCGTATATCGACTTCGAAGTTGAGGAGGGAGAGAGGGAGAACGCGAGGGCATTATATGAGCGGCTGACAAGTCTTAGGTATGTAGTGACCTTCGGACATTCGGCTTATGGTGATCCTTCCTTACTTTGTCTCTTCACAGTGGACATGTGAAAGTGTGGATTTCGTATGCTCTATTCGAAGCGGAGCCTATCGCTCTTCCGAGAGCTGAGCGGGAGGATGAGGACGAGGTAGGCACTGATTCCCTTCTCTAGTCAGGGTATCTACTTATTCGATTTGGGACTATGCAGGAAGAGGAGGACGAAGAGAAGGAACAAAAAATGGTACCCGGCGACCCTGAACGCGCCAGGCAAGTGTTTGAAAGGGCATATAAGGAGCTGAAGGTGAAAGGATTGAAGGACGAGGTACGCTTGCCTATCACTGTTAGTCTTTTCTTGGACTAAAATCACCGCCCTGGACATAGCGCGTGGCTCTACTGGAAGTCTGGAAAACCTTCGAGTCTACTCATGGCACTGCAGATGATGTGGCCAAAGTCAATGGAATGATGCCAATTGTGAGCAAGAAACGACATGTCGATCAAGAAACTGGACAGATGGTTGAAGGTATATGAGTTCTGATTTTATCTTGCCTGCATTCTCTAACATCTGACACTCTGCTACAGACTGGGATCTCGTATTTGCGGATGACGAGCGCGAGAACAATCCTGCGTCATTCAAGCTGTTGCAGATGGCACATGCTTGGAAGAACCAACAGAAATCCGCCGCCACCGCAGTGGGTGGGGGGACAGCTTCTTCTGTACCACCACCTTCTTTCGTTCCTTCAGCTCCGAGAGCCACTAATGGTGCAGAGGCAGGAGATTCTGACAAGTCTGCAGCACCCAGGCAAAAGGATAGCGGCGATGGTGAGGACGATGCTATGAGCGACGTCGCCAGTTCGGATGGGGATGATTGAAGTTTATCTGTTGGTATCCGTGTCTGCGCGATGTAAATGCGAATGTACTTTTGTTACGATCTGTCGTATTGGTATTCATAGAAAAGAATATAAATTCGGGCGCGGACGAATTGCATTTAAATTGGCATTCTGGCGATCAGGGTCGTTTAGGCGCCCATCTTATGGCAGGTTCCGCCGTTTGTTCAAGTTTTCGTTCGGTACGTCCATCATCTCCAGGTCACCAGCCTTTCTTTTTTCGTTCTCTTCTTCACACTCTTTCCAAGTTATTTATCTATTTAACTTGACCGAAAACACCCTCTTCCAACAGTCTTTACGCGTCGTGACAGCGTTGGACACTTTGTCGCGCACGGTTCGAAACTTAAGACAGGGTTAACTAGGGCACAAACTTCGGAGCATTTCATCATGTCTGACAATTCCACCTCTAATCCACCCGACTTGTCGTCGCCTCGTCTCAAAGCTGCTCTCGCCGTTCTAGGGGTCCTGGGTTTTATTGGAGTAGGAATCATCATCTGGTGGACTATGCGACTCAAGGTCAAGGACAGACTGCCTTTTGGAGAGGTAGACACCGCTGAAGCAAATACAACTTCACCGGCACGCAATAGAAATAGCGAACGGGAAAGTATAGGTGGCGGAATAGTCAGCGTACTTCGAAGCGGCTCGACTTCCCTCAAACGTTCCTTATCCTCGACTCTTGCTTCAACAAAGACCAGATCCAAGTCCATAGCTGCGAAAATTACGCCTTTCAACCCAAATTTGCCAAGTGCGCTTGATTCAACTAAACTGCATGAGGGAGATGGGCCCAGGTGTGTTTGGACCCTGAATTAGACCATTCTGTGAATTCGTATTGATTGCTACTTTTTTTTTTTCGTAGGTTTGTTCATACTCCAGGGGCCAATATGAGAATAGCTACGCGGCTCAGTAATGGCGTTTGGCAGTTTAGTGAGCCCGTAAGAGGGGGATTAAGTTCGGTAAGTTCAATAACTTGCTTCATTTCCATCCTCCGCCCGACTTTTTTTTTGTTTCAATTAATTCGTATGTATCCGTCAGTTTCTGTATACTCACCCCCTCGTTTCAAAGGTCAACTCACTTCCAAACGTATCTCAAGCTTCTTTACTGCTCAACCAACAACCTTCCCCCTATCTTTCACCTATAAGTGCTCGGCCTTCGCCTACTACTGCAGACCCGTTCTCTGACAGCTATGCTTCCAATGCGTACCTTACTTCCCCGATATCACCTATCTCCCCAATTGAAAATCCCTTTCGCGACGATAGAATGCCGAGAAGACAGGGGACAGCGGACTCCGCTCAATCTACTGTCCACTCAACTGACACTCATGCCAACAAATACCCCTCTTCTCGCCCCGCCCGTGGTCGCGCTGGTACGCTCCCTCCTGGCTCTGTCTATCGTGGTACGATATACGATCTGGAGCGAGCCGAACGTGGGCCTCCGTTGGTTCCCGCTGGTATTCACGAGTTGGAGGAGGACATCCTGAAGAAAAAGGGTACTCCTTTACCTGTTATAGAATCGGAGTTAATGAGGAGAGGACTACGGAATTCGGTTGGGTCTGCTGCCTTACTCAATGCTGGTTCGAGTGGTGCAGATAGTAATGCAGGTGCGTCGGGGTTGATACGGAAAAAATCGAGTGATACTTTGGCGACGTTCGGCGGTAAAGGACTCGGCCGACGTCCGTCAGAAGGTTCTGCGGTCCTGCTGGGAGGAACTGGACCTGTCGGTGTTAGTCGCAATCGCAGCCGTACCATGGGTATTGGACCGAGAACGACGACGTATCACCCCGATCTGGATGAGGTGATTAATATCTCACCTGCTAGGGAGAGAAGGGTGGCGGATGTTGCCCACGGTGCATATCAAGCAGGTCCGGAGCCAGCGGAGGATGATGATCAAGACACAGTTGAAGGACAACCACAGGAAGTTGGCGAACTGGATGCTCTCTCAACACCAGTTTCAGGCGGAATCCGACATGGTCTTTCGCCTTATCGCGTATCGGAGGCATTTACCTCCACAATAGGCCACGGAAGTCTTTCTACTGCTCATGCTTCATCTGATAATCAAGAACGCGATAATCCAAGTCGTTCACGTTCCTCTCACCTACCACAACCTTCTGTTACCTCCACCTTCACTACCGCGACTTCGCTCTATCCCCATTCCGTGGGGACTACCAATCATCCTTCCACAGTCACGGTAAGCGGGGGCGGAACAATTTTCCTCGGCTCAATGGCCAGCCTGGGGCAATTTTCAACACCGAGGCCGAGTTTCAGTGATGGAACGCGACCGGAGCCCGAACCTCCACTGCCTCCATTGCCATCCAAGTACTCTCGATATCAGCAACCTCTGTCAAGTCCTGATCCCGATTTGCTTGAACCGCCGGTGTCACCTACAACGATGTACCCCTACTCACCTACGTCTACCACATTCACCCATTCTGCTTCTGCGACCCATACGAAGAAGTGGGACGGCTATGGTTATGGCGGTGAACTGGGGAGTGAGATACACGGCTATGGATTCTCAGAGTACAATCCTGATGTAGGATTAGGTATCGATGACTTTGACGCTGCGGACGAGTCGATGTATGGACACACGTTCGAGGACGAGGACACTACACTGACTCTTACGCAACAAAGAGTGACTAGGGAATGGGAACGGAATGGAGGTGAAGAAAGGGATGTTGAGAGAGCGAGTGTCGATATAGTGGATATACCGGATTTACCACCCCCAGAGTATATGTCGCCAAGAAAGCAAAAATTCACGTCTGCGTCTGGCAAGCATAGATCATAGTACATCGCGGAGGATAAAAAGTAGAGGTGAGAGGCGTGGCGTGTGTCCCTTTTTTTGCGAATGAAGCTGACCGGCGGCGGTACAGAGAGGCTAGATTGGAGCAGTTATACGCGAAGATGCGTTTTCATCGGTGTATGAGCTCGCCACCTAGGGTGGCTTTGCCTTTGGTGTTCTTGGTTTTGGTTTTGTGGTTACTATTTCATGGGCTCGGCATTCACAGATCAGTTGCATTATCAGATGTTCATTTTTTTTAGTTCTGCTAAAATTTTGTTGTTTGCCACGTTATCGGTTTTGCTTTCGTTTTTTCCCAATTCGTAAATAGGAATTCTCAACGACACTTACGGCAAGTACTGTAACCTCGTACCGGTTTTCGACTTGCGTGAATATATGCGTGTAAAATATTACTTTCATGAGCATGTGCGATGGCAGAATTCGTTCGCGAGTATATACACTAGAACTACGACAATGTAAAGGAAATTAGGCAGACGTAAGGGCGTCGATATATACTACCCAAATGCAAAAACAGAAACTGTGATGTGCTGTTTCTCGATCCCTCCCTCACCACGCATTGTAACGGTAGCCATTGTCCTGCATACGGAAGGGGTGATGAACAGGGTGATGAACATACCCGTAGTAAGAGTCGTCCCGTCGAGAATAGATCATTGCCGAAGGGGTCGAATGGTAGGAGGATGAATATGATTGATATGAATGATAATCGTATTCGGAGTGTGGGACTTCTCGTCGTATGCATGAGCTCGAGTGGAGGCCCATGGAGTGGGGCGGGCCAAGTTCACTTGCAGAGGGGAGCGGAACGGACTCTAGATACCTCGGGTGAGAAGCATGAGTGTTGTACTCGTTGTATGCGGAACGACTAGAAGATCCCCAGCCCTGATTGTCCGCGTACGAGCCTGCGTGGCTAGATGGTGAGATGGATAATGTATACAACGAACGAGGCCAGGACTCGGCATTCCGGTGTGAGACATAAGATTCGTTTGACGTGTGGGAGCAGGAGGCTGCGAGAATAGAGACGTTAATGTCCAGCTCGAAGCAAGTTCTAAACGACTTACACTGTCTATCGTCATCGTCTGCAGACTGGGCTCGAGCATTTTGAAGACCGCGAGCGGCATTCTGGAGTCGCGTCAGGCTGGTGTATCTGTAAGCTGGGTCAACACATTTTTCAAAGGCTGACAGCAAGCTACACAAACCGATTCTTGGCTGACAGACCAGTTTTGCCAGGGAAATACGTTCTTACAATCTTCTTCCAGCATGTTCCGAGTTCATTTACAGCGTCAAGCAGCATTTGGTCCTGCTCTTGGCTCCACCCCGTACGATCGATAGATGGGTCCAAAGTATCTGTCCAACGCTTGGCACATTCTGGCCGTATAAACAATCAATATAAATACACGGGAGTTTGAAAAACCAGAGGTCAACTAACGATCGCTGTTTCGACTGTGCACCATTCTCGCCACCTTAGACCATCTGAAAAACACGGTGTTAAATGGCAAAACTCGATAGTTGAACGAAAAGATGAGTTTACTTCGTCCCATACTTTGCGACAGCATTCATGAGCTTGGCATCTTCTTCAGCGGACCAGACTCCTCGAACAATGTCAGCAGCCATTCGCGCGAACCATCGTTTTCGACAGTCCTTGTTTGTCCGACCAGGAACATGAGTGGCTATTGCGAACCATTTCGATGGGTTTGGATTTCCGGGTTCCTCTGAAATAATCGGGAAGATATTTAGCAAAAGCTCAACAAACTTCAGTTAGGGGAAATATCTACCTTTCCTCACAGCAGCGCGAAGAAGGTCATCTTCCTCGGGAGTCCAAGGCCGTCTTTCTCTCGAAATCATGCTCAAAAAATCTCGCGATTGCGACAATGGAAAGGAAATAGGTCTGAGTCCTGATAAGAGGAGTCGTCTAGTAAATAAAGCAACTGACTAGGAATAGGTTACGGGCCCCGCTCCGTTCGACCGCATCCAATAATCGAAATTTCAACGGTCATCGCAATCTCTTAAAATGCATTTTTCTGCGCCAGGCCCGCCAGGTTCCGCCCAAGAACGGCGGAATCACTCTGAAACAGCTGATACCACCAATTGGCAACGGAGTTTCTATCCATGGGACCTTGTTCAATCACGATCAGGGTGAATATTTGAAATTTCTCGACTACATCCTCCGTCGGTATCGTTCCTAAACCGCCGGCAGCTGCGGCAACTCGACAGCATCTTTCAGGGCCTCTTTCAGGGCATCTTTCACCCTTCTCTGCGGTATATCTTGAGAGTTGAAGCCCGTGCTTTGGACCTCTTGGGACTGGTTTGTCTCATCAACTAAGTTGATGGGTTTGGCGCCATGAGGGTTTTTAGCGTTTCCACTATGATGCCAGCACTTCTATGCACAGATGGTGTTTTCCGTAAAATTCGGAAGCGTCTTAAAAATACGTTGTGAAGCCCAGGCGAATTAAATATAATTTAGCCTGGCAGGCTGGGAGTCAGTCAGCAACATGAGGATCTGCAGCTCTGAAAAAAGAACGGATCCAGACCCAATCGGACATGCAAGAGAACAGGGAGTATGAATGGCATAGCCGCATCACTAGGACTTCGTATTGAGTTACCTGAACAGACACATATCCAGCGTGCAAATCCTTAAAAGCTACCATCAGTAGGGATCCGTGAACTGTCCCCGAGGCCGAGAAGCCCTCAACCAAGAAACGTGGCTCAAGTGTTGAATACCGAAATTACCTTCCCCGGATATGCTTCAATTGTTGACCCTTCCGAAAGGACACCAAGGATACGCCAACAGAAAACAATTTACAGTAAAGCACAAAAAAGTAATCAAATCATGCTTCAGAATTTCAATGTCAGAAACGACAATGAAAGGCATCACGATCCAAGCGGATGCCTGCAACACGAGCTGCTTACTTGTTGCGACCCTTTCAGATTCTCTGAAGACTAGATCATGGTTGCATAGAGATCAAGTGTTGTACAAATGGGGAGATAAAATGGCAGACTGCCTACAATTCAACATGCTCTATGTTCTCATTTCGGCGTAAAGCACTTTTGGATCGATAGCCGGTGGATTTTTGGGTCCACGCTCCTCTCCCTCCTCCCCAGTTCTCTGCGTTCTCGCTCATCTCAAACTCCAGCAAGCTACCGTACCGGATGTCATCGTGAGATATAAACGGGTCTTCTTTATTTTGACCATTGACGCGAAGACTCTTGACGTAAGGCTTGGTCTCGGCACCCGGAGCGAGGATACGAAGAACAAAGCTGTTAGTGGATGGATTGTAGTGCGGATTTTGGGTAATTGACCAATGGGTTGGGGGAATGAATGATGGAACAGGTAGATCCACCCTCAGGGAAGAAAAGAAGGGACTGTGAACGAGACAGAATTAGGGTTACTCATTTGAAAATTGGTTACGATGATATACTCACGAGCCCACAACGTATACACCTGAAACGGGGTTCACCGGGTAGAATCCCATGGCACTGAAAACATACCATGCGCTCATCTGGCCACAGTCCTCGTTCTATTTACAACAAGTCAAGTTCAAATTCGCTTGTGGCTGAAAAAATTGTAATCTTACCCCGCTCAAGCCGTCAGGCGTATTGTTATAGTTGATTTGCGCCATTTCGCGCACGCGCTCCTGGGTATATGAAGCTGCACCGGCCAATGCGTAAAGGTATGGCGTATGATGGGCCGGCTAGAACGAAATCAATGTAATTCCAGGGAAAGCTTAATCGGCCTACCTCATTGGTGAAATCGACCCAGCCACCATCAAAGAACTCGTTCAAACTTTTAACGAAGCTCTCGTTACCTCCTCGCTTTTTGACAAGCTCGTCGACATCATGCACAAAAGCGAACGAGTACACCCAACGATCGCCCTCGGTGAATCCGTCAGTTGGGGCTGATGAATTAGGGATATATGAGATCCTCGGAGATGCAAGCCATAATTAAGCTACCCTACCTGCCCAAGAGCCGTTTTGTTGTCGTGCCTGTACAAATCCCTTGATGTCTTCTCCTCCAGTGATTACAGCAGGAGACGAAGCCGTCGCGTTCCATACTGTCCAAGGGTTTACTGTAGCACGATCGTTCAAAAACGTCGTAACGTTTTTCTTGTCCGACGGATTGCCATAAAACTGCGTCTTGAGTTCGGGCAAGTTGGGAGTATTCGCCTCGATAATGTCCGAGGGAATAAGTGTAGACAATACCGCCACAGCATGGTCATCGTCTACATGGGATGTCAGCAAAAGATATTTTACAGACAAAATGGCATACACGCATAATCCAACGTTCTGCTGACACTCTCAGAATGAATATCATTTGCTACCCACCCTCGCCCGGAGCTATGTTGCTCGAAGAACGTCGACAGCCCGGCCCGGACCTCGTAATCGACACCCTGGAAAAAGACAAGGACATGAGCGTTGACTGGTTACGATGAAGTGATTAGTTACCTCTTCACGATCCGAGTAAACAACGGTGGCATCATCTACAGGAGGGACAGAAGCATCTTTCCAGGCTGCTGCCCAGATAGTGGTAAGCTCTTCGGTGGTAAAAGTCGAATCGAACCCTTTTGAATCTCCGGCACCGAAACCTTTTAGGACAGCTTCCGCCAGCAGAGAATCAGCATGCGTTCCGACCATGATATTGGTCTCTGTCAAGGACTTAAGCTGCAACGTCCCGTATACAAAGCGGACACGTACCTATCATATTCTTCCACATTGGTAACCAGCCACCTTCTTCGTAATCTTGAAGCATACTTCTTATCATCGAAGGAATACGCTCAGGGGCGAGCAAGATTTGAAGTGCCCATTCGGCTCGATAAGTGTCCTAGGAGTTCCGTAGGGTGAAAGTATAACCGAACAAGCAATTCAGTCCATCGAATTTTTTCACACCAAGCCTGGAACAAGGAGAGAAAGTCCAAGACTTACCCAAATTGAATAGCCGCTATACGATTCACCCCCGTGGACAGAATCATCATAAGCGGAATAATAATGCAGAGCTTCAGAGGAGGAAGGGATAGGTTCATGCACTTCATAAGGATACTACAGAGAAATATCAGTCAGAATTCAAATCGACGCCGCGAGAGTAACCTACTTGCATAGCATGAAAGACACCCGTCAGAAATACAGTTTTGTTCGATTCAGCTTCGAGAGATCCATCTGTTTCTATTTGGAATCTTCCAACCTTTTCGGCCCAGGCATTTTCGGTAGCTGCCTGCGTGTCCGCGATTGCAAAGGCACCCTCATTCTCAACGACAAGATTGTGTTTCGCCTGATCTGCGGAGATCAGGGAGGTTGCAATCCTGACGTTGATTGTAACAATGTTGGATTGAGCGGGGAATTCAAATTGAGCATAAGCGCCAACTTGTTCTCCGCTTCCCGACTTTGCCTTTTCGGAAACATCATTCGCTAGAGTGACTCCGTAGTTGGAAAATGGTTGATCAAATTTAGCGCAGTACCACCCGGTAAAATGACTAGCAGCCTCCTTGATACTGTTGGGTGCAAGAATCCAATCTTGCATCTCAGTATTGCTGCCACATATTTCATTATCGTCAGGGGATATCTGGACTGTGCCATTAGGGTAGGTCGTCACAAACGTATTGGGGTTATGGAAAATTGTCGTCGCACGCGTGGTGGGAAGAAAGAGATAAGGAGAAACGAACAGATCTGAGCCCCGCTCAAAAGTAAACTGGAAATGCCCCACTCGAGAGCTGGCACTCATCGAAACGTTAACCGTACTGCCTCCCGAACCAGGGAAAGACAGTCCAACCGAGTATAACGCAACCCCAAACGTTTCACTCCCAGGGATCTTTGGCAAAGCTCGATCATCAAAAGCAGTTTTGATATCACTGGCATCCCTGGAGGTCATTCCCGGCACAATTGCGGCCCAAGCGCTTTCGCCCATCCAGATGGCTGGTTGGCGTGTACCCATGAATCCATGGACGGTTCCGTTCTCCTTGTAAGATTGCGTATAGTTGAAAGGAGTCGCAGAAACATAGCTGTTCTGATTCTGTGCTACCCACCTGGTGCTCGCGAAGGGCGGACCAACGGAGGGAATCATGCCTCCAGAAAGGTTTGGTTCCGGTCCAGCAGATCCAATAAGTGGGTTAATTGATGATAGAAGAGTTTTGGGCCATTGATATGCTAACGCCAGATACAAGGGGCTACAAAGAAGCAAAGACTCAAAGGCCTTCATGGCTCAAGCCCTCGAGCAAGGTATGGGCAAAGCAAAGAAGCAGAGGAAAAGCGGGGTGACACTGACATGACAGCGGTTACTCATGCATCAGCTGATCGTGGTATGGAAAATGCCGAGCACTGACATATTGGGAATGTGTCAAAGCTGGATCTCTCGTGTCCCGAACTTGACATCTTTGCAGCGAGTACCACTTATAACTTTTATACGAGACTCATTAGATTTTGCAAAGATTCACTCCCACTAGGAATATGATCAGAGATAGTCATGAGAAATAGATTTTAATGCACTACAGTACGCATTACGCAAACAACTAAAAATGCGATCTAACAGCACAACACCATGAAAATAGCACAATCAGAACACGCTGCTCATAAAAGCAGTCCAATTGCACTTGCAGCCCCAATTCCTAGAGCTACCATCAGCCCTGGGATCAGCTCTCGAAGCCCAACAACACCGCTCGCACTTCCTTTACTCGAGCTCCCAATTGGCAGACTTCCATTGCGGCCATTCGATGTCGCCAGCACTGAAGGATCAACCGTGGCTGTATTCGCAGTTCTCGTTTCAACTGTGGTAGCAAAAGTTGTCGAAGCGGCACCAGCCGACTCAGTTGATTCATCTGTAAGGAAGACCAAAACTGCACCAGGTGCTGGGACTGGTACGGAGCATATTTGAGCGTTTTGATCGCAGGAAATAGTTTGTATGGTCTCAGTTCCTTGAAGTCTGCCGTCAGAATCAAAGTTTCCACCGAACGTCTGAAGCGGAGATCAACTTTCGGGGATAATTGGAGATCAGTTGCATACGAACCTGGCCTGCCCAAGTATAACCACCTTTCTGCGATACCGACGAGGCAGTCAGATATCTACATTCATTAAGTCAGCCTATACACGTGCCTGATCTATAGACGTACTCACTTAACCTTCACCTGCGATGGGGTGCTAACTGACTGTCCCGTCTGACCACCCCCAATCTGTATGTTAGCGGTATAATTGCTATTACCAGACGAATCCGACAAAAAGTTGATCAGAACCATCCGGGCAGGTTGACCATTCTCGTAAATAACATAGTTCGGCGTATAGATGCTCTGATTCTCTGCACCGACTTCAAGTACCTGGGAGAGGTTGGATGGACCAAGTGCTTCAGCGATGACCATGGCTGAGTAGTACACAGGCCCGACCGTCCATTGTCGGAAAGTCGATTGATTGGTTGGAGGGGCTAAGAGGCCTCAGCATGAGGTCGCATGGAAGAGCACTAGTGACGTACGGATGAAAGGCTAGAAGGAGTAGAACGATTAATTCACCGTTCACTGACGGTATGCATCTGACTTACGTTGTAATATACGCTCTCACCACCAACGTGGAACATGGCACCCGAAAAATTCGACGCAGCCATAAGCAGTCCATAGTCCAAACCCCACAGCGCAGCGCCAAACACGTCACTAATTCCCGCAAATCCACCTGCAATTTTGATCATGAAACTCTGAAAGACGGACTTACTCGTAAGACAAGTAGGAACTGACCGCAAGAAGCTGTATTCGTCTCGAACATAATGAAAGGTTTCCCTTTCTGTTGCGCAAAATTTGTCGAGTTGAGATACGGTTGAACAAGACTCTGAGCGGAAGTGTGCATAAGGTACGTCGGCCATAACTCAGTAACATTCCTTGGTGTGCCTATACCAAATTCCGCGAAACAGTTGTCGGTTGGGTAGCTAAGGGAATAGAGATGTAATATATTCCATTCTTAACCTGAATCACAATATTCAGCACTTACTGCTCAACACTCAACCAAGCAAGGTTCGAATGGAACGTATCCACGATCCCTGTGTCCCAGACTTGTTCAGGGGTCCAGGTACCAGCTGTTGAAGTCGACATTGAACAGCTCACGTCCAAAAACGGTGAAAGGACTCACAAACACTAGGTACGAGAAGCAAGTCCTGCGCGACTGACAGATCTGGTGTTTGGGACATGTCGTTAACGAGGCTTGCTATTTCCCCAAAGTAATCAAACTGCGAGTAATTCGATGGGCGATGTCCATGTGCAGCTAAAAGATTATCGATATTAAGCGGGTTGTAAACCTCTGGAGATGTTCAAAATATTACCATACAGGTCTGGTTCATTACCAGCTTGGACACCAATCAGGTAGTCTCCCAGGATTGTTTGCCCGGATTGCGCGATCTCAAGGCGGAAATTGGACGAATCATTGAACGGGATGCCTGGCAAAGAGAAATTCAGATATGAATGAAATATCTCCAACAATAATTGAAACCTCACCGATAAACCAGCGAACATTTATGAAATCTGAAATATTTCTCATCATGTAAAGTAGATCCGGCGTGAACACGAGAGGAGGGGTCTGGGTCTGCAAAACGAGGGTATCGACATCTCAGAGATTCAAGGCGTGCACATATGAAAGACCAACTGGATTTGTGACCCCATTTAGATCCTTTTCTAAAACTTTACCGTTATCCAGACTAGGAACCTGGGAAGCTGTATCTTGCGAGTTTCCTCCGACGCGAACGCGAACTGCCCCTGCTCTCTGTTGAATGGTGGCCAGAAGATTTAAAAATGGAACTTGTAGCAGGGTCCTTTAACATCGTCAGGAAGTTCCGGATGGTAGGTGCTACTCAACCACTGACGAGTTTTTTCCCACTGCACGTCCATGAAGAGCATATATTAGCCTAAACCTCGTCCAACGCGGTCGGGACACTCACAAACTTGATTCGCGACAGACATCTCGATCGAGAAGCCCAAGAAAGCGCCGGACTGCGTAATCGACATCCCCGGAGGGTTAGCTTGAATATTGAAACTCAAAGAAAGTTGAGGCAGGGGATTCGGCAGCGCTGGAGGGTCCAGTGTTGTTGGGTTGTAAGCCGCCGCGCCAGTGTATGAGGCCGCATCAGCTGAGGACGTTGAAAATGGGTTTTGGCCCGGAGCGTAATACACTGTGACTGCTTTTGCTGGCAGAAACTTCAGACCAAAGCAGAAGAAACTAATGATAAGAAAAGCAAGGAAGCCCGGGTTGGTGCTGGAGGCCCAGCTGGCCATGATAAGGAGCTCAAAGCTGGTAAGCTGAAGGTAGATGGTAACAAAGAAAGGAGGGGGAAGGGCAGTTGGTTGGGCATTCTGATGGCGATCAAGCAGCAAATTACGACTTTGAAGACTTGAATGACGTTGATTCGAAGAAATTCTAAATTAGGAAATCGCTAATGCTGCGGTGGCTATTAATAAATCATATATTTAGCCTGAAGTGCCTGAACATTCGATATACATTATCAAAGAAATTCAAATACTGCTTGTATAACTCAGGGAATATCGTCCAGTAAATTATTCGGAAATCGGTCTGATAAAATCGCCACCAGGGTCTGAAAGTTCTCAAATGCAAGCTTAGGCTGTCGGGGCTCTCACTGGGAGTAGCGGAACTAGCGAAACAGCGGAACTCTCACTGGGAGTAGCGGGACTAGCTAAACAGCGGAATGACACCGACTTGACGCAGGATGGATATGTTGCACGTCCTCCCGGTGTTTGACATCTTGCGTGACTTCTTGTTCCTAACTTGTATCCTCCCGTAAACGTGGCTATGTAGCATATCGGCCATACAAACATGGACTGAAGTAGTGTTTGGTACAAGAGTACGATAGCGAAAGGGTATCTTTTGGATTCAAAATGCAGCAATTATTCTGCGTGATTCGTGAACTATTAGGACAGAGGAAGAGTCTGAATAGAGGCTAGGAAGAAAGTTGTAGTGGTTGTCACGGTAAAACTGCCTTCATCTGCCAAGGAGAGTGAGGAAGGCGAATAACACGAATCGTTACTCCACATCAGTGAATTGCGACGTCGTCCACGAGATACAAACCCATGGAAGTGTTTCTAATCTCTTCACGGACTTTGAGCAAGGGATGACAGGTCAAAACCTTCGGGGGAGTCAAAACTAATCTCGCCATCGATGACCAGACCCAACCCTCTGACACCATTCCACCAAGCTCCAGCGTCTACAAGAGCCTTACCTTTTTGCTTCACCTTGGGCACAGATAATACAGAATTATCGGCGCAACGAATGAGTAAAGCTTGATCCGGTTTAGAATAACGCGCTCGCCCTGGACAAGTCGGTGCCCAGGGGGGCAGAGGTGAAGTATACACGGACGGTGAGTGAATTTGGACTGAACTAATGGGATGCAACAATGCGGTGAGTGAACGCTGTAAATCAAATTCAGTTAGACGGACCGTTCAGAATGGGAAAGCAGGGAAAGGCATCACCTGGTGAGATATCGCTCGATGCATGCGTACGATGGATTCGGCAGTCATTTGAGTGAAATTAAGAGCAGCATGTTCGATTGTTATCGTGGGGGCAGGTTTGGCATATGCTGCGTCTGACTGGGGCACAGAGACCGCCTTGCCATCCAGCATGTCTTGGAGAACAGAGACAAGCAGTTGTCCACCCTCACCGGCCAGTTTATCTCGCAGGTCCGAGTAAAAAGCACTTTCTGGCATGTCCTGAAAAACGTTGAACTCGTAAGAATAAGGAATTAGGTGCAAGACACATACGACGGTTCGCTTACCCCATATTGGGCCTGCATCAATACCTTGGGTTCTAGGTAGCATGTTGATTACACAAACGCCTGTCTCCTCTTCGCCGTTTAGAATGGCATGTTGGATCGGCGCAGGGCCTCGATATGCCGGGAGAAGGGAAGGATGAACATTGAGTCGACGCTCCGGGGCAAAAAGTTTAAGCATCTTGAGAGGTATTATACGACCAAATGATGCCGTTATCAGAATATGGCGAGAGGATGGTGAATCTGTAAACCGTGAAAACGGCAGCGGAAGCTAATGAAAGCAACCATGAGTTGAAATTAATCAAGACATTAAATTATACCTACCGTCCAATCTTTGAATTCCGACTTTGAGGAAGGAATTAATTGTACGGGCAGTTCTAGAGAATGTCCCAATCTTTTGAGCGGTGCTGAACGAAACGATTAGCCTCGTGAAGTCGTCTACGTATCAGAGATACTCACAGACTGAGAGCCTTGACCCTCGGTCAACTTTTTGGTCAGGATGAGTAGCCAAGTGTATCTCTTCCCATACATTTGAGCGCTAATGATAGGCCGTAAGCTTTACGATGGATTTCCATTAAAGTGGGAAATAAAAATCTGGTAAAGCACGTACATGAAGTTCTTGCAGCACAAGACAGGAAAATTCATCGCGTCCCATGAACAGTATCTTGAATTTGTCGGACAGGGAGACTTGCGAGGTGCTGAAAGCCTTTTTTCTAATGAATGTATCGCATTTGGGCCAAAAAACAGATTTTGGAAGACGACATATTGGCTGCCAGTGCATGGAAAAATGAGAGAGGCTAATAGGCGCCCATGACACAGAGAGGTTTGAGTTGATGATTCTCACGTTCCGACTGATTGAGTTACTCCCCGATTCTCATGTTCCGACTTACGAGTTACTCCCCGACACAAAACAGTCCCAGACATTACTAGCATGAATACTAGTCCCAGCCCGAGAAGGATCGATTCGAGGTATGAACCAGATATCAAGATTCTCCCGAAAAGCTTAATTGCTGTTTTTTTAACAGAGCGTGGACAAATGTGGGTTGTATACAGAACCTCTTTTCAAATGAATGAATGGAAGCTGAGATCGGAAGGGCGCCCCGAAACTTTGCAATATATTGATTTTGGCATTCTTCAAGCTGTCCGCTTTGTACTATATAAGCCACTCCTGTGACCGCGGTAGATTACATCCGGCGCCGTCGTGGCGACCTGGGGTCACGGCTACCCAAAATTTCCTTCCTTCTATCACCTGCATTCGTTCTAGACGTTGGAGGGAGGTTTTGGAACGCGTTGAAATGGACTTCCCACCGGAATTGGAGCGTCAAATCTTTCGCTTCGCGATGAGAAGACATCCTTCTATCGTTCCGACATTACAACTCGTAGCTCATCGTGTCAAAATCTGGTCAGTCTCAGGCAGTGTTCGAAAAACTCCACTTAAATGAAAGTGTACTTTACAGGGCCGATGAAATACTGCACGAGTATGTGCTTCTGGACCACTGGAATAGGTCCGAGGGTGACTTGAAGCATGGACTCGGTCCTATCCCTGGTAAAGACCGCCTGTATGCTGGCGAAGTATCCCCTGTCTTTGCCAAAAATGTGTCCAGTCTCTGTTTAACGTATAACCATCAACTTACCGCGGACCAAGTGAAGCACTTTGCCAGCTGTAGAATGATCACCCAGCTTGCGTTATGGGTGGATTATGCGAAATGTCCCGAGGTCACCGCGGGATTAGTCTCTCTACCCCTCAAACGCCTGTCTCTCGAACTGGAGCACTTTACGCGCCTCCCCAGAGTTCCTTCTTCATCGTCCATCTGGACTTCGTGTCTTAGTCACCTGGAACTTGTATTTTGGTCGGCAGCTATAGATCTCAATGAGCTGTCTTTCAACCATATCCCTTGCCTCCAACACATATGTTTCGTTTGGGGCAGGCGAACGTATGCGTCGACCGTCAACGTCGCTCTTGATACTTGTGCCTGTCTTCGCACGCTGGTCATCCTGACTGCATCTGGCGAATGGTCTGAGGTTCAAGAGTATAGGAATCTCCCCGAGGCGAAAGGTGTTGATATTGTTGTGCTTCCTAGTATGAGGCAGGCAACATATGAATGGATCCCAGGGGGCTTGACTGTCTGGGACCGCGTGCAGGACCTTTTGGAATCAAATCGCACCAACTCTATCAACGACATGCAGGTCGTCGCGCTTTGTTAATACCAGTAACGCTCTGGCCAGCATAATTTAGAAGTACTTTTCCTCGGGCTTTGGTTGTCCTTTTATTAATGTTAATCGCTTACGGGTAGGAGTTGTACTAGGTGTTATTAGAGAGTCTAAGGTCGGTGTTTGTATGCTCCACAAATAGTATTCCTCCTAATCTAAATAGATATATCGTAGAATTCACATTCTTATTTATTGCACCAGATTTACAGCCTCCGAATCATGAGCAAGCCTTCGACTCGGACACGAGTCGCGAGCCTACTTCTTTTCACCATAGGACCACTGCAGCTGATGGAAGAAGTAAACGCCGAGTCTATTTTGAATTGCAAACTCGCCCTTGTTTCTTGCCTCACCTTGTGGCGCATTTTGAACGTGGACTTTGACGAAAAATTTGCTTCGCGTATCATCGGAAATCAGTTTCCTCAGTTCCTGGGGCTCTAGGTAGACGTCGCATCTGTGTCTTTATTATCGTTACGCCTACGGTCTGATAATCTGATTAAATCGTTTCAAATTGTGGGCGTATAGATGTAACTTACCTTCTGAACCCACGTGTAGATGGTGTTCGGATATGAAATTTATGGTACTAACTATGGTAGGTCCTTGTTTGGCTCAAGAAAAAAAATACACGTCAATTGAGGGCTATTCCCCAGCTGATATTTTCGCGATAAGACGCAATGAATTCATTACCACTTTTCCAATGCTATCCGCCCTGTCACGCATGTGATGCTCAGAAATAATGGAATTTTTTCCATTGATTTCTATTCGAGATGTGAGGTACTGCGACGGGTCATCCATGCAAGCATCGATCGTCTGCCAACTACATAAGTTTGGGAAGCGTTCACGCCCCTCTCCTTCCTTCTACTTACCATCATTTTAAATTCCTAATCTTCGCTTGATCATTGGGTGAGAGGGGATCCATGGACGTATTCAGACTCCAAGACCTTCCTGTTGAATTGCAGCGCTCCATACTAGAAGTCGCTGCTCGAATGGATCTTAAGACCGCGCTAAATTTGTCCTTGGTCTGCCGCCAGCTGCACGAATGGTGAGCGGTGCTTACGCTGTGTCACGTTCCGATTTTAACCACACAGTGTCAACGGCCAGGATCCAACCCCTGATCTACGAGATGGTCACACTGGGCCACGAAGATATTGCGTTGTTTCTACGAACTATGGGGATGTTTCCTGCCGATTTTTTTATCCGATGTGTCAAGCGACTGTGTTTGACGGTATCCATCAGCCCGCACGATGCTCGGACGATCCTTCAGACGTGCATTGGAGTGTCAAGCTTGGCTTGCTG
Organism: Collybiopsis luxurians FD-317 M1; assembly: GCA_000827265.1. Taxonomy (NCBI): domain Eukaryota; kingdom Fungi; phylum Basidiomycota; class Agaricomycetes; order Agaricales; family Omphalotaceae; genus Collybiopsis; species Collybiopsis luxurians. Next base: position 1,281,452 of record KN834752.1, on the reverse strand, counting down.
GGTTGATTTCATCGGTTCACAGCCTATTGTTCTGTTTCAACATCTTTTCCATCCACTTCCTCTCCGACGCCTCTCCATAGAGGTTGCTCATTTCCGGAGACTTCAGCTTTCAGAGTGCGTTTGGACTCATTCTCTTACTTGCCTCGACCTCGTTTTCTGGCGCGAGGACTCACTAGTGATACCCGAGCTACAATTGTTACCGGCTCTCTCTCGCCTTGGACTTCATCTTAGGCACCGGGACGTTGACGAGGGCTCGTTGGTATATATACTCGCTACAGCTCCGGCTTTACAAATTTTAGTTCTTATCGTAGATGAAGACGAGCTGGAACGATTTGAGAATACAGCTCGAGTAGATCTGCGTATCGTCTGGATGCCTCATCCAGACACCGTTCCCGACTGGGAGGCGCCCCATCGGGGCCTTCCGGATATGTGGTCGCATGCCGAGGAAATGGTGGATGAGCGACGACGAGTCGCAGCCAATCAGGTATGTAATGAATGTATATTTCAACTCCGAACTCTTTGAAATTTTCGAGCCAAATATCTTCTTAACCACGCTATATAATAGATGCGGATACAAGAGTAATTTTACACGCAATCCATAATTTTTCATCAAACCTTCTCCAAACTTTACCTGACGGCGGTGTTAAAAAGGTCAGTCCTGGATTACCCCTTTGAAGAATCTCCTCAAATGCTCGACGACGGCCTCAGGTCGTTCTTGCTGGACCCAATGGCCGGCGTCGGGAACCATAACGACATTTCCCTCATCCATCTTTTCACACACGCGTTCCTTCATCCCATTCAGCACTCCTGGACTCTGATACACACCCCAGTCCATAGCACCTGACAAGAACATCGCAGGGATTGTTATTCGTTTTCCAGTAAAAATACGCATGTCGTTCAAAGTCCACTTCGCCTCCGTCATGCATCTGTACCAATTCAATCCGCCCTGGAACCCAGTCCTGGAGAATTCCGAGGCGTAGAATCGAAGGTCCTCGTTTGATAACCACTCCTGTAATGAACGGGTACCTTCCTTGGCGGCGTTCTTTACTGCCATGGGCATGGTCTCGTCAAGAGGCATGATGTAATAATGCGGCAAGGTAGCCAGGTCTGATGCAGAAGCGGAAGGGAGTGGATGAGGAGGAAGTGGGTGGCTATTACCCGGCCAGTCGGCGCTTTTAGAGTAAAAGTAATTAATGAGAAAACTGTGCAACCCTTCAGGGGCCTGAAGCATATCGTGGTTTGCGGAAGGGGAAGAAAAATACATGGTATAGTGTTTGCGAGGTGGATTCAATTCTGCGAGTTGTTTCGCAATGAGAGCGGCCGAAGGCCCTACTGAAGACGCAGATTTAATGGTTTCATTTAGAAATGGTGGTGCACCCGGAAATGGTGCGCTCATCATCACCACCGACCTAAATAGATCTGGTCGGATAAGTGCACAATACCCTGCGACGATGGAGCCAAAATCATGTCCTACAACAGCTGCAACGCTCCGAAAACCTAGCGCACTGACCAACATAACAATGTCAGTAACGAGGCTGAACATACGAAAAGGTGCCAAATCTCCATCGTAATTAATAGGTCCAGATAAACCCAGCATAGTAGTTCGGCCGTATCCACGTTGGTCTGGAGCTACAACATTATAACCAGCTTCTGACAATGGTCCCATTATCTTTCGCCAGGAGTACGCCAGCTCTGGAAAACCATGAAGGAGAAGAACCAAGGGAGCATGAGGATCCAAAGTGCTAGGTGAAGAATGGAGGTAATGGACATTTAAATCATTGATTTGAATAGTATTTGAGGTGATGTTGGATGGCAATGGTATATCTTTCAAGTTGCTTGCCATCTCAAAGTAGACTGCGGTTATATCTTACAGGTTAGTGGTCCAGCCACATGATCTGATAAGCGCCTGACACAGCAACGGGCGCTTTTATAGGCGCTTGTTGATTACGCGAAAAGCATTACAGGCTTTGGGCATCTCGGACCGATGATCGGAATCGGTGGCCCCTTGGTCATTCTGTTGACCACCTGCACCCGGTGTTGCTTCATGTATTTAATCCTCCTTTCTTCTCATCTTCCATGACAATGTCTACCTCCAGTATATCCAGCCATGATAGCAATAGTCTCCCAAGGTCAAAGACCAAGTCAAAGAACCTATTGACCCAGGCTCAGAAAGAAATGTATGCAGCCGAAAAGCTAATGAACTTTCGTTGGGTCGCGAAAGTGCTGGCCACTCACTCATCTTATACACTTACTCCCAAAGATCTGGCGGACGAGAAGCTATTTTCTGAGCTTGCCGAAATAGGTAAGTCTTGGAATACCGGCACGTCTCACCCCAATCAATTCTACCCCTTAGGCCAATTTACCGAGCTTGCATACACTAACGTCGTTCCGGTCGATTTTCTCTTCAAGAACCAGAGCTCTCTATTGAAGGCCGATTTTCCTTTGGAAGGGTACAATGCTTTAGAAGGCTCTGTGCTAGTTTCCGAATTCTTCGGCAAAGTCGCTCACCTCCATGGCTATGTCGCTTATCGGCCCAACACAAAACAACTCGTCATATCCACTTCCGGTACTTCAACGGCCCCTCAAGCCATCCAGGATCTACGAACCCTTCCTCATCGGCATAAATCACGTCGGGGGCTTGCTCACTCAGGTTTCTGGCAGCTGTACAAAGGCATAAGGCCGTTCATTCTGGATGGGTTGAGGAAGGGAATTGAGCAATACCGGAGCGACGGCGCTATTGAAGAACTTATAGTCACTGGCCACAGCATGGGTGGAGCAGTTTCTTATCTTCTATTGCTTGATCAGCTACTTGTGCCGAATGATATCCTACCCGCAAATTTGCGCATAAAGCTGGTCGCTTTCGGCGCCCCTCGGCCTGGAGATGCTCATTTGGCAGACTATTACCGAGAGTTGGTAGACGAGTATCGGAAGAAGAATGGGGGCGATAGTGCGTTTTCCGAATATCTCGTTAAAGCTTACAACGATGGTGAGTGCCTTCGAGTATCCGATTCTTCTGCGATTGACCAAATCTCTGTCACATCGCTAGGTGTTCCGGCTCTACCCCCGCTCTTCTTTGGTTATCGACACTTTACTCGATCGCCCCTATATTATGATCACAATCACTTGTATCATGTTCCTCCGTCCGAGTCTGAGCATACGCTCTTCCACGTTGATGGCGCGAGCAAGTCAATAGAGTATCCTCGTGGGGGGCATAACTATTACAATGGGAGAGATCAGGAGAGGCTTTTACGACGGCTGGGATGGTTAGAGAAATCGCTAGCCGAGGCGGCTGCAAAAAATAAAACCAAGAATAACAGTGAACTCAACGATGAAACATGGGAGGATGTGTATTTGGAGCGTGTAAAGAGGCATCATGGATTTTATAGCAAAGTCAAATCGGTCTTTTCTCCCTAACTGTTTGTTTCGACTATCTAAATTATTCTTCTATCTAATCATCTGTAGCCATAGCCAGTACATATTATCACTTGTAACTAATTATTTTTCAATATTGTCTGGTTAAACCTGAGTAGCCGATTCCAAGATTTCGAGGGCAAGTTATGAGAGGAAGTCGTGACAATGTTAAAAATAAAAGGAAAGAAAAATTATAAATAAATTCTCTCGAAGAGAAGTAAGCCCAAAGATTAGAAAGGCACCATACATTGAACAATCCACACGGAATCCCCTAGTAAAAGGCGAGGGGATTGTTAAATTGTGGATTATTCTGGTACCAATAATAAGATACTGACTTAATGGGTTGATGAACAGCTTTTTGATTGTAGACAGTTCACGGTGAACTTGTCGCATGGGCGTCTTTTTGACACAGTGCTTTCCGAAACTCCGATCTCCCTCCGATCTTTTCTAGTCAGCTATTCTATCCCGCTTCGCTTGCCCTTTTAAAGATCCTTCCCATTCAAATGACCTTATCTCCAACTTTGATAGCTGTGGCACCTCTCGACTGCATGCCTCCATAGTCGATCTAGGCACTCGTTTTACTCATTCATACCGATAGAGTGTCAAAGCTGAAAGAGTTTACTCTCGTGGGGTATAGGCTTTACTGCCTGAGCGCTTGAGCCCCAAACCTACAAATTTGGACAGGATTTCTCCCGACTTTTCTTCGACATTTTATCTCAAAGTCATTCTTCACAACGATTCATACACGTTTTCAATTTCTTTCTGTGCCCCCCCTCAGAATCTTCAGTCAAAAACTCGTTTTTCAAATAGAATTATCGCCGCCGCTGTTGAACCTAACTGGCACAAGATCCGCAAGACGCGATATATCGTTCTTGAGTGACGCGCGCACTATTATTTCCTCGACTAGAGAGTTCGATGGTCGATAAGTGATACACGTACCACAACACTGGGAATGATCTCTAGGTGGTTCTGTCCCGTGTCTTTGGTTTCATCCGAGTCAACCATTGCTTTTTATCTGTCCTCGGGATCCTCATCTCCCCATCGCAACTCGAGATGGAGTTTCACCTCCATCTCCACAGATACAGGGGATGAAAAACCGCAAAAAAAACCGCCCAACGAACTGAGCATCCGTACTAGTCTACTATCTTAAGGACCAATGATTCGCTCTATTCCTATCTATCAGCCGAATTGCGATCTAACAGCCGAGTTACGATCCGCCAAAAATGAGGTTGTGCAAAGAAGTCTCGCACATAAAATATAGCCTCCACTTCTAGCGTTCCCACTCTGCGCAGTCAAGAGTTAAGCCTGTTTTAGGAACACCGAGGGGCAACGGTGAAGTGCTTCCATTCCTATGAAGGCAAACAAAGTTCTGATGATATTTATTAACTCGGGAAGACAAAGTTGGTATCATTCTTGTTCATCCGCCACTTCAGCTTCAGGTATTTAAAGATGACATTATACGACCATCAGAACATCTTCAGAAGGGTTCAGTTTTTCGTTTCCCGGTGACTTGATGTGACTGTTCAAATAAGCGCCGATATAAACTGTGACTGAATGATCTTGCACTTACCTCGTTCTCGCCGTTCAGCCTCTGGGGATTCAAACCCTCAAAAATTCTGCGCCAACTTTCAAAAAGAGGCAAAAACAACCCAATTGTCAACCCCAGGAGTGCCCAAAATCCAAATGTAAGAAACTCCAACAGAATGGACCCATGACAACACCGCGAAGTTCATCGACTGTCTTACTGACCATTATACTGAGTACCAACTTCAAGACAAAAACCTTCCACGAGAGGCGCTGGAACTGTCCCATTATGAATGGCAAACAGTGGTGATCATTATCATTATGTGGCACACTATCACGCATGATGCATGATGTAATGAGGGCGCTTTTCGAGGAATATCACTCTTTGTCACTCAAAAAATGGGTTACTTATTAAGGCAACGTATTTCCATGAAAGTCGGATCTCCGCTACTGGACAGGCCCTAAAGTTTCAGTGCTCTATATCATCTTTGATAATGAAGATCAATTGATTGTTCAGTTTTTCTCCGCCGTGTAGACTGAGTAGCTGTAGGTATAAGTATCTCGTCCAATGTCAACATCTCCTATTTCCCTAACCACCATCCATCAAAGAACAATGTCCAACGGTGACACAACTCCGAATGTTGGACCTCAGTACGTCGTCAGAATATTTGATTAAGACTAGCAAATAACCCGTCTTTTCTGCTGTTATTATTCGAAATTTTGTTAGTGCGATACCATTGGTGAGCAGCACCACAACTTCTACGCTTTCTCTTGCCAACTGATCGTTCTATCTGTCGATAGCTTATAGGCCACTTGCTCGACTGCCTATTGCATGGCGTATTTATAGTCCAAATCTGTGCGTTTATTTCCATTTCCATTTTCACCTCTTTGTGGCCTTATTCAATGATTTGGGATGAACTTCCATATACACAGATTCTTACTTTGTCACTTTTCCGGACGACCGACGCACCCTTAAGTTACTCGTCCTGTCTCTCTTTCTCTTGGAGAATGCACAAACTGGGCTTGTCGTTTATGACGCGATCACTACGTTTGGGCTGAACTTTGGCAACGTGAGCGAGCTCGACAAGATCAGGCTACAATGGTTGAGTGTCCCCGTGTTAAGCGCGCCAAGTGAGCACCAGCGTATGTATTTTCAGAATTCGGAGCTAACGATTAATGGTAGTAAGCTGCTCTGTCCAGCTGTTCTTTGCCAACCGTGTCAGAATACTTTCACAGAAAGTTTACCCCCATGGGCTCAGCAGAGAAAACAAGATTATACCAGCGATATTGTTTCTAGTAAGTGCATTATCTCCCTCAGACGGTTTCTTTGATATGAATACTTCTGACTTGTTTCAAGTTGTCTTTGACTCAAGGAGTCGCCAGCTTGGTAGCTGGAATCCCTGAAGCTCTTGTAAAGGGTGGTGCAACAGTATTCAATGTGCAAGGGCAACGAACAGCTCCCGTTATTGTGGGTCTTCAATTGCAGCCACCAGACTATTCCAATTCTTTCCGGGTTCCTGAAATTGAAATCTATAGGTCTGGCTGTCATCGACCTGCCTTTGCGATATCGCTATTGCAGCGAGCATGCTTTTTTATGTGAGTTCCAACTTTTTTTATCTAAATCCTGAACTGATAACCATTAACGGAAATCAACATAACTGCTTTTCAATAAAACGAAACCTTAAACGAACAATCAACATCAAACACTTTACGCGTTTTAGTTGAAACGAGGCAGCACCGACGCGAAGGATACCCGAATGCTAATTCAGCGGATCAAAAGGCATGTTTTGGAAACGGGAGCCGCTACAGGTGGGTGGGGGTTCCCTTCATTCCACGAAACTTGGTGTCGTCATTTGCGAGCCCTCAGAGTCACATAGTCGCATAATCGATGGTACTAAATACTTTTTTTTAGCGGGAGTTGCGACAGCCACTTTGATACTCTGGCTAGCTGTCCCAAGTCATCCTGCTTGGACGATTCCAGCTAGTGTAATATCGAAGATCTACTCAAACAGTCTTCTTGCGAGTCTCATTAGCAGGGAGGCTTATCGAGTTCAGTCCTCCCAAGCACAAATCAACCTCAGCAGTGGCCCGAAAACTACAAATAGAGGTTTACTTTCATGGAGCGTCGCCCAGGCTCAAACAAACAACAGTGTGACCAGCTCTGGGGATGGAAAAATATCAGTACCAGGGGATAAATCTCGATGCCATTGTGCTAGCTGTGATCTCGATGGTTCTGGAATCGATTCGAAATCTGCCAACCGAGGATCCAGAACACGAGTAGTGCAGTTGTCCGAAGGCAAAAGGGAGAATTCTGTAGGACCCCGATCCTTGAACAGATCCTCACATCTTCCTACATATAACCCTAAAGAAGATAAAGAAGAGGCTGGTGAGGGACGGGAGATGGAATCGATAACAGGGGGAAGCCTGCATTCTAACATAGTACTTCCCAATATGTCTCCGTTCTCTTTGTCCATGAACATAGACTCGCTCTAGGGTGTAAACTCTGGTCATAAAATGCTTGAAAAAATACTTACAATCTAAGAATTAAGTACTAATTATTTTTGTGATCATTACAAAATAAGAATCAGGACATTTGGAACATATGTTAATGGCACAGGTGATAACTGAATGCTCGAGGAGAACTTCAGAGATTTACAGGCTGAACTGAGAGGCAATGATATACAGTTGAAACAATGCTGTAACCCAGGATATCAGACTACGGTACACAACTTTCAGAGCTGTGTCTACAGTCTATGGTGAAATGTGCCTCTGGATCACGGTGATATGGTTCTGCTGTCATATCATTTCCGTTGATAAAGTGGTTGACTGATATCTGCGTTGGGGTTGAATAATTCCTGAAGCAAGTAGTTTCCCGCAGATTAAGCATCATCCGCGACGTCAGTATACCGGGTAGACTAGAGTTAGAGATTTAAATATTCAGTATTACGCTTCAATCACATCATCAAGAGTCCACTAAATTGGACTTACATATTGGAGAGGATAACAAACACCCCCTTCAGCAGTTCCTAATTCTATTCAGATAATTTTCAAGCATGGATTCTTTCAAAAACCTTACTGGTTCGAACTGCACAGATATTTTTCAGAAGTTGAGAAGGGTGGAATAGGCTGGCTTACTGCATATGATAGTAAATTTCCCAATGTCACCAGAGTGATAATTCCAAAATACATGAGTCCTGTAGCTCAGCTCAGTTAGCTACTCTGCCTGTAGAGTCTAGACTGAAATAAATAGTTTTGATGTGGACTCACCGTCTCGCATGATGAGTGCACTTATTCCATCTTTGATGTATCTATCTCGAAACATATCGACTGTCTTCCAGACAGTCAAAGAAAAGACACCAAGGTCAAATATAAATACTCCAATCCAGATGTAGATGAAGTCTGCAAGTACAAAGTTGAATTGGGTATTTTAAAATTAATAATATGTATTTCAGAGCCAAATGCACGGAGTCCTCTAGATCCAATACAATCATCAGTTAAACTCAGAGAAAAAGATATAACGAATACCTAATGTGAGGGTCTGAAGGTTGGGAAATTGCCTATCTGCTCTAACACCGACGGAAGATTGCCGATCCGTCAGGATTAGCTGTAGCTGCACAGAGGTTAAGCGAAGTTCCGGTACGAGGTTTATAAGAAAATTGAACACTGACAATAGCATTGCAAGCCATCCCTGATCCTAAACCACTGAGAAACATTTTGATCCATTTGCTTCCATCACATAAAGCTGTCACCCTGACTATAAAGACCACTAAGAAACATTGAAAATGAACAAGAGCTGACATTCAAAGAAAATTAAGCCCATACCACTCATACTGCAAAGGCTTAGAAGTACGAATATCTGCATATAGAAGTCGAGATGAAGACTTCTAACCCCAAAGGAATATGAATGGCCACGTAACAACTGCAAGCGTGGCACTTGCTTCACTTACCCTAATTGTGGCTGCACAAGTTGATATGTAAACTTCAAGCATTGACATAAGTTGTTCACTTACATGAAGCTGATCAATCGGTTTGGACCAGAAGTATAACACAAAAATTGGAATATTTCCCAAGAGACTCAAATATCGGTTAACAAAAAAAGAGTATGGCAGGAAGCTTGCTTTTTGAATGTTGTTTCCATACTAGCTCAATCTCTCGGTCCAGAGTGAGGAGCCAATCATAAAACAAGATCACTGAGTAGCAAAACTCTTCTTCAGGCGGTGCAAAACTCAAAAAAGGCCTGGCGTACTAAATTGCATAAGCTCAATGCAATGCTCCCATCTCCTGTGAACAGAGAACAAGTTGGGTCATAGAATTCTCAATAAACAAGTAAACTGTACATTTGTATCTGAACCTCTCGTATATCCCACTGGGACATTCGGATGCAATAGTGGTACTGGGGGCCCGGGAGATGTGGGTGGATTGGATCGAGGATATGAAAACTGTCACTACGGATTTTTATTAACATTCAGAGCATGTGTATAATCTGCATTACACGGGTGCCAGGAGTGACATTTTATACGGTAGTGTGGCGTCAGGCGTGAATTTAGATTCATCAATATGCGTCAAGGCGTTGGAGTTCTCAGCGCCGTTTATGGGAATTGTATGTATGGCTTATAACTTAGCTTTTGAGTCTTTCGATTTACATACTTAGAGTTCGCACCACTAGCCATTGAATCTACGTACATCTGATGTGGTAGAAACAAAAAGCTACTGTGAAGAATTACAGTAGAAGTATCTAATCTCCTATCGGAGGTAAAAAAAAATAGATACGTACAATATATATGATCTTAATAAACCGCCCCCTAATATGGACATAACCCGACGGCGTTTTACACCATTACTATAATATGTTACAGCATAAGTAAGCGCCTGTTCATTCATAAATGCGCCAAAAAGAGGAATTCCTGGTAGGATGCCGCATTCTTTCCCGAGTAGTGTGCGGCACACCGAGTTGCAGGCTCTGATGATGCCGCTATCAGCTACGAAAAGCCTCTGAGAGCAGTAATGTGGCAGCAGCACTTGATAAATCTGTCTGCAAAGTTTGTGAGCATGGGAGACAGGGATAAGGCACCCACTGCAGCTGATAGGACTCATAGCAGTAGGGTTTTCCTGCCTGTTTTCAGTACAGTAACTCCAAAGGAAGAGGTGAAAAAGCTGGCTTTATTGCACTACCGACCGGTATATACACAAGCACATACGGCTAACATTAATGTGTAGCGAGTTATGTAATCTTAGTTAGAATGTGCCACTAGATTGAGTTCTGTCTTCAATGACATTGACAGCCCGATTATTAAATATAAAGGCTCCACTCACATGGGCAAAACCTTGCTTGCGCACTGGAGATGGTTTCATTGATGAGCACCAAGCGGTAGATTATTCATGATTCCTGTACAATAGCCTCGGTTTCGCTCGTCGGTCCTTTGGTCCTCACTTTCTTGGCACATATGAAGAAAAAAGAAGAGTTAAGCGGATGTCTATGACAATGAAGAAGGAAGCAAAGATGGTCTGGTTAATATTAAGTGCCAAAATATCATGCTGGGTGTCTATTTGCTTTTGAGCCAAAAACACATTTGAATATGTGAGAAATGATCTCATCAAAATGTAATTTACAGGTGTGGAATAGACCTTGCAAGCAAGGTGATAAGCTCTGAATGTTGAGTTGGCATTGAAAGGTTTGTCGTATAGCTTTCTTCTCACAGATTGAACATCATATGTGACATCAAAATGCTGGACAGACTGTAATGAAAGGATTCATACTAGGTACATATTTATAGAAAGGTTGTTCTTGCATAGTGGTGAATATAGTCAAGATTCCCTTGCATAGTTCCTGATTTTGACAGAATGAGTATGAAATTGATATTGGATTGTATCTTTATTTTATAAGCCTTACTGTTCCAGGCTACAACAAAGCAAAGAAAAAAAAAGTGTTATTGGATTTGAATTGCATAAACAACCGGGGATTAATTCTACAAGATTAAGGATATTTGCTAATGTCACAAGAGTAGTCATTGCTAAATACACGAGATCTTGAATCGGGGGTTAAATGAGTGTAAAACAATCTAATGTATTCAACTTGAGACACAGAATTTGAGAAAAATACTCTGTGCTTGGAAACCCAAATAAGTAGTGTTGTAGATCAATTGAAGTGCATAAAAAAATAACAAGACAATAACCTTGAGAGAAGCTGGCAACTACATAGATTCACATTGTGTCGACATCCTTAGTGCCAGCTACCCCAACTGGTGCAAATACTAATGAAACTGAAGTGGAAGCTGCATGTGTGAAGCTTCTTGGAATTTGCCATTCAAAGTGGTGGCACAATAAGTGCCTTCCACCACTTTGAATGGCAATTGCCGAGAAATGATCACTTGTCAAAAAAAACATAAGTTGCCGTAAGGTCACAGAGCGGTCACATTCACATGAATCATATATGGGGAAAAACGTGAGCATTCTGTCACGGCAATGATCCCAAACTCCCCGACAAGGACAATTCCTTCATTTCACTCTGGACTCATTATTGGCAACCTTGTGGTGAACTGATTGAAAAATACCGGTACAATTGACGATACCAAAAATGTCGGTGGAAAAAAAACCTTCTCGATTCCAAATGAGTTCTGAGTCATGGTCAAAAGTCAAAACTTCACTATGTATTATGAATTTTGCAGATTTTGAGTGTCAGATATTGTGCATGTTATGTTGTTAGATCCACCTCCCAAGTACCTCCACCTCTCTCCTTGCTTTTGTGCTATCACATGGCTCAAATTACAGAGAGAAAAAAATTTTAGATCAAAGAATGAATCTTCAAATATCAGTCAAACAATCAACTGCAATTCACCAGTATTAGAACACTGCATCATTGATAAACCATAATAGCAAGGGCATGTCGAATTTTCAATTGGCAGATTCATTCGCCGCCACAATGAGAGGAATAAGCAAGCTACTCTTCAATATTTTGTCTAGCTCAGACCCATTATCAGGTCCACGAGGAGTACCCATTGTTGGCTTGCCATCTGGAATGGTTGCGTTGAACCACTCAGCATTTAGACCCCAGTTCTGGAAGAACTTGGACTGGTAAGACTGAAATCCTGGCTGGAGAAGCAGCTCGTAGACTGCCCGCCATGCGCTGTTAAAAGCACCTTCAACCCAAGCATGACGCACACTGAGTGCCTCGCTAGCAAAATGCAACTGGCCATCCGCTGCAGGGTTTGTGAGACTCGTATATAGGCTACCGAACTTACCAGGTCCGAAGAAAGCATAAGCACCTGCATGCAAGGATTCAAAAATATAACAATTGGAACTGTGGGCTAGCAACATACCCATACTATGAGGGTCCTGAGACCAGCTCCAGGCAAAAGTGTCGATAAGCTGTGAGCGCAGGAATTCAATGGTGACATTATGAATCTTCACAAGTTCTCTTAGCACCAATTCTTCGAGGACTTTCTTATCGCTCGTAATGAGCGCAGCGAGCCTCGCCGCGTCCTCTGTCCAGCAGTAACTCGCAATGAGCGTTGTCGTCTTGCCTGCCTTCACATTACCGAATGAGGGGTATACCACTGTGCGAAGTGGTGTGTCTGTGTACGTCTGCCCGCCGATGATGTTGAGTGGGGATCCACTATTATCGGTGGCAGTCGTCCACCACGCCGTGTGGAATTGCATCCCAATCTTGGTGGATGGACTATAATTGAGCGTACGCAGAGCATTAGCTTGCATAATGGAGAGCCCAGCCTCGGAGAGCTCGATGGTGCGCATGACAGGTAGTGGAATTGTTGAAATGACATGAGAGAATCGGTGTTCTTCGTAGAGATCAGTAGTGACACTCATGCCCACTTCGCTATTGGCTTTGATACTTGTGACGCGCTTGTTGAAGACAAAAGCTCTGGACTGTCATCTGCTGAGATACTGGTGCATAGTGTCAGCAATCTGGAAAGCACCCCCGCTGTGATGCAGGAGTTAAATTAGATTAGGATACACACAAAGAAGAAAAAGCTAAGACAAACTCGATGCAAAACCAAGGTGTTCTTATTAGCAGGTCTGATGATGGATTCCAGCCAAATGCGATCGCATCCAGCACTGTCTCAGTGAATGCAGAGTCATAAGAACCAGTAGAAGTGTCGAATGATTCCAGCCAGTTGACTACATCGACTGGGAGCGGAGTCGGAGGCAACTTTAAATGAGCGCTGGGTTTATAGACCAAAGTCATGTATGAACGAGTGGAATGTTGGTCGAAGCGCATCAGCCGCGTCATACCACCATCAGTGTTGTTTTCCAAGTCTTTGAAAAGACCCTCGGCAAAGGGTCCGATAACATCGTCGACAATAGCCTTAGCACCTGCAGCAACGTACGGACCAGGGTCTGTATCCTTTATAACCAAATCAGACTTGAACGGATCGGAGCCAGGAACTGTTGCATTCTGGCGGACAGTGATACCGTTGTAGGAAAGCAACGTGTTGTTATTGGCAGCACCGACAAAGTGAAAAGGCTTCAGTTTAGATTTCAGGGCAAGGCCATCCCGATTGAGAGGGGGGTAGTTGAAGAGGTGGAAGACACGATTCGTAGATTTGATCTGAGGGAATCGCACTGCGCCGACATCAAAGTAGTTGTATGGCGCACCGGTCTGATTGGGAAAGGTATGGGTGTAAAGGCGGCCTCCAACACGATCACGGGCTTCGATGATCTGGAATGGTATTCCAAGATCGTCAAGGATCAGCGCAGTGTATAAACCCGCGCTGCCTAACGAATGGACAATTAAGCAAGAATTGCGAGAAATATATGAGAAACGCACCTACCAGCACCTAAAATACCCACAGGCTCTTTCTCAAGGCTAATGGAAGTAAGCGCAGCTCGCGGGATAGAACTTGAAGGGGGGCCAACACGCTCCCTGATGAATTGATTGACGAGACGACGGCCGTATTGAGCATAAATGTCTTCGCCGACAGTAGGACTCAAAGAAGACATGATCGATTTTACGGTGCACCATTATAGATCCAGGCTAATATAAGAACTGGGCTGTATGCCACTGGATAGGCCAAACCACGTGATTTATCGCGGTCATCTCCCTCCAACCACGTCTTTTCCAACACAACTTCTCCAGCGACACGACCCTCAAAGAATCAAAGGCACATCATGGGAGAAACTAAACGAGAGAAGCTAAACGAGATTGGTTTAGCTTCACGCATTGAAAACTTGATCAGGCTTGGATCTTGTTCATTTCCCTTTCCCTTCTGTTGCCGCCGTCACCCTCTTAGAACCAAGTGGAGTTCATCATTCCGTCAGTAGCTTCCCTGTCTTCTGTTGACAGCTTCGAAGATTTTATGGCTCCGGGCTCTCCCAACGAAGCCACGGGATCTTTATCGGACTCCGATCTTTCGTTTTCCAACTCCTCATGTCTGAAGGTTGGGAAATGCATATATAAAGGCCTAATCAATTGTTCCAATATAGCCACAATGTTCCTTTCGTGGCTTGATATCACCGTTAGCAGTGTCCAGGAAGCCTTATGGCATATTGGACGGCGCGTACATCTGTAATCAGGCTTGGATTCTCTACTAATTCCTGGCAATTTGGCCTTGTAGGTCTGATAGCCAAACGACTCGTCAACCTGACACCTCGTCCAGGCACGTCATTTCCTTCCATTCCCTCCTATCCTACTAATACAGCTGCTAGTCCTCAACTCATCAAGCCTGACAAGTCCAAGTAATACTTTTTAAACTTTATCTTCTCCTTGGCTAATTGACTGCCCCCAGAAAATCGTCCGTATGGGGTCTCGTTATTGGCATCAAAGAATATAACCCAAAGAATGGAATGGGACTCCTCTTGGGAAGTGACGCCGACGCCGACGATTTCAAAAAGTTCTTAACTGAAAATATCGGTGTGCCGAATGATCACATCAAGGATCTGCGCAACAAGGAAGCTACGCGCCAAGCAATCATCAGTTCCATTGCTGCATTAGCCCAGGATGATCGCATCGAGAATGGAGATGCCATTGTAATCTATGTAAGTGTCCAACTAGCAAGTTGGAGTCCTTCTCACAGCGGGATATCGTCAGTACGCGGGCCATGGTACTCAAGCTCGCCCGCCCAAGAGCTGGGATGCGGGTGGCGGACCTGAAGCACGTGTTCAGATGATTTGTCCCTACGATTTTGTGGCAGCTAAAACTGATACCGAGGAGGGTCAAGGCATCCTCGATATTACCCTGGCTGCTCTCCTCTCACGACTTGCCAAGGAAAAAGGGGACAATATTGTATGTCTATTTTTGTTGACCCTCTGGTCTGCTTCTAAATTACTATTCCCTCAGACTGTCATCTTCGACTGCTGCTATTCTGGGTCTGGTACTCGGGATACCGATTCTGCCTCGAATATTCGCGGAGTAGATCTCCCGGATGACTACGAGATATTGGATACCATTGATCGGGAGCTCCTGCTTGATAGGCCAGACCAGGAGCGCAAAGTGGACATTGCCACTGGATTTCAGAACAGCGGCATGGCCTCGCACGTTCTCCTCTCCGCCTGCTCCTCCAAACAGACATCAAAAGAAAATATAATCCTTTGCCGTGGTCGCTTCACCTATGCACTAATGTCACTGCTGCGCAATTCTGACCTCAACACCATGAGTTATCAAGATGCTATCTCTCGAATGGACGATCTTCCTAGGTAAGTATCATTCTGAGCCTCATTCGGTGAATTATATTCATATTTGTTCAAGTCAAACGCCTCAGTGTGACGGCGTACACTCCTCCAGGATCATGTTTGATGGCAAGGCTGTGGACGCTGGCCGCATCCTTTACCGCGTCGCACTTAAAAATGGTGTTATTACACTTCAAGCAGGGGAGGCCCAAGGTATTACAAAAAGTGCAAAATTCAGCGTACTCGATGGCTCTAACATCGACGCACGCATACTAGGCAGCATAACCGCCGAAGAGCCCTCTGCTTGCTCAACAATTATGACAGGAAATGTTATATTCACGTCACCTGCGTACGCAGTCCAAACATCCGTTGGCAACGCCATGGATGTTGCAATAGGTCTGCCGGTTGATGATGCAATTTTGCCTGTTCTCCAACGCGCGGTCCAGGAGATGAAGCAACGCCGCGAAGGAAAACGGAATTTGCGCTTTGTCGATATTAAAATTCCCCCCGAGCATGAGATCGCCGTTCACAACGAAAATGGGAAAGCCATATTTGAGCTCACTGATCAGATTTGGGTTGAGGAGAAGCTCAAGTACCTCTCACCTAAGATTCCACTCACCGACCCCGATTACATGTACAAAGTCTTCAGTGGCGCTGCCGACTTTTTCTATAATCTTCGCCGCTCGAGCAAGGCACAAGAAGCTGGCAAGAAGACGGGTATTGCGGAAAACGTCTCACTCGAAGCATTCGAGCTTATAATGGGCAAAGTTGAGAGGGTCGATGACCCTGTGCTGTTGCCAAAGCTCACAGATGGCAAGCCGACCAACCTCAATCGCGACGGAGTCGTTCGTATCGATTATGTGGAAGGCAGTAAGATCAGGTACGGTCTGAAGCTCTCCAGTAGCCTCGACCAACCGCTCTATGTATGGGGCTTCGCTTTTAATCTATCGGACTTGAGCATTGGTATGTTTATCAGGCAACTTCCTCATAACCCTAGACTGATATGGAGCATCTAAAAGTGGAAATCTACCGGCCAACATATGCAAAGCAGGCTGATAAAGCCGAGCCCTCCATCCCACCCAAAGGATACCTTACCATTGGGTATGGCCCAGGCGGCGCAAGGCCGATGGAAATCGATATGGATGACGAAGAGGAGGTCGACGTATCGTATATCAAGTTCTTCATTACGA
This sequence comes from Collybiopsis luxurians FD-317 M1, assembly GCA_000827265.1. Lineage (NCBI taxonomy): Eukaryota > Fungi > Basidiomycota > Agaricomycetes > Agaricales > Omphalotaceae > Collybiopsis > Collybiopsis luxurians. The sequence goes on along the minus strand of KN834752.1, from coordinate 1,264,707 downwards.
GCGAGTACGTCGATCTCTCGAGGATTGCGCAGCAATCGCCTTTCAAGGAGAGCCGAGACGATCCTCCTAAGTCACCACCGCGTGAGCTTTTCGAGACGCTTCTGATGTCTATCGTGACGAAGAAAGTTGACTGACATATCTGGGCTCGTGTGAGCTATGGTTAGTAGTTACTACAGTTTTTTGAAAAAAAAAAAGGGAGTCTTTTTGTTCTGGTACAAATCCAACATGTCTACGCTTCTATTTCTGCATTTTCAAAATATTGTGAATGAATGTCTTCGAGACATGATAGAAGTTGAGCACTTACGTGCACATACAGGACGTTTTTGGGCATGAAGCTTTTGAGATTCATGGTACAACTATGAGAAGAACCATAGAAAGCACACCGTAAATTAAGGCAAAGGATATTGTCCAGCTCTAAAAACAGCCAGCTCCAATCATACGGTTGGCTTTGTCCTGAAAGAAAACATAGTCAGAACTGATCATGGATCACTGGACACACACACACTTCCTCGATGATGCCCCACAAAGGACCGGGAGTAGATCTGCAACTTGATCGAGAATACAACTCTGCTTCTGGGTAGACATGCCTCACGATCGCAGCTACTCCGGCTCAAGCGGGAGGTTCCTCCGCGGAAGATCTAACTTCGGCCAGTTCCGGTCGGCTTGTCGATATCGTCTTCGTCCTCGGTGCATACGACGCTGGTGTACAGGTTGTGAAAGATATTCAAAAAATTGAGACTCGCAATGTAAGTGCACGACTGGGAGCTTGTACAGGAGTCTGCACTGGAAGATGATTGAATGAGGCGTTCCACGATGTTGTCGCGAGCAGTTTGGATAAGACAGGCAGTTCGTGCGCCAACAGTTTTCCGAAAATGTTTGAAAAAGTTCGGCAGCGCGTTGAGAACGGTGAATTTAACACCCTGTGCAATCTTTGCGTCGAAGCGACAGGCAGAGGGGCATTTTGTATCGGCGTTGGACTAATTTTGATGTAGACTTTCCATGAGTTGAGGGTGTAAATCGTCAGGATGCTGATTCAGCAGCGACTTTTTACAGTCGCGAAAAATAAGATCATTAAGATGGGCTTGGTCGTCGTCTTGAACGCTGGATAAATTTACGGGTCAAGCGAAAAGTTCACGGTTACCGTTCAATCCTGATTTTGCCGTTTCGTGTGTAGCCTTGACTGTATTGCAAATAGATTTTCTAACAATTTTGAACGCGCCTTTCCTGGATGACTGACTCTTTTTGGTTCTTCATTTGCGATAGAGATGGTGGAAGTACAGAATAGGAATGGAAGCGCCCAAAAGTTTTGGCGCTCGGTCCGTTACGAGAGCCTGTTTGCCAACTTCAGCTGCAATTCCCATTGGCTGACACTACAATAGGAGCGACCTCAGGACTTCCGTGTGGTACAGTATGTGCAGGTTTCCAGGAGTACGGCTGGCACATGGGTCGCGTCAACTGGTGCAACTTTCTGACCAAATCGGAGCAATTCTGAATTTTTGCTGTTTCGCTACATTAAACATTAATGAAAAACAAATTTCCAGCACCACGACCTCAAAGAATCAAGGGCACATCACGAGAGAATTTAAATGAGATTGGTTTAATTTCATGCATTGAAGCGACAACATCATCAGACTAGGATCTTGTTCATTCCATTTACCGCCGACACCATCTTAGAAACATAGAAACAGCTTCGAATCTGCGGCATCTCCGCGCTCTGAGCTCTCCCAATGAAGTCACAGGATCGTTATCGCATCCCAATCTTTTCCGTTTTCTGAAACTCCGGATGTCTGAAACTTGAAGGTTGAGAAATGCATACATAAAGACCTAAACCAATAGTTCCGATACAGCCACAATGTTTCTTTCGTGGATTGGTATCACAGTCAGCAGTATCCAGGAAGCCTTATGGCATATTGGACGGCGCGTAGATCTGTAATCAGGCTTGGACTCTCTCCTAATTCCTGACAATTTCGCCTGGTAGGTCTGATCACGCACCCGCCCAAGCAACTTGGCGACCTGACACCTCCCTCAGGCACGTCGTTTCCTTCCATTTCATACCAAGTACCCTACTAACACACCCGCTAGTCCTCAACTTATCCATCCTGACGAGACCAAGCATACATTTTTATTTTTCATCTTCTCCTAGGTTTCTTGACGTTTCTCAAGAAATCGTCTGTATGGGGTCTCGTTATCGGCATCAAAGAATACAGCTTAAATTCTGGAATGAGACTCCTCTTTGGAAATGACACCGACGCCGATGATTTCTTCGAATTCTTGACTGCACGGGTGGGTGTTCCGGATGATCACATTAAAAATTTGCGCAATAAGGATGCTGCGCGCAAAGTAATCATCAGTTCCATTGCTGAATTAGCCCAGGATGATCGCATCGAGAATGGAGACGCCATTGTAATCTACGTCCGTGTCCGATTAGCAAGTAGAAGTTCTTCTCACAGTTTGACATTGTCGGTACGCGGGCCATGGAACTCAAGCTCATCCGCCCAAGAGCTGGGATGCGGGTAGACGAATGTTGAACGTTGAACTCTTATATGCACACAGGGAGCACTATAAGACTTGATTCTTTTCTTCAAGATATAACAGCCTCTGGCAAGGCTAGCGCTATATTCTACCGTAGCCGTCTAGTTGAGCCTCCTATTATCCGTATTGACAGCTCCCACCCCACCGACAGCTGCCATGTCCATCAGAAGAGTTGGTCGGGTGGGTAGAGATCTCTCACTCATCCAAAAAAGGGTATCTACGCACCGGGTTTGGAGAGGATTTCTGAACGCGTCTTCCTTTGCCGTAGCGCGTCGAGTACAAGTAGTAGAGTAGCATAGATGGGGATCAGAGCTTACTCAGAGTTGGATTATGGATAAGGGGTACGGACAGGGACTCGAATCATCTGTAAATAGGCGAATAACGCAGGAGATCCGCACTTCTCTGTTACTCTCCGGTGCTTCTTGATGGGATCTTCCCCTCTAATTTGTGGCTATCTTACCCTCAATCGTCATGTTCCGGGGTGTAAAGCGGTACCGATAACAGTCGCGACTTCATATACAATCCTAGGGCTTTCCTAGATTCGTATGCTTCGTAAGGTAAGCGGAAGAGCTGCGATGTACAGGGCATCAGAGGAACGTCCTGCTAGCATGTGGGTCAACCACTAGGCTGAAATACCCATTGAGACCCGAAGAGATGAAGATTTGGTTATGTAGAAAATAGAAGCTTGAGCTCACTCCGAAGAAGCTTGTCTGATTACCTTAAATTGAGCGACGCTTGGGTCTGCTCCAGCACTTCCATCACCCGACTTTCACTCTTCAGTGGCAGCATGCGCACTATCCACTATTTACTGCTTCCCCTTGCTGGTTCGGCTCTGCACGGATTGGCGACCCAAGTCGTATTCAACAATGCACAAGGCCTTGATCAGCACGATTTCAACAAGATTGACTGGGAGTATCATCGTTGGATTGCTCCTGGTGAAAATGACCTGAGGTCACCGTGCCCTGGAATGAACACGTAGGATCCAGTTATTGTATTATACAACTTACCAATATTTCTTTTAAAGCCTCGCAAATCACGGATTCCTCCCAAGGTCCGGTCGAAATATTACCATACCAAAGGTCATTGAAGCCGCCAATAGTAAGATACCTGTATTCAGCGCTTTTTATATCTCGCTGTCGCGATGTTGCACCCAGATACTTCATCTCTTTCTTCAATTTGTTGGCTTTTGACTACTTGGCCACAAAGGATCTAACGCGTTGACAGCCGTTTACAATAACCCGTCGGATCCTGTCCTCAATCTCGCTCTAAAACTCGCTCTTTTGACGACGGACGCTCCAGATAGCTTTACACTTGATGATATCAAATTGTAAGATGCGCACGTCCTTTTCCTCCGCCTTGCTCCCAAGCTTCGATCTCACCATCCTATTCCGCAGGCATGGAACCATCGAACATGATGCCTCCCTCTCTCGCTCCGACATCAACCTCGGCGACAACCACCACTTCAATGCGACGGTCTTTTTGACCCTCTCCGAATCTTTTACTCCTGGATCCACTCCTGACTCGGACGTGTACGACCCGATTTCTGTTGGAAAAGCTATAGAGAAACGTCTCGCCTGGCGAAGAAGGATAACCCCAAATTGGTCAATACAGTCAAGGAAAGACAGTCGCAGCTTCTTGAGGCGAGCTTGTTTCTATCAGTGATGGGGGATCCGAGGACAGGGATTGCACCCAGAAAGTATATGATGCTTCAATTCCGTGCTGTGATCTTCCGCGCGCGGTGAAAGCTGACCTTGCGAACCCTTCAGGTTTGTCCAAATCTTTTTCCGCGAAGAACGTCTACCCCTCGCCGAAGGATGGACCAAACCTCCTTACCCGACTAATAGCACCTCTCTCATGAATATCATGAGTCAGCTTGAGAAAGCCTCTCAGAGCGAGTCATTATGGTTGCCTCATCCACTGGTCGCTTGTCCATGGACGAGATTGCAACCCGAGGGACCAGAGAGCGTTTGGCCACCCAAGTTGCCGTTCTAGAATCCCGTGGAGATTGGAACGTCGATTACAGACCGCCTTTCAAGCCTTAGATTGAACGAACATTGATGTGGCTCGGACTTACGCACTGTAAAACGTATCAGTTCTGAACTTTACCTCAGTTTCTGTATTCTTCTTGTCCGTCGTATAGATTTTGACGCAGTTTCCCCTCTTGTACCGCATAGCTTACCAATATCACAGTAGCATCAAGTTTGAAGTCAGAAGCAGTCTGCAAGCGATTATTGTAGACGCCCGAGTCAAACTGTGATGGCACTCGACCGCATTGAGGCTGCCATTGGATGCTCTTTTGTCAACTCCTCGTGAATAATCTGTAGATACCTTCTGGCGACGCTGTGAAAGATGCCTTTTTAGGGAGATGGAGAAAATGCGCCACCGGGTGGGGTCAATTAGTGTGTATAAACTGTCAATGGTTTCAGCAGTCTACTAGCTCAACCCAATTCTCCAGTTGGTCAAGTCTCCTTTACTTTCAATTCTACAGCCATTCTCAGCTCTTTACCTATCCCCTGCACTCAACCTCCAGCTTTCAGCATGCGGACTGTTTACTGTATACTACTCCTTGGTTCAGCTTTGCCAGCTTTGGCGACTCAAATTGTGTTCAACGACCACCAGGCTGGCCATTGGGACCGTGAAAGTTTCCACAATATTGACTGGGACTCTCACCGCTGGGTTGCTCCTGGTGAAGATGATTTGCGGTCGCCATGTCCTGGAATGAATATGTCGGTCCCCTTGCTAGTATCTTTCTCTCAGCCTAATAACATTCTTCACAAATAAAGCCTAGCCAATCACGGATTCCTTCCGAGGGACGGTCGAAATGTTACAATTCCTATGACTCTCAAAGCTATTGATGGTAAAGATATTCCTCGCTTTTTACACCTTGCCATGTTCATCCGCTTCCCCAATTTTTTCGCTGCTCGACTTTGGTGCTAACCGTAATGACAGTCGTATACCACAATCCGCCGGATCCTGTCCTCAACCTTGCTCTCAAGTTGGCTCTTTTGACTACGGACGCCCCGGATAGTTTCACGCTCGATGATATCAAATTGTAAGCCACGCACATCCTTTTGTTTCTCATTGTTGTCATCCTCTATCTCGCAGGCATGGAACCATCGAACACGATGCCTCACTCTCTCGTTCCGACTTCAACCTTGGAGACAATCTTCATTTCAATGCGACGGTCTTCGCTACTTTATCTGAATCTTATACTCATGGTTCTACTCCTGATTTGGACGTGTACGACACGACTTCCGTTGGCAAAGCTATAGAGAAACGTCTCGCTCTAGCGAAGAAGGATAATCCCAAGTTGGTCAATACGGTCAAGGAAAGACAATCGCAGCTTCTTGAGGCGAGCTTGTTCCTGTCAGCTATGGGTAATCCGTTGACAGGTATTGCACCCAAAAAGTACGGAATTCCTTCCTCCTGCGCGTTGTGAAAGCTGAACCTCCGTGCCCTTCAGGTTTGTCCAAATCTTTTTCCGCGAAGAACGTCTTCCTCTCGCCGAGGGATGGACCAGAAATGCCGACCCAACTAATAGTACCACTCTCACCAATCTCATGGATCAGCTTGACAAAGCCTCGCAGACCGATTCGTGGTGGCTGCCTCATCCTCTGCTCACTTGTCCATGGGTTAGATTACAGCCCGAGGGACCGGAACACGTTTGGCCACCCGAGCTTCCGCTCAAAGTCACCGTGCGGAACTTGTGGACCTCGATTAAGCGAAAAGTCAGTCTGGCTCAGTAAACCGTCTAGCTCAACTCCGAGGGGTTGCGTCGTTGTACCCCACCTCTAAGTAATGTTCTCTCCGGTACATTCTCATAGTATTCTACGAGAGTAATATATTTTCTATTTGTACTGTAGTTCTTTGGTAGTTCTGGTATACGATAAGCGCCTTAATACCGTCATCCAGCGGTAGTGTAAGCGCCCTAATTTGCTCCGTGTGAGATAGAAGCTAAATATTCCACGTCGACGACGACGACAACGACGTTCACAACCCTTGTCGCTGGATACTCACATAGGCCTTGATGGCTACTCCTACTATACTCGAGGAACCTACTTTGGAACCTCAATCCGAAGATGTCACCTCTCCTCCACAAACATCAGGTCCTACCCATTCCAGAGGGCCATCGGATGACCCTCAAACACAATTGATTGCTACTCTCCGCTCCCAAATCAACGACTTGTTCACTCAAGTAACCCAGCTCAACTCCAAACTAGTCTCCTCCTATGATCGTGTTTCCGATTTAGAAGATTCCCTACATGTTACCTCATCTAATCTGCGCCAAAGTACCCTCAAAATATCACAGCTGGAACTAGAGAGAACCCAGCACCTCTCCGCGCTCAACACTGGATTGTTGGTCGAAAAATCACAAGTCACGGCGGAATTGACTAGGCTGATGGAACGCGCTACGGAAGAGGCTGCTTCTAGGTCCTCTGCCGTCCAAGCGAAACAAGAGATTGAAAAGGAACTGGATGACCTTTCTGCAAATCTATTTGACCAAGCAAATACGATGGTAGCGGAGGCACGCCTTGAAAAAGCCAAGGAGGAAGAGAAGAGGATTCAAGCGGAGAGGAGACTCGGGGAGGCCGAGGAAGTCGTTAAGGAGATGGGAAGGACTCTAAGAAAGGCGGAACAGGAAAGGGAGATGAGGGAAAAGGAAAATCAATGGACGGTGGCCAAAGGCAAGTGGACAGAGGGTACATTAAACTTGCAATGTCTTTTATGCTCTAGTCTAATTTTAGCTCCTTTACTTTTCCAGCTTCCTCGCACCCCAGCACCCGTTTGCTGTCAACCCACGTTCCTTATCAAGAATTTCTCTTGTTCGTGGCTCATCTACGTGGGCTGCACTCGAGTACCCCACTCTTGCCCGCAATGAGCACCTTGCTACCGCTTCCATTTCTGGCCAGGTTAATGAGCGAGGATTCGTGAGTACAGCAGTCTATGATAATGTTTAACTCGTATAACTAACACTGTCTCCGAAAGCGATCCAACCTTACGTCTGGATCTTGCCCCCTCCCTAAATTGGCTGTCCCGACGTTCGGTTCTCGCTGCAATACATACCGGAAACCTCACTATCGAGCCCATTTCGACAGCATCCTTGATTCAGAGCTACTCGTCCAACCCGTCTTCTGGTTCAATACCTGGTCTACCGGCTGGGCTAAACATTGGCACAAATAACGCGCACAGCTCGATAAATTGTGCCTTATGTGGGACACCCGTATTTCCTGGCTTGGATTTGTCTTTGTTTAGCTCGAACTCTTCATCCTCTGCCCTCCAGTCATCATCGGCATCCACAGGAGCTTCGTCGTGGTTTAAACGGCCCTCCTTAGCCAACCTGCCTGCTTCCAATGGGAGCAATGGTGGGCAGGGAATCACACCTCCGCCGTCCCCTCCTTTAAGAGCGAAAGCTCTCTTACTCGACCCCGCAGCGATGTTGGAAACGTTACCGCCGCAGGTTTACGTGTTTCGGATAACGACCTCGGCTGCCTCCGCTGCGCCGTCGACTCCCGCTCCCTTAACGGTCACAACTCCCTCAACCGCGTCGTCAACGGTTGTGGGTTCTGGTCCCCCGCCGGTCCATCCTCGTGCCTCTAGAGCACGTTCCGGGACTGTTTCGTCTGCTTCACATATGTCGGTGCCTTCAACTTCATCTTCAATATCAACCTATTCGCAAGCTTCCCAAAAGTCTCCATCTTCTCCATTTACCTCCGCACCCTCGCCGACATCCAAAGCTCATTCAACGTCATCTGGGTCTACTACAAATTCCGCGATTTATCCTCTATGTATTGCCACAGTTGGTAGTCATGCTTCAAGTGAAGCTCACTCCTGGTGTCTAACCCGCCTCCGAGCGACCTGTTCCCTCTGGGCCTTTGTGAGGGGTGGGATCGTGGAAAGGGTATGGGATGAGGAAGTCGCATATGCACCGTCTAATGCCTCCTCGAATGGAGGCGCTAGCGGGGTAGGAGCGATGCCACCGGCTCCGCCTATGCATCCAACTTTAACTGCGAATGAATCCTCTGCTTCCGCCAACAGTAGCGCTAATACCCCATCAACGCCACCGAGACCGCCACGCAAGCGTGGATTGTGGGGAACATTGGGGTCATTAGGAGAACGAGCAGCTAATTGGAGTTCTAGTAGTGCGAATAACTCTCGACCTTCTACCCCGGGAGCCGAGGAGAAGGAGAAGAGGTTACCCCCCGCTCCGGCTCTTGCATCAGGAACAGTGCCCCCTGCTGCTTCCTCCTCAACTACAGCTCCCCCTCCACTTCCAAGGCGAAACGAAGGTCGCGCGAAGTCCGCCTCCTCCGCGAAGGAAGAGGCCGCTACGTCCGTACCTCCTTCTACAGCAGATGCTCCCTTCTCCAACGATATTATCGATGATCAGCACGGGGAGAGTCATGAGCTAGTATTCTCCGCCTCACCACATCATTCGCCTCTATCTTCCCCTCGCAATTCTCAAGAAGCTGCCCGAATTCCGTTACCAGAATCGAGACCAGCAACCCCTCAAACGGGAGGGACACTACCTCCATCCCGGACTGCATCGCCTGCGCCTGGCGGTGCTCCAGGTGCAGCTGGTGCTCCGCCGCCAATACCCAGACGTGCGGTTGGGAGAGGTGCTCGACCAATGTCGATTTCGAAAGCGCCGATGACTGTTGCGGACAAATCAGCCGAGACGTCGGATTCGTCTAAAGAACCTATATCGGGAACGGTGGATGGGACGGAGGGTCAAAAGGATGATAAGGCTAAGGAAGAAGTTCGAGAAAAGACAAAAGAGGGAGATGTGGAAGTCAGGCAGGAGGGTGCGGGAGATGTCAAACAGGATACAGACGTCAAGGTGGATGCTACGGAGCCTGATAAAAGGGAGGGGCAGAATCCAGAAGGGCAAGGAATTAACGCGGAAAATGCCGATGGAGACTCTTCGGAGAATGCGGAAGTCAAAGAGGGAGCTCAGGAAGAAGAGAAGGACGAGAAAAAAGCCGAGGATGAGAAGGTAAATGGCACTGAAACTGCCAAAGTCAACGGAGCTGTGACGGAAGTTACGGAGGGTACCTTGGACAAAAAGGAAGAGAACACGGATGTTCCTGTTGAATCAGCATCCAAGGATGCTTCTTTGGAGGAAAAGATTGATCCCTCTCAAGAGTCTAATACCGCCGAACAAGAGGGTTCTGGATATCCATATGTCGGTAGCACGACCTGGGAAGAGCGTACTTGGAAGGAGATTATTAGATTGAAAGAGGGGATGTATTGGGCGAGGGTTGGGGGTGTCCAAGCCCAGTGAAAGGCTTCGTGAAGAGGGAGGATTTGAATCTACATATTAGGGATTAAGTTAATAGGGTGCCATATATTTTTCTTTTCAAAGTCATTCGTGATGTTGATTTTTGCCTGTACCCTCATTTACACAACCCCGCTCGAGAGTAGAGGCCAGAAATGCTCCGACACACTGTATCATGTACTTGCGTCAAACATGGTCATCCCGGCTTTCGGACCTACTTAGAATAAGCCGAAGCATGTCACGGCCTACGGCACAATAATGCCGATAAGCAACCTACCACCGAGCGTTGCCGCCACAGAGGGCCATCGGTTATAGCGAAGATCGATTTTCTAAAACATATTTTTATTCCATGTACTATCGATGTACTAGAGTTGATACCGGACCTAGAATTGATACTTTCATAAAAAATCATTTCGTTTGAGCGCATTCCTCAACTGTTCACCCTAGAACTTTTTCTGTACAGTGAATCAACATTATTTCATAGATGTATTAACTTCGGATGAGGGTTAATGAGCTGGAAAATAATTGAGAGTGGTTTTTTCCACTTATCAGCATCGGGAAGCATGGGAAATACTAGGTCTCTTTGTTGGATTAATGCAAAGTGGCGTATCCGTACATCGTATGTGTTTCAAGTCGAATATATTTTGTAGGGCTTTTCCCCATATTTCGAACAGTAATTCTTTTGACATTACTTCGTAGTTCTCATTGTTCTTTTGTCTTTTCATTTAGTATATGTACAATGTATATTTTTCTGGTCACCTCAGTTGGTCTACATGCAACTGAGGTGAGCTACATACTTACTACTCTCTTTTGTATATGTTACTTATGTGATCTCGTAGTGATACATTGTATCTATAGGTACTTACTTTATGAATACAGTTGGTCTACATGCAACTGAGTGATACATTGTATCTATAGCTCTAAAAGGTTACGGGCTCCCGAATTGCTCTATTTATCTGCTCTCGCACTTCTAATCCATGGCTGCTACTACCACCATTAATGCTCTCTCTGATTCACTTCCCTCTACAGTTCCTTCCCTCCAGTCCTCTGGGAAGAACTGGGCTATCTTTGAACTTTGCTTCACTTCAGCAGTTGACAGCAAGGGCAAGTGGGGCCATTTTGATGGCACATCCCAGTGTCCCGCAGCTGATGCCAAGGAAGAGGAAAAGGAGTGGTTGAAGAACAAGGCATCTGCTCATAATCTCCTCCTCTCCAAGGTGCCAGATTCAATAGTGCTGAAGATGCGAAAGCAGAAAACTGTTGCTGAAGCATGGAAAGCATTAGAGGCAGAGTTTACGGAAAAGTCAGGCTATGCACAGATGGACCTGAAACAAGAATTTCTTGATTCTACTTGTGCTGAAAAAGGAAATGTACATCAGTTCCTTGAAAATCTTGCCAGCAAAAAAGAAGAACTTGCCTCTGTCGGTGTTGAGATTGACAATACTGACTATTGTTCTACCATTCTTCATGGTATTCCCCTTCATTATTCCAATTTTGCTTCTTCTGTTCTCTCAGCTGCCAAGCTGATGAGAACTGATCCTACCCAATCTATTACCCCCAATGCTCTCATTGCCACTATCTCAGAGGAATATGACTGAAAGGAGCACATGAAGGCTTGTGTTAAAGGACAAAGTAATGGTGGAAAGTGAAAGCTGGAAGAGGTTGATGAAGCTCTGGCTGTTGTCAGTCCAGCAACTTCAGCTGGGGGAAGTCAAAAGTCTAAAACAGATCATACCTGTTGGAAGTATGGGAAGAAAGGCCACCTAAAAAAGGATTGCCGGTCAAAAGGCAAGGCACCTGTTTCTGGTCAAGGATCAGGTGGTACCACAAATGTTGTCAAGTCAGATTCAGATTGGGAAGCCAGCAGCACATTTGGTGTGGATGATGGAGACAGTTTACCTGATCTCACATTGGTCAGTACAAGTGTTTGGTCTGATTGGGATGTATCTGTTGACCAACCTGAGGGGAGTGATGAGGACTGTGTCTTGTTCTCAGATATGGAGGAAGAGGAAATTATTCCTGACTTACCTGATGGCCTTGAAGAGGATTGGAGTGATGTGCAGACATTCTGGAGTTCTGGCTTAGATGGGGTGGTATCCCTAGAGTTGGATATGTCTTCTGAGCTGGTTGCTATAGTTGCAAATCAACAGGACATACCTTCCTCTGCTTGCTCTGAATTGTACAACACTGGCTGTAGCTGTCACATAGTTCCCTATCATTACAACTTCACTGATTTCAAAGTTATTCCTCCCAAGTCATTCTGAGCAGCTAACAAACAGAAGTTCAGTGCTGCCAGAATGGGATCAATCACCATTGATGTGCCTAACAGTGTTGATGTCACTAAATTGGAGCTTACCAAAGTTTTGTATTCCCCTGAAGTTGGATACACTCTTATCTCTGTTGGGAAGCTTGATGATCTTGGCTTCACCACCACCTTTGCAAATGGGAAGTGTACCATCCATGGACCAGAAGGGGAGTTGGTTGGTGAGGTGCCGAAAAATGCTGGAGGATTATACCAAGTTGACCAAGGTGGAAATGCTGAAAACATCGCAGCTGCAGTGGAAACTATCAGTCTGAATCAGCTCCACTGCTGCATGAGTCATATCTCACCTCATGTAGCACAGATGATGCTGTCAAAAGGTTTTGTGACAGGCATCAAGCTCAATACATCTGGGCCTAAGGATGTGTTTTGTGAGTCTTGCATTTATGCAAAGGCAACTTGCAAGCCAGTTGCTAAGGAGCAGAAGGAGGAGTTGAGAGCGAAGTCCTTTGGTGAGGAGGTACTTGTGGGACCATCATCAGTTGAATCACTAAAAGGAAAGAAATATTATATTTCTTTTATTGATGATGCTACCTGATTCACTTACCTTGAATTTCTCCATCATAAGAGCAATGCTTTCAAAGCATACTGCAAGTATGAAGCTTGGGTTCAGACCCAATTTGATGTTCTCATCAAATCCCTGCACTCAGATAATGGTGGCGAATACACTGGGAAGGCATTCATCATTCATCTCAAGGAACGAGGTATAAAACAAGAACTTACAATGCATGACACCCTGCAGCATAATGGCATTGCTGAAAGGTACAATCACACCTCACTTGAAAAGGTTCATGCGATGTTGCATGTGAGTGGTTTACCTCAGAGTTTGTGGGCAGAAGCAGCTCGGCATGCAGTCTGGACCTTAAATTGCACATTGACTAAAGCTCTTAGTGGTAAGACTCCTTTGGAAGTGGCAACAGGAAAGAAGCTGAACTTACAAGGTTTATGAGAGTGGGGGTGATAAGGTGTGGATTAGGCTGGAGAAGGGTAATAAGTTTGGGGAGCGTGTAAGGGAAGGGTACTGGATTGGAGTCATTGATAGTACAGATGGTGAGCAAAAATCTTTTTGAGTGTATTGGCTGGATACATGTACTGTGTCATCTGGGGAGCATAATGTCTATGTGGACAAGACATCAGCAGAACTCGGTTGCATTGAGGGGGAGAATTGGGAGTTCAACTTACCAAATTCTGAATCTCAAGCCTCCGCACCTGATACTACTCCTGAAAATATCCCCACTACTCCTACTCTTGCTGCTCCTGAAGCCCCTACTTCTCAATGAATCTGAAAGCCTAGCTGAAAGATGCTTGATATCATTGAAGGCCAAGCCCAATCATCTGACTGCCAAACTGATCCTATGCTGGCTCGAAGTATTCAACTTCCTAATCAGCTGGTGACTGAAGAGCTTGAGGGGGAGGGTGAATCTGACTGGATGATGCTGCTAGAAGATGAAGATTTTCTATCAGAATATGCATTAGCAGCTGAAACCAGTAACTCTGAAGTGCTGGAGCTGTGATCACTTACTGAAGCTCAATGTTGTCCTGATTGGCCATTGTGGGAGAAAGCGATTGAGGAAGAATTAAAGATGTTGAGGGAAATGGGCACATGGAAGGTTATTGAAAAGCCAGATGGAGTGAATGTTGTAGGATCAAAATGGTTTTTAGGGTGAAGAAGGATGCCGCAGGTAATGTTGTGTGCTATAAAGTGTGTCTTGTTGCCCAGGGATTTTTGCAGGTACCTGGTGTTGACTATTTTGACACCTATGTGCCGGTAGCACATATGGCTTCTATTCAATCTGTTCTTGCACTGGCTGCTCACTTCAATATGGAACTTCATCAGATCGACATCAAGGGTGCGTATCTGAATGGAAAACTCACCAACAATGAAAAGATATATATGTCCCAAGCTCCCGGCTATCCAGAACCAGGTTCCCCATCTTCTCATGTCCTTTGTCTCCACAAAACCCTCTATGGACTCAAACAAAGCAGCCATCATTGGTATCAGCAGTTAGTTGAGATTTTGGTGAAAAAGTTGGGATTCAGGCAGTGTGAGGTTGATCAGGCCATATTTTTTAGGCAGGAAGGAAAAGAAAAGGTGATAATTGTTGTCCATGTCGATGACTGCACCATTGCTGCATTGTCATTGATGGTTGTGAAGAAGGTGAAGGATGGTATACAAAGTCAAGTGGACATTTCCAATTTGGGTGAGCTGCACTGGATTCTTGGAATTGAGGTCTGGCGCAACTGAGATCAAAAGATAATCAGCTTATCTCAAAAATCTCTATTATCCGGCACTACAGCTTCAATGAATTGAAGCCAGTTTCTATTCTGATGGATCCAAACCTCCACCTTTCCTCTGCACAATCTCCCACTTCCACTTCTGAAATTGTGGCTATGTGCAACATCTCCTATCATGAAGCTATTGGCTCACTTATGTGGGCCATGCTCAGCACTTGCCCCAATATCTCTTTCACTGTAACATCTCTCTTGCACTTCACAAAAAATTCCTGGCATGGCACATTGGGAAGCTGTCAAGTGTGTATTCAAATATTTGAAGGGTTCAAAGGATTTATGGTTGACATATGGTGGACCTGGGAAGGAATTAATTGGGTATGCAGATGCAGGTGGAAATATGGCAGAAGATCAGCATGCAATTTCTGGGTACACATTCATTCTGAACAGTGGCGCTGTCTCTTGGGCTTCTAAACAATAGGAGATCATTACCCTATCCACTACTGAGTCCAAATATGTAGCTGCTACTCATGCTACAAAGGAAGGACTTTGGCTTCGCTCCCTTATTTCAGAAATCTTTGATGCTCTCCAAACACTGACAACTCTATTTTCCAATAATCAATCTGCTATTGCTCTTACCAAGAATCATCAATACCATGCTCAAACTAAGCATATCGACATCCAGTATCACTTTATTTGTTGGGTTGTACATGAAGGAAGTATTAGGTTGGTTTATTGCCCAACTGACAAAATGGTTGCCAACACATTGACAAAAGCGCTGCCTTCAGCCAAGGTAAAACATTTTGCAAATGAGCTTGGACTATGCTCACTTTGAGGGGGGGTGTTGGATTAATGCAAAGTGGCACATCCATACATCATATGTGTTTCAAGTCAAATACATTTTGTAGTGCTTTTCCCCATATTTTGAACAATGATTCTTTTAACATTACTTTGTAGTTTTCATTGTTCTTTTGTCCTTTCATTTAGTATATGTACAACATATATTTTTCTGGTCACCTCAGTTGGTCTACATGCAACTGAGGTGAGCTATATACTTATTACTCTCTTTTCGGCTCAGCTCAGCTCAGCCCTAGATCCGGCTTATAAGCGGCGCGCCACCATTTCAAGCCGAGCCTCGGGCGCACTATAACCGGCTGATCTTTAACTGTAGCAAATGTATAATCCAATTTCACAAAAATAGAGCAGCGGCTCAAGTATGGTTCCCCCCATAATAGGAAGATGCTCGGCTCAGCTCCGCTTATTTTGACTTGGCGCGCAGGTTTTCTAAGCCGAGCCTTGGGCGCACTACCCGTATCCTGTTTTCAACGTTGACACCGGAGTTACTGGCGACGTGAATTGGTATCTTACTTGCCTCATAATGGCGAGGCTGATGGTGGCTGATAGTAATTACTCCTGAAACTGCGTCAAACTCACATACCATGTTTATGAATCTATTACAGCTGAAAAGTCATCATAGAAACCTATACCATCAGATGTAATTGGTAAGTCACAATCAGTCCATTATCATGTCATGTACTTACAATAAACTTCCCGATTCCGTGATGGGCCGCTCACCCGTATACTTGTAATCCCATTCGGAGATGATACAAACGATTTCGCTGTATATCTTCATTATTCTTCTTAGGCTAGTTATTCTCCACAAGCGAGGGGAGATTCCTGGGCAAAGTGTCTTATGTAAAGGTAGCATCGGGGTGCCTAAATCTAGCGTCAAACCCCAGCTGAAATTGCTGAAACTTTCCTATGCAGTGCTAACATGACTAGTCTGCTGCTGTATCTCTGGCAAAAAAAAAAATTCACCGGGTATTGGCATCGAGAATTTTCAGGAGAAGCCGAGAGTTTCGCTTGCTTTTGATCTACTTTTGATATCTTTCTACAATTGTTCACTCAAACTGAGCATCGGCATGCCCTCACCCGGCGCTTCTGAAATATAACAAGAATCTCCTTTCAATCGCAGCAAGGGTCGAAAAATGCATTTGAGAGCTACTTCAGCAGATAAACTTCATGCTACTCTCCCCAAAAGTGAAAGTGTTCGCCGATGAACTTGTCAAAAGAGTTAGAACATTAGAAAGCATATGTTATTTTCAACGACATACTTGCAATGCGGTTGCATCATAAACAGATTGAGACTTCCGTGAACGCAAGGGTCCAAAGAGTTCAGTAATTTTGACTTCCCGCTAACTCAAGAGAGCGCTTCTGTTCTGGCACTTGTCAAATGGTCGTGCCCCCTTTTACGAAAGTTTGCCCGACCATCACGGTGGCAGTCAGATCATTCGCAGCGGCTCCTCGAGGGATGTGACTTCTGATAAATAGAATAGGAATAAAAGAGATGTGCCAAGATTAAAAGCTATCATAAGGATTGAGCACTGACAGCACTTCCCATTTTGAAGGTCTCCCTTTACCATCGCTTCTTGTTAGTCTCCGCTGTAGCATTCCTTATATCTGGCGCATGGCTAAATTTCATAAGTTGAGGACAATTATCACGCCACAAACTATCCACTGAAGCTGTCCACTATATATAAATTCTATCTCTCTCGGCTCTGGCACTTCAACCATCAAGGGTCCGGTATAGCGCACAGGTACCGTATGATTATTGACAATAATTCTATGTTTTCCCCTTTCTCCAGGAATCGTCAAGTAATCAATCTGCTTGCCAACATGGGGAATCTCCACCCGGTTGATCGGAGAAAAGGAATACTTCTCTTTTCTGACATACTTTACCTACCACGATGATATTAGTATGAAAAATCAGATCCAGCGGAACAGCCACCCAGTGTCAGGATACTTAAACCTCTGAGTAGCTGCTTCCCGCCATCAGTTTCACATCTCCTCCATTCAGCTTACACTACTAGGAAACTCAAATGAGCAATTGGAGGCCCGAAGATGTGCAAATTCAAGTGTAAGTTTTATTTCTTGACTCTGAGATAATCTGTCTCCAAATGCATTCTAGGAACTGGGAGCACTACATTGAGCTTATAGAATTTGGCACATACCTCTAACTAACTCCGTCCGATGATTCTATCTCATAGTGATCTGTCTTAGTAATTCTGGTGTATGACTGGTTCCTCACATTGGATCAAGAGGTGGAGTACTTCTGGAAACGAGAATGCAAGCTTCCTGCAATACTTTTCTTCATCAACCGATATGTTGTTATCTTTGGGATGATTCCAGCTCATGTCCTTTACTTCTGGCCTGATCCTATCATACGTCTCGAGGTGAGCAAGCGTTAAGGTCGTGCATTTGATTCAGAAAAACATATTGATTTATGTTACTACGAAGCCACAATTAGCGTGAGTGCATCGATACAGCTGGCCTTGCTCGCGCTTACCTCTTTCCGAATCTCTTGCAGAAGCCAAAATATGGCCTTTTTTGTGCAGCCATTATTGATTGTAATTCAGATCAACATCATTGGTATCATTCCAACCTGATTGTCAAAAATTGCTAATTTCCTGATCTTGAATTTTCTGGTCAGCACTCTTCATCTTACGAGTAGTGGCTTTATACGGGGGAAGTAGGCGGATGAAAGTGTTCCTAAGTGTCGCAGGGTTGTGCGTTTTTGTCAACACCCTTGTCAGTGCCAACTCCGCAATATCCGGACAACAAGTTGCATACTACCAGTGACCTATGATCTATAGGTACAATTGTATTCAGCTAATTGGCGGACTTTTTCCGATATCCAAATCCAATCTCCATCGGTGTTGAAGCAGATAGGCGATGTACCAGTCTTCACCGCTTCGCAGTAAATTTCAACCTTTATGATACTGAATGCTCAATCTCACTTGATTTTTAGAGG
The DNA here is from genome assembly GCA_000827265.1 of Collybiopsis luxurians FD-317 M1. Taxonomy (NCBI): domain Eukaryota; kingdom Fungi; phylum Basidiomycota; class Agaricomycetes; order Agaricales; family Omphalotaceae; genus Collybiopsis; species Collybiopsis luxurians. The sequence goes on along the minus strand of KN834752.1, from coordinate 1,246,539 downwards.
GGTTTGTGCGTCTGGATTTCCTTAATGATCAAGTGCAAGTGCTCACTCCAAGTTGGAGATTTTACCTACCTTTGGATTGGAATGGCTGGATTTGATCTTTGCATCTTTTTCTTGACCTTATGGAAAAGTATTAGACTAATCAGGAGTACGAGACCCCTCAGGAGCACTAGTACTGTTAGAGGAATAGTGACTCTGTTCATGCGAGATGGTAAGTAAACATTATCTTTTAGATTTACCCAGCTTGTGATTTTGAGATTCTACAGGTCTGATATATTTTGGAATCATCACTCTGATGACGCTAGGAAATGTACTAATCTTTATAGTGAGTCGTGCCCTCTTATGACTGGAACTTCAATAATTTCCTCTCCTTCCGTTGCAGTGCGGAGCGGTAAGATCTCTATGATCAATTCAATCTTCGATGCTCCGAACTTAAATTCTGAACATAGGATTTACTGAAGGGCATATTGACTACCTTTTCTTTTGTGTAAGTCTGATTACATGGATTGTACATGTGGGCTTACAAGTTTTTTCTTTCTTAATACCTCAGCATATCAGTTGTATTGATGTCGCGTATGATGCTTAACCTCCGAGAGGACAGAGACAGTGCCAACCAGCCAATATCATTGCAGTTATCAGGACTTGTATTTGTTCAACCTGACCATGAGAATAGTGCAGTTGGATGACATGCCTATACAGATCAAATCCACAACTGGCTCACGATCATACTTAGCGTACTTCACTTTCGTAAATATTTTTTTTACCTCTACCCCTACCTACCCCGAATAATTGTATACATTTGAAGAATGTGTTGGAATTATTATTTGCCGAGTGCCGGTTGTTCGCCACGCAGCTCCATTTCAAATATTTGTTTCACTATATAGCCGCAGATTGTAGTTTTACCCCCCATCCGTTTGCCTCCCGTTTACTCCCACTACGAGGTCAAACGGAATATGTTGCTGTTCTCTGTTTACTCGAGTGACGCTCCGTCGATTATCCCAACAGAATGTGCGAATAATCCAGACCAACAAAACGTAGATGAGAAATATAGTCGCGGATCTAATCAGGCTTACATTGTCATCCTTACGTTGCCGCCGGAATGAATGTAGCGACTCATTGACTCAAATCTTATTCAATTCGGAACTGATGGTATCAGCGGTTCTGTGAGCTGTTACTATATCCTTCTGAGGCTCAGCTAGTCCTCATGCACAAATGAGGGGAGATCGTAAGGCCAAGCATTGTACGTGGACATTAAACCACGGTTGAAATTCCTGTTCAATTATTTTCCAATATCTTTCTCGGGTTGTCCATCCACATTAGCGCTTCGCAGCTGCATTTCTCGCGTAACAAAAGGAGAAGGATGAGTCAGGTTTCTCTTGGACCTGGGGGTGTATAATGGGACCATGAAATGATGTGAACCGATGTCGAGAAATTTTGGAAGCTAAGTGAGCTTTACTTCCCTTTGACGTTCTCGGCTCAGAGTATCCTCCTTCAATCATTAACTGAGGCGGAGGATGAGCATGCCCTCGTCCAGTATCTCTTTTAAACTAAAACAAGGATCAACAATCACCGTTTAATTGCAGCAAGAGCTAGATAATGCACGTAAAGGTCATGGTTTACAATCCCAAGTGAATCCCGAGTTGAACGGATAAACTCGATGTCCACAAAAGTGACGGTGAAAGTGTGAAAGTTAGAAAATAAGGAAGTATGATTTTCTCTCGGCGACAGCGACACATTCAGTGCGGTCGTATTACAAACGGATTTCAGCAGGTTTCAACTTTCCGCTTACAACAAGCCCTTCTGTTCTTTCGTGTCAAACACGTCAAATACGGTCGCGCCACCTTCTACATTTGCCCGACCATCGCGGCAGTCAAATCAGCAGCTCTGGGCGATGTAACTACTAATTGCAGTATAGGAGAATCAGTGCAGAAAGGGAGTTATACAATGAGAAGAGAAGAGAATCAAGAGAATCAAAAGAAATATACTGAGTCCTTAGTTGTCGTGTATATGCGAGTAGCTACGTGCACCTTCTCAGCGCTGAATGTTCAAGTTCAATATAATGTCCTTACAATGTGCTTGCGTTTCCACACAATACAATCGATTCAGGATCGGATCTACTCTTGAAAATGATGTACATAGCATGGCCAAGATGAAAAGCTATCACGGGGATCGAGCACTCGCAGCCACTTCCTATTTCGAAGGTTTCCCTTTACCACTTCTTCGGCAATTTGCAGTGAGTATGGTTCAAGTTCTTAGGCTGAGAACAATTGTTACATTACAAACTATCCAACGCTATTTGAGTACTACGAATCTAGATTCTACCTCCTTTTCGGATCCACATCCATTAAGTGGCCGGGGTTAGTATTAAGTACCTGTCTGGTCATTGACAGCGAATTTTATGTCCTCCAAGAATTATCGAGCAGACTGAGGGCCATTGACCGGTTTGCCAACGCGGGATCGACCCGGTTCATAGAATAGGAATATTTCTGTCTTTTCCCGCATACTTTTTCCACTATAATATGGAAAGCTAGATGCAAATACAGCACAATAGCGGCCGTTGCAGCCGCTTTGAGGATTCTTAAACCACTGAGTAGCTGTTTCGTGCCATCAGTCTCGCATTGTCTTCCATTCAGGTTACACTAGAAAATGAGCAACTGGAGGCCCGAAGATGTACAGATTCAAGTGTGAGCTTTATGCCTGACTTGAAGTAAAAATTTCGACAGTCCATCTCCTTATACGTTCTAGGAACTGGGAGCACTACATTGAGCATATAGAACTTGGTACATATCTCTATCTAACTTCATCCGATTATTATGTCTCACGGTGGTCCATCTTTAGTAATTCTAGTGTATGACTGGTTCCTCACATTGGATCAAGAAGTGGAATACTTCTGGCAACGGGACTGCAAGAAGCTTCCTGCAATATTATTCTTTATCAACCGATACTTTAGTATTTTTGGGATAATTGCAAGTCATGTCCTTTATTTCTGGCCTAACCCAATTGGCATCCATCATGAGGTGAGCAAATGTTGACATTGAGTATCTGGTTCAGAAAACATACTGACTCAGCACGTAGCCCCAATTGGCGTGAGTGCATGGATACAACTGCAAGCTTTGTTTGCGCTTACCTCTTACTGTACAGAAGTCGAAATATAGATTTCTTTTTAGAAGCATTACTGTTCATAATCCAGCTAAATATAATTGGTATGATTCCAACCTTATTTTCAAGAATTGCTTATTTCCTGACCTTGTAACTTGTTGCTGGTCAGCACTATTCCTAATACGAGTAATGGCTTTATACGGGGGAAGTAAGCGAATGAAAGTGTTCCTCAGTGTCGCAGGTTTGTGCGTTTTTATCAACAGCCTTGTCAGTAATACTACAATGTCCGGACAATGCATGTTATAATTTTTCAATGATTCTTCCATACTACTAGGTACAACTTTATCTCGCGGGTCGGCAAACTGTTTCTGATATTCAAACGCAATCTCCATTGGTGTTGAAACAGATAGGTAATGTACCAGTCTTTACCGCTTCGCAGTAAGTTTCCAACCTTTCCGACTGCTGAATGCCAAACTTCACTGATTACTTGATTCTCTTAGAGGAAATTGTGCGTCTGGATTTCCTTATTAACTGGATAGGAGCACTTAGTACCCCATCAAGATTTCATCTGTCTCTGGATGGGAGTGTCCGCATTTGACCTTTGCGTCTTCTGCTTGACCTTACGGAAGACTCTTGGGCTCATCGGGACCTCAGGTGGAGGAATAGTATCTGTCGTCATGCGAGACGGTTAGACATTCTTTTTTAGCGCTATCTGGCTTGGAATTCTGACATAGTACAGGTCTCATGTATTTTGGAATCATTACTCTGATGACATTAGGAAATATACTGATTTTTGTAGTGAGTTGTATTCTCCGCTCATATCTTGGAGTTTAGTAATAAGTTCTTTTCCTTCACTTGAAGTTCGGAGCAGTAAGATATCTAAGAATATTTCAATATTTCAAACTTAGACTCTCAATATAGGCACTACTGAAAGGCCTGTTTACTACTTTTTCTATTGTGTAAGTCCGAATTTTGGGGAGTACGCAAGAGCTTACAGAATATCTTTACTGGCATTCCAGCCTATCTGGAGTCTTGATGTCACATATGATGCTTAACCTCCGAGAGGATAGAGACAGTACTAACCAGCCAACGTCGCAGTTATCAGGGCTTGTATTTGCTCAACCTGACCCAGATGACAATAGTGCAGTTGGATGATATCCCTGTTAAAGTATGAGCCGATTCCGGTTGTTTCGGTCTCTACTATATGCCGCGCTTCATCCTTAGAGTACTGTTTAACAATTTACCTATCTATTTGATATCTGGCTCTATATGTGGTATGTAGAGATGTAGAGCTGAAGAAACCAACCATTTGACACCCCCGAAATTGACTCTCTATGAAATCTCTTACCTATCAGCCTAAGTTCGACAATCCCTAGACAAATCAACTTGCTGGATCCAGAACGAGCTCATGGCCATAATTTACAGGCATTCCCTCAATATACTTATATATATTTATTACAAAATTTTTGTGCAGTCGAAGAGTGCGTGGAGATAATACGGACCAAAATGAAGGAAACTGATAAGGATGAATGAGTTCAATGGCCATTCGACTGATGTACATAGTACAGTAGCTATAAAATAATCATGGTGTTCTGCACAAACCTGAGTCAAAGCAAATATGCTCGTTGGTGAGTCTGTACATAGCAAAGAAGCATTATTTTCTTGGTGACGAGGTACCTTGCATTTACCCGCACCAATCGTCGAACGGTGTGATCAGCTTTCCTTTTTAGGATGCCAAGGCTGAAAATATCGAATACTTACCTGAAAGTTGTCATCCATCCTCGCCATGACACTGATTAATCTGTTTGAGGTAGCTGTGATTTTCTTGGTCGTCCGTATTCTCTATCTTATGTTGAAGCCGGGATCAATGCAGTGACTTCCAATCGGAATCAGCGGTTCCGTCGTGAATTGAGCTGTCACTGGACTATCCTTCTGAGCCTCAGCTAGCTGTCATGCGGAGATGAAGTCACATAAATCGTGAGGCCAAGTACCCAAATATAATGTGTCAAACCAGGTGAAATTCTTGTTCAATTATTTTTCAACGTCTTTCTGGGATTGGCCATCCACATGAACATTTTGCTGCTGTATGTTTCGCAATGAAAAGGAGAAGGATGACTCAGGCTGATCCTGGAATCGAGAGCGTATATTGGGGTGATAAAATGATGTGAGCCAACGTCGAGAAATTTTTGGAAGCAAAGTGAGTTTTACTTGCCTTTCGCGTTCTTGGTTCTTTCGATCATTAACTGAAGCAGAGGATGAGCATGCCCTAACCCATTGAGCTGTACCTTTTAGAATCAACGATCACTGTTTGATTGCAGCAACAGCTAGAAGATGAGCGTGAACGTTGCGGTTTATAATCCAAAGTATATCCCGATTCGAACGGATAAAGATGATCCACAAAAGCGAAAATGTTCGTTGGTGAAGCTGTGAAAGTCAGGAAATAAGGAAGATGACTTTCTCTCGGCGCTAGCGATGTGTTTCAGTAGGTTCCCTTGGCATGATCAAATAAATTTGATAGTTTCAACTTCTTGCTTAGATATGTCAAATACGTCAAATACGGTCTCACCACCTTCTACATTTGCCCGACCATCACGGTGGTGAAATCAGCAGCTTCCTGGGCAATGTAACTAGTTGTAATATAGGAAAATCACTGCAAAAAGGAAGTCATAGAATGAGGAGGGAAAAGAAAAGAAAAGCACTGAGTCCTTAGTTTTCGTGTATTTATATGGAATCAATCTCAAGTAGGTGCGTGCTGAACGTTCAAGTTCAATCTGATATCCTTGCAATAACCTTGCGTGTCCACTGGTTCCCCATGATACAATCAATTCAGGGTCGGATCTAGTCTTGAAAAATATGTGCATACATACAGTAGCATGGCCATTATTAGAAGCTATCGCGAGGATCGAGCACTAACAGTCCCTTCTTATCTCGAAGGTTTCCCTTTACCAGTTCTTCATGGCAGCCTTGGCCGTTGTATTCATTATATCTGACTAATCAACAGTGTTCATAGGCTGAGGACTATTATTATGTTACACTGACCATCCAACGCTGTCTAAGAACAATGTATCTAGATGTTGGAAATAAAAATATGAGAAATATGAGGATGTTGTCACTCGCATAGGAAACCGAGATGATAACACATAAATTCCGTTTGTCCTCTACATGGTGAACAAGAAATATGAGAGAAACATGACAGTGGCAATCGGATGCGGAAGCATCCCTAAACTACAGCTTGTATACAGTAATTAGAGCTATGCAGGTAACTATGAGATTGTCAATTAATCATATCATAATTATAATCATGATACTGATAATGACACTGATATCTGATACTTATCATGATATCCAATGCTAGATTCTACCTCTTTTTGGTTCCACTTCCATCAAGTGTCCGACGTCAGTATTAAATATCTGTCTACCAGTCATTGATGAATCCTATGTTTGTTCCTACTGCTCCGGAAATTAGCGAGTAGACTGAGCGCTATTGATGGATTTGCCAGCGCGGGATCGTATAAAATAGGAATATCTTTGTCTTTTCCCATATGATTTTTCTAGTACTGTACTAATATAGAAAGTTAGATGCAGATGCAGCGCAATAGCGGCCGTTGCAGCTGCTCTGAGGATACTTAAACCTCTAAGTACCTGCTTCGTGCTATTGTTCTCGCATTGTCTTCCATTCAGTTTGCACTAGGAAATGAGAAACTGGAGGCCCGAAGATGTACAGATTCAAGTGTGAGCTTTAGGTCTGATCCTAAGTAAAAAGTTTGATAATCCATCTCTCTATATGTTGCAGGAACTGGGAGCACTACATTGTGCTTATAGAGTTTGGTTCATACTTGTATCTAACTTCAGCATCCAATTATTCTATCTGATGGTGATCCATCTTTAGTAATTCTAGTGTACGACTGGTTCCTCACATTGGATCAAGAAGTGGAATACTTCTGGCAACGAGATTGCAAGAAGCTCCCTGCAATACTTTTCTTCATCAATCGATATGTCAGTATCCTTGGGATAATTGCAGCTCACGTCCTCTACTTCTGGCCTGACCCTATCATTTATCTTGAGGTGAGCAGATGTTGATATTGTACATTTAGTTCTTGAAACGATACTCCCTTACGTAGCACCAATCAGTGTGAGTGTATTGATACAGCTGACAGACTTGTTCGCGCTTACCTCTTTCCTTACAGAATTCGAAAAATGGAGGTCTTTGTAAAGGTATTATTTCTAATAATTCAAAGCAATATCTTTGGTATGATTCCAACTTTATCTTCGGTCATTGCTAATTTCCTGATCTTGTTGCTCAATGCTGGTCAGCACTCTTCATAATACGAGTAGTGGCTTTATACGGGGGAAGTAGGCGAATGAAAGTGTTCCTTATTGTTGCATGTTTGTGTGTTTTGATCAACACTCTTGTTAGTGACTCTACATTATCCGGACAATACATATTATTGATATTTCCTCTATGCCAGGTACAATGTATCTAGCGAATTGGCAAGCTGTTCCTGATATTCAAACCCGATCTCCATCAGTGTTGGAGCAGATAGGCGATGTACAAGTCTTTACCGGTTCACAGTATGTTTTCAACCTCTTCGACTGCTGAATGCCGCATTATTTGATTCTCTTAGAGGAATTCGTGCGTCTGGATTTCCTTGATAACTGGGTAGAAATACTTAGTACTCCATTAAGATTTCACCTATATCTGGATAGGATTGTCTGCATTTGACCTCTGCACCTTCTGCTTGACCTTACGGAAGACTCTTGGGCTCGTCAGGACCTCAGCTGGAGGAATAATATCTATTGTCATGCGAGACGGTAAGTAGACATTGTTTTTTTTAGCTCTATCCGGCTTGGAATTCTAACATAGTACAGGTCTCATGTATTTTGGAATCATTACTCTGATGACGTTGGGAAATATACTAATTTTTTTAGTGAGTTGTACTGTCCTCTCATATCTTGGACTTCAGTAATAAGTTCTTTTCCTTTGCTTGAAGTTTGGAGCAGTAAGATAACTAAGGATCTTTCAATACTCAAACTTAGACTCTCAACATAGGCACTACTGAAGGGGCTCTTTACTGCTTTTTCTCTTGTGTAGGTCCAGACTTTACCCTTGAGGGTGTACACAAGAGCTTACAGAATATTTCTTTCCTGACATTTCAGCCTATCTAAAGTCTTGATGTCACATATGATGTTTAACCTCCGGGAGGACAGAGACAGTGCTGACGAGCCAATACCATCGCAGTTATCAGGGCTTGTATTTGCTCAACCTGACCATGAGAATAGCACAGTTGGATGATATTCCAAGGCTTTTCGATCCAGATCAGACTGCCGAGTCGGATACGAGCTCATGAACATAGTGTAGTGTACAGAACTTCTCTGAATATTTGTACCTTTCATTCCGAATAATTGTGCAATCAAAAAGTGCATGCAAATAATCCAGAGCAACAGATTGTGGATGTCGCCAGCCTAGTTAGGCTGCGGCCATTCACTTATGGTTTGCTGCTTGCCCGTAAGTTCAAAGCTTGTTATCGCCACTCCCCGCCCATTAATATCAGTATCAACCCATATCGTGTAGGATCCAGGATACAAAACACTGTTTCCATTTTCATCCACTCTCGCAATGCTTCCCAGCGTCACGTTCAATTGAGCCATCGCGCTGTGGCCAGCAGCAATAGACTTGACACGGGTGTATCCCATCAGCTGCTTGATCGGAGCCGGTGTCGGCCCTGCAGTGGTGTTCGAGAATAACAGCGCAACGTAGTCTGACATGACAGATCCAGTGTTCCTGACCATAAGTTGGAACGCCAAATCGAGGAGCGCCAAATCAGTATGAACAGTGTCTGATGAGCCTGCTGCTGCTACCAGGCTCTGGATGTTATAAGACTTCTTGGGAGCCCTGGACCACGAGAGTGAGAAACTGGTGTAATGGAGCCCAAATCCAAAGGGATACACAGATTCGCCAGTGTACCACTTATATGTTCGTCCGGGATTGGTTGAGGACGGTCGTAGAGTCATGTCTGTCATAGGGACTTCGTTTACATAGTTAGCCGGATATTGTATAGTTGGTAAACGTCCGGAGGGCGCTTGTTTCCCAGTGAGAATGTCGACGATGGCCGCCCCGCCGCTTTGACCTGGGTAACCTCCCCAAACCAGAGCGCTGATCTATTATAGTAATCTCAGCTCAGTAAGTGCAATCTATGGATTTGAAACGACTCACGGACGCGCTTGCTTTGATTGTGCTGCTATCTAGTTGTCCTCCTCCCATCTGTAAGACGATAAACGGCTTTCCAATGGCTGCGAGCTCCTCAATTAACTCAAGTTGATTTCCAGGCCAAGTGATGTCTATCCGATCAAGCGCTTCATTCTCAACTGTGCCGTCGATTCCTCCCGCAAAAACAATGATATCTGAAGAGCGAGCAACTGCTAAAGCAGCACTAAACCCGCTTGTGCTATTGCCGCTGATTGTCGTTCCATTCGCGAAATTGACCCTAAAGCCTGCGTTCTGGAACGCTGCGAGTGGGCTTATGAGGAATGGCGCAGCACCATTATAGTTGGACTGCATCTGTGTGGTAGCATTCGCCCATGGGCCAATCAGTGCGATAGTGGATTTCGATGATTTAAGAGGAAGAATTCCATCATTCTTCAAAAGGGTAATACCTTCGACAGCTAAGATGTAGGCTAGCTGCTGGGCAGCCGGGGTACTCACGTCGGAAAAGTCTAATTGACGGTAGGGTTGGACATCAGGGGAGTCAAAGTATCCAAGTCTAAGTGAAAAAGGAATGACTTCAGCAACAGTACTGTGCCGTAAACATGGAGCGGACCTTACAAGCGACCCATATCGTCTTACCAAAGCCCTGACAATGTCGGACTCTTGAATCAAGCTCTGATTTAACGCAGCTCCAAAATTGTCTGAGTAGGTTGTTCCGCAGTCAATATCGGTCCCTGCATGCAATGCTAATGCACTAGCATTCACGAAAGAGTTTGTGTAATTATGGGGGTCAAAGATATTCGCCACAGCATCACAGTCGGACGTGATCCACTGGTTTTCGCCCAGTCCAAAATAGTCTCGAGTAATATCTTGCATGAGGTACTTTGACGCACAGGCAGGAATTCCATTGACCGAATTGAAACTGCACATGATGGAAGCTGCTTCTGCATCTCGCACACAAGCCTGGAAGCTAGGTGAATAGTACTCTGCAAGATCCTGAATGGACACAATCGCGTCAAATGCTGTCCTGGCGTTGCCTTCCCAGTCTTCCATATCATACGCAGCGTAATGTTTACAATCTGCGATGATTTTGAGGTACCGTCCGTTAGCACCGTTAAGCTCCGATCCCAGTCCGCCTTGGAGACCTGTGATCAAAGCGCGTGCATATCTCCCACTATGCAAGGGATCCTCTCCGGGCGTTTCCTGACCGCGACCCCACCGAGGATCCTTGAAAGGGTTGATGTTGGGAGTGAAGAACGACAGACCGGCGTGACCGAAATTATTGAAAGCCCGAGCCTCAGTGCTAATGACCGTCCCCATTTCGTTGATAAGCTGGTCATCAAAAGTTGCACCTAGAAGAATAGGAGCAGGAAAGGATGTAGCATAGCTAAAGTTTTCTCCGGATCCTTGCGGTGTGAAGTTGCTTCCTGGGCTGCCAGCTACCCCATGCTGAGCGACGTTGTCAGAGACGCAGAGACAGTGTTCGTTGAGCACGTACCAGAGCCTCGTTCCACCAAATATAAGGAGGGAGTCCGAGACGAGCTACGCCAGGGGTATCATAGCCTGTATTGGCAATCATCTCATCTAATGTGAACTCTGCAACAAGTGCTTTGGCACGGTCGACAAAGTTCACGGAGGTATCGCATATCGTGTTATTCGCAAGGGGACCATTGGTGCAGTCGGGGAATGCAGCAATCACGCCAGTTACAGCCCATGTAACAAGGGATAGTAACACCGGCGCCATCGTTTTGAAAGTCATCTCGTTCGTACAGCTTCGGTGTTGACAGGAAACTGCATAATCTATCTCTTATAAGAGATACACCACCAAAGAACACATGCAAGCAGCCTCACCTACTCAAGCGGCGCTGTAGCTCAAGATATATCACCTGAACTGTTCGAAACGCTTTCGAGGAACGCGGGCCGATGGGTAGTATTCATTAGCACCGTCATCTTCATAGTCCAGCAGACGCTACACGTCCTCTTGACTCAACTTATGCGGCCGTCAGGCCCCGGTCGTAGAATTGAACTTCTCATTTCCCCGAGCAAATTCACGGTACACAGATGAGGGTTCAACAAATGAATGGCGGAGTTTACCAGAGACCGGAATATGGACCACAAAACTACTTCTTGGCAAAAAATAGAGGCTGCATTTAAACAGCCACAGAGCAAGTTTCACTGGCTTCGGAGGATATGATTCCTTGAACTTCTATCTTTGGACCCGTGAGGGTAAGATTTGGAGAAATATAACTCGGAGAAATGAGGTGGCGGTCACCATGATCTCGCGTAAACATACCGTCAAAATGTCATGGCAGATATAGAGGAATGTATGGCCCGGAAAATGGGGACTCGAAGGAAAAAGAAAAAAAAACTCGTGCGAATGCCTGAGCTTAAACTGCCGAAATATGCCGATCGATCGGTGTATCGGCATTTCGGCCATTGTCCAGTCTGGTAGTACTTTACAAAATGACAATTTGTCGTAAAGTCTCTAAATGCGCAAAGAAATCTAAATGGTATCTTGTAATGTGGACTCCTTAAGCACTTCTCGTTATACCGAAACCGTCGTTCCCTCGTCGGCAAAGGGCCAGTCAGTGTATCCTCTTCCGCTGGCATCACCAGTCAGATAGAAGGTAGAACGATCGTAGGGTGTCAAAGGCAGATCTTTCAGCAACCTCTGAGGAAGATCAGGCTGTAAACGAGGCGGTTAGAAACTATGAGAAACGGCGCTCTCAGTGACCCACATTCGAAATGTACTTCCTTCCAAACGCAATCAAGTCCCCCGTCGAATCTGCCCTCTCAATTGCGGAATCCCTGTCAAAGCCTCCTGCGACAATTAGAGGTTTCGGAGCCCATATTTCACGTATAAAGTCATTGGAATCTGAAGATGAAATTACTGTATCGCGGGTAGTGCTACCAACCACTCGTGGTTCGCAAACGGAAAGGTAGGCAAAGTCAGGATGGCGCTCTTTGATGGTCTTGACGAGATAAGAGTATGTAGGGATCGGATCTTTCATTCGCATGTCTGTTGCAAGTGATTAGACTAGGGTAACTCAACGGAAATAAGGGAATCAACTTTACCTTGGAAAGTACTCCAAGGACTGAGTCTCGCAGCTACTTTCTCTTCGCCAATCTCTTTCGCTACAGCATCTATGATTTCCAGTGCAAATCTTGACCTATTTTCGATAGAACCGCCATACTCATCGGTACGATTGTTCGACACGTCTTCGAGAAACTGATTGGTCAAATAACCATTGGCAATATGAATCTCAACCCCGTCAAAGCCGGCCTTGTTAACAGCGTTGGATGCCGCATTGACGTAGGATTGGATTAGAGACTTGATTTCGCCTACGCCAAGGGCCCGAGGTATTTGTCTCCCTTCCATCGGAATCTCGGAAGGCGCGATTAAAGTGTAGGCAGGATCTTCAGCTGCCAAAATTTTTGGATCTGCATCTCGGCCTAGTGTCCATAATTGAACGAAAATATGACTGCTTTTCTGGTGAACAGCATCCGTGATCTATGTGAAGAGAATGTTATGATCATCGATTCCTGTCGTCTTCTGGGTTACGAACGGATGCGTACCTCTCTCCAAGCAGCGGCTTGCGTATCATTCCATATACCAGGGACGTTGGATAACCCTCCGGCCTTTGGGTCTACCAACGTACCTTCTGCGATGAGAAGTGTTCCCGGGGTGCTTGCCCGTTGAGAATAGTATTCTCGCATCACGGGAAGCTGAGGAACATGCTCGTCGTTGCATCTCACCCGTGTCAAAGGAGCCAGAACTACACGATGTCTCAACAGTATATTACCTAGTTGGATCGGCTTGAAGAGAGCGGACGCAGCGTTTGGGGACATGGTTGAATTCTGCCGGATGGAAGCACCGTAGGATTGGCAACGGCCTTTTATCCCGCAGAAAGTTGGATGAGTAAGGCGCGAAGATTCTGGCTTACCAACCAGAGAGTTGGCTATCGTTAGTAATTTGGTTACAATTTTCTTAACAATGTTGAGCAGCAAAGGGTCATTGATCCGGGTGTGACGCAGAATCTGTTTCAACCAAGCGGTTCAGTACAGGAACGTGCTGTTGAGTATGTTAAGAATGCAGCATTGAGACTTGAGTTTGAGCGAGCACAGAGAGTAATACAACCACTTCATTTCAAGCCCAGATTCAAACCATGATTAGGCTTCAGGTCTTCCTTTTGTCTACTGAATCCTGATAATGAGGGTGGCGGCTTTTAAGCAAATTTCGATGCTTTGAGTGTTTCGTTCGGCTGAGATCGAGCACGTAGACCAGGAACTACTAGGTTCGTAATTATTAGCAAACCCTGATCAAAAGCAGCGAAGAAAATGTAGTTGATGGCAAAGAGTTTGACGGTTGCGCTGCATTCAAGTCAGGTACTGGGCGTCTATTTAGACCACCTTTCTTGTTTACTGCTTCATTTCGGACTCGGCTGGTGGTTCATATCGGTCGACTTGAAACTCGGCAATATCTCAACCTCAGCGTATATCAGAGCTTGTGGAGGTTATTTTCCGTCCGCCGGTGAGCAGGGAGCCGACCTCATCGCTTTCGAAAGAGACGACCAACCGGAAAGCCTTCTCGCCTTTTTATCTGCTTCCTGACCTTCTATATCCCCTTTTACCGACCTTCCGTATCCCTTTAATACCTTTAATCCGACTCTCCACCACTTCATTCCATTCAACCGAAGTCGAATCCGAACAATTAATTTAGCCGACTCGCAAGACAAGCGAACGGGATTCTTGGCTTTGATTTCTCCATACTACCTCGACTCGGGACCGTACAAATTTATTAATGCATCTTTCAATTAAAGACGCAATATTACCTCAGCCTCCGAGCTTCGTCAAGAAGAAGAATTACGAAGTTCACCAGGTTCTTGGAGAAGGTACTTTTGGCAAGGTCGTGGTAAGTCATTTCATATTCTATTTTATGCTTCAGTGTAGTCGCTTTGTCTCGTCGATTTCATTTCCATACATTGTCTGGTTTCGGCTTATTCAAATGAATCTCTGGACTGGCTATCGTTTTCAAAGGTTCTAATCAATCGAATACTCTTCGCAGAAAGCAACCTGGCACGTCCCTCCTGAACAAGTAATCATAGCCGAACGAGGTGCATTTGCTGGGCCGGAGGATCCATCTATATTAGCATCGCAAACTAAAGCCAAGCGTGCATTAACTTTTGGTGGTTCCAAAACTTCCTCTAGATCCACATCGCCTGCCCCGTCGGATCCAGTCTCACCAACTTCGGGTGCCAGTCCAAATCGGACGACATCGTTCAGTCTGAAAAAGGACGTCGCGCTCAAACTGATACCTAAGAAGAAAGTAAAGGGTAACGAGGAAACCGTATGGGGCGAGATGGACGTGTTGAAGGGGCTGGATCATCCAAATATTGTTCGTGAGCTTGTCGTATCTTTCGTACAAGCGACTGACCTTATTCGGCACAATCTAGGTCAAGTTCTATGAATGGTTCGAGTCACGAACGAAATATTACCTGTCATTCGAGCTTGCTGTCGGAGGAGAACTTTTCGAGCGGATTCTCAAAAAGGGCAAATTCACCGAGAAGGATGCCAGCGGTGTGATTCGGTAAACTTTGAGCTTTCGTTTCTTTCCTATACGCGATCTCAATCCTTGAACCGCACAGATCCATCCTTTCTGGTGTAGCTTACCTTCACGAACACGATATTGTCCACCGGGACCTCAAGTAGGACTTCTTTACTTTTTTTCCATCGGACCTGTTAAATCTCCGTACTTCTAGGCCGGAGAATATTCTGTACCGAACAACAGCAGAGGATTCAAATATTGTTATCGCGGATTTTGGAATGTACGTCCTCAATTATCAATACCGCGCTTCTGTCATACGACATATATGTTTGCAGAGCGAAACATCTTCATACACCTGAGGAGCAGTTGCACTCATTGGCAGGGAGCATCGGTTACGTAGCCCCAGAGGTATTATTGAACGAGGGTCATGGCAAGAAAGTCGATTTGTGGAGTGTGGGGTGAGTTAAGCTTTCATGCATTTAACAACAAGCGACTTAATTGTCTTAGAATAATAACATACGTCCTACTCTGCGGCTACTCACCTTTTCGTTCGGACGACGTCAAAACCCTCGTCCGCGAAACTAAAGAAGCCAAAGTTGAGTTTCACGACCGATATTGGAAGAACGTCTCCGCAGAAGCCAAGAACTTCATTAAACGGCTTCTCAGCCCGGACCCGGTAAACCGTCCCAGTGCTGTGGAGGCAATTGCTGATCCGTGGTTGACAACACATCCACATTCTGAAGAGCATGATCTGTCTGAAGGACTACGTGAACATTTCGATCCACGGGCCAAGTGGCGAAATGCGATTGCCAGTGCCCGTGCCATACACCGATTGACATCATTCGGCGCTCAGAGGACACAATCTCAGCTTTCAGTAAGCCGGGAGTCGACCCGTTCCGATGGGTCTGCATCCTCTGGAGGGTGGAACGGCGGCATTGGCGGGGCTTCTCCGAATACCGATGATGACGACGAAGATATTGGCTGGCACCCTGCCTCCGCATCTGCGAAAAGCGATGGAGGAGACCTCAGTGTCGAGCCTTATCCTGGCGAGAATGCAAACGTCACTGTGACCGCGCCGCCGGAGGACTGTGCATCACCTTCTTCGTCTCACTCGAGCGCCCCTGTCATCAACGACGAGCCCGAATCTGTTTTGACTGAGGAACAGATCGCGGCTGAGGCGCGGAAAGATAACTTTGAGCTGCAAATGCCGGGGTCGTTCGATACAGAGGGTCCCCCGTTGCAGAAGCAAGCTCAAGGAGAGAGCGAGGATGCAGGCCCAAACTGGGTCGATGTATTCAAGAAATTCAAGCTGAGATGATTCGGCGGACTTTGTCGAGGCGAAGCTGGTTCTTTCATCTCTTGTAATTTCTCATCCCTAATCCACGGAACTGATTACTTCTACGCTTATTCTGCCTATTTCCACCCCTCTTTTTCCCCTTGCTTGCTGTGTAGTACTTGCGAATCACTTCCTGATTCCAGCCTGGAAAGTTTTCTTTGGATAATCTGGGGAGTGACCCACAGTATCTCCTAGTATATAATTTGGATTTCTATTTGTTTATTTGATGAACGATGGCCTTTCTAATATAAAATAGCAACGTTACGCTCCTGAATCTCTGACTCTGAGAATCGCACGGTTGCAATTATAGATTTAAAGCTTTGATCGCCTTCTACGCGGATCCGGAGATGCCATACGGTTACGGACAAGAGCTGGAGCAACAAATATCCATGGTGGACAATAGCCATGCTTATAATTATCCAATAACAATATTTCATTCTAGTGTTACATTGAGCAAGCGTACTTCTTTGAAATGATGTATGGTCATGGTTGACCTAGCTGGATCCACGTATTATGTCTCTTTACTAACTCGGCGATTATATCCTCCTCTATCTCCTTACTGCGATCATGGGGATCAATGCGGAGCCACGATTCTTCAAAGGGAGAAGAATCATTGTCCGAATGGGTCGGCTTGCGTTCGGACGTGAAATCCTTCCATGAAATAAATACGACTTCAAACTTGCGCCGGTTTAGGTCGTTGCCTATGACGACCTGATGTCCATATCGCTGGAGCGAGGTTTGTGCTTTGGGAACAAGCAGGGTTGGGTCGGTTTCCAGCTAAAGCGAGGGAGAGCAGATTGAATACTAAGATGATCATGAAGGAGCATTTGACGGGCAGACCTTGAACGAAACGATGAATCCATCCCTTCCGGTCCAATCGTCAACCATCGGCTTGAGAATTTTTGGCACCTGGTCCATCTCTATGTGTAGGCTACCTTTCCCGGACTGGATTTTATGTTCCGACTGCAGATCGAAAGGATGACATCAATCAGCAATTAACAAGAGAGAATAAAAAATTACTAACCATCTTCTGCCTTGGTAAAAAGAAGTCGCTTACAGCCGCAGCGAGGTAATACATTGCCTGTCGTCGTAGAACAGACAATTCCTGGCTCACTGCTCGCAGTAACCAAAGGTAATCGTTCACAGTGACAAAAGTAAGCGTATGGAGCGTGCCAGCTGCATGTACTGCTTTATACGTCGTGAGCACCTCGAGTAAGTGATCCCTTTTGTTCGGAGTGACACCGATCTGGGACGATGGCGATGAAGTAATTTTATTGGAATCGGAAGAATCGGAAGTTGTAGAGGTAGATTCAATCTCGAGAAAATCCAAAAACGGGTTTGTTGAGTGAGAATAATGCCGACTGAATGGCTGAAGACTGAATTGTCGATGCATAAAGATGACGGCGTATCCAGCTTTAAGGAAATATTCCGCTGAAGTGGCGCCTCGAGTTCCTAAGCACAAGTCAGGAGATGGACGTGCGCGAGGAAGAAGGGACTCACCAGCACTGAAATTATCGAGAAAGCGCACTCTATTACATCGTGAGTCCTGGTAGAAGTAGCTCGGAACTGTGTCCGCTCACACATTGAGCTCTAAAGGAACCGTGGTTCCACCACTCTGAGCATCCAGTGATTGAGCATCATTTAATGGCGCTTTTTAGCTCGATTAACTCACCGTGACCAGGACAACTTTCCGTCCTGCCTCTTTCTGTCGCGCGACAAACTCTTTCACGCCGGCAATGTCATGATCCAGGGTGGAAGGAGGCGGCTGAGTAGAGAAGTAGGATTCAGCAGAAAATGTAGATGTCGAGTTGGTCATCTTGGGGAGTTTGTTGAAGAAACAGGTTTAAAAAGCATTCGACATGTTGGGGACGGCGAAAAAATGGGGACGCGCTTTAAGCGCCCACGACGATCTCGGATCGTAAGACGCGACGCTCGAGGCAAATAAAATTTACAACTCTTAATCTCAGCCATAGAGAGCAAACAAAACATTCCTCTAAAATTCTCTATCTAAATTAAAATTTTTGATTTACAAACCATTTAATCAACGTTTTGAACCTGTCTGGCCTATGACAATACATCTGCTTTAGCTTGGGTCGATCTTAAGTGCTGGCAATGACTCACTGTTCAGTATGCACTAAGAGGAGCGAATAAAAGTGAGAAAGAAAAATAAAGCATAAAGTAAATTCAAATCCTGACAGAGGATTAACTTACCCCAATGGCCAGCTTCGAGAGTTTCCATCCGCATCTTGGGGAAAAAGTCCTTCATGATTGGATAATCCCGGTGATTGATAAAGCTATAGTAGAGCTTGCTCGAGTTCTTTCTAGAGTTTTAGAACCTTCGTACTTACTCGCTATTTGCGCCCTTTACAAACAACGTCATTCCATCCCATTTAGTCTCGCCAGGTAGATATGGGAACCAGCCCAGTTCGGGTATTGCGTCGCTCAATGTTTCCAGTGGGATTCGGAACCGTATATGGTCTAAGCCGGATTCTTGGGGCATGACAATGTTAGTGAGGAGAAACAAAACTATGTCTGGATCCTGTCAGTGTACAAATGCTAAATCAGAGGCATTTGGCCCAGCGGGAGAATGAAGGATACCTGTTCGTACTCTGCAAGGGCTTGTTCAGCTTCTTTTCGTGTTTGCAACCTCATGCTTTCTATCCGCTTCATCGCCTCAATGTAAGATGAATATTCTTCTGGAAGTTGGGTTCGGGTCGGAGATATGTCAGCCACAATCAACTTGCTCAAAGCGGATGGTGGGCGAGCGGGATTCAGGGCAAGGGTCATGGCGACTTTTCCGCCCCTAGAGTTTTTCTCGTGAGATTGATATGAAAGGGAGTAGCCAAAAGACGCGTAACATACATCGAGTGCCCAAGAAGCGATACCTTGTTCAACTTTTTCTGTTCGATGAAATGAAGTACGTCCGCCGCCATAGCAGTGCTTGTCATGGGTAATATATGCTGAGAACTTCCATGATTTCTCAAGTCCTGGTAGGTCAGATAAGTGGTCAAGAAATTCAAAGAAGTGTCCATTATACAAACCAATGCATAAACTGGTATATCCAAATCTCGACAAAATGCTTTCATAAAGGAGGTCCAAATTCGTTTAGAACCGCTGAGCGGGCAATATTTGAGCGTTTAAAAGCTGACCAAGGCTATCCAGCCTACTCACAAAAGCCCGTGTAAAATGACCAGTGCTCCCTCCGTCCGATTACCATTTTTTGGTATCTGCTCCGAGAATTCGAGGTCTATTGGTTGATCTTGAGCACTAGAAGAGTATTTTGCGCGAGAAAAACGTCTTGTACGCCCAAAGATCCAGCTTCGACGCGTCACATCAGGTAGGCCAGAGCCAAAGGTCCTGGAAGATGGCAGAATTCGAAGCAGCATGGGCGCCTACAATTTAGCGCTCAAAACTTGTTTGACCGGAACCACCAAAACTGAAAATGCATGCGGCGTTGATTCTCATTGCAGATGGGACCGAGGAAATGGAATTGTGCGCCGTAGACATGACGCTATTTCCAAGAACTACTCTGACGCCCTCGCTTTTGCCAGTACAATCACCTACGATACTCTAGTACGCGCAGGTATATCTTGCCAGTCAGCGTATGTGCACAACGCCGAATTTGTCAGCCCACCTGCAGCTAAAGGGTCAAGAGGAATACGGATAATGCCCGATGTTTATTTTGAGCCAGTTTCTTCGGGTCCTGTTCGTGACTCTCGGCTCACTCTGTTCGCGAGTCGACTTACCACCGATTCAAGGATAAATTTGATGTTCTCGTTATACCTGGAGGTGCCAAAGGCGCGGAAACAATCTCTCAAAATGCTGCTGTTCAGGCCTTAGTCAAGGCGTATCTTGCCAAGGGTAAGCTGGTTGGGATGATTTGTGCTGGTACGTCACTGCTTGCGTCTACTGAATGATCATACCTGAACTTGACGCGTTTAGGCAGTCTGGCTGCACTCACTTCGGATCTTCCGAAGCAACCGCTGACTTCCCATCCCAGCGTCAAAGCCCAGCTGGAAGAAAGTACGTGTCGCTCTAGATTTATTACTTCGATCTTCCTTTAACATTCATCATTCCTCAGAATTCGTATATTCTGAAGATCCTGTTGTGGTCTCTAATAACCTGATCACAAGGTTGGTTTAATCTATGCTCACTGCGATACATCATTCAGCTTATTTTTTGTCGTTTTCGGTGTACTCAGCCGAGGACCTGGTGAGTGCTATTTCCTCCGAATACCCATTCTGTCTATAACGTTATCCTTACAGGTACTACATTCCCATTCGCTTTAAAGATAGTAGAACTGTTATGCGGTCCGGAGAAGCGAAAGGAGATACATGGTCCAATGGTGTTTCCCTCGGGAACACCTTGGTAACCTCTTCAAATGAAGAAACCTGAAATGTAGAAGAATGAAGTGTACCACTACCTACAGATATTTTCGACAAATTGGAACCTCGTTCTACAACGAAGCCAGCTAGTCCATTCGCAGTGACACCCATTACGGTCTCCTCGGCGATGTTTAAGTCTGTTGCAATCACCCAGTGTGCGATTTCTCGTCATCACAGCACTAAGTATTCGGTACGGTGTACTCGGTCCACGAACGCAGCTTCTTTCTTTCTTTTCCCTCTGCTTCCTTGGCAAATTCTCCATTTGTCTCAACCCTTGTTCACGGACACTGCCCTCTCTCAACTTAGGCCGGAGAAATAAGAAGTCATCGATTCTATCATTGACGAGACCAGAAGTCAGTCAAGAGGACTTCTAAAATGTGGGGTCAAGTGTGCTGATGATTGTTATCGGTCCACGCTCTTCGAAAAGCATCTGAGCTGTTCAGGTGATGTACAACCTCGCTCCTCCTTCCGTTTCAGTCCCGCTTTAGGTGAGCGGCTTTCATGCCTTTACTCATCTTTGCTCATCTTTCGCGTTCGTTTTGCTATCAGAATATGTGCCGGCATCTAAGATACTCCTTGTACGCCTTCCATGATCTGCACCTCCACAGCCTCCAATGAGTTTTCGTAGGAGGGAAGAATTCTATCCGTCCCATGACATCGTCCCTAAGTATAACTCTCACCAACAGTTATAAAGAGGTAGATTTTCCGAATTCCTGCTAACATCGAACCTGTTTGAACAAGATGACTCTCCGCAGAAAGTGGCTGGCGCTGGTGCCCATTGTGACATCTGCTATTACTGGCGTAACCGCTGCGTTCCCCGACTGCACGAATGGACCTCTTGCCAACAACACAGTATGCGATACCTCTGCAGACTTTGTTGATCGCGCCAAAGCGCTCGTTGCAGAGTTTACTTTGGCTGACATGATCGCCAATACAGGCTATCAAACTCCTGGTGTTTCTCGCCTTGGGCTCCCTGCTTACACTTGGTGGAGCGAGGCCTTGGTAAGTACTCGATCGAAGTTCTTGAGCTCTCATGTATCTGACATTGCTCTCCAGCATGGTGTCGCCGGTAGCCCAGGAGTTTCTTTCACGGCGAAAGGAACCAATTTTAGCTTCGCTACATCCTTTCCCGCTCCTATTCTCTTGAGTGCAGCTTTCGACGATCCGCTTATTAACAGTGTAGCGGCAGTTATTAGCACTGAAGCCCGAGCTTTTAATAATTTTGGTCATGCGGGTCTGTCATTCTTCACTCCCAATATAAATCCCTTCAAAGATCCTCGATGGGGTCGTGGTCAAGAAACACCTGGCGAGGACCCCTTCCACATCGGGAGATACACAGTCTCATTAGTGACGGGGCTCCAAGGCGGACTGGGATCGGAGCTCAACGGTGCTAACGGGCAGTACCTCAAGATCATCGCTGATTGCAAACACTACGCGGCATATGATTTGGAAAATTGGGAAGGAAACAGTCGAATGGCGTTCAACGCGATTGTTTCTACTCAGGATCTCGCGGAATTTTACTCACCTAGCTTCCAGGCTTGCGTGCGCGATGCGGAAGTTGCGTCCATCATGTGCAGCTACAATTCGGTCAATGGAATTCCCTCATGTGCGTCGGTGTACCTGATGCAAAACATCACACGAGACCACTTTGGCCTGGGAGAAAACCAGTGGATCACGTCCGACTGTGACGCGGTGGAAAATATCTTCGACCCTCACAACTTCACGAGCTCCCTGGCGAACGCTAGTGCATTGGCATTGCATGCTGGTACCGATATCGATTGTGGATCGACGTATACAGATAATTTGCAAGCGGCATTAAATCAGAGCTTGATTCAAGAGTCCGACATTGTACAAGCTTTAGTAAGGCGATACGGGTCGCTTGTTAGGTGTGTCCTTCATGTTGGCGCCACAGACGAGTTACTAAAGCTGATGCTTCCGGGACTTACTTAGACTTGGATACTTTGACTCCCCTGATGTCCAACCCTATCGTCAGTTGGACTTTTCCGATGTGAATACCCCATCTGCACAGCAGCTAGCTTATACTGCCGCTATCGAAGGGATCACACTTCTGAAGAATGATGGAATTCTTCCTCTTAAATCAAAGTCTACCGTCGCACTAATTGGTCCTTGGGCTAATGCTACTACACAAATGCAGTCCAACTACAATGGCGTGGCGCCGTTCCTCATCAGCCCCCTTGCAGCGTTCCAGAATGCAGGCTTCAGTGTCACTTTCGCGGCTGGAACTACAATTACCGGTACAAGCACGAGCGGGTTCAGTGCTGCTCTAGCAGCTGCCCGAGCCGCGGAACTAGTTGTGTTTGCAGGAGGAATTGACGACTCCGTTGAAGCAGAGGGAATGGATCGGACGAGCATCACTTGGCCTGGGAATCAGCTTCAATTGATTGGGGAACTCGCAGCTATCGGAAAGCCGTTTATCGTCTTGCAGATGGGAGGAGGACAAGTAGATAGTAGTGCGATCAAGGCCAACGCGTCAGTAAGTCATTCTTCATCCATGAGTGGCGCCAACTGGTGCTGATAACAGTATGTTAGGTGAATGCTTTGGTGTGGGGAGGCTACCCTGGCCAAAGTGGCGGGACAGCTATCGTTGACATTCTGACGGGGAAACAAGCACCTGCTGGACGTTTACCGATTACACAATATCCCGCAAACTACGTAAACGAGGTCCCGATGACAGACATGACTCTCCGACCGTCCTCAACCAATCCTGGACGAACATATAAGTGGTTCACCGGCGAATCTGTGTTCCCCTTCGGATTTGGGCTCCACTACACCAGTTTCTCACTCTCGTGGTCCAGAGCTCCCAAGAAGTCCTATAACATCCAGAGCTTGGTGGCGGCAGCAGGTTCATCCGGGGCAGCTCATACTGATTTAGCGTTACTCGATTCAGCGTTCGAACTTACGGTCAGGAACACTGGGTCCGTCACGTCAGACTACGTTGCGTTGTTGTTCTCGAACACCACCGCAGGGCCGACACCGGCTCCGATCAAGCAGCTGGTGGGTTACACCCGCGTCAAGTCTATTGCTGCTGGCCACAGTGCCACGGCTCAGTTAAGCGTCACGCTGGGAAGCATTGCGAGAGTGGATGAAAACGGAAACAGCGTTTTGTATCCTGGATCGTACACGGTATGGGTTGATGCTGATGTGAACGGCCGAGGGGTGGCGACGACAACGACAAGCTTCCAATTGACAGGCAAGCAGCAGACCATCAGTGACTGGCCGCAGCCTTAATAATAACAGAATTTCTTTGGTCCAATGTATTACTACCTGGAAGTGGAAATTAACATGAAGTAAGATGAATATGCGCACTACAGCCAATGTCTATTCAAATGCAAAGAGCAGCTCTGCTAGACGCGTCCGCAATCCGATTCCCAGTGGGATAGAAGAATGACGTCAGAGAGGCTTCCGAGCAGCTGACCGCGACAAGTGACCCTCCTAAAGTTTAAACCTTTCTCTCAGGCAGAATGGTTGTATATAACCAGTGAACAATGTGAAATACATCTCTCTTCCTTCCGTCTTGCTTCCACCGCTCGTTCCAAACCCATGGCTTCAAAGCACTTGATAAATTCCCCTTCTACCCTCGTAATTGAATCTCTCGAAGGTCTGTGTCAGCTCAATCCAGAGCTAAGACTGCACAGAGATGCAAGAGTTCTTTATCGGCCCTTGTCCTCGTCTCCCTCTTCACAAAAAGTCGCTCTTATCTGCGGCGGTGGATCTGGTCATGAACCTGCTCATGCCGCTTTCGTTGGAAAAGGGCTTCTCACAGCTGCTATTTCTGGAAATGTCTTCGCTAGCCCTAGCGGGAAACAAGTCCGAACGGGAGTTGAATTAGTTCATCCCGTCGCAAAGGATGAGGACGGTAAAGGTAGGGAAACGCTTGTCAGATATTATCTTGTATACATCTTTGGTTCACTATAATCAGACGCAGGTACCCTGATCATCGTGAAGAACTATACAGGCGATATCCTTAACTTTGGGCTGGCCAAGGAAGCGTTATCTTCTCAGGGTCTCAATCCTGTTCGCTTTCTTACTGTCGGAGACGACGTTGCCGTTCCTCGTTCCCGAATTACCCTCGTTGGTCGTCGAGGCCTCGCAGGCACAGTTATTCTTTACAAGATTGCTGGAGCATTAGCTGCTAAAGGTGCTTCCCTAAATGAGGTTGAATCTACCGCGAAATATGTCGCAGATAATCTCGCTACTATCGGTGTCGCTACCGGACATTCGCATGTTCCGGGCACCGATCGAGGTAAAGACATTTTAGCGGAAGACGAGATTGAGGTGGGGATGGGAATACACAACGAGCCTGGGGTTCTCCGCCTTCGTGGAGCTAATGGATCTCCTCCCCCTCTATCGGAACTCATACCAAAACTCGTTCATATGCTCACTGTTTCCGAGAAGGACGATCCAGAGCGTGGCTGGGTATCTTTCTCTAACAATTCGGATATCGTGTTAATGGTGAATAATCTCGGCGGTTTATCCCCACTTGAGCTGTCGTCTGTTTCGCTTGAAGCGACCAAAGTCATCCAGAGCCGTGGCTTGAACATTAAACGCGTTTTATGCGGGACATATATGACAAGTTTGAACATGCCTGGATTCTCTTTAACCTTGCTCAAACTACCTCAAGGTGGACAGGAGCCTTCTGAAGACCTTCTGTTATCCCTTCTTGATGCTCCTGCAGAGGCACCGGGATGGGGCTGGGTTTCCGGTCAATCTCCTGCCCCTCTTTCTTCTCAGCTTACTGCATCTTCACCCTCTACTTCCCCTGCTACAACCCAATTCAACGAAAACAGCAGTCGAGAGGAGGCACAACAGACGATTAAGGCTATTCGTCGCGCCTGCGATGCCATCATCCGCGCTGAACCTGAACTGACAAGAATGGATACCGTAGCGGGAGACGGAGATTGCGGTTTAACATTGAAGGTGGACATTGTTTCCTCATGTCTTTTGCACCAAAATGCTTTAACTACCTTGCTCTTTCTCATAGGCTGGCGCCCAAGGTGTTTTGTCATTGATCGATAGCGGAACGATCACTGGTACCTCACCAGCCGCAGCTTGTATTGCAATTGCAGGCGTAGCTGAAGATCGTATGGGCGGCACTAGCGGTGGGCTATATTCGTAAGTACTGTTGTGTATCGTCCCGTCTGTTGATTTGCACCAGTCAACCCATTTCACAGGATATTCTTCTCCGCTCTCGCCCAAGGACTTCAGCAGTCCTCATCCACATGGCCTCAGGCCCTCCATCACGCCCTAACAAAGCTGTACACCTACACCCGTGCTCGTCCTCCAAGCAGGACATTGGTAGACCCACTGGATGCGTTCATCGCGTCCCTTTACACAAACTCCGGAGATTACAAGGGAGCAATAAATGGCGCAGTGCAAGCCGCTCACGCTACGCGCGGAATGGTAGCTAAAGCGGGGAGAGCTGTTTATAGTGGCACCGGCAATGAGGGAGGTGAAGGAGAACATGGGGAGATGGACCCTGGTGCGTGGGGAGTAGCTGTTCTGTTGCGAGCTTTGGTTTTAGGAGATTGAATGAAAGGAGAGAACAAGACTCAAGAACAATTGTATTTCTAGTCAGCTGCATTGACAGGGTGTGTATACTGTACCCGCAAATTCAGTTTCCTACGTTGAAAATTTTCCGCTCAAAATCACTTTCTTTGCAACGGGTCGGAGGCCGGGGCGACGGGGCCTGGCGGGTCTACTCGGAGAGGCTCCGGGTCCGAATTTCTCGCTCCGCGCGCACAGCTACCTCTAGGTAGACACAGCCACATATATAAAGGGCATTTAAGTTTAATCTGTATTTGCACCGTGCACCGTAAGTTCGGCGCTTGAAGAACTTCGCTCTAATCTGTATGCGTTTGAAACTGCCCGGCTTTGAAGCTTTGAAGGGGGTCAAAGGCCCCTGAAGAAGCCGGATGCGCAGGCTTCAAATGTAGAAGCATTTTTTATAACTAATCACTGCTTTAGACTCGTAGAGGGCGAACATATTCATGAGGACGTCTGACGTATTGATCATTCAGTGGACGTTCCCTGCATCGAAATTTTGCGATCTCTAGTCTGATTCCGTCCCTCTCCAACCGCATCCAACTCAGCAATACCGGCTGCGACCTGCGGAAAAATTGTCTGTGCTTCGACCGACGTTCTTACGTTCTAACATCTCACTTTCCTTACAAAGCAAAATTTTGACGCGATGTACGCATGTAGGGTAGCCGGGATCCGGATATTTCTGGGATCTATATAGGCACGAATGTATGGCAACGGGAGGGTCCCGCATTGTGGTTCATCCTTCCTCAACTTTTTCAATGGATTCGGACGGCTGCGAAAAGGTGAGTGTAGAGTCAAAGATCAACTCATCCGTTAGGAGGTGCTAGATTTCCGTCTTTACCTTGGGTCGAACTTAAGACGGATATAGTAAGCAGTACCTATGTTAGTAACTATTTTCCCATTTTACTCAAGTAATCACTAATCATTGATGATTGTTCCAGACTTCGATTTGTTAAAGCTCATAAGCGATCTGATTATTCATGTTATTTGTTCTTAATTTTAGTCATTCCCAGCTCGAGAGTCGCAACCAATCTTACTCAGTCGGTTGTACTATATTCAGAGCACGCAATTACTGCAAGGATCGGTATAAAAAGACATGGGGAATTTTGGCAAAATCCATTGCCCCTTCCCAATTCAACTTAACTTCCCGTCGTCTATTGCTACTACTCTTACACTTTGAAATACAATGGTCAGCACTCCTACCCCTGCTCAAACTGCACCCAAAGCGGCGCTCTTCCATCCTGCTCAGGTTGGAAACATGGGCCTCAAACACCGTGTCGTTTTAGCTCCCCTCACGCGTTTCCGTGTCAATGCAGCACATGTCCCACACCCGATCGTTAAGGAGCATTACGCTCAGCGAGGAAGTGTCCCGGGCACCCTCCTTATCACTGAGGCTACCCTGATCACACATCAGGCAGGAGGGTATGCGCACGTCCCAGGTATCTGGAGCGACGAGCAGATCGCAAGGTGGAAAGAGGTATGTACTCGAAACAATGCTGAGACGGACACTGGGTTCTAATTTAATACTTTCTAGGTCACGGAAGCAGTCCATGCCAAGGGGTCCTACATCTACCTACAGCTCTGGGCCCTTGGCCGGACCGCCGTGCCAGGGAAGCCAGGTGTTGAACCCGACTTTCCCTATGATTTTGTTTCTGCATCCAACATCTCAATGTCACCGGAAGACCCACAAAAACCGCGCCCTCTCACCAAAGATGAAATTAAGCAGTACTCACAGTGGTTTGCTACCGGTGCTAAGAACGCTGTCGAACGTGCTGGATTCGATGGAGTAGAGATTCATGGTGCAAACGGCTATTTGGTTGACCAGTTCTTCCAAGATGTGAGTAACGATCGGAGCGATGAGTATGGAGGGAGTCCGGAAAATCGAGCGAGGTTTCCTTTGGAGGTTGTCGATGCTGTGGCGAAGGCTGTCGGGGCTGAGAAAACCGCGATTAGGATCAGCCCATGGAGTTCCTTCCAAGGTCAGTAGTGCTCCAACTACCGATTTAGGTCGAAACTAACACCCGATTTCTGTCTATAGGAATGAGAATGAAAGATCCCAGGCCGACATACCGGTACTTCGTTCAAGAGCTTAAGAAAGCTCACCCCAAACTTTCATACATTCACGTCGTCGAACCTCGGGTAGATGGGATCGAGATCAGGGAGGATTTACTGGAATGGGAAAACAATGACTTTATTCGTGAAGTCTGGACGCAAGAAGGGAATGCAAGATGGTTTATTAGCGCGGGAGGCCATGATCGTGCAATTGCCATCCAAACAGTAGAAGAGAAAGGTGGCTTGGCTGCCTTTGGACGCGCTTTCATTGCGAACGTAAGTGTTCCGACAATATTTTAATTCTGAATTCTTTCTCATCTTTTATGACCTATTCGTGTACAGCCGGACCTTCCGTATCGTCTGGAGCATGATATACCTCTCAATAAGGCGGACCGAAATACATTCTATGTTCCCAATGGCAGTGGTCCAGAGGGATATACGGACTATCCTTTCGCGCAGAAACAGGAGTAGATCGTTGTCTGCTGCATATTTTCTTCTACATAGGGATCTCATCTTTGAACAATGGAATACTAAATTATGTATAATTTCGAACTGCGATTTCTTGCGTGCATTTTGTAGAACTTTCTAATACAATCAACTTCAAATTTGGCTGTTTTCTCGTGTGCCGAGCGTTGGCAATATTCTGATTGGTACCTCGCGGTGTTGACACAGTCTCCACCTGCAATTGACACGAACTCGAATTATAAAAACTTGAAGATGGTGAACCTAAACTACATTCAAACTTCAGACGCGTTGCGTGGGCTACCAATGTACCATGAATGAGCGCATCAATCACGTGCTGAGAATGTGCACTGCTGTCCGGTAACACGGCCCTAATTAGAAAGAGTCAGACTGAAACTTGTCTTCTTGCCCTCTACCACGTACCATTACCACTGACGGCCGAATGGAGTCTTCCCTCAACCTCAATACCTTGGAAAACTCCTTGCCTAGTACACAGAATGCTGAGAAAGAGCTACTTAACAATTTCAAAGGTACATCCACTCTTTTTCTTCGATTTTTGGATCAGTGATTGATTTTCTTTCTTTCGCTGCGGAATCTAGCTGCTGCTTTGAGTATCACAACGCTATACCGTTCTTCTCGACAAGCTTCAAAGAGAGCTTTTAATGCTGGCTACGCCAGTGCGTGCAACGACATCTTGCTGATGATTCAGCAAGGTGTTTCCGTCGAGGGTCTCCAGCACAATCATGCTTCTTCTGGATCCAGGTCAAATACAGGTTCCTCTTCTTCAGCGTCGCTATCTGACGCAGAAGGTCAAGGAATGACGATAGGCAAAGTTATGGACTGGATAGAGGCCCGAATGGAAGCAATCAGATCTAGGGAAGAAGAGGAGGATGAAGAAGAGGAGAGGGAAAAGGAAAAGGAGAGGGAGAGGGCGAATCCCAACGTTGCTGGTCCAGCAACAGCGAATGCTTCTTTATCGAAGCTGGCGCCCGGTTCCAAAGCTTCCAATAACAATAGACCGACCAGAGACCAGGTAAATTTATTTCCATCTTTTGTTAACAAGGATTTATCTGATTTCCATTCTTTTCTTTCAGGGTCCCGCACAACCTTCCAACCACGCCAGCGATCTACCCTCGCAGTCTCAGTCTGACTCACAGCCGGCCTCGCCTTCACCACCCCCTACCACCCTCCGACAAGCACAACGATCCCACAATAAGTCTTCTCGCACACAAGCACAATCAAAGGGTGATTGCTCGATACCCGACCCGCAGGTGCCTCCGCTTGATGGCTCCTTTTTACCGAATTCTACCACATTCAACTTCGTGCCCGCGGACCATTCAGCGTTTCCATCCATGACCTCTTCCTCTCCAGTCTCGGCAGTCTCACCATTCTCCCCGCTTCCGGATAATGTGTCAGCTGCCGCAGCAGGAGCTAAAAGACGGCATGCAGTTATGATGATGCTTGACTCATCTTCTGCCTCGCCGTCGCTATCTTCCAACGGAAGCTCCTCGTCGACACCGAACGCAAGTCCTGCGTTAGCCCACGCTGGTTCCAGACGACGGACAAGAAGTGGCAGGAGTAATAATCAGAATCTAGGCCTGAATTTAGGTTTGGCCTCTGAAGCGATGGATGTTGAAGAGGATGGAGGAAGGGAGAGGAAGAGGGTAGCCAGACGTTAGTCGGGTAAGATTATTCGATGGCTCCTGGACCGGTCTTTGCATTTTATTTTCTTTCATTCATTTTTCACGACTTTCATGATGCATGATTCCTTCAATACCATTATTATTTAAGCATCATACACCTTATTTTGTAGTCCGTAGAATGAACCATCGTAGGTACAACCGATCTAAACTGTATTAACATTTTTTTCCTGTTCTTTTCGTAGTAGTAGCCTTAGCAGTAAGTAGTACATTTCCTGTGGCATTTAGTGCTCAATCCACAATCATTCCTTCAAATAGCTTGCGATTGTCAAATCACTTGTTGGCACTTCAGATAAGTATAAAAGAAGTCAGCAGCGAGTCTTCAAGCTTCAAGCTTGTGATGCTGGTAACATTTCCTTCTTGTAAAGATAGCCTTGGAGAGACTCAAGGCCCCACGGTACTTCCTTCTCTAGCCAAATCTTGTACCCGAATTTCGAGTATAATTTTCGAGCAGCAGGTTGATAAACTGTTGTTCGCAGGATTACAGCAGACAACTTGCTGGCCATGGCATGTGCCTCGCATACTCGAATGAGAGCCGCAGCGATTCCCCGTTGCCGGTATTTGGGGGAGACGAACATGCGCCGTAGCTCTGCGATTTTGGGGTCAGTCTCGAACTCGGCTGGAGGGTCATCTGTAAATTATGATAATCATCATCATCAATACTCCGTGAACACGAAGGGAAGAAAAAATCCACGGATGGGGCCTTACCAAGGGTTATAGTCCCAACAATTTCCAGCTTGCCCGTCGTTGGAGACACAATCTCTGCAGCCCAAAATCCCTTCTTCCCAGTCGGCTCGAATTCGGGATCCTCTTCTACGTTGCCAATGGCAGGACGGAGCTCGTAGTAAGCCACAGGGTCTTTGTAATCAGTGCGGAGGCTGTGCAGGTAAAACTGGACGTAGAACCCGACAGCGGTATAGATGACGTAGCACAGGTAGAGAAGAGTGAAGAGCGTTATGACTGCGGCCGCTAGCGCTACTTGGAATTGGGCAGGATTTGTGCGAAGGAAAGGATTAGTAGGCACCGGAGTTCCAGTGAGGCCCGGTGTCTGGTTCGAAGGTCGTGATTCCGATCTTGAGAGCGTCACGACTTCGACTGCTATTGAAAGAACGAGCAACGCCATGGCGCAGTATGACGAAGGTTTTTGCATAATGAGGATGAGATAGTCTCGAGCAGGTGCGCCCTCTGTACAGGTCGGAACAGAGTCATTAATCGAAGGAAGTTTCTCTGGGAGATGGGCAATCACGCACCGGCGAGAAGCATACAATCCCTGCCAAGTTTGCGAACAGCATCGAAGTCGGATTTGCGATAATATCGAACGCGTACGAGATTAGGATCGTTTAAGTTGTTGGCATTCGAGATTGGGTATTCGCCGCCGTTACTGTGCATGATACCAGGCTTTAGATTACCTTTATCTTTGGGAGCACGTATTAGAAGCGTACAGGCCAAGTACTTGAAATTTTTTGCGCCTTTTAAATAATTCAAGCCCGTTTTCCCCGAAGGCTGATTGTTAATATGATACTTTCTTAAACTTCCCTACCCTTGTTAATCAGCAATTTAATCCTGGCAGAAGTTCACTCTACTTATGGAAATCTTGTCGCAGTGCCACAAGGTGATGAAGCCAGGATGAGTAGCCAGGATGAGTAGCATGTCGAGGAACATATCGTGAGGGTCAGAAGGTGGGATGGAAATGCCGGTACTTGATCGGGGCCACTCGCCCATGGAACGCGGCTCCAAGTTCTAAACTTTTGCAGACAGGGTATTTTTCAGAGCTCTACAAATTCATAATATCTAGTATTAGCTATATATACGACATGAAGAGTATGTGTGTCTAAACATTCGTAGAAGAACATCAGTTCGGCGAGGCGTCGTGGAGGGTAAGTAGAAATACAACAGGTCTAAATTTTCAATATGAATGTGAGGGAGTCATCCCAATACATTATCTCTACATGGTCAGATCGCAGTGCCAAGGGCACCAACAAAGCTGACTACAAAGATTCGGAATCAGCATGATGGACAAGTTTCCTTAGAAATGATCGCTTACCCAGGATTTATTAGATAAAATATAAATAATCTAACTCTATGAAGAACGTAAAATCATCTAAGGGTGACGACTTTTGGAAGAGGTAACGTTAGCTGACGAAGCTAAAGGAATCAAAGGACATACCGACGAATGCTTCTGCGATGTTGAGACTTTGAAGAATCATGCCCACCAAAGAGCCAGGTGATAAATGACGAGGAAGAGTGTTCGTCTTGTTTGGCAAAAAGTGACCTAGAAGACAGGTCTGAGCAAATTGAAGACGAAACACTTTTAATGAGTAATATGCTTACCTGCCCCCAGTGTTGTATCCTTCCGGATCCGCATTCATCTCTGAAGCAAGATTCTCGTTCCGTACTGTCGAATCAGGTAAGGAGAAACGGTGTACTGGTGTGATGGAATCATCGCGTTCAAGGGTTTCCAGATTGGATAGCACGGTGGCATGAGCCGAGGCGCCTGTTGTAGCAGGAGTAGGCGAAGCGATCGCCATTGTCGTGAAGAGTACAATCGAGGCGATGGCAGAGAAACGCATCTCGGACCAGGACCTGAGAGTAGGAGGATAGGATGAACACTAGCAACTGAGAAGGATTAAAGGGAACGGAGAATTACGAGCCAGGGACGTGTCGTACTTGAAGTCCTTGTGGGCCGGTCTTAATATACTCTCTATACTGAGTCGTCAGCGGCTTTAATTGATGGGGTTGCCTTGAAGCCCTCGTTGTCAGCAGCCAGCGTTAGTAGTCACTTTGGCATTTTTAACGTTATGGGCGCCTTGATACTTCGTACTACCCCGGAAAGGGCAAGTGGGGGTACTTCGGAGAACGCTGCGAACGATCCGAGTACATTTCTTGGATGTAAAGAGTACTTTAGAATTTTTCGAGGGAGGTTCGAAGCCTCGGATTTTGGCGTAGCTCTTGCGGGCGTGATGGACGAAGAATTTAAGTAACGGCCATGATATGAATGAATGGTGCGTTGCGCTGTCGACGATTGCGATGCAACACATACATAGCTCCGGTTGCGGTACATTGTCTGCATATTCATAGACACCAATCTCAGTAAACAAACTTTGAGCGGCTTGGCCTTTCAGAGTTCAGCCCGGATGTTGTTGGAAGCGGTATCGCCAAGTTGATGGTTCGGGTCAGAAATTAAACTTTGAGTAGAGTCTAGAGTCTAGACAGGCACCAGCTTCACATGATGATCCAACCAAGGACTGTCGAATGACTCAAACTCAAGATTTTTTCCAACTGTAACTGCAAGTAAATACGGTCAGCCAGCTGCAGCTCTAAAAGTACGGTCAGAATGATCCCGCAATCTACCTCCAGGAACAAAACCATCCTAAGCCACAGAGTTACTTCCACTCTGAGAGACTAACCTTCACTGCACTCAGTTTTCGCTGTGGCAATGAAAAAGTACAGAAAAAACTATACTACAAGACAGTTGTCGGCACTTTGACGGCATACTCTACCGGGCTGTCCGCCACAGAGCATGGAGCATGGCGCGTACGAGCAAGTTATGTATGTAAATCCAGCAAAGGCTAGCACGATCCTCCCATTCTTAGTACGATATGGCTGCTAAGCTTTTTTTGAGAAGACTCGTACAGCGGTAAAGCTGGTAAAGCGCTTCAAGGGGTGAGCCAAAGAACGTATTCATTTAAGGTTTCTTGATGGGAGAATATTCCTCACCTAACGGCGCCGAACCCTCGCAAATTTCGTGAATCCGATATCTCAATATGTTCGAGTATTTAGCGAAATAGAGCAGGGTGTAGCTCATCCTTTATTAGGAGGCTCTATTGGTTTGTAATACTCGGCATCGAAAAAATACAAATACAAATTCTTTCTCTCATTTAGCAAAAGCGAAGCGAATCCAAAAGATAGATATAGACGCAAGATTAATTGCTATTTCATATCAGCGAATATGCACTTCTCGGACGATCAATACTTTCAACTTACTAGCTTTATGACCCCTCCTGATTACTCCTGGCAGTCCGCGGTGTCGTAATTCTTCAGGGGATCTTTCCGAAGGGCCTCTGCCTCGGAAGTTGGGGTCGGTGATTGGACACCCGCTTTCTTTAGCTTCATGACTGACCCAGGGAGCACTGGAGCCGGTGAAGTAACACTCGCAGACTAGCAGAAAGACCGCCTTAGTCTGAAAGCGCCTAGGTGAAGACATGGCTTGCTTACCTCGTCCCGGAAAGGTGTAAATTTTGGTGTAGATGGGACAGCTGATTTGGAATCTGTGTCTACGAATGGTGCAAACGAACTATTTTTGGCAGGAGTATTGGAGGGCCGAGAGGTTGAGTCCGAAGCGGAAGGCGGCGGAGGTGGCGGCATTTCATCCGGTCCAGGGTCCCTATAAGGTACGATCTTCGACCCCGAAGAGGCAGACGCGAGTCTCTTCGTTCTCCCTGCCTGCTTTAATGTTGTACCAGAAAGCGTCTTCGTCTCTGGAATGTTCTCTTTGACCCTTGTTTTACGTGTGCCTATATCAGGCCACGCATTGGTCTCCATTTCCGCAGAACGGGCGGCCGAGCCTGTAGGATCTACGAAGATCTGCAGGGGTGTGTTCGACGTGCTACGGGGTTGACTTTGTCCGGTACTGGATGTGGAAGGAGTGGGGGGAATACTAGATGTAGTAGCAAGAGCTCTTCGTGTGGTGGATGTCATTGGTGCAGTCGGAGCAGCAGCGACCGGTGGCAGAGCGGAAGACATCATGCGCTTCTGGAAGTCCGCGTACCTGCTCTTGATGTGATCCAAAGGCGACGCCTTCCTGGCGATACCCAAAGAATAGACGTTATCAGCCTCGTTTCGCCTAGTAATCTCTTGAGTCAGTGAAATTATAAACCGGAGGAAAATGATAAACTACGCACCTGCCATCCCGCTCTAATATGGCAGCGTATTCTTCATACAGAATCGCAAAGTTCGTCCCTATATCATTCGCGAGCAAGAAACGATAGATGATAGTCGGTTTCTCCACAAAACTGGCATAAAGCATCCAAAGTTTCAGATACTTCATTTCAGATCTCCATTTCCCGCCTCTGTCATCCTTCAGAACACGAGTGGCTTCTTCCAATAGCTCTAATAACCCCGATTCCGCACTGTGGCCCTGGGGATAGTTTTCAAGCGTCCAGTTGACCAAGATACAATAAGCTTCCAACGGGTCATCTTCTTCGTCTTCCAAGGCCATTTCGACGTTGATACGGAGTCTATGACGAGTGGCAGCGAGTTTGGATTCCCTCTGAGCGTGAGGAGTGGCAAGAACGGATGAAAGGGAAGTGACTCGGCGACCTGAAGCCAGAGGTTGGATGTTCTCTTTTGCTGCTTCGAGCACATCGCAGTCGACTATTACGGGAGAGTTGTCGCTGAATACATCTTCTGTGGACATGGCTGGCTGTGACAACGCTGGGAAACTTCAAGTTCAAGTGCGTCGCGTTCTTTTCACATGATCTAATTCTGTCTAACATCACGTGGTCGCTCCAGCCTCTTAAAACTAGGCGCTTGAGCCTCCCTCAGAAAGAATCATCTCTGCTCGGCTTGCTCCTCTTTGATATCCTCAAATGCACATCTCTCCGCACTATCTTGTACCTTCAGCCCCGACCAAGAAATTTCCAGGATCTTGGCGACATGTTCAAGGGGGTATATCATCGAGCTTGATTTACGAAAAATCACCATCACCCAATTGTTTAACCTGCTATATGGGACGAGTACAATATCGATGGCTTCATTCAAAAAGGGAAGCCACTCAAAACGATTGAAGTTCGAAAAGCTATTGAATGTGTAAATTGACGTTTTTGTTGCACCTTTGAGGAATGAGCTCTGGAAGTAGCTGGATGCAGGAGACGCAGTAGTATGCATATCTCATTGATACAACTGCGAGTGCCTTCTATGAACAAACTGACTCCTCACCTTACCCATGCTGTCAAAAGCTTGGCAACAGCTTCAAAACTAAGTCGACCGCCTGTCATCGGGGGATTACAATCAGTTTATGGATGGTCGTCGAGGACCTTGGCCCCAATCCGGGGGCTTGTGTGCACTCGGCAATTGTGCTGAGAGAATTACCGCCTGAGTTCATTCGATTCTGATACATTTTCAAAACTTATGATGCAGAATCGCAAGCAATGCAGATTCGCGGAGGTCAAGAAAGTATGTAGCACGAGGGCTGCTCCGCAATCTATTTTGGCAGTGGCTTCTTTTCGTTTCAGCTGCTACCAAAATTTTTCAACTATACAAAGAATTATTCTTGACTCATCAGATGCAGATGGAAGGTGCTTGGGGAGGCAACCGTCAAATCGCTAGAACCGCGCTTGCAGTTCCGCTGTCCTGATTATAAGCCAGTACAAACTGAGTAAGTAGGTCAATACTTTGATAAAAATTTGCTTCCTGTGAGTACACTTCTAAACCGTTTGCCCTTAGGCTTTTTCCGTACACTTGGATAACATTATTACACAGAGGGTTGATGAGCGTTAAAACAGTGGTCTTTCCACTTGTCAGTACCGGGAGGCATCCCGCTTCAGGAATTATGCTCAAGCATTTCAGCACCATCCGTGAATCTGAAAATATGCAAATCTTTCTCGAGGAAAATCAATATCCCATCCACCCCAGATAACGCCGGTCCAGATATCCACTTAGCGTGTCCTTTCGAAATCTTCCGCATTTCCACTGTCCCCTTAGATCCCAGGATCCTAGGATCCGCAAATCTCGGACACTGATCTGTTTTGATGCAAACGCCGGGATCAGTTTTATAAGGGTGTTTACTGTAAGATTGAACACAGTCTATTTTTGCCTGGCGGCTTTCCAAGCCAAAATTACCTCTTACATTCATCAAATCGGATTCTGCGGACGCATTTATCTGACTGGGTTATGCTGTTCTACATTGCTCTTTACCTCTCGCCTATACCTGGCCCATACACCTGTTGAATTCCTTGTCCGCCTTTTCCCAATGTCTATCAAAGCTTCAGCGGTCTTAGCCAACGTCGGTGCCGTCGTTTACTACCACAGCATTGACCTCATATCCTTCGTCGTTCTCTATGGTACATGTTTCTCAACAGTCAGGCATCTAATGTGATATAGACCCTTGAGTGCCAGGAGTATTTCTGATGGCCACAGTGATTGCATTGCACCTGCTATTGTGCGTCGTCCCCAATGTAGTTATACGAATAACCAAAACTTCTTGTACACAGTTTTCCACGGGACCGGTTACCGCGATCGAGGCGGAGAATCTTGCTATCGCTCTTCACTGTTCTACTTTTCGTGATTAATACTGCAGACTTAGTTGACACTATTGGGCCTCTTTTTATAATAATGAGGAAAACTCTGATGGATCCATTGGGTGGAACTGTTGTAGAACAGTTTGAGGAAGCGGAAAATGCGCTCACCCTTTGGGTGAAGATATCCAACTGGTTACCTTCCGTTGAGGTAGGCGCTCATTTGTAAGGAAAGCTCGAGCCCAAATTTCATCAGATTTGCAGCTATTTATTAGCGATCTTCTTGTGGTGTGGAGAGCAATCGCGGTATGGAATGAAAATAAGTGGGTGAAATGGGGCCTCAGCACTCTCATGATTATTGACTTTGGTCTGTGGATTCATTCACTTCTCTCCATTCACCACGTAGAACTGACAACCAGGGGTCAACTTCGCCGAAGGGGTAACGTCGGATCTTCCGCCAAGTCTTCTCAGTTATTCTCGCGAGAGACAAATAAACGTAGCAAGTTTATACATATCTCTGGGCACGAACATAGTTGCTACGGGATTGATTGGTTTCAAGTTTTGGTAGGGACGACCGCTTGGTCTCGTTGAATATGACATTTTCTAATGACTGACTACACAAATTATACACTACAGGAGGTACCGTAGATCCGTGCGCACTATCTTGGGAAAGCACCGACGTACGGAAATGCAAAAACTTTTGTTACTGATGGTTGAGTCTGGCACAGTTTTTCTTTTGGTGCAGGTATGATGTGAACATTGGAGTGACCTCGTTGCTGCTAACAGCTTGTTCCTTGCACGAAGTTTACGATGACTATAATGACGACCCTCGAAATGGGAGATTCTGACAGCGACTTGGGAAACCCACTTATTCTTACATATACGGTGATGGAAGAGATTTTCGAGGAAACATGTGTAAGCCTTTTTCACAACGCTCTCCAAACTCGTGCTACATTTTCTGTTCCGCGACTGCAAACAGAGTCTCTATCCCATCGTGGTTATCATAATGATCAACAACAGAAGCTCTATAGTGGATGCAACGGTCCATTCTGAAGTGACGGCGGTGGCCAAATTTACTGAAGGTTCCACTAGTAACCTCCCGTCAGCGCCTCCGTACATTTAAAGGCGTGGATAATTCATATTGACACTATTATATATTCTGTATTTTCAATACTGGTACCCACACTGCTTAACGAATAATCTGTCTACTATCTATGTACCAGAGTTGATAACGAAAATGTTGGTATTCAAAAAGTTTTGCAATTCTTGGTTTACTCTCATCAACTTAGGACATGTCACTCAATGCCACTGTTATTGTTCACAATCTTTGGTGCTACCAATAAACGTTTGTGAACAATCCTTTGGTAACTACCAGTGACCACCCTAAGATCAAGCAATGTTGCAGGCAGTTCCCGTTAGGGCTAGCTCTGCTAGCCCTAACATATGGGAACTGTCTGCGACATTGCCAACAAACGGCTCTATCGGAGGGTCGGGTAGATGGTTAGAGGGTTAGAGGGTTAGGGTTAGGGGTTAGGCTCGCGCCGAAGGCGCGCTGGGTTAGGGGTTAGGGGCACCCGCAGGGTGCTCGTTTAGGGTAGTTACATCTAATCTTATCTATTTTAGGGTGGCCTCGACTGGTGCGACCAAAGGATTGTGCACAAACATTCACTTGGTAGCACCAGTCAAATTGTGCACAGTATCTGTCGCAGGGGCTCGACATGTTAAGCCTTAAAATGACCAAGTTCAGATATCTTAGGAGGCCTCAAGGTTGTGCCAGCCGTCTCCCGACATTAAAATCGCGCGAGTTTTCCACGTGACCTTAACTGTGTGCAACATCACATGGTCGTTACTAGGCGCTCTCATACCAAAATTAGAAAGACGTCTTAAACCTTGCAGATCATCTCTGCCCTCATAGATATCCTCAAATGCTCGCTCCTCCGTACTATCTTACACCTTTAGCTTCAAACAGAAGGCTTTGGGGAATCTTTTCAACATGTATAAAGGGGTATCCATGTAATTTTCAAACCAGTGGTTTACTACGAAAAACCGCCCGGTTCACCGTTCAACCTACTAAATGGGAAGACTACGATTTAAATGAATGGCTTCGTTTAAAGGACGGCAGACTGGGCATCAGAGCTACCGAACAAAACTTTCCAGGTCAAAGTTCGAACGGTGGCTGAATCGGCACTACTCTATCGACGTTTTCGGTTTCACTTTTGAGGAATCACCTCTGGGAATAGCTAGATGCAGGAAACGCAGCGTAAGTAGTCTAAAACCCTAATTGACGTAATTGCGATGTGCACTCTGAGTATGCACTCAACACCCTGCTACTCATCCTGACAACGCCAAGTCGGCAATCGATACGGTAAATCCATGCTATACGTCCACCTTGTCAAGGATTTCGCCGAAATAGCTAGTATTGAAAGAGCCGACTGATCGTAGCAGAAAAAAATCAGTTTGGACAAAGTAGCCGTTAATGGTAGATATACATGGGAATCCGATTTTTGCGGTCAACGAGACTCATCTTCCCCTTATGATACTTCGCGTATGCCGCGGAGGATTGAATGCTGTTTTCATTTGTTGAATCTCCCACTCGTTCGGAACAGACTTGATTTGGAAATATACTCGTACAGGTCCAGTATGCCTATCAGCAGAGCGGTGACTTGTGATTCTTCAGTGAAGGTCAAGTGTGTATGACCATTCCTGTTTCATCAAGTAATATAGCCCAGACTTAAAATTTCCAGATTGATTGAGATGCTTATTATTTGATTGACACAGTCCTGGTCGTAGTCTGCTCACTTGCAGACAAGAGATGTGGCGTATATTTCTCGTTCGTTTGAGAAGTTCATCATCACGTATATGGTTATCATTCTCACCTTCTCAGGCTATTACGTTGAGCATAATGTTAACGCGCCTTGAACCTTCTGAAAGTATCCACATACTCAATCGCAATCAAGCTAAATCGGTTTTGTGCCTCGCTCTTTGGGAGTGCGGCATCATACTATTCTTCTCATGAGTTGGCGAAGGCTCCTCGGATTCTGAGACGAGTTACTCTCTAAACTTAATCGGGAAAATCGAGGAGTTTCAGAGAGTCGACGAACACATCCATAGAGGATTATCCCTAACCATTTACTACTAGATGAGTATACAAGTACAGAGAAATCATAAACCTATAATACACCTCGTTATACCAAGCTGTAGATTAATATTTGAAGTCTTTTTGTCGTACAAGCTTGACACAGAATCGAGCATCACTACGTCAT
The DNA here is from genome assembly GCA_000827265.1 of Collybiopsis luxurians FD-317 M1. Classification (NCBI taxonomy): domain Eukaryota; kingdom Fungi; phylum Basidiomycota; class Agaricomycetes; order Agaricales; family Omphalotaceae; genus Collybiopsis; species Collybiopsis luxurians. The sequence goes on along the minus strand of KN834752.1, from coordinate 1,205,698 downwards.
TTAAATCAAGTACCGGAAAGAAGGAGCCTGTGTACGCCAATAAGGTCAGAGTACGAGCAGAAGGGCAATAATCACGTACCTTGTCTGCATATTCCGCAACATCAACACGAGCATCCTCTTTAGGAATGCCGTGTAGCTTATTTCTGCGGGCGTTGTCTAGTCGGTAAGATATCTGTTAGGTAAAGAATGAGTAAGGATTTGTATGCTGTCGTTCCGCATGAACTTACTGTCATTATTAAGGCGCAGATAACCCCAAAGAGTTCAAGACCACAGCAAACTAGAAAGAAGAATCGTCTATTCGTGGCTCAAAGGTTAGATGGTTTATGTTTGACTCACCGGCGAATCCTTTTCTGTCGGTAGAGGTGATGAAATTAAGATAGAGCTTCAACGAGACTTGAGCGCAACTTACATGTATCGTGGCGCATCGGTAGTCGGGAAAAGATGCGATCCAAGGATACTGCCACATTGTCCAATGGCCATGAACATTGGGATACCTGTGGCTTTCTTCGTCTCCGATCCAAGGTTGTGAGCAACTGAAAACGGGACTCAGATAGCGCGGAGAATAGTCGATGGGAAACACATACACCACGCAATGATAATCCCGATGCTGCTGTAAGTACCACTAGTGATGCAGAAAGTTGCAAAGTATCGAGCGTGGACGTTTTCGTGCGCGAAGAGAAGAATCCTGGAAGGATTATCGATCGATGGAGGCTCAAAAGACATGATGCTTGGATTGCACTTACAGGTACCCTGCACCTCCTACGAGGGAAGCGATAGCGATGGGAATACCTTATTGATAGATTCAGGATCAAACACACGTTCGCGGTAGAAGACCATAACAAGACATACCTCTGGTTTGTAATCTGTCAGATATCCAGGAGCCAACCGTAATGACGAACGCAGCGACGGCGTAAGGGGGCACGGTCAACAATTGAATCTTAGCGTTAGCTACGATGTGCTAGTTTAGGGTAATATTCGGACTCTAACATCAGTCTCACTTACAAAAGCCGAACGTTTTCAAAATGGTAGGCAAAAACGCAGAAGTGGATGCCAGGGAGCAGTTCAGCGCAAAGTAGATGACTCCGCCGCAGTAAATCTGTGCAGGCAAATGGTCAAACGACGAGGATTTCAGGCTAAGCAAATCACTCACTCTCCAATCTTGGAACGCCATCGTGATGTGAGCTGTACAACAAAACATCTCTTGCGTCAACCGATTATTCCGAACTAGTCATCCATATGGTACTTACATTTGTTGACAGTTGCTCCTATATCACCGCTAGTTCCGCGATTCATTCTTCGCAGAGCTATCTCTCGTTCCCGTTCATTCAAATAATGGGTAGATTCCGGCCTGTCAGGCAGGAAGAAGAACGTAAGTATTCCGAGGCAGACAGCTGGCAATCCCTGTCGTGAACCGTATGGTGAGCAAAGTCATGGGATGATGGGCAGCGCCTTGCATACCTCGACAATAAACAGAAGGCGCCAATTACTGAATGAAAGGACCGCATTCTCGATTCCAAAAGCTATAATTCCACCGAATGCGCCTGCGACTGCCGCGAACCCAAACCAGTAGGCCATCTGGACAAAGGGGTAAGTATTAATTGCATTGTGGAATAGATAACTGACTCGAAGACCCATCTCCTCTTTCGTGTAGAACAAAGCTAAAAAAGGAACATTAGATTCGGGGTTCAAACATAAGGCGATCAATCGTACAGAAATAGAGCGGAATTGCGGGACCGAATCCTGCTTCGAAAACTCCCAGAAACACTCGCGTGGTTATTAAACCGCCGAAATCGAATCCGGTAGACTAGAAAAGCGTGGGCTCATTGTTCTTCGGTGCAGAGTGGAAACTCACCATAAGCGTTGAGCAGGTACCCCATCCGATGGCTGCACAAGCTAGCCAGATGCGAGGGCGGACCAGCTTGGAGGCAATAGTGGCAGGGACTTGGCAAACAATCTAGTGCACCCGAGCTTGAGAAACCATCAAAATATCATTGACGTGAATTTAAAGCTCACGTAGGAAAAGAAGAAGGCTGAATTGACCCAGTCGAACAACTGTCCCGTGGGATCTCCACCGAGAGCTAGAAGGTAAAGGAGCCAATCAACATTTACGCTCTCAAATCTTTTGATTACAAGACTCACTGTCCGCCGGAAGAGCAGGCTTTTGATCGTGAAGACCGACGAGAACACGAGCATTTCCCAAATTCGAACGATCCAAATCTGTAAGCAATGATCTTCAGGAGGGTCTCATGAAAGTAAGAAACAAAAAAGACTGACAAGCGAACAGATAGAGCATGCAAGCAATGGGCAATATGCGGCGATCTAGCTTTCGGACAAGTCGCTTTTCTTCGTCGTACCATGTGCCGGAGTCTTCGATTACAGCCTGTTCTTCAGTGAACACCTCCACCTTCATTTCGTCTGAAAATTCCTTGCTGTCTTTAGGCATTTCGATCTGGAAGATTGTGGGAGAAGGACGGTATTAGCTGAAGACCCGCAAAAAGCGAGGAGAGCGATCCTTGCCGTATTTAAACTTGGAAAAGGTTCACGTAAGACTCTACATAAGATCTAGATGGCTTCTTGTGCGGGGTAAGACTTCTTTTTCGTGCCTTATTTATTGAGCATTATATTATCGGCCGATATAGCTCAATTGAGACTTGGACATACACAGACGTCCACCACTTGTTGATAGGTATTCCCGGTAAGGCAACTTTCAAGCTCTGACCTTCGTTGGCAGGAATGTTTTGTTCGGGAATGGATTTGGCAGCCCGGTATACCCGCCAAGAAAAGAATAATTACAGGGGGACATGAGAGCAGACAAAAGACGGCCTAGATTTGATTTAAGATGTACAAGGAGATGATAGATAACGGGGAATATCTTGGAGAAGCTGGATTCGGAACGAGGTGAAGATTTCGGGTTTTCTGAATCAGCTTGATGGGCTAGCTGTACGGTATTCAACATGAGAAGAATCGGCCGAAAACGAAAATTAGTATCATCGTAACAAGGCGCCATTGGGCCAGCAATCTAAACGCAATAGCGACGTGTAAATGAATTGTACGGCGGTTTGCTTTACATAGTAACAAACTAAATAGGAGGATACTCCAATACTCCACCGGGAGTAACCATGATATCAGTGTGGGACAGCTCACATTGCAGACATTCAGAGCCAGAAAGTGGAAGAGCAAGGGCTGAAACAACGAAATTTTGCCAGCTGCAGTAACCTCGGAGAACTCGGAATTCGCATTCGCGGTTGGATCAAGATCCGATTGACCCGCCCTGCCTTGGCATCATGCGCCTCCAGAGCGCGCGGCGGATCCTTCCTATTGTTTATGGGGAAGGGAAAGGGCGCAGGGCGAAATTTCTGGGGCCCCGCATTGTATCAATCTGCTCAAGCATGCGACAGCGACAGGGGAGCATTTTGCCCATTGCACGATATCAAACTTATCGAGGACACCCGAACAATTGAGGTAGCCTTCCGGGAGGTTCTCCGAAAGAATTCATACTTACTTCTACCTACGAATACTCCAATGTCAAAAATCTAATTTTGGAACCACTTCCAACGGAGAAGATCCGAGTATGCATTCCCGGTCGAAGGCAATGCCAATGAGGAAATCTTAATCTTCGTCTATGCCTAAGCACCCAATGAAAAAAAAAATCTCCTCTCTCTTGCGTTCGTGGTGGACTCAACTATTTGAAAGCAGCGGTTGTCATCGGAGTGCGCATTTGCCACACATCCGACGCGAATGGAAACGTGGTTTGCTCCGAAAAAAAAAAATCAAAGACTGTCAAACAGAATACGGCAGCACTGGAATCATTTTGGAACTTCATTGAGGATCCTACATGGTCCCGCCTACCCGCCCTCTTCCCTCTTTCGGCCGATTTAGCCATCAGGGATGGACGAAAATATCCTAACGTCTTGTGAGGTGGCGGGCTGTTGAATAAATTCGGGATTATAGCTGGCATTGTAATCGATAATCACTATACAGTATACTAGTCCTGGATGGCTCCAGAGGCAGTTTTACTGAATAGGACACGGCAGGAGTAGATGTCAGAGCCTCGGAACACGTTGAGAGTTGACTTGGCAGTGACTGTATATCTTGCCCGCCGGGGTGAATTGTATTTGGCAGGAAATGTTGAGTCCGAAAAGTGCAATGTGTGGTACACCCTAGTACACCTGCAATAATCAAACCCGGATTGCCACTGAGTAAAAGAACGCCGCATCACAGCTAGAAGTCATTGACACCGCGCAGTTCCGGCCTTTCGCAAGTTTCAGAACCAGGTCGCAGTTTCCAAGTTGGATATTCTCGAGTTGGAGATTGAGGGACAAAATCCAGAACAGGCTTCTAGTCGATCATCGCACAGATCGCATGATGTGAGCCTGACAGTATACTAGGTTGAATGAAAAATATATCCAGAATTTTCAGACGGAAGGGGAGTGGGTTGGCGGCGTATGTTGTTCTAGACCCAGTGCTGGACAGTCGGTACGAGATTGCCTCCTTTGATTGGGTATAACAACGTGAGCTTTCTTGTTTGTAGTAAACTTGATTTGACAGGACGCAAGCAACCAATATGATGTCTTCGCGACACAGGATAAATAAACAAGGAGTACGAGATGAGAGACAGATCGCAGTATTGATGAGTTTCAACTCACCCATAGGCCGCGCGTTCAACGGACTAATTTTGTCTTCCAAATTGGTGTCTAATAGGATTCGGTTCCACTGGGCTGCAATGTCCACATTTTCTGGAAGTTACCTATCCGCAGCCTAGACCAAAGTATGGCTCTTGAAGTCGTTCCTTGTGCCTTTGTTCGAGGCCGAAATTGTTAGGGCGATTCTCCGTTTACTTTCGATGATTTTCGCCAGTAATATTTTTCTAAGTCAGTTATAGGATGGCCTTCCAAAGCAGCATTATCGACGATAATTTAACCGTAGAAGGCAAAACTGCAACTGGTCCTTACCTCACGTTAACGTTGGATAAACCCGTACATAACGCACAATGGCCTTTTGAGGAAGTCGGACTCTCAGCAATGTCGTCGCTGGCCGGTACATTACTTACCTTGGTCCTTTCGAAGCCATACTGATAAACATATAGTCAGATATATCTATTACACCTAACGCTGCTTCGAAAGTTAGGTAAAGCTAAGGGTTTTTGATCACCGAGCGGGTGAACTTTCGACTTAACCTCCCGGCTCACCTGCGACCACGACTTAGGAGCAGTTCTGCCTGGCGTCCGAAGCAGTGAGAGCAAGGCGCTCGGTGAGAGTCTTGGTATTGCTTCGATGAGAGCGAGAACCGAAGGTCACGTTGACGAGTTGGTGAGGCAGCCGCAGGCGCCGGTTACTGCGGCGCGTCTTATTCTCTCCTAAACGACCATCATCTCCATGTCGTTCAAACAATCTGCACTGTTCCCTTCTAATCCAGTCACCGAACGTGGAGTGGCGACGAAGCTGAGCGCAAGTAAAGATAAAGTCGTGTATGGTAACGGAAAGACGGTGGTTGCAAGTGTCCAAGTTTTTGAGAGTTAGATGACTACATCAACTAAGCTGATCATTACAGATACGCGATCTCAAGGTCAAAACTAGCTTGATCTGTTTATCTTCAATATTGACGCGTACTAGAATCCAAAATTATCTGTTTCATACACTGGACACCTGCAAAACGCTACTGTTGCTCGTATCTCTCCCTCTGGTTACTACTGCGCTTCTGGGGACGCAGGAGGAACTGGTATGCGACAAGAACTCTTCCAGGATCTTTGCTAATGATAGTTGAAATCCGAAGTAAGGGTTTGGGATACCGTGAACGAGGATCATACTTTGAAGGGCGAATACAAAGTCATCTCAGGAAAAATGTGTGCTTCACTCTCTTCTGATTCATCGATCATCGAACTTATTGATCTCTCCAGCAACGATCTGGAATGGGACGGAGAAAGTAAGAGAATTATCGCAGTCGGCGACGGTAAAGAAAAGTTCGTGTATGAACCCTTTCTCCGATCTGTATCTGTACTCAGTTTTCAATCCCAAGATTTGGTTATGCCTTCATGATGGATACCGGAACGTCTACCGGTGCTATCAGTGGACATTCAAAGGTGGTTAATGCTGTGTCCATTCGCCAGCAGCGTCCATACAGAGCTGCAACCGCCGGAGACGATGCTCAGATCATCTTCCACCAAGGCGCTCCATACAAGTATGACAAGTCCATCAAGACCCATACTAAGTTCGTTCAGGATGTCCGGTTCGCCCCTTCCGGGGACTATTTTGCCTCTGTCGGCTCCGATTACAAGATATTTTTGTATGATGGAAAAACCGGTGACACTCTCTGCGAGGTCATCGATAATCCACACAAAGGCAGCGTCATGGCGTGTTCCTGGAGTCCTGATAGCAAACTGATAGCGACATCATCCGCGGATTGTACTGTCAAGCTCTGGGATGTAGAAACTCGCAAAGCCGTTACTAACTGGACTGTCGGGAGTGGTGTGAGCTTCCAGCAAGTTGGTAATGCCTGGAATGGAGCATCTGACATCATCTCCCTATCGATGAATGGAGACCTGAATGTGTTTGACCATAGAACGGGAGTAAAACCAACCCAAGTAATACAAGTATGCATCTTGCTCCTCAGCTGTCGAGAATGCAACCCTTGAACTTGTTCTGATACGTTATTAGGGTCCCCAAAAATCTATCACCGCGATCACACCTGTACCTGCCTCTATCGACACATTCTTAGCTGGTACTGCCGATGGCCGAGTTCTTTCATACTCCAAATCAACGGGAGAATCCATCCATTTGCAGGGCATCAATCATAACGGCTTGGTAACCGGTATAGCGTCCTCACCCAAGGGGGGTAACGTATTTTCCGCAGGCTTCGACGATTGTGTGAGGGAGATTGGAAGCGACGGGCTCGGGTTCACGTTGGTTGACTTCACTCTAAATGATTTCGGCATTCTCGGCTGACGATTAATGCTTTAGGGCAGCGTCCGTCGCGCTTTCCTCTCAGCCGAAAAGCCTCGCAGTCGCCGATGATGGATCAGTATTTGCGGTGGAAATCAACAATGTCGTCGAAGTCATCAGGTCAAATCAAAAGGTGTTTGATTTTCCGACTAAGTACACCCCCAGTTCGGTAGCAGTCACTGGATCGCTAGTCGCCATTGGTGGGGAGGTGAGCATGAGACCGGCGGTTCAAAGTATTGATTCTTTCGCTGACCTCCTGGGCCTTGCTTCTCTTCTTCAACCAATTATAACGCCACTACCGTCATAGGACTCCAAAGTACACCTGTATCAATGGGACGGCAAATTATTGAAGGACGACGCAGTTCCGATTTTGGAAGGCAACAAGGCCGTAGTGTCAGCCTTGGCCTTCTCACCTGACGGTAATCTGCTGGCAGCAGGCGATGTGAGTTGTCGATTCTCGATTCGGGACTTCGATTATTTGAAGGAAATTCAATTGTCGTCGCCAAGAAAATCCCTTTCTAGTTATTTTTGATTCTCTTTCCATCCTTACTATCTAATATCTAACATAACGTGCATTTTACGATATAGTCAAGCGGTAAAATATCGCTCTTTGACGTCAAAGAAAAGAAGGTACTGTTGTCTATTTTGGTTCTTCATTTTGCACCCTTATTCTGATCCTCCGATCATTGATATCTACCTTGACATAACTTTCGCCCTGACATTTTGGTTCACCAACGACGAACTCGCACTCTCCTCGTCGCTGTTTTCGCTGACCTCCGACGGCCATTTCGGATTCTTAACACCGAATCGAAACTGTTCATCTTTTATCCTGCCGCTCATTCAGCTCATTACCTCCCGGTGGTCCTACCACTCTGCACGGGTCAACTCCCTTTCTTGGACTGCCGATTCTAGACACTGTGCCTCGGGCTCTCTCGACACCCATGTGTACATTTGGAGCGTGGCGAAGCCTCTAAAAAACATCGCGATCAAGAACGCGGGTCCTGGAGGGGTCAATGCAGTTCTTTGGATTCACGGTGGCGAGGGCAAGACTGGCCAGTTGGTTAGCTCTGGGGCAGATGCATGTGTGAAGGTTTGGGAGGTTACGTTCCACGCGGAATAGATTTGAAAGGACAGTAGAGATGATTCAAGCCCCGACTTTCAATTCATAGGGTATACATGGAATTCAAGAGATTTGCCATGGTAGATGCAGGTTGTCATGCTCGGAAACAAGTTAATTTTTTCACTGTAAATACATATCATATCAAGATGTTCAAGCTCTTGGTTTTCGGACACAGAGGTATAACCTCTTTCGTACTAGAACAATTAATTCAAGCGAGTGAACGCGACACACTACAGTACCTTACCGTTCAATGAGCACATGTGGTGTCGACAGAGTGACACCCACGATGTTCGTTCGGTTTGACATTGAAAGGTTATACCACGATGAAAAGAGGAAGTATTATACAAGGAAAAGTAGATTGATACAATGATGAGCCAAAGACCTGTAGAGAACATAAAGTATAGCCTCTCGGCCGAAGACAAGGAAAAGATCGAATGTACCATACTAAAGCAAAAAAAGCCAAGTGAGGCATGCCCTCAGGCCATCTCAACATCCTGCTCTCCAACCGCAAGAGTCACACCACCAACAGAGTCCCCGTTGGATTTTTCTTCGGCTGTGACACCGGCTGTAACAGTATCAGCATCCCCCATAAACGCGTCCAGCTCCTTATCCAAATCCTCCGCTGTTTTAGGTTGCTTCGAAGTCTTCATCTCGGAACGTCGTGTTCCGCTCCCTCGATTGGAACCTCGGCCTCCTCGACGTGAAATTTTGGATCGCATGGGACCGCTGAACGATGCAACAGAGATGAGTTTCATCTTTAGAATTGGAAGAAAATAACACATACGGGCCAGAAGAATCTCTGATTTGTGAGTCGTCCGAAGAAAGGCGATCAGCAAGTGCCGGTTTTTGAATCCTGTTGATGAGCGAATGCGGTGCGCTGACTGCTCGTCGAGACTGCCGTGGAACAGTTGTATCGTAGGTGATTGTCATCGGTTGACCTGAAAAACCCGCTTTAGCTTATAGGTTCGAAATATGAAAGTGGACGAGAGCGGAAACAGGTTTCAAATTGAAGAGTTGTAAAGCAGAAGCAACCGAGCACTACTCGTCATAAGGATATGGATGAAACTTTACCTTTAGCTAAAACTCCATCATAGGTCTTTTTGGCCTTGGCTGCTTCGGCAGTTGTCTCGTAGAACACGAGTGCGGTTCCTAATGATCGTCCACTGCGGTCGTACTTGATTTTTTGTGAAAAATAAAAAACAAAATCGACACCCAGGGAGAAAGGAAGGAAGCGGAGAATCATTGGTTTGATTGGTTTCTCAAGCAAGAGCTGGGTGCTAGTCGGACGTCCGTACCCTAATTATTGGCTCGCGTACGAGCGTGCCAATCTGTCCAAAGATGGCCTAAAGCATCTTTTTTAAATTTTTTTTTTCTTCTAGCATTGTATCAACGCACAGTAAGGTCTTTAGGGGTAATCTCATAGTGCAAATTTGAGACAGCGAGTTTTGAATTTTGTTCCGTTGGTTGAGAGGGTCCTCTAGGTCGAGAATCGTCATCCTGGCTTTTGATTCCGGGAGCCTTGTCGTGAAGCCATTGGCTGTTGAGATCACCTCGCGGTGGGCGCTGTAAGAATGAAATTCAGCTTGAAAAAGCTGAAAACTGTGGTTGAAGAAGCAGGCTGACACTGTAGGGTTTGTTTCCGCCTCTGTTTCCTCGAAAAGCAGACATTTATAGAGAGAAGTCGGTGTCGGTGGTGGTGGGTGGTCGAAGCTACGAATTTTAGTGGCTGTGCTTTTTTCGAGCGTCTAGTATTTGAGCGCTTGAGTCTGCAAATTCAAACTCCGATGAACTGCGGCTGCTTACCAGCTACCAACGTATGTATCAAGAGAAATACTTGTAGGTATTCTTAGATTGGTCACTGAATTTCAAGGTAGTATTCTTTTGATAAAAGATAACATTTTACAGATTTACAACCAGCTTTCTACCACTAACCGTGCCTTCTCTAAGCCGACTCAGCCCATTTTCAATGCTCTCCAGTCCACCAGGAAGCTCTTCAGTCTTCGTCGGCTACAGATAATGCACCATAAATTTTCTACTTCGGCGTATATATGAAATCAGAACTTACCACAATCGTCCCATCCTCAATCAGCTTCCCAATCTTCTCATACATGATCTTTCCAAACGTCTGGGTGGTGGGCAAGTGAGGGCTACCAAACACACTAATCACCTTCCTACCCCTCTTCTCCTGCTCGTCTTGCGGTTCATAGGCATCAGGAATTGCTCTGACGCTCAGCAAATGCCCATTATCCGACAGAGATGCATATCCTGCGGCCTGGCCTTCAGCCGACATCACAGCATCATATACAATGTTCAGTCTGGCTCGACCGCCGAGGATCTGGTCAACTATAGTACCCAATTCGCTCTCGGCGACCTGTTTGCGATCAATTATACGAGTCGCTCCCAGTCTTTTCAGATTCTCGGTGTGAGTTGCCGAAGCGTAGGCAACAATGTTGGTAAATCCGACGAGCCGGAGGAGCTGGATTGCTGTTGGTAACAGTTAGTAAAGATTGAGAAAACCTCATCTTGTATCAGTACTGCTCACCGAAATGACCTACAGAAGAACTCCCGCCGATAATAAGAGCAGAGTGCCCTTGGTATTTAATTTCAGGATCCCAAGTGGGATTGAGTCCGGCCCCAGAGGGTGCATTAGCGTAGAGGCCCACAGCAGCGGTGGCAAGGGTCAGAGGAATTGTAGCGGCTTGAGAGTAGGTCAAATTTCCTGGAATCTGTAATCAAGACGTGAGTAGGATCGAGTACATGTCAACAAGGGATATACCTTTGCCACTGTGTCAGCTCCTGCGAGTACGTATTCCTGATACGCGCCATAATCGGCTGTCCTCATCGTACTACCTTGAAAGAGTCTTTATTGGAACGTTAAAACTCAAAGAACGTATTCCATTGCTGAGAAACCACTTACACTCGATCACCCTTTTCAAACCCTTTTACTCCCTCGCCAACACTGTCTACACCCCCGGCAACATCAACACCCAAGACGGCAGGATATTCATTGATAAGATATCCCAAGGTTTGACTTTTCCAATCAATGGGGTTGAGCGAGATAGCTTTGACTTTAACGAGGATCTCCCCAGGATTAGGGGTTGGGATGGAACGCGTAGAAAGAACAAATTGGCCCTGCTTTTGCGGGACGATGAGAGCTTTTTGGACGGACATGATATAGAGTAGCCTGAGACAGTACAGAATCTACGAGTGTGGTATTGCTAAACTCGAAAAATCCTCCCTGATTTTATAATATTGCTCCAGCCAACGTCTCAGAAGCAACTGGGCCCCTAACTTTGCCAAAGACGCGTCGTTGCTTACAAATGTGCCAGCATCGCCGAGTTGCTTCCGTCGAGTATCCGGCTTCCCCGCAACGCTTGGAGCCTAAAGGAGGCTCAATAACACTGGGCAAACGTGCTTACATATCTACATTTCAAGTGGATTTGAAGGACATACAGAAAGACCGCATGTGGCACTGGCGATCTGTCACTCGCGTAATGGCACTGACCTAACTTTCCTTGATAATTTCCCCTGGCTGCATAGCTCCCGTGCTCTTGTTTGTATAGTTGCCACTCGCAAAAACATGAGAGTCAGTCATATACAATGACGTCACGCGTTCAATGAAGAAACGGATGTTTCGAGGATGCTGACCTAACTGAAATAAAATATCTAAATCAGTTTTAGTCAATACTGTACCTTATGAAAGTTGAATCCTTCACTCAGCGCCAAGTTACAATTGAGTATTTTCTTGTCAATTGTGAGATATATAGAGAGATATAAAAGATATTCGTAAAAAAATTCGTTAAACAGATCGTCAAGATGTAGAGGCTGTAGGTAATGTGAACGGGGGTAGATGTGTAAATTTCAAGGAGCAAATAGGATAAACCGGCTTGAGAAGGACTAGAGGAAAAAATAAGGTCGATGAGAAGTTCAGCGCGTAGCGCTCGACACCTCTCAGCGGATTGTATGAGACGAGGAGGACGAGCGACAAGGAAAGCTATGCGAGATGACAGATGGAATAGAGCGACAAAACAACAACCAGATGGGATGCAAGAGAGAGACAGCGAATTGGAAGAAATGAATGATATAGAACATGATCAAGGAACCCAGACAATATAAGTAGTAAAAAAGTAGTTTCAGGCAAAAATGTGAAACAATGGGGTTGGTTGGGTTCCATATATAATGGCCGATAAAGAAAATTATATCCCAGAAGTTGTGTTTGGGAGAAAAAGGTAAAAGTATGAAAAGCACTGAAGAAAAATAGAGGGATTCTCGACGTAGCACCAAACTACGTCCGAAACCCAAAATAGTTTTCGTTCTTTTCCTCTACTTGGTTAAAACAACAGCTTGCGCCTTGTCCTTCAACACCGCAGGATAGCTGTTCATCAAATGCGCAAGAGAGCGCAAATCTTCTTGATCTAGAAGCATTACCGTAACCTTGGGCTACATAAAAGAGCTATTAGATCATCGCACAGCAACCTGAAAGATTGAAAAAAAAAAAAACTCACGGCACCCTTGATACCGAAACTCTTGACAACTTTGAACAGTTTTTCACCCAGTTGCTGCTTCTGCATCTGCGGCGCTTTATCCATCAGCCCATCGACAAATTCATCCGTAGCCTGAACCACAAGTGGGTCGGCCTTGGACACTCCTGGAGGTAGAATGACGGAAGATGATTTGACAATTTTGAGGACCTCTACAGCCGGAAGCTTAGCAAGAGCTGCAATGGTGTACGTTGATGCTGCAGGCGTGGTAGGCAGCGGGGAAGAAGTGGCACTTGGACCGCGGGAAGAAAGGTCGGGAGTCTGAGGAGATCCTTCCGCCGCCGTAGACGATGAGGTCTTCTTGTTTTGTGGAGTAGAAGGTGGAGGCGCTGCCGGCGCAGTCTTACTCGCCTCCTCCTCCTCCTCCATACTCTCCAACACCAGCCTGGCGTCGGCCAGCTTGGCCCGGAAAACTTCCATATTGAACAGACACAAGGCGCGGTCCTTCTTTGGAAGACTCATCAAAAGGTCTGTAAGTTGTTCTTGCTTTTCTGACGGAGAGTTCTCGAATTTGGCTACGGCAGCGGCCATACGATCACGCTCAGACGTCGGTGGAACCGAACCGGACGGGGAAGAGGTTCGCGGCGGGGTCGAGAGGGAGGCGTTTACTGAGATGGGTGTGGATGGGTGCTCTGGTGCACTAGCGGTAGCAGCAAGCGCGTTCGGATCGAGAAGGCGCGAATCTTGTGATGCAGAGTTAGAACGTGCGGGACTCTGGGATTTAGAATCCGGCGAGGGAGAGTCGAGGCTGCGCTGGGATTTCAGTCTGCCGACTTGAGTTGCAAGCTTTTGAGGGTCTTCTATGGCTTGGACAATCTCACTTAGTGAGATATTCACGAGACCATCGACAACGGTGTCAATGTCCGAAGGAGCGACAGTGCCAAGAGATTTGACCCGCCTACTCAACTCGCCAGTAAGAACCTCTTTGCGCACAACAGGAGAGAGGCTGGCGAGGTCATCGTAGCGCATCGGAAGGTTCAAGGTGCCACTGAGCGCAGCCTAGATCCAAAAAGTTGGAATTTCGGCAAAAACAAAGAGTTAGCCAAGACTCACGTTGTAGTAACTCCCACTCCCCCTCCTTCCTCTTTCGGTCTGAGCTGCAGGGGATGCACTCAGACCCAAAGTCCTGTTCCTGGGGCTTGGGCTTCCCCACCCAGCAGCATAGCTGTCTCCGCCTTCACTGGCCGTAGGACTCGTGGCGCCACTAGCCGTTCTGGGATGACCATTACCCCCGCCAAACCGATGCGCGAGCTTTTCCTGGCGGAGCTGTTTAGGTTCATGCAGTCGAACTACAATCTGCTTGGACCCAAGCGTGACGCCATTCATGGCATGCATAGCAGCAGCGGCTAAAAGAAAGCGTGAGTCATCTAGATACAGCACAGAGACCAGAAGCATACCTTGATCTGGCATCTGGAAGGAGACGAAACCAAAACCACGGCTCTCGCCAGTTTCGTTGCGCATCACACGAGCACTGTGTACGGACTGAGCCTTATCGCAGATGACATAACGTAAAGCAAACAAACCTAACAATTTGACCATACTAAGATATCAAGGTTAGAATAAAATTCAAACATTTGCCCCAACTGTGACATACCTGGCGGAAATGCGAAAAAAGAGAATTTGAATCGATTTCCGGATCCAAGTTTTTGCAAAAGAGATTGCATGGGTCAATGAGTCCGCTGTGACTGTTCGATCCAGGTCCAATAAGAGGCGCAAGCTGCACTTGCTGCCCAGGTCCGTGAATGAATTGAGTGCCGCCTGGAATGGGCGAAACGGGGCTTCTGGGACTGTAGTGCGGACGTGGAGGAGGGGAATACGTAGCAGCCGGATTGGGATATCCGAAAACCGAGCCCGAGGGAATAAAGGTTGGAGCGTTGGTGTTGAACTCGCTGACGCTTCCACTGGCGGTTCTCCGGGGCTGGTAAACTTGGACAGCAATATTCTGACCTTCTACATCTGCGCAATGCATGGCGTCTTCTGCGGTCCGCGCGTCATCTTCGTTCCAAAACTCGATGATGCCAGTGTCGGGAGCAAAGTGAGTTGGAAAACGGACGGATGCAAGAGCACCATAGGGGCGGAAAAGGTCGTATAGAAGGGAATCGTTAAAAGCCATTGGGAGATGTTTTACGAGTCTGGGAAGGGCAGAAGGTGGAGGAAGAGGCGTGGGTGGATTTGTGGGTGGATAAGGAGATAACACGAGAGGTACACCTGGCACGCCTAGTGGTACACCAGGTGGATTCGGTATAGGGCGCGATTGGAGCGTGGCCAATGCTTTCTCAGCTGAAACGAGGATTAGATGAGAAACTGGGATATGAAATGGGCCACACCTTTGTCGAGAAACTTGAATTCGATGGTTCCAGCAACCATTGGACTGGGAGTATCTCTGACAATTTTAGGTCTAAAAGGGGCGCAGGTCATGAAAGCCATTCCGAGGGTTTCGTCAGAGACATTTGCAGGGACATTAGTGATATACAGTAAAGGTTCATGAAGATATGGATGAGGATGAGGACCCGATTCCTGGGGAGGCAACTGGTATTCTTGATCCATCTTGATTTAGACTACGACCGATATATTACCAATAGTAAAAAGTGGAAGCTGCAAGGAGCTGTATCCGTTGAGGATGGGTAGTCGGATAATTCAGGCCAAAGCCCTTACAGTGGTCGTCGGATGCAAACAAGTGGTCTGCCCAAATTTCGCACTTTGATTTTTCTTAATCATTACATAAGCAGTTCTTTTGATTATTACGTAAACCTAATTATCGCTTTTCTGCTCCCACCAGGTCCGCCTCTACATCGTGCCTCACCGGCCTTCCAAGTTCTGTCTCGTTTCCAATGACAACTCCAGCTCGGTCGACCATACCGTCAGCCTCTCTGTCTTCTTTACTTTCGTATTGAGGTACACCGCCATCTTCGGCGTCTCCAAGAGCTCCAGTTCGACCCCCCGTATGTTTCTTGATGAAGATTCAGTTATCTCTTCCAACCCTAAAATAGCTCCAATGTACCTTGGTATCTGCTCGATATTGCCTCTCATGCTTGTCATCATTCAGCTTATCTGTCCACGCTTCCGAATCCCGGATAGCTGCCTCGGCATTGGAAATTGATTCTGGTGTAAAATTCTAAACCAGCAAGTCAGTAAAGCACCCGGTCATCTATTTATCATTAGCCAACGTACATTGGGAGGGTTCTTCACGTAGTCATCCATAATGTTATGCGATGTCGTTCTAGGTACATCGACGACTTGTTCAGTCTTCTTGAATCCGGGAGACATATTTGTAAAATGTATGCAATGGGCGTAATGCGAAATCAAGTGGATCGGTTTCATTTATATACCTCAGTTTTGCCTGGCGACTCCAATACCGCGTCATTTTTGAGCTGCATCAACCTTCCTGCAACGTTCTCCTAATAGTCTCCAGCTATGACACAAACCTGAACGATTATGACATTTGCTATGACATTATCTATCTTTTGGAGACCTAAGGAGCAAGATGTGTTTCTTGGCACAAAGTGGTCGCGCTGTTGGATGCAATATTGTGCACAACCCATGGAGTCATTAGTCACGAAACAAAGTCGAAAATCGACCGGAAGCCAGAAAAGGTAAATGTCAAAGCTAGTTTTATCACCTCGTAGCACGTGTTTCACGTCCATAAATTATAAGGACAATACTTAGTATTACAATTGCGAAACCTAAATACACTACACCCTACGGTCCCCACCACTTTCTCAAAAAGTCCTTCACAGAGATTGGTCTGACAGCTGCGCCAACCGACTCATTCACATTGAATGGCCTCGTTATCTCATACCTTCCCTGAATAATAGCTCGGTAGATGTAAAGAAACAAGTTTTCCATCGAAGGAGGTTTGCCTCCAATCAGTTCTTCGATTTCCTCCACAGTGTTGCGTTTGACGTCAAGTTTACCTGACGGGCACGTACGTGAATATTTAACATACTCCATACCTAGTAAATGCTCACCCAAAATCTCCTCCGCCGTACCAACAATTTCATTAAAGGTCACCCAATCACCCTTCATCTCACTATGCTCCTCCCACCTATCCAACTGCGTAACCGCAGCCACAAACCTCCCCACATCCTCCGCAGCCGTAAAAACCATCCGTCTCTCTCCATTCCCAGGAACGTCCACCCGTCGATTCTTCAAATCAAACACAAACGGAAATGGCGCAAGGTGTCCGAGCGCCTTGTCCGCGTCCGGTTTGAAATTTCCATACCCTAGGTAGTTCATGAATGCACCGGTATGGAAAACGGTCCACTCGAATTTATCCCCTCCGCGGTCCGCTTTGGCTTTGCGCAGAGGTTCGAGAATGGCGAGTTTGACACCGAGGAATGGGATTGTGTCCACAAGCGCATGGGAGTCGTGGCTGTATTCGCTTGGAGAAAAACGATGCACGGTAGGCACGTTCAGTGCCGCTGTGAGAAGGTTGTTTTGCGAGGTCTGGAAGCCCTTGGGGTCATGAGAGGATAAAGTCGACAGGATCGTGTCGATTCGATGCTCGCCGAGGACCTTTTCGAGAGCGGTGATATCGTTGTAGTCGACTGCGATGACCGGTGCACTAGATCCTGCAAAGGTAATATCTGACCTCGCAGAGCGGGAAAGGACGATGACGTGCAAAGAATACTTGTCTTTGGCCTCCAAGAGGCCATCGACGACGTGGTTGCCAATGCCACCGGTTCCTCCGGCGACAGCAATACGCTGAGATTTCATCTTGAATTGAGAAGTTGAGTTAATAAGTCTGGTGCAAGGAGGGACCCACAAACCAATCTTATATGGCTTGTGTTTCAGGTACCACTCAAGCGACTGCTCCGAATCGAATCCGTACTGTCCTCAAAAGAACCCCATTTAGAGTAGTCACCATGCCTAAAGCATCTGCAGTCAGCCTGAGGCACGATTTACTTCCGATTTCAGTCCGAGCTTGCGTCCTGCCAGGAACACTAGCCAAAAGAATAAAATATTTGCAATGATATAATTACGACGAATATACATTCTAGAACGGTAATTTTGTTGACCACTTCTTGGTGGGTTTGAGCGGGTCTGGCCTTCTCTTCGAATGCATCTATAAAATAAAAATGGATCAGATCTCCTTCTCACAATAAAGAAACAAGTGAAAACCTACCCGTTTGTATCTCGCAACACGTTTATCCATATCCCTCAACAGCATAAACCTATGAGAAGCCCGACGGTCTTTAACTCGCTCCCACTTGTGTCCCTTGAACATCCTCTTCTTTCCAGCGTACAACGACGGGGCCTTTGGTTTAGGCTCAAACTTGCCCACCCAATCCACAGGGAACGCCAAAACCTCATCCACCACGTTCATCTTTTGCGACGAACCAACAGACGCGTCGAGCTTTTCAGTCAATGCAGCTGCAGCTGGTGCAGTCAACTTTGGACCCGGTGGGAGTAAATTCAGGTTATTTGTAGCTTTAGCTTTCTTTATGAGTTCCGCCTGACGACGTAAAGAGTATTTCGGAGGTTCCCATCGTCCAGTTTTGGGATTTCGGTGAGGAAGGAAAGGGTTTGGAAGTTGGACGCTGGATGTTGGGTTTTCGGACTGAGGAAGAGGTCCATGACGAGCGATATGACCTTGAAGGCCTTTGAGCTCATGAAGCCGAAATTTTTTGAGAGCTTGGACTGCCGCCGTCGCCGACATGGACGTTGAATATGAAACTCTGGGCGCTTATTGAACCGTTAATGATGCCCCTGCTCACTGATCATTTAGTTTCTCTAAAAACCCCAGTACCATATGAATCTGCAACTGGGCATCCCTTTCTTATCGCAGCAGGCAACGGCTCGCTTGATTCCGGGCTTCTTTCCCTTTGGCTATCTCAGGACCGAATCTACGCCGCACATGCCTATCCAAAATTTATTGGTTCTCTGATTGCAAACATTCCCTTCGATTCATCTCACGGCCTAGACTCTCCCCAAGAAAAGTTCAACCAGCGAACACTCAAACTCCTTCTTTTCTGTCTGGAAAATGTCGTTCGAGAAGCTGGTTTCTTCAAGGAAACCGCTCAAAAGTGGAACTTGAATTTGGAAGGCTGGCCTGAGAGAAAGGGAACGAGAGACTACACCGCGGAAATGGCTAGGATTTCAAACACTGGAAACTTGGCCGACGGGCTGGTTTTCCTTTGGGCTATGGAAAAGGTTTGTTCATCTGCAGGCAAGTTTTGTCTGAATTTTCAATCCTTCCTGCAGGTATATCTCGATGCATGGTCTTCCGTCCAGAAGCAGAGTAATGCCCTTCCTTCGACGTCTGATCCTACTCGTGGTGCAATCTTGTCTCTCGCAAAGAATTGGAGCAGTCCCGAGTTTATTACGTTCGTCAATGACTTGGCTGGTCTGGTGGATTCGTTGGATATACAGCCCGAATCCACTGGATGGAAGCGCGCCGAAAAGATTTGGGAAAGAGTCGTTGAGCTTGAAGCTGCCTTTTGGCCTCTGGAGTATGAAGGTTGAACCGCATAAGCAATTATTCATCCAATGTATTTGTATCCGAGCTTTCTCTGTTGAATGCTGGATTCACACCGAGGTTCAAGCAGGCTCAAGCAATGGTGGTAATTTTTACTAGATAATCGACTATATACAGCACGATGTGACCTCGGTCGCGGTAAGTTCCATCGGTACTCGTTCAGCCAAAGTATGAATATCCTCCTGCAATACAGTGTACAATTTCTTCTCTATTCCTCCATTCCTACACTCCTATGATCAGCAAACATAGATTCCCGATTTGAGACGCCTCTCGGTAGCCTCTCATTCACCTCTCATTCACCTCCATTCACCTCCATCGATTCCATGAAGTAATTTGAGCTTCAACAATCTCCGCTACGGGGTGAGAAGCATAAGGTTGTAAGGGACTAGCGAGACCACTGGGTGCCGATGCAGGTGAAGGATACATCGGAGGATGCGAGTTGTTGGATTGAGATGGCGGTGATGTATAATCCTGAGTCGATGATGAGGGAACTGCCTGCGTCTGTGGCTGCGACCGAACGCTAAGGTCCCTGGTATAAATAGTGTTTCCTGGAGTCGGAGCAGCCGACTGCAAAGGAAGCAACTTGGCTGGAGATGAACTCTGCGGCTGCGTCAAGATAATACGAGGCTGGGAGTAAGGAGGCCCGGGAGAACTCGACTCATCGGCTGAGTCGCGAATATTTAGAATGGCATGCTGAGAGACCGGCCATAGTGACGTCAGATTCGACGACTGGGGCGTGGACGCAGATGACTCGGATGAGGAAGGACCGCTGAGATTCGGACGTACCCCCTGGTGATGAACTGAAATAGCTAAGGGAACGCCCCCTTGAATTGCAGAGCCGTCACTCTGAAAGGTCGCCGACAAACAACGATCCCTTAAGAGTTGCGAAGGACTGATACCCGTCGAAATTGTGCCCACATCCTCCGCTCTAAGCAACGCGATTGTCGTTTCGAGCTCAGCAACTTTTGAACTCTTCAGATTCAGGTCCTGCTTGAGCCGATCGAATTCTGCATGTAGCGGTCGATCCTTCTGGGTAGCGTCCAAAAGGGCATTGATAGTCGAAGATGCATCCGGCAGTCGTCCGTCCGTGCTGGGGCTCACATTAGAGCCCATATTTTCGAAAACGCTACCAGAGACTCGCTGAAGACCAGACCACCGAACCTCCTTTTGTGCGTCCACGACCAGTCGACGCACAATTCCGAACTTCTCTTCTACATTTTTTCGAAAGCAGATCCCAATCTTTCCCAGCTCGCCTAAAACGAAACCCAAATCCTCCTCCACTTGTGATAGTCGAACCAACCTCCAGGTAGCCTCATTATGAGCAGCATGCATTTTTGCTTCGCTATTCCTTGCAGCTCGTAGATTCTCTTCGCATCTCAAGAGACTAGTTTGAGAGGCATGCAGTCTCCTTTCCAGTTCGCCCATGTGTTCGCACTCTCGTTCTTTGAAGTTTTTCAGCGCTGAAGCTACCTCTGCGTCCCGCCACCGAAGGATGGATTTTGCACTAGCCTCCATGGCTGGTGTTGGGGCGACTACATGGTTGACCCTACATCCATCTGCAATTTGACAATTCATGGTCGTCGGAATGGGCGACATAGAAGAAGGAGAGTGTTATGGATCTTTATCAAAATTTCCAATCTCGACCCTTGAGACTCACGGAAAAACCCGAAAGTTGCTAAAGCCAGCTTTGACCTGTCATGTGAGGCACTCATCCAAATCCGTTCACAAAAACGAAAACATTGCTAAGTACCATTGTCCATGAAATCAACTGCGCTGCTAAACAGTTTACAGATGTTCCATCAAAAATACGTAAGGTTACAGTAATTTTCAGTCCGCAAAAAGGGTCATATACACGCCACATTTTCCATCCAGCAAATATCTTATTCCTTTACTCAGTCGTAACAGACTTGGCCCTGGTAATAAAAAAAAAATAAGTGGTTAGACATACAGAACGTGACAAATCAAGACGTACAGATTCCTCGGGAAGTCTACATCGTAACCCTTGTTCACCGCAAGGTGATAACTCAACAATTGCAGGGGTATAATGTTCAACATGCCTTGCAGACAGTCAACTGTCTTTGGCACACGGATAGTCTTGGCATTTGCTGGGATATCTTCGTCGCCCTCGTTACAAAGGACGATGGGCCGGGCTTTACGAGCAGTAATCTGTGCAAACGCAGATTGAACCTTGGGGTAAAGAGAGTCCTGAGTCATAACAATGATGACGGGCATATTCTCATCAACGAGTGCAAGTGGGCCGTGCTTGAGTTCACCAGCAAGAATACCTTGTCATTGCATCAATTAGTTGTTGGTTCAAGGATGCAGAGAAAGCAAAAACAAACCTTCGGAATGCATGTAGCTGATTTCCTTGATCTTCAAAGCACCCTCTAAACAAGTAGCAAACTGGAATCCTCTACCCATAAGCAACAAACTCTTGTAGTCCGCAACGCTCTGAGCCAGCTGTTGAATCACAGAGTCCATCTCCAACACTTTCTGGATTTGGACCGGCATGGCGTGCAAACCGGCAATGATTTGGTTGCGGCGGTCAGTAAGCGAGATACGATCCTCAGAAAGTTGGAGGGCCATCATCAAGAGAGCAATATACTGAGACGTGTAGGCCTGAAAGAGATATGAGCAAAACTTCTTATCAAACAGAAGAAACACAAACTTTGGTGGAAGCGACACCAATTTCAGGACCAGCGTTGATGTGGACACCACAGTGAGTCTCTCGTGAAATGGTCGAACCGACAGTGTTGACAACACCGACACAGAGAGCACCACGTTCCAAGCAGTACCTCAAAGCCAAGATAGTGTCGGCCGTCTCTCCACTCTGACTCAGGAATACACAAACATCATCCCTGAAGATCGGAGTCTTCCTGTCGAGGAAGTCACTAGCGAGCTCAACACTGACAGGGATCTCCGTAAGTTCCTCGAAAATCGCACGCGTTGCGATACACGAGTGATAACTTGTTCCGCAGGCAATAAACACAATACGCCTTCCACGACGCATAATTGGAAGATAAGCGCGCAAGCCACCAAGAGTAATTTGATTAGTGTCAAAGTTGACACGTCCACGCATGGTATTGACAACCGACTCGGGCTGCTCGTAGATTTCCTTTTGCATGAAGTGAGCGAATTTACCCTTCATGATAGCTGCAATTTCGATCTCGAGGGTCTCGATGGTTCGAGTGGAAGCAATTTGAGCTGGGGATTGGTCGCGGTCGTCCTTGCGACGGAGACGGTGAATATGGAGTTCACCATTGGCGATGTGAGCGATATCATCATCCTCGAGGTACAAGACACGTTTGGTGTGTTCAACGATAGCAGCAGCGTCGGAAGCGACGAAGAATTCGATGGGTTGAGGAAGACCATCTTCGGACATGAACGCCCGGGATTGAGTGCGGAGAACTTTTGGATTGGCGGAAGGGGGTGCGAGCAGAGCGGAAGGAGAAGTTGGTTGAACTGCAAATGAGCCGTCAATTAGATTAGAATGAGAGATGTAGGCAAAATTCACGTACGGGTGTCAACCTTTACATCTTTGCTGTCCTGGCCGGCAAATTCAACATCGACAAAGTCAACTTTGAGTTTCTTGTCGGTTTTAACACCGATCAATAGAGGAGAGCCACGACGAGCCGTAACAACCTCGTTCGGGAAGTGAGATGACTTGAATACGAAAGCAAACGAGCCTTCAAGCTCTTTAAGGACAGCCTTGACCAAATCAGTAAAGTTTACATTCTTCTTGTCAGGGTGAGAGTCGTAAACGTATTTGAAGAGTTTAGCAACGGCTTCGGTATCGGTTTCGGATTCGAAAGTGAACCCCCTCTTCTGGAGAACGAGGCGAAGGGCTGCACTGTTGGTAACAATACCGTTATGGACAACACAGAATTCAGCGGTAGGATCAGATCGAAGAGGATGGCAGTTAGCGACGGAAGGAACACCGTGAGTTGCCCAACGCGTGTGAGCGATGGAAACTTGAGAAACGAAAGTTTTGTTCATATCGACGGAAGAAGAGGCGATTTGCTTGCGTAGACCGGCAACTTTGCCAACCTCCTTGAAGAAGACAACTTCGCCAGGCTTATCGCCATCAGCGCCGAGACCAGCAGAGTCATAACCGCGATATTCCTGGCGAGCTAGACCCTGGCATAGAACTTCAAGGATCTCCTTACGACTCTGTTAACAAGACTATCAGGGCGTATTCACGCTGAAAAAGATAGCAAGAACGTCGTACCTTCTCCTTCAAGTAGCTGCAGTAACCAAAAATTCCGCACATTTCAATGAATCTGTGTATAGATGAGCATGAGCGGAGACTCATTCGATGCAGAGGAACGTGCCTAAAGGAAAAGGAATCGAAACTATCAAGATTTGGAGGTGGATGGAAGGGAGAAGAACAAGAGTGCTGGCCAATTCCATTTATATTTTGACGTCACAGCGTGTGACCGGACGTGACGACACTGTCACGAACGCGTTATTACTCTGGCAAACACCGCCACAGCGGTCACTTCGTTGCTCTGTGAGTTTTGATATCAATTTTTAGTCCCTACAAGCCTGTCCAGCTAAGAGTTGTTGTGTTGGAACCCACTACATGCTAGATCTGCGCCCAGACTGATCTTGGTGTTGTATATCGTGTTTCACCAGGGTTGGATTCTGCTCTTCTACTTTGCGGCGCCTGCTCTGCTCCGATAACTCTCAAACACCGCTTTACAGGTAGGGGAATTCAGATGAAGCGCTTGACGGTCTAGTCTTACCGCTCCGCTTGTTTATGTTTTCCTTGTTGAATACATGTCCTTTCAGCAGACAAGTCAAGTCTGTCTACGTGTCTACGACTCGCTCGACATCTCCAGGTTCAGCGTCTTGACTCAGACTCTTGTTTGTCTCCAAACGTCCAGATTGAATCTCAGTTTGCTGTCATCCGAGAGTCTCGACACTCGAACGTGCAATCCAGCCCCGCAAAGTATTCATCGGTTGCGGCTCACGGGCGGTGAGTTTATTCCGCGTATCTTGCAAGTTCACATTCTTTCCTTGTACCAAATTGTCAATCATTTTCTGTCCTTCCCACATGTGATATGTAAGTATAGATTCATTTGCGGTGTTCATAGTCCTGTCAATGCCGCATCGCCGACATTTATTCTGCCGATGATCGTCTGATATTCAACCACTCTGTGTTCGTCAGGAAAGTCACTGGTTTGCACGGCTCCTTACATATATACACCCACAGGATCCCGTGAGGAACTTATCATCTCTGCACAATGGTTGCTAGTGCTCGCCTCTACGTCTCCTCGGCGGCGAATCCCTAGGTTTTCGTCATGTTTCGTTATGAATGTCGTGCGGTGGTGCTTCACCGCTCTTGCTGCACCCCTGCTATCGTATAACGGAAAGCGTAATTTACCGACTTTACAGACTGTCGTACTCGCTTTCCCCAAATTCAATGACACTGCGTTCGCTGACAATTCGGATCGTTATACTGCTCTTGAGCAGGGTCTTGCTAGGAGGTACGCAAAATCCAGACTTTTTACGACTTGGACGAACAATTATGTCGTTATCGGATGAGTGCCAACTCGTATGTAATCCCAAAGCTCAAGATCTAAATGGACATTTTACATATGTGCCAACCACGTAGTTTTCCTGTCACTGCCTATCGTCTCTTTGTTAATTCCACACCTATTACGATAGGCCGCATAAATCTCGAAACAACCCTTATGAATATTAAGCGACAATATTCTCTACACCCAGTGCAGGAACAACTACGGAGCACGATCAAACTTATGACGAAATCATTCCATTTCAACTACTTCCAGATGTACATGGAATGAAACGACAACAACGGGTGGCATAAAATCGATCCTGGTAAACCTGATCATTACACAATAATCTCCGGGATTTTACTTGGTGAATAGTGGATATCGTATTCCTTCTTGTCTGCAGCAGGCAGGTTCTCTGTGGCAGATTTGGTCTATCTTGAAGCCCACGAAGAGGGGTCACCTCTCGAGCGAAGGTCTTTGCGCCAACCCGGAATTTCGTACTTTTCCCATTCCGCATCCTCAGCAGTGGGTATTTTTGTACCTATTTCATGCAGACGGTCATTCTACGATTCAAGCTTAGAAGAAAACCCCTGTTACATACCAGGTTTATTTGGGACACAGACAATTTGGATCCCAAGATCCCCTATGCCTCCCTTCCGACCGCTCAATATGGACTTTCTGAGGTAATGAGAAGGTATGAACATCTGCACACGATCTTCTGCAATTTTGGAAATCTTGGAAAAGAGAATTGTTTGATCCACTACCGCCTTCGGAGCCTCTTCCAAGATTTTCTTGATCTCAAGTGGATTATGGAATGCGTCCTCGTCGTAAATGTATTGCTATTATGGGAAGTTGAACGAGCGTTGTTGCTTTTGGCAATGGGAAACGCTCACTTTGGGTGCTGCCCTGAACTTGACCTCATCTGCGAATATCACGACCTGTACATTAAAAGTCACTGAATCGCGAATAGTGGAATACCCGTCAACATAGAGATACGTACTATCCATTCACCGTGCCACTCATTTGGCCGTGGAGAGACATAAGCCCCATGGTCTCCTAACTGATCGCCATTAGGCTGAACATCGGTTAAACTCTTAGCATCCATGTATTCAGCTGCGGTTTGCTACAAGTGAAATTGATTAAAGAGTATCGGTGACCGATGGGATGTCCTAGAGGCTACCTCATCAACATATCTAGCAAACACTCAGAGACAAATAGGTGATATGTTATCGAGCAGGATTGCAACAAACCTATATCCAATGACAACTCTGCTTTGGGTGGGTGAAGCCCTGATACCCAGTACGAGGAAGAAAATCAGTACTGCAAATGTACACATGAACGATGCACGCGCCAGGGGCATCTTGACTGCAATATAAGGTGTGGTTAGAGGCCAGCTCTCTACCGCGAACTTGCAAGGGAATATTTTTTATTTTATACTTGGTTCGGCCCAAGACTTGGTATTTTTTCCCGTATTTGAGTTGTTCCGTCCGCCGCTATTTACGAATTGATTGGCAATTACATAGAGATTGTCAATCCAGGACCAATTGATAATTGATGTAGATAGCGGAATTGGCGAAATTGGCGATGAGCTCGAACTACGGCCCCACAGCGAAAGTAGATTATGACCGTCCCGGTCTGATAGAAAAAGATCGAGCCACAGCTCACAAATGGTACTGGTACGAGTACATTTCTTGGCACCTGAGATGGAGGCGATGGAGTTAGGGACGAATTGAGATGTAAAATCTTGTACAGAGAGTGGTTACGTACCACCGAAGCTGAAAGGACTCAAGGGTAGTGTGGAAACAAAATATCTGACACTAACCTCGACACCTAGGGGACCGGGGTGTCCTTGAACCTCTTATCCGGTTCACCTTTTTTTCGTCCCGCCTCATTTCTGAGCTCTGTACGAACAAAATTCGATTAGTTCATGTAGGTACCAGTAGAATGACTAGATAAAAACATGGCAATGATAATCCCTACATTAAGCTCAATTTTCAAGTATACAAAACAAAAGCCGAACAAAAGTCAGACAAAAGAACAAATGGTCCCCGAAATCTAGCATCTAGTGTCTAGTTCACACTATCTTTATGCTGTCCGGAAGTAGTACTACCATTATCAGTAGCCGCCTGTAATGCCCGCTTCTTCCCTTTACCTATTGCTTTACTTCTCGTTAACTTTCTGAATCCATTTGAGATTGACCTTCAGATCCTGGAGGAGAGGAGCCAATGTCAGATGGCTTGGGATTCCCATTCCCGACTGTCCCACAGTAGGTATGGTCATTTTAGCAAGTTCCCATTGAAGACTGAGGGTACTGTCATTATTATCACCAGGAATTTGATACTCAGAATGCTGAGAAGGGATATGAGATATAATATTATAATTCCAAACTGCAGGACAATGACCTGTTGTTCGAGAGGGTTCAGGATGGTTGCACAAGGCGCAGATGATGGTTACATTTCGGCAAGGAGTACAATCAGAACCCTTGTTTGCGTGCCAATAGACCGCACATGTTGGACAGTTTGAGTGCCCGCAGAACCCACACAGTTCCATTTTTGGAATGATAAGATCGGCTT
Source organism: Collybiopsis luxurians FD-317 M1 (assembly GCA_000827265.1). NCBI lineage: Eukaryota > Fungi > Basidiomycota > Agaricomycetes > Agaricales > Omphalotaceae > Collybiopsis > Collybiopsis luxurians. Next base: position 1,178,529 of record KN834752.1, on the reverse strand, counting down.
TGACTTGAATTTTACACTTCGGACAGATGAACGCCAACAAGTCCGATGCCTTTCCATAGCTGTCCACAAAATTCAGATAACGTGCGTATAAATCTTTCACCCAATTGTCCTCTCATCCTCACTTGACTCATTCCTCGTCCTCATCCTCTGGTTCATGCTCGGGAGATGGCGCACACGAGGGTGTATAAAGACTTGGCGCAAGGGGCATATGACTTGTCTTTGACATGACTGAGAGCGTATGTAGAAAGATAATGAGGTGACATGAATGGTGTTCGGACATTCTGGACAGGTGTTTCTGGAAAGTGAACAGAGCGGGACCTTTGTTCAAATGGTCCAGGATTGGAGGTAAATGGCTGAGAGGCATTAGGCAAAGAAGGCAAAGAAATCTGATCAAGGGAGGACTGTAACGTGAAAGAACAGTAAGTTTTGGGCCAGAAGGAGTGTAGGGACAACAACAAGGTAAATCTCGAGGTTGGAACTTCTGAAGCACAATGCTGGGGCCATTCACTGGAGAAAATGCGGTTTTATTTGATAATTATGAATACAAAATACTATTTGAAGCATTTTAAGGATTAGGACGAACGGATAATGGTGGTGGAAGAAGCGATCCTTTTTGGACACCGCACCCGACGCGGTCGGGCAAGGGGTTCGTATCGCCGAAAATCTGCCGCGGTCACTCAAAGGGCACGGGGTCTATGAGACTGCTAAGTATCCCAAGTTTTAACCATCAAGCAAAAAATTATCCGTCGACTTTCCGAGGTAAGCCAGATGACCGCGTCACGTCGTGCTGTGCAGAGGACTCTGCTTCACTATCCAGCAGCTGCTTAAACCTCGCTCGAGCTACCATTGAATGTTGGGAACAAGAAATGGACGACTACGGGCTTTGTCTGTTCAACCACCCAGTTCCGTACTTTTTCCGACTTGAAAAAATAATTAATAAATAGTCTCGAATGGACGCTATCCTCCAACTTGAAAACTCGCAATATGCTTCATTCTCTGGTCCTTGTGCTCACCGCCTTGGTTTCTTCTGCTCTGGCCTTGAGCGCCGGCTCTTTGTTCGCGAGGAACACGAGCATCGATATTGATTCTCGCGCTTCTCAGGCTCTTAGCTTCAAGTGGACCTCTAGCGGTCAACTCATTGGTCCTAAGAATGATGGCAGCGGCATCGTCGCACTCAAGGATCCGTCTATCATCTTTTATAACGGAGCGTACCACGTCTTTGCCAGCACGGCGACGGCTGCCGGATATAATGTAAGTGCAAGGTTGGTCCAGTCTGTCACTTGTGTGTTGATCCTAGTGGGATTGTCTAGCTGGTTTACCTCTCCTTCACCGACTTCAGCCAAGCTCAAAGCGCTACGTTCCACTACCTCGATCAAACGCCCATCGGTGCTGGTTACCGTGCTGCGCCACAGGTGTTCCATATGACTAGCCAGAACCTCTGGTACCTCATCTACCAAGACGGTAACGCGGCATACTCCACCAACACGGACATCACCAACCCCGCTGGATGGTCTGCACCCAAGCATTTCTTCTCCAGCATGCCCAGCATAATCACCCAGAACATCGGCGCCGGCTACTGGGTCGACATGTGGGTCATTTGTGACTCCTCCAACTGCTACCACTTTTCTTCAGACGACAACGGCCACCTCTACCGTGCACAGACCTCGCTCGCCAACTTCCCTAATGGTATGGGTAACGTCGTAATTGCCCTCGAGGACTCAAACCCAAATAATCTGTTCGAAGCTTCAAATGTGTACAAAGTCGGCAGCCAGTACCTTCTTATCGTTGAGTGTATCGGCACCAGCGGAGAGCGGTACTTCCGCTCCTGGACATCGTCGAGTCTCAGTGGGTCCTGGACGGCGCTAGCCGCAACCGAGCAGAACCCGTTCGCAGGTACAGCCAACGTGCAGTTCCCTTCTGGTGCTTGGACGAATGATATTAGTCACGGAGAGGCTATAAGATCCAACGTCGACCAGACGATGACAATTTCCGACTGTGGACCTCAGCAGTACCTGTACCAGGGCTTGCCGATTGGCTCTAGTGGTGACTACAACACCCTCCCGTGGAAGCTTGCGCTTTTGACTTCAACGACGGTATGTGTATACCCATGGCGCTGTAACACATAAGGCCGACACAAACATTTCATGCAGTGCCCACCCTCCGGAAGCAGCAGTACTACCACTACCCCTCCTACATCTACTTCCCCTGCCTCCGGCGGAGGAGGCGGAGGATCATGGTCAGTAATCTTCTCTTTCTCCTTGCTATCGATCCAGCTGTCTAACTCTATCTATACATCTGATCTTCCAGCACAACCCCCCGATATGGTCAATGCGGTGGAATCGGGTTCACAGGCTGCACGGTGTGTGCCTCTGGTTCAACGTGCACGGTCTCCAACCCCTGTAAGTGAATGAGCTTTATCATCTCAGCCTTCAGCGCTGACTAAAGCTTGATAATTTCGACCGCAGACTACTCGCAGTGTATATGAATAGTAGCTGGTCTGTCGCAGTAGTATTCAGATCCAAGTGGAAACTAGTACTTTGTGTAGTGAGCTGTAGAATAAAATTTCACTCTCCAAGTGACTGTAACAACCGAAAGACGATGCCTCGGCCGCCCACTCCCCAGCCCATTTTCATAATCTCGACAATGTCAGTAATCACAGTACATACCGTCATAAAGCTACAGCATATATGTACGTATGTCGCATACTAATGAATAAAAGGACAATAGCTTGAAAAGTAAGAAGGGTATCGCATAATAAATTTAGGCTTTAACAGTTAATCTGCAGAAAGAAGGTCTCGAAACCCCGCATATCATATTGACCGAGCAACCGACATCAGACATAGACACAGACCACTCTTCGCTTCCCCCTCTCCCCCCCTCCTGCTCCCCTATCCCTCTTGGAGTCCTACTCCTCAACATCCTCATCAGCCTCCGGAAGCATCCCACTCCCATTCATAATATCGTCGGCATCCGGATCGGGACCTCTCATCGATTCCATAACCTCTACCGCATCCAAATCCCGATCCAAATCCAACCCCGGTCCCCCTCCCTTATTCGCCACATACCCATTACCCCCACTCCCAGCATCGTCCCCATCATCTCCAAACCCTCCTTCCTCCTCCTCCTCCCCCAACCCACTTTCCTTCAACTTCGCCCTCAACCTCCTCACCTCGCTCCTCAACCTCTCAACCTCCTCATCCCTCCTCTCCACCCGTCCCTTCAACGCCCTGATATACTCATTCCCACAAATCAACAGCTGCAACTTACTGACAGCCTTATTCGGGCCCTCCCCACCCGCCTTGGGCGGTCCTCTCGGGGGTAAAGCTCCAGGTAACATCGACGCCTTTGCTACCGCAATGAAATCCAACTCAGTCCCATCACCCACTCCTCCAGCCGAATTAGATTTATCATCCGTGGGAAGAGGAATCGGCGGGAGCAACCCTCGAAGATCATCGAATGTCGTCTTGAGAGAATCTCGACGTTTTTGTTCGGCAGCTTTGTGTGACGTTTTACGTTCTTTCACCGGGACGATCGTTGACGTCGATGATGAAGAAGCCGAAGCAGCAGCGGATGTGGATGCGCGTGAAACGGAAACGGACATGGAACTGGGGTTCGTTGTTGAAGAGGAAGAAGAAGGGTTTCCGCCGGCGGGCAAAATATGTTTGAGTGTGTTACTATTCGCACTATCAGCACCCCCTGTGTTCGCGGTTGAGGCGGCTCTCCGTCCAGATTTTCTCGTGCCCGCTGCCGGAACTGTTGGCGAACCTGCATCAAGGTTATTTTTAGCACTGCGCGAGGCACCCTTTGTTGAAGAGCCCTTGGCAGTCCCCGCTGAAGACGTAGACGCAGTGGTGGTGGAGGTCGAACTGCTACCTGAAGTAGATGCAGAACCTGAGAAGACGGACATTGGTGTCATGTTCGAATTTGAAGGTAGAGCTTGTGTCTGACCGATACCGATACTGCTTCCTCCCAACCCACCGAGCGAGCCGCCAAGGTTCATTATACTCGCAGGAGTAACGGGAACCAATGATTCTGGCGCAGGCATTGCCCCTTCATTGGTGCCATTACTACCGACACCGAAAGCTGAAGCAGAGGCGGGAGCGGCAGGCGGGGGCATCGTCAATGAAAGATCAACAGGAGAAGGAGAGTCCCCAACCAACGCGATCGAGGAACTGTTCATACCAGTTCCATTGGCTCCGTCGCTATAAGTAGTATTATTCGTGCCCATACTTCCTCTCATTGATGAACCATTTGAACTTGATCCCGCACCGGCCAAGGGACCTGAAAATCCACCGGTCGATCCACCGTTCATCGCGATCGCCAATGGGCTGTTCATCGCCACGCTTCCTCTCCTCGCCCTCGCGTCCCTTGAATGGCTATTAGGATTCGTCCCCCTCAGCAAGGGCGTCGAGTTGACTGATCGCGAACCAGAACCATGAGAGGGTCTCCCAGAAGATGACGAGACACTTGTGGGCCTTATCGCGGGCGAGACTGCGGGCCGCATAGTACCTGGAGATTGGGAAGCCGACGCCTGTCGTTTTCGAGATCTATCTCCACCAATTCCACCAGCAAAACCAACATCGACGCCGACATCGGTGTCGCTGGGTGACGCAGGACGTTTCGTGCCTGCTTGAGTGGTGGGACGCATATTGTTTTGAACGGGGTGATGATGACCATAGGCCTGCAGTCGCCCGTTATTGCCAGCTCGAGTTGTGCTGGCGCTACCGGTAACCTTGGCTCCCAGCCATGGACTGGTCAATGGAGAGATATCGAAATCGAGTTCCGAATGCAATGGCGAAGATGGCTCTGAGGACATGCTTGTGGTATTCAAACCGTTCATGCCCATATTCATAGCATGTTGGTGCGAGGAGTGGTGATTGTTATGGTTCTGGTATGGATTGCCGAATGCGATATGGGCAGGGGCAGAGGCAGTTCCTCGATGAGCAAAATAGTGTTCATGTGAACGAGTACCGGCACTATTGTTTGCGTTTGGGTTTGCATTCAAGTCAAAGCCTATGTTTGAATTAAAATGCAGATTGGTCGCACTCGACGGAGTGAGGGGGTTGAAACCATTGATGTCAATATCCAGACCGGCGGGATCATGTGGAGGAAAGATGGGAGTGTGCGAAGCCGAATGTGACTGTGTGGGGATATCGAGGGAGAGGACTGTGCTTGTGTCAATATCGTTGTAGTTTAGCTGCATCGGGGAAATAAATTCGACTGGAAACGGCTGAGATGGACGCAGCTCGGTGGATGAGCCTGGAGTTGGTAGTCCATGAAATCCGCGATGATCTCTTGGCTGACTGTCTAGAGTGTGAGAGCCGTTAATGAGCGCCATCTGAAAGTCAAAGTTAGAGGGGCGTGAAATTGAACGCTGAGAGTGAGAACACCAGCCTGTTGTTGAAAAATCTGCTGCTGAAGCTCCTGCAGCTGTTTAAGTTGCGCGAGCTTGAACTGCTCCAACATAATCTGTTCTTTGAGCAGCCCTTGGCCCTGTGCAGGTTCTACCCCGAGGCTTGAATCCGTATTGCTATTGGCTGACTGGTTTGCATCGGATACATTCGGAGATTTTGTACTGGTACCGAGGGACTGAAGTGCAGCCATGACTCCAGCCATGCCCATGTTGTTTCCACCTGTTCCGGCCAAGAATGGAGAACTCATGTTGAGCGTACTTGAACTTGCTGACGAAGATGCAGCATTTGCTGGATCTTTTTGCTGGACCTGATCGTTACTGGAATCCATATCGTGCTTTGACTGAGTTGGAAAGAAGAGATCGGATGATACAGCAAGTGGATGGTGGTCAAGGTCCAATATAGATTCAGAATCCATTCTCCCGCCCCTAGAATTCAGTACGTGATTGCAGTAACGGGCGAAAGAAAGCTTTTACTGTTTCTGTTTATTGCAGATATATTTTTTTTCCTTTGTTTTTTTTTTCTGCAACACTTGGGTCAATGATGGATGGAATGGAGGTAGTGGAGGGCAGATAGCCGTCGAGGTGAAAAGTAGCCTGAAAACCGGAATCGGCCCGGTGCTGCGATATGACTCTTCACAGATGGCAACTTTTACACCACTTCACACCGAGTCTGATACAATACAGGGCAACAAAGAATATTCAGCTTTCTTCATATCCCTTCATCCATGAGTCTCGGCAAGAACGTCTCGGATCCGCAAAACGTCCAACTCAGGACAGGGTATTTTACAAAAGAAAGAAAGTTAAAGGTCAATTAATTAGCATTTACCGAGGATCAAGTACAAACTAAATTCTTTTCATAACCGCAAGCCGGATGAACATCCGGCCAGGTTCAGGGTCGACTTCCATTCGAGCAGCTACGCTTACGTTGAGATAGTTTTGAGAAGTGGCATCTCTTCGATTTCTTGCCACTTCTGTGCAAATGAATTACTCTAGCTAATGAGCTTAACACGAACTCGAGGATACCTTCTAGTCACTGTCAAAGATCGGCTCATATAATAAATTAAATTTTCGGCGCACTATCTCAGGTTTCGGGCGAAAATAAAAACGACAAGAACATACAACGGCCCAGCTTGCATCCGAGTCTCATCTCTCGGCATCGCCCTGGCACATCGTGTGCTCTATTATAGACAGTATGCAGACTGACATTGCACAAGCAGTACTAGATTTTTTGAAGTAGGTGATCTCGTGTAAGAAGCCGATTTTTGACTGGCTATGTAGTGGGATGACCTATGCCAATTAATACGAATTTCAAGGTTGGTAAGGTAAAAGCCCACTGGTCTTATGGGCCGCAAAAGCAAAACCTCGGCTTTATACACCGGCACACCGGCTTCAGCTCCAAGAGGCAAAGCCGAGCGCAGTTTAAATTGGAGCATCCTCCTAATGCCACCGATAATGCCACCGAGTCGGACTTTCGATAAACTTCTACACTTGTCTTCTAGGAGTCGTATCGAGCTTGCTCCCAATGCTCCCACTTGTCGACTACTAATTTATTTGAATCGTTATGAAACACCGGGAGGTGCGGCGGTATCACGGTAAGAGTGAATGTCTGTGGCTAGAGGCGTTTTGATTTTGTTCCCAACAATTTTATAGAGCGCCAGGGGCGCGGACCTGGCTAACACTTTTTACCAATCCAGTTTGCGGATCGACTCGCTCACAATTCTGAAATGACTCCTCCGCCTAGTCTCAGTAAGCGAGAGGCTTGCGATAACTGTTTTAAACGCAAAGTCCGCTGTAAGTCTCGTTACGTATACAGATCTGTTCAAAGCTTATAATGACGTGCCTCGATAGGTGACGGAGACACTACACCAGGAAATGTGTGCTCTGAATGTTCAAAACTAAACCTGGAATGTACACGGAACATTGGAAAAAGAGTAAACGATTTACATTTTACAAACCCTCGCAGACTTATTCTTCGTCGGCAGAGACGAGGTCCAAAGCCGCGCTACTCGCAAGCTCCTCCGGATCCAAGATATATCCAATCTCTAATTTCCGCCATTTTGGATGCGCCCACCGCGTACAGTGTGCCTACTAACACCCATGTGGTTCGAACAATGCTAGTTGACCTGGCTTTACACTCACAAGCACTCGAGAAGGAATTGGCTTCCCTTCGTAGTTCAAACTCTCTGCCAGATGGATCTGCCGTTACTGTGTCATCCCTCACCATATCAGACGAGGATCCTCCTCTCAGCTGTGAGACAGATCCGACAGGAGCTTTGGGCAGTCGATTGGAAGGTTTTTGCTTTAAACGTCATAGTGACCATCATTTTGGAAAATCCTCGCAATACAAGTTTATTCAGACTGCCCTTGATGCTCGAGATGACCTTAACGGAGGACAAACTGAAAAGACCTCTCTAGATTTAAAAAGATCCGAGTTTTGGGAACTGAAGCCGGTGAGTTCCATCTATTTTGTCAATCTCTCAGTGCGAGCTTGATCTTTGCTCTTAGTGGCACGTTACACCGCAGTACCAGGCAATACCCTATGAATACCCACCTAACGACCTTCTCAAGAGTTTGCTGGCTTTGTATTGGGAGCACTTTCATCCTTTCTATCCATTGCTCCATAGACCTACTTTTGAGAAATCCCTCGCAGCCAAATTACACATGTACGACCGGCCGTTTGGTGCTACCGTGTTGGCCGTATGTGCGCTCGCATCGCGCTACTCAGCTGACCCTCGAGTCTTATACGATAATACGACATCAATGCACTCCGCCGGCTGGAAATACTTCAACCAGATCGAATTCGTACCGAAAAGTCTGGTCGGGTCTTTTTCTGTTCATGTATTGCAAGTCTATCCGGTAAGCTTTTGGATCATTCCCCAACTCAATACAGGTCATGACGAGAAGTTAGCTCTCTGTAACCTTTATGCTTGGAACACACATGGCGGAGGCATCTTGGATATTAATTGGACGTGGTATCCAGCTTGCGCAAATGATCGGTGTACACCGATCAAGTTTTGGCAAAGGCAGAAATCCCGTAGATGTCGAATTGTGGAAGCGAGCTTTCTGGCAACTCGAATTCTTTGATACGAGCTTGAGTATGGCTCTTGGGAGGCCAAGATTATCGAATCCCAATGAGTGAGAATTTTCGCGAATTCTGAGTCCAGTCGTATGGTAATTCCTAGCAGCTTAGATCTCGACCTACCTGCAGTATGCGATGATGAATACTGGGAGACTCCGAACCCAGATGACGCATTCAAGCAACCTGAAAATATACCGTCGAAATTGACATTTTGGATCCACTACATCAAGCTCGCGGAGATTGTTGGCTTCGCTCAACGCTCACTTGTAAGTCCTTCTGTTCCCTGTAGTTCATATATTGAGCCTTGTAGTATTCAGCAAGGCGTCTAGACCCATGGGGACCGACAACACTTTCCACTGCAGAATGGAATCAAAAGGCTGTCGTAGAACTTGACTCGGCTTTGAACAACTGGGTAGATGCTCTGCCTGACTTTTGTAATCGTGGTCCGTAACCAGTGTTGACTGAGGCTGATGACTTTACCTAGTGAAATACAATCCTCACCAAGAAGATGATGTATTCGCTCGTCAATCGGTGATGCTCTATGCTGAATTTTACTTGGCTCGGATACAAAGTTTGTTTGTGGTCGAAGTCCCGGGCTCATTGCTCATGTACCTACCTAGTTCATAAACGCTTCATGTGCTGGCCTGGTCAGAAATCCATCGTGACATTCCCTTCGTTGGCTATCTGCGCTAATGCTGCCCGTTCCTGTGTTCATCTTCTCAATGGCCATCACCAACGATGCAGAATTACATTCCCCCACTTTATAGTACGTACTTGCAAATCCTTGTTCAGTCAGATTGATAAGCGATTTTCCTCCCCCAGCCTCCAATCTTCTCCTGCGCTATTGTGCTTTCAACTAACCTTTGGCGTGGAATACAATCCAAGATATCCCTGAACGTAACTAAGGAAATGAACGAAGTACACAGCTGCTTGGATATGCTCGCTCTTTATGAGGACAAGTATGTATAATTCTGCTCGGGCTCTGAAATTGGTGCTGATGGTAATGCGCACGGGAAGGTTTGAAATGGCTGGTCGACTCCGGTTTGTATCCTGTAAAAAAAGACCTTCGGACTGACCGTGACCGTCATGCTAGGGACATCTTCCTGTCTGTGATTTCTGCCAGTCCACTACCTCCAATAGAGAAGCTCCCATCCTTAAAGCGTACCCGTAGTCGCTACGAAGGAAACTCGATTCCCGTCAACTCTGTTGAAGATGATTTTTCTTCCGGAATAAATACAGGATCTCAGCAAACACAATGCAATTCTTCAACTGCTGAGATGCCTTCTGGCTCCTTCAATGTCAACATTAGTCCCAATGCTGACTGGAGCTTACCAGTCACGTCGGATGACCTCGGTGGGATGCCAGTTCATCTAAATGTAGGCGCAGACATGGGCGTGCCTTTCAATTCTATGGCTTACGGATCCGAAAACACCTTACCCAGCCAGGGACTAGACGGAATGACATACGAGTTGCGGACGGGCCAGTTCTCAAATACCTCTTCTTCAAGGCAAGTAACGCTGTTTACATGTTTTTACGCTGTAATACTTATCTGACACAAAACTCCCTCAGCCAAACCGAATGGGATCAGTTCATGGCTGAAGTGGATGAGCTACTTCAGCTAGTCGGTTATCCCTCTGCGGGACAACTTTAGTCTAGTGTATGATTCCTATCCCGTTTCTCTGTTTGCGAATAGATGCAAGATACAGGGTAGTTAGTCAGAATAGTTCATATCATCCGCTAAATCCTGAAGTAAGACTGTCATTTTAAATTATTCCGTTATTGCGCTAGATCCTCTGTAGACAAGCGTGGGGTTTATGCGTAATTTTAACTCTTCATTACCCGCAAACATGGAGCGGGGACCGTCGACACAAGCTCTCCGGGAATCTTAAGAACGCTTGAATTTCTGGAAAGATAGACTGCTCGATTTTGGGGACGCTGTCAGTGGAGGAATTTCGCTCCAAATTGGGGACCTTTGTGTGCGACCATCCACTCTTGCTATTTGGAAACCGCGCTACTGAGAAGCTATTAAGTTGCAATATTAATAGGTAAACTAGTCGAAAGATAATGTAGAAAGCGTGAAGATGACGGGGAGAGGAAGCAGAAAAGAGCAAAATTATAACTCGAAAGATAATGTAGGATCCAAATGGAGCGTGTACAAAGACAGCAAACAGGAAGAGCAGGGCTACAACATGATAACTACATGAAGCAAAAAATAGGTGCAGCGAGAACAGGAACACATCCACGATATTTCAAAATGTGAGTGAAGGATTGATGTACACTGATACTAGGTATCATGGACTCCATGGCCTATTCATATTCTGAGTGCTCAAGTCAGTCGTGTGCCGTTCAGAGTGCAAAAAAGAAGTATTTACCAAAGGTTTTAAACTGGACAACTGGCAGAGAAGGATATTTCAATCGTAAAGGTAAACATTTTAGGAACATAAGTGCCTACCTGTAGGTCCTGTTGCTCGTTCAGATTCAAATTCGATCCATCAAATGGTTTCGCTCGCGACGGGTGCCTCCTGTTATAGCGCATAACACGCTCTTGGTACTGGCGTGATTCCTTGTGCAAGGACGTCGTTGCGTTATGGATTTTGTGACTGTTTTCCATTTCTGAGTTCGACTCGGGTAGATTTAGACGCTAGCGATAGAGCTTACCCGAGCATATCCATCATATGGCCGAGTTTTGGATGAGGGTTTTTCTCTGCGCACAGTGTCAGTCCCAAGTCACAATGGTCCAAAGTTTGCGAGAGTAGTCACTCACGTAGCAGATTCACAACCATCTTCGTCATTGTCATGTTCTTAGACTCCCATGCCCGTTGGGCATCATCACATGCAGAGAGCGCTATCTTCATGACAGAAAGAGTGTGAGTTGAAGCCAGAAAATTTGTAAGACATTAAACCCACAACTACAGGTAGATCTTCATCATCCTTCTCGCCTTCTCGCTGACGACAGCCATCTCCATCGCAAAGGGTAGAACTCAGTGATCGCGTTAATTGGTCAGGACTAGTACATCTGGGCATGTCGAAATGTGTCGCTTTTTTAAGAGGAACCGACCCCTTCGACTTTGAAACGGCAGGGTGAACGTGTGAGGTGGCGTTTCGTCCATTGAACAATGGAGATTTGTGTTTCCAAAAGGTGTGGGCATTGGCGCTCATCGAAGTGCTTGTCTTCCTGAGCTTTCCCAGAATATTTGCAGAGATGCTAGTAGATGTACGAGCTGGCGGTGGCGGGTCATTGGGCATAGTGGAGCGCTTTGTGATTCCGGCCGTCTCGCCAGTGGTAGTGTTTGATGTAGTTGCATGCGCATGCGTTCCTTCCGGATTTCTTTCCGATTGACGAAGAGTGACCTTGCACTGGGTGAATTTATCATCACTGGTGCGCCTATTTTCATAGACTGCCAAACCCTTCTGACCCGGGGAGCCTACGAAAAATAGTCAGTGATCTGGGATATATCTTGATGATGCCAGCAGAGCGCACCAGAGTTGTGTGGAAGTGTAAAACTCTTTTTCAAGTTCCCATATTCAGGACGGAAGGGAAATTTTAGTCTCCCTCGGTTACAGCGCCAATGATCAAGATCTTTGAAACCCTATCAAGCATTTACTAGGACCTCTAACAAAAGTCACCTACCCAGTAAAGTACCGGAATGGCACGCATCGATGACAGCCTGTACAGACAGGAGTTGTAACCGTTGACGACGGTCAAGTCGAAGCGCAATACTCACGGTAAGCTTGCATTGGGCCGGTAGATTCTCAATTAAAATTTCCCTAAGAAGCTGTTCATAGCGCATCAATATTCAGAAGCGTGAACAGTGAAATGACTTACATCGTCTTGAATTGCATTATGATCTACTCCAGTAGAATCACAGGCTAGGATAACTACATGGGCGGTCAACCTTCTGTTGGGAAATGAAAAAAACACATCAACTCACATTCATTGAGCCCATCTTCCTCTTTCGGGTCGTTGGTTGGTTTTTGATCGACATGACCAGCATCTAGGGCTAAGAATTGGCCGATGGGGACAGAGGAAGAGGAAAAGCAACACAGACAGTAGAAAAACAGATGATCGTGAGGCTGCGCATCCGCAACGAGAGCATGTAGTTCCCCCATCTGGAGGAATTCAACGATCAGAATTTAAAGGACGAGTGATTTGCATTCACTCACGATATTATCATGCGTTGGCTGACCATTGAAGTCTTGAAGATGTGAACGACAATCAAGCAAGGTCACGATATTGGCTTCCTTGTAGTCATATTGTTCTGCCAGCGACTCATGAGATGATGTATGGGCAATAGAGGGTGACTCACTGATGAGTAGATCTCGTATAATCCTGACGTCCGTATGCGGCTGCTTGAGCGACTCGACTTGAGATTGTAGGGTGGTTTTGATACCAATTAAGAGAGCCTTCTTTATGGGCTTGCGCCGTTCGTTCATGTTGGAGGGATATGAGAAATGGTGTGGAGAGCAAAATACAGGATTTGTTTTATACCAAACCACATTAGCCCCAGTAAGCTGTAGAGGTGCTTTCTAGAATTGAAGCTATGCACGCGCGGCAGACATGCCAATCTCAAAACGCGGGGGGACACCGCCGGCAACATTGAACAGGCAGGAGAATGTGGGAAAAATTTAGACTGATAAGTGATGTGGAACTGATGCAAGACTAATGAGCAAGATACGACTGTGGCTTATATTTCGTCAACCAGCACACGCTTGCAAAGAATCTGGTCGTATCGAAATGCAAAAACACTAGTCAACCCAAAATTAATCAACTCTTAAAATAACCCGTTGAATTAGAAAGCCCTAGTAAGTAGAAATTTTGCCTATAAAACGAAAGTCTAAGAGAATGGTGCACCCAGATAATTTAAGCAGAACGCTGGTAAAGCGAGAGGAAGTAGGGCCCCCCACACCGTTGGGTCGAGTCTCCCCCACAGTTCGAGTTACAATTGCTTGAGGCCACAGTTGCACCGGTAGCACCGTTATTCGTGAGTGAATTACCACAGTAACCTTAATGAGTTGGTTAGCAAACATAGCTTGTCATAGGGCAGAAGAACTCACATTCAGATCTGTACAGGGGGCGGGAAGGAGGGTATGAGCTATGTCGACGTCAAAAGCGCTAGTGCGACGAACTTACCCATATTCCGTCCCGGCATACGTGTATCCCGCACAGAGCGACTGGCAAACAGCAGGGGTCATTGAGCTATCGCTATATGAAGCATCTGTAAGAGCCCGACGGGTTCCGGTGGTCCCTTCGGCCACACATCCTAATGATTTGAAAGAGGCAGCTGCAGTGGTACTAGTTGTGGAGGTCGCATAAAGAGATAAAAAGTAGACCCCTCCGCAGAACTGAGATGAGTCTCCACCGCATTTATAATTGCAATTACTCGAATCTTTGACGAGGCCGGTAGCCCCGTTATTCTGGAGGGAATTTCCACAATAGCCTATCAAGTTATGAGTGATGACGCTATGAGAAGCTTGTACTGGTTGTCACTCACACTGCGTGCTACGAAAGTAGGAATTTGAGAATTAGTGATGAAGGAAAACAGATCGGTGCGACCCCTCACCTGTATTCTGTCCCGGCATACTTGTATCCCGCACAAAGTGTCTGGCACTTAGCGGGGGTCATGGCTTTATCCGTGAAGCTAGCACCAGTAAGGGCTCGTCGCGTGCCCGTGTTACCTTCAGCGACGCATCCAACCGGTGCAAATGTGGGAACACTGGATTGAGAAGTAGTGGTCAAGGTAGTGGTCGGGGTAGTGATCGTGGTAGTGGTCGTGATAGTAGCCGGGGTAGTTGTCGAGGTCGAGGTCGATGTAGTGGCTGAGGTAGTGGTCGGTGAAGTGGTCGAGCTAGTAGTCGGCGAAGCCGGCGCTGCGGAATAGACAGACAGAAACCAGGTTCCTCCACAGAACTGAGATGAGTCCCCGCCGCACTTGGCATCACAATTGCTCGAGTCTTTGACCAAACCAGTTGCACCGTTATTTTGAAGAGAGTTTCCGCAATAACCTATGGCACAGTGAGTGATAACACCCAGACGTTGATCTGAGTACTTACATTCAGTACTAAATGCTCGAACGTTAGAATAGGCTGAAGTAAGAGCTATACTAATTCCTCACCTGTACTCAGTACCAGCATACGCATGTCCCTGGCAGAATGCTTGACATTTAGCTGGGGTCATAGCTTTGTCTGTAAAGCTAGGGCCAGTGAGAGCACGTCGAGTTCCTGTAGTTCCTTCAGCGACGCAACCGACCGAGACGAACGATGGCGATGTCGAAGAAGGGGCGGCATTGGTCGTAGATGTAACTACCAAGGTAGTGGAAGTGGACAACGATGAGGTGCCAGTGAAAGTTATGGTCGTGCTGATGGATGAAGTGGACGTGCCGGCGGATGAGGTAGATGTACTGGTGGATGAAGTGGACGTGGACGTGCTGGCGGATGAAGTAGATATACCTGTGGACGAAGTAGATGTGCTAGTGGACGTCGAAGAAGGTGCGGGTACAGCGAGAGTCGCAGTCTCTGCTCCTACAAAAACATTGTAATTGTATAGCGAGGGAGTAGCGACTACGCTGAACGCCGTCGGAGAAGCATCTATAACAGTCTGAGACCCCTTGATCATCCGGATTTTGACTTGGCCTGGCGCCATGGGGAGTTTCAGCTTGGAAACACCATACGGAAGATCGATAAAAGTCTGCGTCGAGCTCCCAAGCGTGAGGGTAACTGTACATGTAGAGCTACAGAAAACGGCCGCCCATAGGTAATCCTGTAAAGGGAGAAGAGTTGGTACTAATTCAGAGATTATGCAAACGCCAATATACCTCGGACCAGTCCCATCCAGTAGGCTTTTGATATCGATCAGCTGTTGCGACGGCTGCTGTAGCGTGGGGCCGACACCACCAGTAGACAACGTCCACCTTCGAAATCCATCAGTGGATTGCGAGGGTCTTTTTGTGAATACACGCACATTGATTTGAGGATAGGATCCTGTCTTAAACGCAGAGATATAATACCTGTCACAGATATCAATCAGCCCGATAAGAATGTAAACGCCGACGTTGAGATTTACTTTGACAAGTCAAGCCATGCCGAATGCGGATAATCCTGAGCCCAATAGGTCCCTACAACATGTGTTAATAGTGGTTTCCAGGCTGAGCGTTGAACTTGCCATCAGGTTGAGCTCCTCCAAATGGTCCAAAGCTGTAAAGAATAGGAATGAATGGTTACCAGGGGTGAGAGTAAGTCTGAGAGGAAGACGCACTAGTCGCTTTCTCCCCAATCATTCCTGATACCGAGATCAGTTAGACGCGAAAGCAGACGATCGCAAAAGATGTGAAGATCCTTACCAAGTGACCATCTCAACAAACGTCAGTTGGTCGCGCATCTGAAAGAGCTCCTCCCACCGGTTATTGATGAGCCATTCGTCGCCACGCAGGTAGAAATTCTTGTCGGGAAGGTGCGTGCTGTTGAAAAAGGATTCATTTCGAACGATCATGGATATTACCGAGATGATACTCACAACATCCAACCACTGACGGTAGTGGCAAATCTCCCTGAACCAAGTAAGCCCATATCTAACTCGAAAATCAGTCATGGAAGTCAAATTTGACGGAATTCTTTTTACACCAAGTATCATCAGTCGTCTATAAAATTGTCAGTACGGTGAATGGTATTATTAGCCGAGTACTGACGTTCTTATTCCAATCGCCTTGCGGCCAAGCACATCCCCAGCTATTTACGGCGGATGAGTCCAAAAAAATATTTAAAAAAGCGTCGAGCCACGGACCAATACCAAGAGTCCAGAAATGACCAGTCGGTTTTGAATGTATTCTCTGAATTCCAGAAAAAGGGCATCAAAAAACTATTGGTCTGGCTTTTCACTTTTTTCCAATTATCAACCCCTAAACAGTCGTAGCCTCCACCCCAGGTGGAGAGCATCGGTCTGCCGTTAACAGTGAATTGGGCAGGGTCCTTTGCGAAGTAATTGGTCCAGTTAACAGTTGCATATCCATCATCGCATACGAAAGATGAATAATCAAAAGAGATAAAGAGGTGCAAGGGAGGTCTTGAGGAGTCAACATTGTAAGCGTTGGCGGCCTTGTACGCATCAACCACTCGATCCCATTGCTGAAAATAATTTTAAGTATAAGATCTCTTTCATCAGCAATTCCTGAAACGCACCCATGGATCTCTGCCGATATTCAAGGCGACTGCGTCACTGTTGCAAAAAAGGCGAGTGAGAAAGGAAGCAGTCATTGAAAAAGAAAACCCTCTGCATACACTCCGATAGCGCCTATTAGGGCAAAATCCGAGACCCAGTCTTTATAAGTGTATGGATATCTGGAAAGTCTCGATTGAGATGAGTTGGAGAACGGCGAGTCAAGATCCTTACGTGTCTATTCAGGGAGGAAGCCTGTAAGGATTTCGAAAAAAAAATAGGAAGAAAGGAATGAAACGTACTACCAACGATCTAGGTGATGATAATCAGCCACAGAAGGGAGAAACGGAGAACAGCTACGCACATGATGCATGAAAACATACTTCGTATTGTCTCTTCTTGTCAAGTCCGCAGACGCAAGGGAACTATTCCCAAAGCCCAGGGCATCTCTATATCGAGGATTTTGCTGCGCATGTCGCCGTTTATAGAGAGGAAACTCGCGATACTGCTGTCGAGCATACACCGGAAAAATAAAAAAGAACGTGAGGACTAGGGAAAGGACGAGCATTGTGCTCAGGTAAAAGGAAGGAAAAGGCTCGTAATCAAAGTTGCCAAACGAGCAATACTTTAATGGCAAGACTGAGAATAGGAGCGAACAACCGACAGATCGCCGCCAGGACCGTCAGCGATCAAGCTCAAGACCGACAAAGTGTCTGTATTCACGGGTGCTTGAAAGGCGGCTCTTTTCGACTAGATTTGAAGCTCGTTGACTCGTTAGCCTTGAAAAATATATCATTTTTAAGAAAACTTGTGAACCATTGATATTAAGCGATTCATAGAATATCAGGTACAGAATGGCGGACGAATGAAGCTCGATCGTGGCTATGGGCCTAGCTTGTCAGTTGCGGTCTGCGGAATTTCATTTCAATGTACTCACTGAGGGTGTACCAAGGCGAGTGGACAGGAGAATAATAGAATAAACATTCTAAGAGCTTTAACAAGGTAAATACGTATACGGGTTCTTGCATTCTTGAAGCGAAAGCACGACGATGGCCGGTTTATGGGAGCTTTACTTGCCAAGCGCCGTTCTCGGAATTTGCCATTTTCTGACGCTCTCACAGGGATTCGCAGGGTACGAGGCTCCATTTCTCCTGCTATACAATTGTAATGACGACTTGCGGGTCAATGTTCCTGGGTTCTCATGAAGTAGGCTTTTCCCCTCACCAACATTTGACCAAGTTCCCGCTGATTCACTGACAAGTCAAAAAATTTGACGATTTGGCTTGATCGTGTTTCGTTCACGCTTACACGCTCCCGGGACACGCACGAGATGTCGGCACCGCTATGGAGACACAGAACCAGCTTCCGCCAATTTTAGGCTTCTTTTCAAGGCGCTGTTAGGGTATATACATTTATTTTGCCGGAACAGAAAAAGTTTGCCTCATATTCAGCGCTGTAGCATCGTAATGGCTGCACCGCGATTGGTAGGTTATGGATTTACTGGTCTCTCGAGTTGGTGTGACTGCGATACCGATGTGGGTGAGATCTTTACTCATCTCAGGTTTGATTATTATTCTCAAAGCAGACTTAAACTTACCCTCATATTTCTGAGCGTATCAATCTCACCCTCCCACTTGGATGGAATCAAAATCTAACGTGCAAGCCGTCCGAACAGGTATATGCCCTGCGAACATAGCGGCAACTCAGAAGGTACGGGACGTCAAGATTAGTCCTGATACCCGCCAGATCATCTACCAAGTCGTGTCGTTCTACAAAGGTCCTGAACGTATGACTTCGGAAATATGGATTGCAGATACTGATGTTGCAGAGAGCGCTCGTTTACTGACCGACGGCTTGTTCAACGATAGAGCAGCAGTATTCCATCCAAGTGGAGATAGCGTCATCTTCCTATCCGACAGGAGGCAGCCGGGTAAGGCCAAGGACTTACACCAGCTTCTCCTGTCCGGTCTCGATGATGGATATAATCCTCAATATCTTGAACTGGGGAGAAATGTACAGAGCTACGAACTATCTCCAGATGGTCGATACATTGCGTTCTCGAGCACCCTCGAAGTTCCTGTCCAAAGTGTGTCTAGTGATGCAAAGGTGTTCGGGTCCCAGAAGTCTTCCATCGGTATATGGGTATATAATTTCGAGACCAAAGAGATAACGTCCGTCGACGGGATCGATAATATGCGCCACATTGAATCATTTACCTGGAGTCCAGACAGTCTGCAATTATTGTATCGATTGCGCAAGGGTAGGGAAACAGAGTATTCCGAGATGGAAGTTGTCCTGCAAAAAATTTCCATAATTCCAGGTTCTACCCCAGTAACGGTTGGGATGTATCCTCGCTCACCGTCAGGCTCCAATATTTGGTTAGATTCTGGCCACATTCTCGATTTACAAAACTACGAGCCTCGGAATGTCCTCGACGCACGAACCTTGTTTGTCCACGACACAATCGATCCGTTCCATAATGATACGGGACTGCTAGAGGGGCTGAAGAGACTATATGGAGAGTCTGAGGATGCAGTGCGGATTGTCAATATGCAAACAAAAAAATTTACGAGGCATGAAGGAAGTGGAATGGTCGCCGTAGAAGTCTGCGCCGACGTGGATACGCATATAGATGCCGTTTACTTTCGTCGAAGCCCCATTAATGAATGCCGCGTCCCTATCGCGGTACTTCCGATATTCCGTACACAAGGGGATGCTATCTGGTTCGGAGCATGGGATGCTAAACATGCTTACGATCCCGCTACAGGAAAAACCACCATGGTTACCGCGGCCGTGCTCAGCTCTGGCATCAGAAACGAGCCTCCCAACGTTTGGTCTGTCAGACTCGATGAAAATCTGGAAACTGGAGAACCGGAGCTGTGCAATGGAACTCGCTGTTGGCCTACGGGCAATCCGTTGTTGACATCGGTCCGACGAAAACTCTCATCCCATTTACAGTGGCTAAAAAGTGCTGATCCAATTCATGTTGAAGTGATTCATTGGTTAGCCGAGGATGGAAGCAAGTTAAGCGGCCTCGTAAGAACGCCCGGTTGCGTCCCAAGACATTCTCTTCCTACCGTCCTTTTCATCCACGGAGGACCCTATCGGTGAGTATCTAGCTGGCTACTTGTACGATGATTTAGTTACTGACGCTCTTCTGGCGTGAGGAAGTCGTGACATACCTGGTACGTTATCGAGATCTAAATGCTATGTGGCAGTGGTTCTTGACCATGGCAATCGCACTGTTTGTGCTCAGACTATATGCCGTATTTTTGCAATTGGCGGGAGCTCTTGGCTAGTGCCGGATACCTTGTAATCTCCCCAAACTATAGAGGCAGCAAGTGGGATTTTTACGCCGTCCATTCAATTATTTACCTTAAATCCTAGGTCAAGGAAAAGGTCATGCTTTCGCGCACGCTGCTAGTGAGGGTATTGGCGTTCAAGATTGGGGCGATTGCGAGAGTATGCTAAATGAAGTAATTCGACGTGGATTAGCAGATCCATCGAGGCTCGCCGTTGCTGGGTGGAGTCATGGTAACAATGCCTATAATCGAGGAAGACTGCACACTCATTTAGTTGAATAGGCGGATCTCTGACTGCTTGGGGTGTGACTTTGACGAAGAATCGGTTCAAAGCAGGTTAGCGAAATTCATTTTAGCGAGATACAGATACAGATCTCGAAAAACTCCAACAGCTATTATTGGCGCAGGAGCAACGCATTGGGAGAGTATGGTAATGGAATCAGGATCTCCTGAGCTCGAGGTGATTATCAGTTTTGTTCAGACGCTTGATCTGTTTATGATAGATGACATTATTTAGAAAGCGATTGGTCAGAGGGATCCTTGGAATTGCGGAACTCAATATCGGAAACCAAGTCCAATTCATAGAGTCGAAGGAGTGTCGACTGCTATTCTGATATTACACGGAGAAAAAGATGAGCGCGTGCCGGTTGGCCAAGCCATCGGATTGTACAGAGGTCTACAAAGGAAAGGTAGCGAAAGATGTAAGCAGGGCTCGGAGCTCGTTGTTTATCCCAGAGAGCCTCACGGGTGAGAACCTAATTTCCATTTTCAAAGGTGTTTGCTGACTTATTTCTTCATACCCCTAGGTTCGTGGAAAAAGGACACTCTGAAGATGGTAAATTGATTCTCTTCTATACTTTGCGCGTCCCTGACGAGGATTATGATTTTCTGCAGTCATGGATAGAGTTTTACGGCACTTGCAGAGGTGGCTATAACCGCATTCGGAAACAACATCAGAAAATGCCTATGTGCGTGTTAAAAAGACACTATCAGTTAGAATAAGTATTCTGAAGCTACACCAAGTACATGCTATCATATTATACCTACTTCAAACATAATAATACAGCGCACTACAACAAAACGGTAACAGCAGACAGATACATAGCACAACAAAGACCACAAAAATAAAAACGCCTATTCTTAATCATGTAATACACCACCCAATTGGGCAAGGTCTTCCTTGGCACCGAGAAGAACTTCCTGGACGAGTGAAAGGTATGAGGTCAAGGGAAGCTGGCAAGGAGAGCATGCTCACTGCGACCATAGCTTGTCGTGTCTCGTCTTTAATTTCTTTCCACCGATTCTCGTACCGTACCAGCAGTTCCTCGTATTCATCCCTTTTCCTCTGGTCGCCTCGCATTGCAGTCCTTATGACGGCTCTCAGAACATAGGCGCCGGCAGTCCATTCGCATTCGTCCTCCTCCCACACCGCATCGCGAGCCATCATTTCGGAGAAAGCTCTGCTCATGGCGTACGAGTATCCGCTACCTTCTGTATGGCCTGAATGTCCCATTCCCATGTTCAGCATACCCAGTTCGAGTGCTAGAAGTTATTTTGAGTGAACCAATCCCGAAATAGATCATCAGGCTTATTACCTGCAGCATGTATACGAGCCCATTGGATGTGGTCCTTCTTCCGTTGTCGGTCATTAGCTAACCGCTGCATTTCGTCAGCGATTGAAAAGGAAGGAGCTGTTGCAGCAGTGGTCGAGCACGCGGAAGATGGACTTGAGAAAATTGAGTTCTTCCGTATCATCATCGTAAGTGCTCTGGGACCAGCCAGAGGACCCGAAACGCCAGCATGGACAATGGACGGAGGAAACCGAGTGGATGCATCCAGAAATCTTCGTAGACAAGCACGGGGGTCTCTACTAAAGCTCAACTCTGCAGTCACAGCTTCAAATAGAGAATTGACGACTGGCGTTAGCGGAGTGGTGGATGGGTTGGACATTACAAAAGATTGAATCATCGAGGCCAGACTTGAGGCGTCGATTCCTTGTATAAAGGAATTCTTGAGAGTATCTATAGTAATCTGGAGATTGACCGCTAGTTCTAGAGACGAATGGTGTTGCCGCGGTGACGGCTGGCTGTGCGACTGCTGGTGCGTCGACATGGGAGCAATACTAGAACTACGATGTACGCCTGAGTATTGAATCGGTGAAAGTAAGGTCGCCTGAGTTGGACTCGCAGTGGTAGAAGTTCCAGGCGTCGTAACATATGGCATGACTGGCGGAGTGGTAACATTCACCGTATTCCAGCTGTTATTGAGAGCATTATTCGGAGCACCACCTGCAATGGCGGCGGTACCTGAGCTCACAGGCAGATGTGAGATTAGGCAGATATAAGAGTCCCACATCCTCTTGCCTTTTTCCAAAGCTTTTTTCATGGACCTCGGTCGACCCTCCAGCTTCCTTCTTTGCCTTCCTGCCGATAACATTGATTATGGAACTCGAATTAGAATCAGTATAACCAATCCATACCGATGAAATTTTTGAAAAAATTATAAATTTGCTTTTGACCATTAAATTGGCTTCGGAATCTCATATAAGCGCTGCAGACTCACCTCTTTGAACCTCGGTTCCGCCTCTTCCACATGAACGAGTTCGTTGGGCAGACCGAAGGTAGCGATGAAATCTGCGGCTTTTTCCAACGCGAACTTCTTAGCATCTCCTCGTACTCCAGACTGTGTTCGACGTTCAAATTCTGGCAAATGGCTGAGAACACGGAAGTGTTCAAGAGAGAGAAAGAGAGCAAAGATGTCAGATCACAAATTAGAAGGCGAATGTCGACTTGATACCTTTTCAAAAATGCAAGTTGCTGGTCGGTGTAGGATTTTGGTAGTCGGGTTCTCTGCTGTATCCTGGGATCCGACATATTTCGACAACGTTACAGCAGAACCGCGATTCTCATCAACAATCGTAAGTCCGGATTTTGCCGGCTTCAATTTATTTACGTGGTTTTTTGGATCTCTCTGAAAATCCCAGCGTGAGGCTCCTTAGTAGGTCGTTCGAGCTGTTAAACTCAACTTCTACTGACTTCGGTGTGTCTCTTATCTGCTTCCATCTGTTCTCAATGCTTTTTGATTGTTCTGTCATGTTTGTACTCACCCGCGAGCAGATATCGATACAGATGGGAAGTGAATGGAAAAGCCTCCGATAGTGTTCCATCGCTCAATCCCATACCTCGAGTGTTTCAATAACGTCTGTGGAACTGATTTGCAATTTTTCGTGTGGTATGTCATCGTACTAAGCTGTTTTCCTTTTTAGAATGTATGATTACCAACGTTCTCTACGAACATCTCGGAAGAGGGCCTCACAGGCTTCGAACCTTGAGCGTTCTTGTCTAGATCCACCCCCCACCCTCCCATAACCAAGGCCGCTAGGGCGAGAACGTGCGTCGGCATTTTTCTTCCTCCCCTGAAGAAAGAGTGTCGACCTCCCACTATGATTATATTTCGTTGTGGCAGATTTTGAGGAATTTTACGATCCTTTTACTCGGTTTGCTGCAGTTCTCTGTGATAACTTGTGGTTACCTGTCCGAATTTCAGCCAGTCAGATAGTATTCTCATGCGCCGCGGAATTCAGGATCTTCCTTCACTTTGCATTGGTTTTGTGCACGAATCCTGTCTCCCCCGTCGTTCAAACAGTTTTTGCTCAAGCAGTAGTCGAAACGAACATGTCCGAAACTTGCAGCACTCGCGAACATTTTTTGTACCTCATCGGAGCTGTCGTCAACAAAGAGAAAAATTAGCAAAGAAAGAAAAAAAATACCATTGGCCTCTCTTTCTTTGCCTGCATCTTCTCGAGGACCAGTATATGAGCTCAACACTCTAGATAAATAATTTGTAGTGCATGCTATCATCCCAGAGCTCATGCACCTCATATACGGACTGAAAATTACCCACTGGCACTTACGCTATCCTTCAGACTGCCCCATATACTTATGACTGCACGACATTCAACCCACCGAGATATCGAAGGTCGTTTGACAGTAAAGTTCAAGACCGAATCTCCACTCGAGCTACGAACATGTTTTGAAGTTCAGTTATCCCGCCAATGAGCCTATGCCCCAGTTTTTTTACTCACACTCCTACTTGCTGACCTTCCGTGCCTGCTTTGTTACTTGGCTCAATGGGTGCCGCTGCATATGCTGCCCACCTGCAACTCTGCACGCGTTCTGGCGGTATGTTATTTACTAGTTCCCTGCCATTGCAAACGCGAAAGACCAAGAAAGGAACATGAAAGGCAGTTATGTCTATGTAGCAATCTTGAACTCAGCAAGGACTCGGAGAAAAATCGTTAGGTGTTTCACATTCACGTATGAGAACAGTGCCTGCACTCTTCATCATTCTTCGCATCAGAGAATTTTCATTAAGGCATAATAATTAACAAACAGCTATAACTCTATACCGTTGCCTGATTTGATTGAAAACAAAAAAAATTCTGCTACCGCTGGATTGGCTCCATCGTAAATCTCCTCATTCAACGATCTTGAAGTTTTCGTCTTTTATCCGCTTAGGCCGTGAAGAACTAACCGACTCCACATGCCAAAGATCGCCTGACGCTGTGGCCCATAGTACGGTTACATTTTCTGCTGCATGGACCCGCCGGGAAGGGTGCCTGGTATATTGAGGAACTTACAGCTTTGCTCTACGGATGAGAATGCCACAGCTTAACGCTTTTCCAATGCAAGGGCAGTACTACTTGACCTACGAATATCTTGACAAGGTACGGAACAACATCATATTCAGATGTTACAGTTTTATAAAACTTTCCTTCAATTAATCCCTGCTGGAGTGTTTTGCTTTGAATTCCATCAGAAAGTCGAACCATTGTATTTCTGCTTTAGAGACAACCCGGTCCGACTTGAAACATAGAATTAAGGTAAGGTAGCCTCAAAGGTGATATTCGATAGACCGAGATATGAGACACATTGCTCAAAGTTACAAATCACAGCAGAAAATCTTTAAAGCTTCCGAGAACCTTCGGAAAGCCGCGAATTCATAAAACATGGTACCCTGAGCCTAGATAATCAATCAGAGTTGAGGTTACGACCAGGCGCGCAAAAAAACCCGGAAGACAATTAGTTGACTGAATGTAAACAATCTGTTGCTTCGAGCTTGTCACCCCGTTTCCGGGCTATGTAGCCCTAAGGGTTCAATGATGCAATCCCTACATCACTGACGATGATCTGCTACATCCCTGTAATGATATCGCCTCATACTCTACGGATTTCTAAGATTTTTCTCCCTAAGGCCGCAAAAGGAAACAGAAAAGATCTTGTCTTTCAATTTGAGTATATATTTGACGCATATACGGAAGTGACTATGTGGAAAACGATCACCTCCCTACGCTAGTATCATTCAGTTGACGTGTGAACGGTGATTACGAACCAATGTGCGTTCAGCGAGGGGGCTCCGGACATACCCCGTACATTCGAAGTTCCCCGGCTTTCCGGACCATGCAATACTTCTCGAGCTCGGGATCACAAAGTCAAACGGAGGACAAGTATTTTGAGAGATTGGTCAGAAATAGACCAGGGAAGATCAGCCAAGAAAGAGGGTGATAAAATGAGTGAGAGGGGAGATGGGAAGATCTGCACAAACTAAGATGTTAAGGAGTGCATGTGAGCACTGACCGTCGAAGAGAGCGCAAAGAGTCAGTGATGTGGCAACCTTCTTCAGAAAAGGCATCTCCTACTTTGGAAGGAGATGCTCGTATTCGACGATGGGTCTTATGGAAGTGACGTGAGGCAAACAATGCAGCTGGGAAGACAATCATGACGGCAGACAGGTCACCAAATGGGCCGGAATATTGAACGTTAAGCACGCGCAGAAGCTAGGGGTGGAAACTGTTTATGCCTTCAAACTACGAAATTAAGAATTAAAATGATTGAAAACATCGGCATCTCGGGAGGTGAATCGGGGATTCAAACTCTCAAGGATATTGCGATGCTCTGCTCCGATGGAAAATATACAAATCGGATTTAAATCGAGCAAACTTGACAGAGGTTCAAAGTGAAGATTGCAACAATCTGATTCCTTGGGCAGGAGATTTCGCTGTCGGCAGATGCGAGGTAAACCTATTGTCGAAGAAATGACGGCAGCTATTCGTACTATAGAATTCAAACGATGGTTCCACGGGTTTTTTATCAAGTCAGGTTTCTATAGCAGGATTTTCCGGAAGACCTGAGCGGGCACGAAGAGTTTAATGCATGGGAACGCGCCGTTAAGAGGATATCTTCGGCATAAGTTTTTGGTTTTCATGCCGAACATCACTCACTAATGCAAAAAGAGGACGTTCTTGAAGCCTTTCACTTGTTCTCCGCACCCATCTCGATTCTTCATCACTTTGGAAAATGGGCAGAAGAAAAATCGAAATCCAACCGATCACGGTTAGTGTGTCGCCCGATTGCACTAAGCTTCTACTAAAACATGAATTCGTCATTTTATTGTCGCCGCATTCAACTTTGGTCACTACCATTTTTATCTCACTGGACTCGCTGATGGTTCTTATTCGTGCTTATACTTAGCATGAGCGTAACCGTACGTCGGCACATTCTATCAAATGCAACTCACTAACTCGTCCCTTCGAAATATGCAGGTTCGGTAACCTTTTTAAAGGTACGCCCTGCCTATTTTTGTGGCCGCTTCGAGCGATAAAATTATCGCGACGCGTTGTTACTCCGCCACAGTTTACCTGACCTTATTTTAGAGAAAACACGGTCTTTTTAAGAAAGCATATGAGCTCGGAGTGCTCTGCAGTGTCGACGTTGCTGTCATTATCTTTGGTATGGTCTGGGTTGTTTGTTTGATTTATTAGACTCACATATTCCTAGAAGAAAAACCGGGACACCACGTGAAGCTCTACCAGTACTGCTCTTCTGACGTCCACGACATAGTGCAACGACATCTACGAGTATGTGTCTGGTCAGGCATCGTCTATGGAGACTAACAAAAATATAATTGCCTCAGCATGACGGCGAGAAAGACACTCGAGGGCCGGCTGATTTTTCTGGATTGCCCAACCCGAAGTTTGAGGACTTTGGCGAAGGCGATGACGAGGAACTGGACGACGAGGACGATTCACGCAGGGGTGTCAAGCGACGCAACGACGGGCATATAAAACCAGAGGATATCTCACTCGATATCAATGTATGGAACCATTTTGTTTCTTGCTCTTCGACTCTCATTTCCCGGTAGCTGAGCTACAACGTAGCACCTATGTCAGTCCACGGAATGAACTCCACTGTACCAGTTTCTTCCGACCGAAGTCATATCCACAACCAATTACCACCGAATAAAAGGGCAAGGTTTGCAGGGAGTATGTAAAATTTCCTCTGAAATTATTACCACTCAACTCGTACTTACGCTGGTCTTATTATGTAGCCACCTCTCTCAGCAGTGATCGAAGTGCAAGGGACAGTTACAATATTTCGCCCACCAGTCCAACCTTCACTGGTCGAGCTCAACATGGGCAAAGCAATTATAACGGTTTCCTTTCTGGTACAACAACAACACCGACGACATTCCATCCAGACACCCCGTTTGCGACAACTCCGGCTCCTCTGACAAGAGACTCTCGTAACGGTAGCAGTGGAACACCTAGCTACCCCCCGCGAAGTACGGCGTATGATGCTGCGTTGTACACTCCAGTCATCAGGCACAGTATGGGCTCGGGAGGAGGATCAGCCAGCGGCGAAGGCTTCAACAAATATCTGGATGGAGAACCGCGCAGTCGCGCCCCGGCTACCTCGGGATCCAACGTCCATCTGAGTAGCAGTGTAGATTGGCCCGACAATGGAAATCCCGGGTATAGTTCGAATGATACAGTATCCAGTAAGGTCAATCTTGTATTCGCTATGACCTTTCTCAGTTGTTCTCTTCTTAGACAATACCCAGAGCTCCACGCCGGCGAACGAGAACACATGGCTAGATTTTCTATCTAACAGCCCCACACACGGGACACACAGCATCACAAATGTTTCTGATGCTATTGGAAGACGAAGTTCAGAATCTGTGCCTTGGGAGCGCGGACCTACTTCGCGGAGCTCCATGAACTCACCGTTCACTCGAAGCGTGGCCGCAGTAAGTGATGGAGTCAGAAGATCTCGATTGAGCTCTTCGGGATCTGGTGAAAACGATCCGTCTGCCTCGGGTGGGAATAACGTTCCAAGTGGACTGGGTATTTCTGTAAAACAAGAGAAAGACGTCGGAACATGATAGATTGGATATACCGTATGTCTAGTCAGGGACCAATAAACGCCTGGTTCTGGTTTCTAAAGCACTCTGTAACCTTTTGCACTTACCCTCTTACTTATGTCGGTGAAATTTATTTGTAGAAAAACATCTTTGGTCAATTAGATAACTCATTTCGCGGTTCATGAGACGAGGTTCTCGGATAAATCTCGGACATGAAGAAGGCAGCGGGATGACATTATAGATCTTTACACCATTTCCCCAGCGGCGGGACCTGCATCCGGCATAAGATAATACTGCTCGAGCGCGCCAGAATTGATAAAATCAGCTTTGACCTTTACTTTCCGTCTGATCGGTTTGCTTACGTGTGTCATTTTCAAATTAGCCCAATTTTAATTTTATTCTGAACTTTGCTTGACTGTAACTCTTCATCCGGTGTGAACCCGGATTGACGCTGAAATATCACGAAGAGCTGTCGAACTTTTACCATTAAACCAACCATTGACAGCTGTTCCTTACGCCTGCCATATGGTCTATACCCCAAAGTCACCACTGGCACTCGGAAGGTTGCATTCCTGTAAAGCCTATCTTTCTCCAAAGGTGCGTATTATGTAGACTGGCTCTTCCACTCATTGGGCTGCGTTAAGCGACTAGAGGTGCTCACCTTACCCCTTACTACGAGGGAGTGCAGCTCCCTGAACAATACGACAGACCGTTACGGTACCAAAAGGGAGGTTGATTGCGCCATCGGATCACGTTTCCCGAGACGCGGTGTCGCTGTAGTATCTCGATTTTCCGTCCCAACATGGGCGTGATGTACAAGAAAGCAACTGGGAGGCTGTCCAACTACTTCTAGTATTGGCTAAAAAGTGGCTACAGACCTTCATCGATTATGGAGTTGGTCGTGATGAATTGACTGTGACGAATTTGTAGGGGATTTTAGCTGCTGATATGTGCTGTTGGCTCCTTGAGATTGTTATAAGTGGTTACAGTGCAGCTACTAGTGTATAAAAGGAGTATGGTGCTTTTCATTGAGGTCCACCTGGAACGGACTGGTACCAAGGATGATCCTCGTTTTCAATTCTCGTCGAAGAATGCATCCGTAAACTCGCAGTTGGTAGAAAACAGGTTGGATGAGGTTGAGATTACCTTCAATTTTGATCACAACTACCGGTGAGTAAACCAGTGTGGACTTAATGTTTTACTCTGAGTCTTAAGTACTATAGGTTCAAGAACTATGATCATCGGTGGTGTGATGTCGACCGCGTTCATTGAATTCTTAACACCGGACCCTGCCGTGGACTAACGTTGCCTTGTGATATATCCGTATGTAACTCAATTTCGACAGCCTCTAACCAGACGCTACGAAATGATAAGCAGAAATGACCACAATTGATTTGATCTTCTAGAATGCAAGGAAAAACGGAATATTAATGGCTCTATCCCGGTTATAAAAAGTCCATCTGTGCTCCATCCACCAGAACCTCATTTTCCCAACGCATATACTTGATGGCAAGCACTTTTATCCTCACTTCGCCGTCATGTTATAGTGTCATTGATACGTACTGATTCTACATAGGTGCACCAACAAGTCCTAAAACTCGACATCCTGATTGTAAGTCACCTTCCGCACTCATACGACTTTCTAAGGCACACTTGTTTTTCGAGGTTGGAGGGGGAATCGCTGGCTTGGCCGTTGCCTTTTCTTTAGCTACGGCAGGTCATAGAGTTACTGTACTTGAGGCCGTCGCCGTTCCAAAAGAAGTTGGTGCGGGTATTGTAATCGCAGCAAGTAGGTGAAACGAAGTGAGTATATCTGACCGCTCTATTAATCCATCTTCATTCATAGATGTATCTCGTATCCTTATTCGTTGGGGTCTCTCTTCCAAACTTGAGGAGATCGCACATCATGACAGAACGCAAGCCACATTTCTATATCGATGTATGCGCTTTCGTTCGTTCTTTCAGGTTTCATGGATCTCATATCCCAAGACCAGAATGGAGAAACTCTGGCCTCTTTTATCGGTGGGGACGCGGGGGAACAGAGATACGGAGGGCCCAGTTACCATCTTCATGTGAGCTTTATCACCCGGGTAATAATATTGTGGGTGAACACTTCATCGTGTTACAGAGAGCAGATCTTCGCGACATGCTGTATGACATAGCGAGACCCCACATCAACTACCGCGCTGGAAGTAGAGTCGCTTCCGTCAATCCGTCAGAGCCAGCCGTTGTTTTGGACTCGGGTGAAATGCTTACAGCAGATATGGTCATTGGCGCGGATGGCATACGCAGCATTGTTCGCGATATCGTGCTTGGCGAGCCTCATGAAGCGCAGTACACTGGGGACTCTGCGTATCGTTTCGTTCTTCCTGCTGAGGATGTCAAGAAGGATCCGCAATTGAGTCCACTTGTTGAACGCGCAACTATCTCGGTATGGACAGGCCCGCAGAAACATCTCGTGGTATATGGCATTGTAAGACTCTGACTGATTGCGACGGTCGGACTTCGTGACACTCACTCGTTTTTGTAGAGAAACCAAAAAAACTTGAATGTAGTGGCACTTGTTGAAGATGCTGACGAAAGCGCTGAATATTCTTGGACGTCGGAAAGCGATACGGAAGGAATGAGAGCTCAGTTCAGGGGATGGGAGCCAAGGTGAGCGGCAGACCCCTCTTCTCACTTTTCTCTTTAAGTTATTCTCGGATAGAGTGCAGAACCTGCTCGCCCTGGTCAAATCTCCGACTACGCTCAAATATAAGCTGATGGACTCTGAACCGCTCAAAACTTGGGTACATCCTCAAGGCCGTGTCGCGCTGGTAGGAGACGCCTGTCATCCTATGCTGGTATTTAATTTCTTCTGAATGTTTAACTTTTTCGCATAACGAGAATGAATTTCTAGCCTAATCGAGCGCAGGGTGCAGCAATGGCCGTATGTCAACTTCTACGATCTTATCGACCTTTCTCAAAGTTCGGTTTCTAGATTGAAGATGCAGAATGTTTGGGCAGGTTATTCTCCCATATCACTCGCCGCGAGCAGATACCATTGCTCTTGAAGGCGTATGAAAACATCCGCTTCGAGCGGGCCACAACCACTCAGCGCCTTTCCTCCGAGTCCCGAGGTTATTTTCACCTCCCGGATGGACCAGCACAACGAGCAAGGGATGCAGGGATGCGAGCTGAAATGGAAGTCCTTGCTGCCCTGGCAAAGGGCGAGACCGTACCACCCGAGGTGCTTTCTATGGTTGAAAATGGCAGAAAATCGCGGCAAAAGGAGGATGATGCTCAGTATAAGTACGATATCACTCAAGTGACTGACAACTGGTGGCAAGAAAATGGAGTAGCCATGCAGTAACTTTAAGCATTGGTGTACGTACTTAGAAGCTCCTACCTGGTCTGTGAAATGGAGGAGCATGAGAGTTACCCTCCACTTTGTACACACATTCCCCCTGCTTATAACTCCCTCCATCGGACATTGGTCCGCCGACTTCACCGTCGGTTGCGTGGGTTTTGATTTGACCGGTGTGGAGGAGCTGCTCAAGCCTCGCAAGAGCTCACGCCACAGTGTGGTTACGCCTGAAAAGGGCTACGACGCTGAGGGAGAACTGACCAGTTTCCTGACAAACCCATTTCTTCTATTTATTAAGGTTCCTGAACCGAAGGCATCCCTTCTCATGAAGTATCTTTCGAACGGTACACACAAGCAATACCTGTGGCTACAACACCGCCCGCGGTCACTCCTGTACCGTTAAGCCCAAAGCGACCGGAACCCAACTAAATGTTGTTGTGGTTCCCCGCTCCTTAGGCCTTGAATGAAGACTCTGAGTCAGACCTGAAGCTTGAAGTTAGCGGAGCGTGAGAATGACAATATTGACTCGAACACGTGATAGCTTTGCATCTCGACGCACGCGCGTGTTGACTCACCCGCCCTTGAACCTTTACTATTATTACCACTACCATCTCTCCCCTCGCCGTTGGATGGCGGGTGCTTTGAGTGGGCACATTCTAGACTGTTTTCAATCTCTCAAATCACAATCTTCCGGGCCTTTTGGCATGCCCGTGAACCCTTCTTTCAATACCATGAATACTTGGCCCAGCAGTAGCAACAACATAGTCTCCAGCGGCGCCATGTCTTTTGACAAGGATATGCACGGCAACTCGCATCAAATGAACCTGGTCTCCGACTTGCCAGATGGTGACTCGTTCATGAGTCTTTCGAAAGCCACCGCAGTAAAGATTGCTGGCCTGCAGGCCAAACTAAATCAGCAACTGGGCCCTGAGTATATATCCACCAGACCTGGCCCTGGGGGAGGTCCGAAGCTTGTATACGCCGAAGGGTGGAAGATCATCAACCTCGCGAACGAAGTTTTCGGCTTTAACGGCTGGAGTTCAAATTTGGTCAGTTTAACGACTGACTTTATCGACTATAGTGAGGAGACCAGAAGATACTCTGTTGGCGTCACCGCAATTGTGAGAGTCACATTACGAGATGGTGTTTTTCATGAAGACGTCGGATACGGTCTTTTGGAGAATTCAAAGACGAAGGGTCCAGCGTTAGATAAGGTGTGTAAATGCTATAGATTGCTTCTCTTCTTCGCCTCATCTTCTCTCATAGTGCAAGAAAGAGGCCGTTACAGATGCCCTGAAGCGCTCGCTGCGTAACTTTGGCAATCTGTTGGGGAATTGTCTATATGATAAGCAGTACACGAACGAGATTGTTAAAGTAAAGGTCACTCCGGTGCGTTACCGAAACTTCCCATTCTAAAGCAGGACTATAGCCCTTTATGTAGCCGAAATTTGACAAAGAAAAACTTCATCGAAGACCAGAGTATACGACTCACGATACCCCGAAAGCTGGTCCTAGTTCGGCAGCAGCGGACTCTCCCAAACCTGCTATATCCGCCACTAACGCGCCTCCTCCCGCTGTTAAATCTGAATCAAAGTCTCCGAAACCCATATCTTCTATTCCTCCTCACGTTCGCGAGGAGGTCCGTTCAGAGGAATCATCTTTATCCGGTGCTTCAGCGAAGCCAGTGAAGCCTACTGTTCCTACCCCAAACACGATTGTTTCCACTCCTAGTATTGGAACTTCCTCTCGAGGGTCTGCCGCTCGCACGGCAGCCATTCTTCATGGCTTAAATACTCCGATAACACCTGCCCCTCAGTCTATACTTCGCCCTCAAGGACCAGTTGTACCCAATAATCGCCAGGTCGTTTTTGCAGATTCTCCACTTGGGAACCGCGCAAATATTGCACCAGCCCCAGCACCTCCTGACGAGTCTTTCGAAGATGGGACAGGAGGGGATGATTCGTTTGCCTACGGTTCGGAAGATGATGCTTTTTTTGCGTCGGTGAACTTGGCCGAGGTAGATATGGGAAGACCTATTGATTTTGAGGAAGGGCTGAGAGGTGGGGGAAGTGAAGATAGCCAGTTCCCAATTTCAACATCAAGTGCAGATCAGCTCAAGCCTCAACGGGCCCAGACAGAAGTATCGAATACATCTTCCTCCAATGAGAATTCGGACGCGCAACGGACATCTCATCACACACCTCAGCGACATTCTTCTAACGCGCCGAGGACGTCAGAAGCTGCCAATTTCCGGGCCAGCTCAAGTACTGTTTATAGTCGTACAACACCTCACTTCCAAGAATCTACCAATGTTACGCCTTCCACATCTGGGCCACGTCGAATGGGGGGGTTCTCCTTCCCCCCGGAAATGGTAAACTACATCACTTTTGGCACTGGTAACATTCTTTGACTACTGAACAAATCGCAGGTCCAGCAGCAGGGTATTGGGATTAAGAGGCCCGCGGACAGTATGAGGTTTGCCCTGATTGATACCCATTGCAATTTGCGTCTCACCCTCAAACAGGACTTTATCCAGCTCTGTTCAAGTGCCTCGCGATAGACAGCTTGGGCCGGGGATGGGATTAATGACCGCTCAGGGAGGAACGACGAAAAAACAATTCAACTCGGATCGAGAAGATGGTGCGAATGTGAAGAGGATAAGACGCTAAAATATTGTGCCCTACCTCATTGTACTTGTATCTTGGATCAGTTTTTGTAGTCCTTAGGATTGTTGGCCTGCTACTGTACTACCTTATTCAATTGACTATGACTGTGAAAGCATACCGCTAACGCGTAACGCCGCACTCGACGCGTCGCGACAATTTTATAGAAATAGATTTAATAATGTTATTTTCTAGTCCTGATTTAGCTTGACTATAGGCACTAGCAATAAGGTGTACTCTTGAATTGACCGGTGTTCCTTCATTGCCGGTCCAAATCAGTTTCTCGAGTCCCCGAGGTGAAGACCGAGCCTCTAGTATATGCCGTATGAACTGATCCAGGCTTTGTCTCTGTACCACTATCATTATCCCTTCACTCTTGTAGGCCGTTTCTACATATGGCTGCAGAAATCTCGAAACTAATAGGATACGAACTCCCTGACCGCCCAGTGAGTTTGTTCGTCTCTTCGTGTATCAGTTGCTTAATCGTATTCAAGGTAACGTGGCTCAAGCGAGACGTTATTCTCTACGCACTTGGAATTGGTGCAAAGGACAGTGCAGATGATCTTTCTTTTATCTACGGTGCGTCTTCTTTGTGTCCTTCACACTCGCGAACTCACGACGAGCACATTTCAGAACTTGGTAAGTGATCGAGTGTAGCACAGACTGCGCGGATCCCTTATGCGCGAGAATATCTTTAGATTCCCTTTTTTCTGTTTTCCCTACCTACCCAGTTGTCTTGGGCTTCAAGGGCGATAGCCAGGAAGTGAACCTATTCGCCGACTTTGCAAAAACGGATGACCTTCCAGGGTTGCCCAAACCGGACCTGGGTAAATTGGTGTGTTAAGAACCCTGCTCCCGCGAAATCACGTTCATCTCTATTGCTTAGGTCCATGGTTCACAATCCATTGAAATCCTAAAACCTCTACCTGTCGCAAGTGGTGATGGGTGGAAGTGGAAGACGAAGTACACCGGTGTTTCTGAGAACAGTGAGTTCTTTCTCTTTACATTCTCATCATCATCTCGAAAGTCTTACTCTACGTTCAGAGAGCGGTGCCGTTGTTACGGTTGAAAATCTCCTTGTTGACCCCCAAGGCGTTCCCTATGCAAAACTCTATGTAAGCACTACCGGAAACCAGTCGCGCATTCTTAAATGATTACTCATTTTGGCTGATCTACGCAGGCATCGACCTTCTACATTGGAATGAAGATAACTGGAAAGAGCTTTGCCAAGTCGATCGCTGGACCCCCTCAAGCTAAACCCATTCCAAAGGACAAGAAACCAGACTGGGTGGCGCGCCAAAAGACAGATCCTGAACAAGCTCTTCTATACCGGCTTTCGGGAGACTACAATCCTCTTCACATTGGTAACATGTTTCTAATTCTTACGCTTGTTCCGCTCATGTATTTAACCTGTATTCTTCCTTATTGTCCTGCAGACCCTCAAGTCGGCCGTGCAGCTGGATTTGGAGGTCCCATTTTGCATGGTCTGGCCACATTTGGTTTCGCTGCCCGAGCCTTGCTAAATGCTATCGCATATAATGAACCGGAAAAGCTCAAGTTTATCGGTGTGAGGTTCACTTCTCCCGTTAAGCCTGGAGACGTTTTGGAGACGCATGCTTGGGAAGTCGGTCCCGGACCCGATGAAACGATTGAAGTCGCGTTTGTGACCAAGAATTTGACCAGTGGCAAGGTACGTTGTTTTGAGTTTCGGAAGCTTTCTCCCTCTGAATCACAATTTGTAGGATGCCCTTGGAGGAGGTATTGCGTACATTGAAAAAGCGCCAGCCATCATGGCTGCACTTTGAACTGGTCGTAGACTCATTTGCACGGATGTATGTATTTCTAGTCAATCTTCTGTGATAGAAAGAGCTATGTTTTTCCCTGCTGCCAAATGGGTCGTGATTTTCAATTACACGCGACGCGTCCGCCGACGCGTTTAAATCACATTGAGCGCGTTCAAGCGTGAGTAAAACGGATCCGGAACACGTTATAACCGAAACTTCCCCGTATCCTGTGAGCGTTGCATTCATCTTCCTGTTCTCCATCCTTCCCCCAGCACTGCATCGTTACCGTACCAAAATGTCTGCCTCAGAGATCTCAAAAGTGGTGGGGTATGAGCTACCAGACAAGCCAGTGAGCTCCATTTAACACTTTGGCGCGACGGGCTTCTCACGGACCTGCAGGTAACTTGGCTTAAACGTGATTTGGTTCTTTATGCGTTGGGAATTGGAGCAAATGAAGCTGAAGAGGACCTTCCTTTTGTTTACGGTCAGTTCTCTTTGTGCTTAGAATTCTCTAGCTTGCCTGACATCCATCATTTAGAATTGAGTACGTCTTCAATAGCCCAGACGTCACAGCATAGTCCAACCAAGTCCCTGCAGACGCTAAATTCGCAGCATTCCCTACATATCCTGTTGTTTTGACGTTCAAGGGCGATAGTGAAGAATTAAATGTATTTGCAGACAGAATGAGAGGGGACAAGCTGCCCGGAATGCCGCCGGTGGATCCCAACAAGATTGTTTGTAGCAGATGCCATTTAACAGCACTGGTTACTGGTCTTACTCTGGAGATAAAAAATAGGTTCACGCGTCTCAATCCATCGAAATACTCAAGCCTTTACCTCTCACTGGCGGTCCTGGATGGAAATGGAAGGCGAGATACACAGGTATATCAGAGAACAGTGTGTATGCTCTAGTTTCGACATGACTGGAGATATGCTGACCATGTCTATCCAGAGAGTGGCGTCGTTCTTACAGCCGAGAACGTCCTTGTCGACCCTCAAAATGTACCGTATGCGAAACTATACGTGCGTCTGACCTCCAATGCTGTTATTGTGACTCGCTTATATTCCGCACGAGCAGAGTTCGTCATTCAATCTAGGAATGAAGATTACCGGGGACAAATTTACTAAAGTGATTGCCGGGCCTCCTCAAGCGAAGCCTATCCCAAACAGAAAGCCAGACTGGGTATACAAGGATCAGACATCACCCAGTCAGGCTCTTGTATACCGACTTTCAGGAGATTACAATCCTCTTCATATCGGTATGTGTTCCAAAAGAATTCAGCAAGATACGACGGTTTACGTGCGTATCATTAGATCCTGCAATTGGTAAAGCCGCTGGTTTTGGTGGTGTGATATTACACGGGTTATCGACTTTCGGATTCGCGGCTCGTGCTCTTCTCAAAGCCATTGGTGGCAACAAACCCGACTCGCTCAAATTCTTCGGTGTGCGATTCACGTCGCCTGTTAAACCAGGAGATGCGCTCGAGACGCAAATTTGGGAAGTAGGTCCCGGGCCTAATGGAACGACTGAGGTTACATTTGTCACGAAAAATTTGAGGACTGGAAAGGTGAGGTTTGTCTTTATGAGATCATCAAGACACTTCAACCCATGATTTGTAATAGGATGCTCTCGGTGGTGGAATTGCGTACATTGTTAAGTCTTCGCCGGCTGCAAAGTTGTAGGATTTCTTGACAAACATTCGTACGCATTGAAATGTAATTTGTAATGTAAAATACGCTTGACCTCTGGATTTGAAATCCAATCATGCTCTAGTCCGAATAGAAAAATTTTGAAAAAGGAAAAAAAAAAAAAATGCGAAGATAAAAAATCTCATAGATGGGGCGAATCCGGATTCGAACCGAAGACCCCTCGCAGTGGATTCAAATCAAGTACCCAAAGCGAGTATCATACCTCTAGACCATACGCCCTTGCGTAAAAGCCGATGAACATTGAATATGAGGCCTTGTTGAACCTGTAAGACGAAACGCGCTGCACGTGTCTACAAATTCCAAACATTCTTCACGACCGCCATGCCTCTAATTCGTATAGAGGTTTGTGACTTCAAGTCTTATCGGTATGCATTTTCGAGATTTTTATTCTCGCCTGTTACCAACAGTTTCTACCAGAGGTCATCAAACAATCGGTCCATTCAAGAACTTCACCTCCGTTATTGGTCCCAATGGCGCTGGCAAATCCAATCTCATGGACGCCATCTCATTCGTCCTTGGTGTTAAAAGTGCTCAATTGCGAAGCTCCCAGCTGAAGGATCTAGTTTATCGAGGTCGGCGGTTAGCGAGAGAGAATCCGGATGGCTCTATGGCAGTGGACGATGAAGACGATGAGGAGGGTGAAGGCGAAGGCACAGCGAGAAAGGCATGGGTGTCGGCAGTTTATTTGGATGCTGAAGACAAGGAATGGACATTCCAAAGGACGTGAGTGACCTATATTATATCTTGTTCTCGTTTTGACGAATTTATTCAAAGCGTTTCCACTACTGGAGCTTCGGAATATAAGCTTAATAACCGCACAGTAACATATTCAGCCTATAACGCCGCTCTCGTGTCGCACAACATTCTGGTGAAAGCGAAAAACTTCCTCGTTTTTCAAGGGGACGTCGAAGCAGTGGCCTCGCAGTCTCCTCGCGAACTTTCGAAGCTTATAGAACAAATCAGTGGAAGTCTAGAGCTGGCAGGAGAGTACGATAAAGCCAAGGAAGACCTGGACAAGGCCACCGAGAACGCGACTTTCAACTTTTCTAAACGACGCGGAATTGCGGGTGAGATCAAGCAATACAAGGAGCAGAAGGGAGAAGCCGAGAGATTTGAGGCGATGGAACAAGAAAAAGTCCGTGCTCATATACCTTTCGTGTCTTTTGCGGAAAATTTTGACCTTTTGAATTGGCTTAGGACGCGCTCATTCTGCATAGAATCCTGTTTAAGCTGTTCCACATCGAGGAATCAATTGAACGAAACTCACACGAAATACGAACAAAGGATAAAGATTTGTCTCGACAGCGTGAGGAGCAACGCGTTCATGAAGAGGCATTGGACGCGGCCAGGGCTGACCAGGCAAGGGCTCGTACAAGCGTCATGCAGATGGAGAAGAAGATCAAGAAAGGGGAAAAGTCTTTGGATTTGAAGGTATGATAGTCCTTTAACATGCACACTTATGCCCTAATGCTCTGGTTGATAGAGGCCTGATCTCGTCTCGGTCGAAGCCCAAATCACCCACTCTACTCGTAAAATGAACAACGCCGGTAAAACAAAACAAGAAGTGGTCAAAACTCAAACTGATTTGGAGGATCGAGTCAAGAACCTCCAGACTGAATTGGCCAAGGTGAAAAAGGATGCCGATAAAGCACAAGGTTCGTGCTCCCCAAAACCGCGGACGCGATAATTTTTATCATGTTCTCTTCAGAGGCCCAGCGTAAGGCATCTCAGAACAATCTGGCACTTAGTGAGGATAGCCTAGAAGAATATCGAAGCCTGTACGTCTTCCCCTAACCTTTTGCGTTAAGCTGCTCAGTAGAGTCTGTAGTAAAACAAAGGCCAATCTTCGTGCTGTCGAAGAGCGACAGAAGTTGGAAAAGTTGACCCGCGAGGAAAAGACAAGTGGTCGCGCTTTGAACGCGCTGAAAGAGAGGCAGCAGGGATTTGAGGAGAAGCAGGAATCTCGTACCTCGGAGATTGCTACTCAAACCACGAAAAAGGCCGAACTTGAGGAAAAGATTTCCGAGTTGCAGAACGAATTGAACGCCAAGAAGCAGGAGCTGGAGAATCAGCAATCAGAGCGGACAAAGATATCGTGGGTTTTTCTGGACCAGAGATAGCTTGAACGCTTACGATTGAATGATATGTATTGCAGGCAATTGGAAGCTCAGGCCAACGAAAAGCTTCAGAGTGTGTATCAGCAACTATTGCAAGCCGGTGTAGACAGAAACGAGTCGGAGAGAGAACGGAGGCTCAAAGAAACGATATCGAGCCTTCAGAAAATATTTCCAGGTAATGATGCCGCGCTTACTTGTATAAATGTCACTTAGACAAAGTCCAGGTGTACGAGGAAGGGTTATCGAACTGTGCAAACCTTCGCAGCGAAAGTATGAAACGGCTGTCTCAGTGGTTCTAGGGAGAAACATCGATGCCGTAGTGGTAGACGAAGAGAAGACGGCGATTGATTGTATAGAGGTACGTAGGATCTTTCCATCAACATTCTTTTTCTAGTAATGCCAACCATTTATTCAAAGTACATGCGAAACCAACGCGCAGGTCAAGCAACCTTCATCCCACTTGACACCATCCAGGTCAAACCAGTTAACGACAAGTTTCGGTCATTCGCCAAGGGCGCACGACTAGCTGTGGATGTTATCCAATACGAGCCTGCTGTTGAACGCGCTATGCATCATGCCTGTGGAAATGCGCTCGTTTGTGATTCCATGGAGGTGGCGAAATATGTATGTTATGAGAAAGGCCAGGAGATCAAAGGTATGACCGTTCTTCACGATTTGTGATTCTCTTAGCTTTTACTAACACAAATACAAATATCTTAGCCGTGACATTGGAGGGCACGATCATTCATAAGAGCGGTCTCATCACTGGTGGACGGAGTACTCATGGAAGCGAAAAAAAATGGGACGAAAAGGATGTTCAGGGCCTGCAGAAATCCAGAGACTCGCTCTTAGCAAAGCTTAGGGACTTGAGCAAGCAGAAACCTAGAGGCAAGACGGACGAGACCCTTGTTGCTGATATCTCCCAACTTGAGTCTAACATCACCATCGCAAGGGATGAACTGGTTCGTGACTGAAACTTGATTTTGCATCGAGGGCGACTACTTATGTATGATGATTCCTTTTTAGAATGCGTGCAAAACGAGGCTTGGTGGTCTCAAGGAGGAACTTAAGCATCTAGAGCGGGAGAAACAAAAGAACGGACCGGAGCTGAAGAAGGTGGGCGATTTTTAACTCTGCTTTCTTTCAATTCCCTGTCTCAATTCTTTTTGCAGGCCCAAAAAGATTATGACAAGCTTCAGCAAGAGATTGCTTCCCTCTCGGCAGCAGTAAATACCGAGGAAGACAGAATCTTTGCGGATTTCTGCAGAAAGATCCGTGTAGCCAATATCCGTGAATTCGAGCAACGGCAGCTGAAGTTGGCTCAAGAGGAAAGCGAGGCTCGATTGAGATATGATAATCAGATCGCTCGGCTAACTCATCAGTGCGTATACGCCACGCTCTTGTCGGCCCGAGGTCTGACCAGATGTGTCTTCTCAGGACGGAATACGAAAGCGAAGCCCTTCGAAGTAGTCGGGAGCGTCTATCCCATCTCGAGGAGCTGGTAAAAGGTGAAGAAGTCAACCTCGCGAAGCTAGAGGAGCGCAAGAAGGCTGTGGAGCAAGAGCTGGCTGAGTTAGAGGAAACTATCTCTTCATACAAAGAAGAACTGGGGGAGCTTCAGGAAGTTTTGGATGAGAAGACCAAAGTTGTTGAACAGGCCAAGCGGACAGCTTCTAAAGCATCGAAGGGATTGGACCAGGCGTTGAAGGAAATTAGCGCACTAGTGGGTATCTTGTCCAGTTATGCTTCTGGTGACTGATTTGATCTTCGCGAACAGAATGACGAGATCGAAAAATTGGCTATGGAACGTTCAGCTACCTATCGCAAGTGTCGACTGGAGGAAATCAAGCTTCCTCTCCTCTCAGGTAACTTGAGGAACGTTCCTATGGAAGAGGTGAGTGGATATCATTATCTTCGGTATTCGTATAACTGAAATCCGAACTTCTTACAGAGTCTACGTGAGGAAGTCGCAATGGACGTTGACGGTGAAGATGAAGACGGAACCCAGAGGCCCAAGGCTGTTCAAGATTATGGAATTGAAGTCGATTTTGCAGATATCGACGACGACGAACGAGAGGTGTGGTACTCGAACATCGTACTTACTCAGATTTTGACCCAGTACTCGTCTAGGATGGATCTGCGGAAGCTCTAGCCGAATTCGACGCTCAAATTGCCAAACTGAATGCGGAAATTGAACGTATGGCTCCGAACATGAAAGCCATGGAGAGGTTGGTGTCGCGTATCTTCTTGAGGCGCCCAGAGTTAATTCATCTTGGTATGCTTGCAGATTGGACGACGTGGAACAGAAACTTGCCGAAACCGAAGCTGAAACAGAAAGGGCCCGCAAGGATTCGAAGGCTGCCAGAGAAAAGTTCCAAGAGGTTCAAAAGCGGCGGTGCGTTCTTTGAAGTTGCGGTAGGAAAGAATCACGCTAATATCCCCATTCCAGAACTGATATGTTCATGGCTGCCTACACACATATATCTGATCGGATAGATCAAGTATACAAAGACCTTACGAAGGGCAAGGCTGCGCCTATGGGTGGAGTGGCGTATCTAAGTTTGGATGACTCAGAGGTACAGTACTTTTGAGGAATGCTTGGTCTAATTGTTGATTTATCGTTTGCAGGAACCTTACAGTGGTGGTATCAAATACCACGCAATGCCTCCGATGAAAAGGTTCCGAGATATGGAACAGCTGTCTGGAGGAGAGAAGACTGTGGCTGCACTAGCGTTGTTGTTCGCCATACATAGGTAAATCCTTCCTTAGTTTTCTCCTTTCCTTTTGCTCTAAACACGTAATGCGTAGCTATCAACCTGCTCCATTCTTCGTTCTGGACGAAGTTGACGCAGCACTGGATAATACAAATGTTGCCAAGGTGGCGAATTATATCAAGAGCCAGGCGTCAAGTTCATTCCAGTTTGTCGTGATCAGTTTGAAGGGATCATTGTACGAGCGTGGCGACTCTCTGGTAGGAATATACCGTGATCAAGAAGTAAACAGTTCAAGAACGTTAACGCTGGATGTAAGTGTTTTTTTTTTTTCGTTCCGTACTTTTCGAATCCTGATGATTTTTTTTGTAGCTCACGCAATACGACGAGTGAAAGACAAGGTAACGACACGCATGGACCAGGACTCTTTGTGACGCTTTGTGGAATGCTTTGCTGATTTGTATCGTTCTTGTACTCTTTAAACTTGTATTTATCACTATAATATCGACGTCCGACATGTAACACCGAACTTGTGTCTGCTTTGCTCCGTGGGAAAAACTCCACCCAATACCTGTCTTCTGTGCCATGTCTCGACCTCTTTCACGATCCTTAAATTCCTCCTTGCGTTCCTCTTCAAGTTATTTTCGACCACAGACAGCCTTCTTTCTCCTGCGGCCATGCCAGACTGGCCAAGTCACATACACTTCGCGTCCCTTTCATAGTTCAGTACCCACCCACTCTGCCGTCTCGCGATTTGCGCGCTGGGCGTGGTACAAAAAAGACGGCACTCCACGCTCAAAATTGCGTGGTCTCCTGATTTCTACTGGAATCTTGGTCAACGTCCTGCTGCTCAGTACCGCGGTATCTTGGCTGTCGGATGTGGAGGACGTCGTGCTCGATCTCGCAGCTTTCATCCAGATACAACAAGTTGACTCTTCCTCCTACTCACCCCCAGATTCCGACTCGGAAATTAAACAGCGGAATTGGGATGACTGGACGGAAAGTATATTGTACTTTCAAAGCATTTGCAAGCCAGTACTGGCCATCTATACATGGGGCGATCCTGATGTTGTCGACCAATTTTTCAGGGAACTAGGGGATATCGTGAAGGAGCTGGAATTTTCTGACAACCCGTCGGGCTCAGGCGAAACGGAATCATTAAAGGCCAAAATCCATAACATCATGAACACTACCTCACATGCTGTGCATCTTGCACTAAAAACCCAACTTGGTAATCCGGATGTATTTCTTGCGGACCAGCAAAATTCTTCCCGTCTTCCCTTCACGGACATTGCGGCTATGGAATTGACGATTGAGAGGGCGTTGGAGGTCGTACAGCTTGTTCGCAAGGCCATCGGAGCGATACTTCGTGCGCTGCAGGAGCGGAAGGAGAGCCAGTCCAGTGGGGAGATCGATAAAGATCTTACGAATTGGTTCAAAGTGAAGGGCGATGAATCCGGCAGTGGGAGGAGCGGTAAAGGAAAGGGATATGATATCATAGGATAATAGCGGGGGACATGGACCGTGGTACTCAGTCGTTAGATGAGCTTTTCCAGATTCGGCAGACTGGTAACTTGACAATATCTATACCGCAGCTCGTGCTTAGGTTCCGGATCCATGTACATAGTCGAGAGGTTCCACGATTGCCTGCCAGCAGACTCAGCCTCTTTTGGGTTTCATAGATGCTCATAGATACCTGAAGGCGGGGTTTGGAGCAGAGAGAGGGGAACGAGAGCGGCTCCACGGTTTGCAGCAGTTAATCCCAAACACGGGTATGTTGCTATTCAAGTTGAGACTCGATACGTTAACTATTACATGCAGGTAAAACCTTGCTGAGAAACACTTGCGTTGAGTTACAGTGTGTTCGATGAGTTCCTCAGTAGTCCTTCAGCTCACCGAGGTAAGTTGGTCATACTCGATTGGTTTGGCATGAACAGTATGGTTACAGACAGTCAATTCTATATTTTTTTCAGGAGATCGTGAACCCAAAAAAATATTCAGTCTGAAAAAGTACGATCAAATTTTCAGGGCGGTGTACAGAGTGCTCCTTTTCTTCCCTGCTCTCGAGCAGCTTGGGAGTGTCTGCCTCTG
Organism: Collybiopsis luxurians FD-317 M1; assembly: GCA_000827265.1. Taxonomy (NCBI): domain Eukaryota; kingdom Fungi; phylum Basidiomycota; class Agaricomycetes; order Agaricales; family Omphalotaceae; genus Collybiopsis; species Collybiopsis luxurians. Next base: position 1,133,966 of record KN834752.1, on the reverse strand, counting down.
GAAGACCCTCAGATCCGTAGTTGTCGCGCGCGCGCCAGCTTGTGTCCGTCGTATCGCGCCACGCGCCACGTACTCGGTAACTTTCTATGTTTTCGAGCTATACAAGCGCGTAAAGTTGAAACTTCAAAGAAAGTACCGCATGCGTACTGCAATTGTCCGTTTTGTCTACTCCGTATATCTTATAGATGTCCTATCCTTAGCGAGCAACCATCGAGCAGCCAGGGCTGCTCACTCGATGACAGTCAGTGTCACTCCACCAATGGTCCAATCGACCCTGCCCAATGCAGATCAACGAAACGCCGAGGTGACCCTAAGCGCGCCCGGGCGCGGTCTCCGGGTTTTTAATTTATCGAATGACACTGGGTTTTGTTTTGACCCCTGCTCCTCCTCACCGCTCCCGTGTGTACACTAAACCTGCCGCTCATCCTCGTGCTAAACGAGAATATTATATATACAATTAGTGAAACTCTAACCTCGATTTTTCTTTCTCTTTGCTGCTGTCCTATCCACTATATGTCTGCCTTTCGACCACAAGGCAGGTTGCCGCTTGATCCATTTGACGTCCCTGGAGCCAGTCCTTCATTGGCGTCTCACACTTCTAGAACTAGAAATTCAAAGGAGAATGCTCGTGGGAAGCCAAGCTGGACTGTCAGAGAAGAGGACGTACAAGAAGCATGGAGAGGGCAAAAGTTCGAGCAAGGACGAGTTGTGCTGGTTTTGGGAGGTGTGTGTGTGTGTCCTCGGGCGCCTATTTACTTCGTTTAAAATTTTCATCTGACGCGTTTGGTTACAGCCCCCACTGAAAAAGACCTCGCACCTCTGTTGAGATCCCCGTTTCTGTCCAAGTCACTGGTCATTCTTGCTACGGAACATCCACCGAATAATTTGTCTTCATGTTTACCACAATCATCTTTCGACGGCCCTGCACTGGTCGTGCTGCGTCTGCAACCGCTTGCACGCCCCATTCCCCAACATTTGCATTCCGTACTCACTCGGGCAGAAGTCATAGCGCATAGATGGAGACAGGACCGCAATTCAATATTTTCTGATTCCCCCAACGACCGTGGAAGATCTTTGCTAAGGAGGCAAAAGAAATCCGGTCCTGAGGATGCCCAGGTACGAGCGGTGCAATTTTCCGAAAGTGGAGGTGTTTTTGGTCGAGATTTTTCAGTAAGGGAGGACATAGGATACACTCCAGACTTCTCCCTCACTTCTGGCGCTTCTTCCAGCGCCCGGAATCCTCGTTCCCGGGCTCCCTACTTCTCTTCTGCGACAAGTCTTTTCATTCGAAAAAATCATGATCAACGTGCTTTTGACGCATTGATTAATTTTGTACCTGTTGACGCTTTAGAAGATGAGGAAGGGCTGCTTCAGAGGATATCTTCCGTTTCCACAACAAGTCGAATTTTCCTCTCCTCCGTCTCCGGATCTAGTTCGAGCAACCAAAGAGGAAGAAGTTTGTCGAGGACTTCTAGAGGACGAAGCTCTAGTCTTGATCGGATAAGAGGTTGGATATCGAGAAGCAGGTCGCGTTCCAAAACCCGCGAGGCAGCAAGAGCGACTCCGGCGGCTGAAAGATTAGATCAGAAGGGAAAGGGAAAGGCTGTTTTAGAGCAGGATGATGCTCGTGGAATATGCACCGCATCCCCCTCACGCACTGACTCTTCCCATTCGGATTTGACAGCACTGCAATCGAAGGAGCCGCCACACAAAGGCAAACCGGAGAAGATAGAACGCTCTAGAAGTATTGCTTCTGAGCGTGGTGACACAAAACCCCAGAATCGCCTTACAGCAGCGGAAGATCGTTTCCCTTTACACTCCACCCCAGTTAAGGGCATTGCTAAACGAGCGGAACACGGTGTACTTGCTTCGTGGAGCCGCACGCAGCTCAAAACTGCAAATCGCGTTGGGAGAAGTGACAATGGGTCTGATGGTCGTGCAAAGAGTCCTGAGACATTTGAGCAAACGGAATTGAAAGCACACCTGATCCACATTTTACCATTATCTCCCCCATCCCATACCAGCGCCATATTACACACCAACTTCTCTCATAAATCCAGTGGGAAGAGTACAAGCAATTTGCATGAATCTGATTCCGGCTACGAACGGTCCTCCCTGGAGACAGATATGTCATCGCTAGAAGCAAATCGTATCACGGGAAAGGACATTAAAGATAGCAAGGTTTCCCATTCAGTGAGTCTCCCCTTCTTCAACTCCTCAAGCTTTCCCTCAGAGCAGCACCAAAATTCAATAATAATAGGTTCCACCGATACAAAAGCCAGAGTCCGTGAAGTCTTCTGAAGCGGTTGCTCTCAACGTCGCAAATTCTGGACATAAGCGAAGCGGATCCCTTGATTCTTCGGTACGTATAATTTTAGATACATACCTCAGGCTCTTATCATCAGTTTTCTGCAATAGGCGTTTCCTTCGCAGTCAAGCTCGCCGAGATCAATACCTATCCTCCACACCACTGCGTCTGCTTTGCTTGCGAACAGCGCAAGACTGAAAGTTAGTACAAGTGAAGCTTTTGGTTAATAGAATCTCAGTGTTCATTGTTTCCTATCACAGTATTTGAAAGATGGACCGGATTCAAGCAGTGATAGGTCCAGAGCAGGGCAGACCGCCAAATCTTCGTCCGAAGCACGGGTAAATGCCCAGATATCACAATCTCTTCTTCAACGACGAGCGTCGATGATTTCTCCAGCTTTAGAAGCTGCCATAGAATCGGCTACACGAGATTCTTCCCGCCCTAACTATCGAGCCCTGTCCCAGACAACTTCTAAGACCGACATGCAACTTCAGCGCCGCAGTACTGCAATGCAGGTAGCCTCTGCTGCTGCCATGGCTGCGATGGAAGTCAGTCTAGTCAAAACTAATCAGGCCGCAGGGCATATCGATCATTTAGAATGTATGGGGCGCAATGAGCAGCAAGGCGATTCTCGTTTGAATACTCGGGACGAAGAGACGAGAGAGAAGGTAGCCAGCAATGCCGAAGTGACCCTTCCTCGCCCGCCAGCTCTCTCTACCAACATACCGGATGTATTATTACCGCACCCTCATCGACAAGGTACTCTTATCCTTCGCGAAAGTATATTCGCACCTCTTGATATTCAGGATATAATTGGCAACAGCAGTCCAAAACCTGACAAGGCGAAGCGGGTCGAGGTTAATATTGATTTGAAACCTCCAACTCCAATAGCATTGCTTCCTCGTCCACATGCGAGAGCGAGAACGTTGTCCATGGATGAAGGAAGACGCCCCGCCGACGACTTTGACACTGCACCCACGAGAGTGGCTGAGTCGACACTTCTTCATAGGACGACCTTGTCATCCGATACTCTTCCATCCTCTCATCCCGACTATTACTTTGAGAGAACCGCAGTAGTTGAATATCTGGAAAAATATCTTCTTTCATACTCTTACGTGGATTCTCAATCTACACCATCCACCCCGATCAAGACGTTGCCCAAGGGAGCCGCCAAACCTGTCACAATCGGTGGAGCTCGAGCAGTTAACACTGCAGGGATCGCCTCACAGAGCTCACGCAACGCTGCTCTACCGGACTCACAGACACAGAGAAACCCACCACCAGCATCCTATCTTCTTCCCCAAGGTCTAATGGACCTCTGTTGGAAATTTTCACCGGATAACTCAGAGATGTCGATTGTCGACCTTATACTCTGTGGTCTTTTAGATCCTTCCTCGGAGTCCTTGGCGGTCTATCAAAATGCCATGACTCTCGCTGCCAAAATCAGTAACGACGGAGAAAACATAACGTTGGACGGACTCATGGCACTGGGTGCACTTAATGGGGAAGACGCTGGTGCATGGCATAGACTGCCAAAAGCTTGGATCGGCGGGATCGCTGATATTGATGTTCAGGGTGCAACCCCCCAGTCCTTTGCTGTTCCTGTAAACAATTTAGATCGAGGTGACGATATCACCTTAGTCCGGAAAGATCTCTCGGACGTAGATTTACCGCGAAATCCTACTGCTTTTCCTACTCCTAACCTCGCTTCTGTATCGATCCCGAGAGCAACATTGTCTGCTGTCGATCTCCATGCACAAACTGTCGCTTTATCTTCAAGAGCATCTTCAACAAGCCCTGAAGCGCCTCGCAACCGAAGTGTTTCCAGGGAGCGCGTGCGCTCGCAACCTGCTACTCCCCTTACCCCCCGACATCCTGTCAACGAATACGTTCACCCAAATACCAAACCCGATACTGACAAGTCTTCTGTACGTCGCGCATCTGCAACTACTACAACTCCCGATACTTCTCCGGAATTGAATACAATAACACTCCTTCACCGGATTGTTTCTCCTCCGAAACTTTCGCCTCTTGTCATTCCTTTTACAAAAACACTGCACAGTGCGGTCCCGCCTGGCGCTGCGCTGCCTGCAAACCCTCATTTACCTAGTGTCTTCTCCTCATTTCCGAGGCATTCGGCTATGTTTATCAAGCCTCCAAATCTTAACCTGCCAACATCGCCCCAGTCTACAAAACGGCCTGATATTATGGAGGATGATGAAAGGGAGAAAGCCCCATATGATAACGGTATGTCTCCAACACGAATGATCACAACGAGGCTTACTCAACCTTGCAGAATCAGAATCGGAAGATGCTTCAGATATTACGAGCAGCAGTGACGCATTATTGTCACCTGTTGCGATTTCACCAAGTCTCGCTGGCACTGATGCTATCTTTAACGAAGAATCAGATCCACCAAATCCTCCTTCCGACGATATTCAAGTCACCGTTAACGTGGTCTCTCTTTCTGATTCTGAAGATGACACTTCTGTCATTGCGGAATCAATTCCACCACCTAAGAATAGTTTTCTCTTTGATCACTCCGCTCCCGAAGCCGACGCCGCGTCCATTCTCACTCAAGATTCGCAGACACCTACGGCTCCGCATCCAGCCAACTCAATTATTGCTACTCGTAATGCTAGCGAATCTACGAACACAGAGGTTTCTTGTGGCGAAATTCAAAGACGTTCTACTCTACCGAAGGACTTTCCATCGATTACAGTTGGCGCAGGTGCTGAAACTCACGTTGAGGATATGACTTCGCTTGATACCAAAGTTTCCAAGTTGAGCCGAAGCAGTACATTCAACGGAAGAATCTCAACTGAGATTGAGCCTGCTGGCAGCGAGACTCCAACCCCGACTCAAGAAAACATGAAGCCCAGCATGCCCAATACCCCTGCCTCCGTCGCGACACTTGCGCAGAACTCAGCTTCTTCCCCACGTCTATCAATTCTCTCCCTTCCTTTGAATAATCTATCCGCTCTGCCGACTCATCCTAACGGACCCACAGAGCCAGACCGAGCGTCCCTAAGCTCTGAGTCGTGTTTGTCATCTCCATCTTCATATTCGTGCTCATCCGGGTCATTACAATCCATCACGGCTTCCCCGGAGCCTCTCCCTGCTACTTCACTGACACCTCCTTCTCCCTCAACTGTCATCAACCGAAGACAGCCTTATTTGTCTTTGAGAACCAGTTCGTCCCTGGCAAGGCGTCATTCCAACGGGGGAGGTTTACTTGCCCCTCCCGTAGGCCCTCGAGAGCCGAAACGTAGTCGGTCTCTAAGAGTGGCACCAGAAGAAACTTCTGAAGTGGAATCTGCCCCTGTGCAAGTAATGAGCCCGATTCCAAGACGTCCTCTACCAATTCCAGTCATGGAGCCAGTCGCAGACCGTCCCAACACGGATACTATAGTATCGCAGCTACCGGCAGCAGGAATGTCGGGACTGGAGAGTGAAGGAAAGTCAGGAGCAGGGAAAACCTCAGGCGAGCCAGATACTCGAGCGGTCAGGGAAATACATGAACCAAAAGATAAAATGCGGTCTTTATCCCCCCCTCTGCCGGTCCTGAGTAGTTCGAGCAGGCCTAATTCCCGAGGTAACACGCCGACTCCAATTGCCCCACTCCGCAAACTCGCCATTGATGAACTTCCGATACGCTCTTTGCGCAGGCCTGCCAAAGAAGCAAGGACAGAGGGTCCACGTCCAGCAACGATTGCTGTCGCAATGGCAAATAGCGTAGAAGGCGATCGCGTAGTTGAAAATGTCGTCGCGGTCGGTAGCGATAGCGCTGCGAGACGGTCAAAGTGGAAGTTTTGGGCGTCGGAAGATAAACCGGTCAGTGTAATGGTTGATTTAACGAGGGAGATTTAGATTCGGAAGACTACGACTCGTCGAATATTTATTCATTTACATTAGAACCTCAGAAGTCACTCACTGTGTTTTATTTTGTCGCATTCATTTACCAGATCTATAGTATTCGTTACGCATATCTCTGTCATTGTAAACACCTTTTACTGTATCTGAATTCAAGTATACGAATTGTTCATATAGCACAGCTGCGTAAGTCTGCGGGAATCACTCGAAAAATTGCACCGGCGTTCCCGAGCAGGTTCCGTTTACATGCCATACGGCGCCGCAAGGCAAATGCGATGGCGGAGATGAGAAACAAAGAAAATCTCGGCAACAAAGGATTTATATCACTTTGTGAGATAAACAACAACGAGTATAGAATTGTTGTAGCTCTACGGTCAGTCTAGACATGCTGCTCAACTATTCCGCCTCTTCCAGTGCTGCAGCCTTCTTCTTTGATAACTCGGACATTCGGCGGATGTAGCTAGAGAAAAGCAGTGATATTGGGTAAAATGAAGGGATCCAGAACACACAGCAAGGTGGACAGAATGTAACAAAGAAAATAACAGCCAGATCAACATGCATGTATCGCTATAGACAAGCAGGAACACATACTCATCGTATTGGCACCTGCGCATTCCCATTTCAAACATAACGGAAGAGTAAATCCAGCATATCATCGCAAGATTGAGGTTGGAAGAGAATGATTTCGGTTACAGAGCAAATTTGAGATGGTCAGCGGCTATTCATCCATGAATTTTCGAAAGCATTACACACTTTTCATACGCGTGTTTCTCGTGTTCGCATTCCCAAGGCATAAAGTTCTTTTCTCTCCGGCAGACATTTAGCGGTATTAGAAGACTACAGCATACCCAGGAACATGAATCCTTGAATTCAACCGGGCACCGAAACGAACACTCACGCAGAGCACCGGTCTCTCCAGCCTAATGGGAGCTTAGCAGCTTTCATCTCCTCCCGTGAGGCGATTGTTGAATTCGAGTCAGAGGCAGTCATATTGCAGTGAATGTCTGATAACGGAAAGCTGAATACCAGGTTCGCGACGAGACGGAAGTGCGGAACAGGTGAAGGCGCTAATTTATGCTTACAAATTTTGGCGCTCGTGAGCGCCTAATTACCGGCGCTTAACTGCAACAACATGAAGTCAAAGCTGAAGTCATGACCACTTTATGCATTTTGTATTTTAACTTTCGCAACGACTCTCAAACACTTAGTATCACGGCTTAGAAGAACATTTTTATTCGATATGGCTTGGTCGTGTTCAGGCTCTTCGAATGCTGAGCTGATCGACAACATGGCTCAGAGCGGAATCTTGGGTGAAGTGGTCGGAGGTGTAGTCGATGGCGGCGGACAACAAACTGAAGCTGCAGCTGCACGAATTGCTCGAGCGATGAAAAAGGTCGACAGAGCTAACTATGTGAGGAATAAGAGGGACGCATATGAAGACGCTCCTCAGTAAGTATGCGTTCAAGCTCTCAGGTATCCGCAATCTTTACACCATTTGCTCCAGATCCATTGGGCACGGTGCAACTATTAGCGCTCCTCATATGGTACATTGCAAAGACATATATGCTTTCATTATCTTCTAATCGGACCGGAATTCGCAGCACGCCTATGCAGCCTCGCATCTGCTCCCATATCTCCCTTCAGGCGGCCGCATACTCGATGTCGGAAGTGGTTCAGGCTACCTTAGTGCTGTTTTCTGGCATCTCATAAATGACCCGGTTGGTCAAAAAGAGCAGTCTGATTCCAATTCAAAACCAACCGTCACTGGGATCGAGCACATTCCGGAACTCACCGAGTGGTCCGTATCAAATCTTAAACGTGATGGACTCGGAGAAGCACTAGAGAAGAGACAGATCGAAATGATCACAGGTGATGGACGATTAGGTTTGTGTTCTTTACGTTCTTCATCTTCGCCTCATCTTCTAATACCCCCAAGGCTATCCTTCTAACGGCCCTTACGATGCAATCCACGTCGGTGCTGCTGCCCCAGAGCTTCCACAAGCTTTGGTAGACCAGCTTGCTCCTGGCGGAAGGATGTTTATTCCTGTGAGTACGGGTCTGCAGTCCCTGTAAGCTGCTAACGAAACATTTAATAGATTGGAACGTCCTCGCAAAGTGTATACCACATCGACAAGGACAAGTTAGGAAAAATCACGCGAACGGAGGTTATGGGTGTAAGAGTAAGTGCGTTTCAGATTCAGCTTGGAAACTCCTGATGAGTGTTGTAGTACGTCCCACTCACTGATCGGGAATCGCAAGTGTAGGAGGGAGAGAATCAGTTTGATGGGCAGAACCTTCATGTATGATCAAGGTTCATTTCGTTTCAATGTATTATTAGAGCCAAAAAATTTTATAGCAACAATATCATTGTACAATGGGAATTTCGAAGCCAAGTTCCTCAATGCTCTTCTAATTCACTGAACCGTAGTCGCTCTGCTCTGAGATGTCGACAAGTATACAGAATAAGATACATACATACAACATCGAGGCGGTCAGCCAAAGCAAGTATGTATGCAACAGCAAATAAAATAAAATAGTTGATAAATGAAAGCGAAATATCACTCTTGAAGATTAAATATCCGAATCAAAGCCTTCTATCTTTTCTACCTCTTGTTCATCTTCCTGTTCTTGCTTGCGTCTACTAGTACGCGTCCGCGTGGTCTTGGTTCTGGAAGTTGACTCTGCCGAGACTCTTCCTTTCGTCTTTTCCTTCGATTTTATGTTGGACTTCGCAGCAGCCAGCGCATTCTCCTTCCCCGTTGACGTTCTCGGTGCCTGCTTCGAGTTCTCCTCTGCCTTCGTCGATTCATTAGACCGCCGCGTTGTTCGAGTCGTGGAACGACTATTTCGTATCGTTTTGGCTCTCGGCTTTGGCGATGGCGACGTTTCTCTTTGAGCCTCCCCCTCTTCCTCCTCGTCCGGTTCGACCATCACTTCTTCTCCCGAGTCATTCCCTGACCAAGTCGCAGCGACTGCCCTAGAACCTCTGCCGCGCTTCGGCGTCACTCTTGGTTTGGATTTAGGTCTTGTTTTCGGTTTTGGGGAAGGCGAAGCTTCACGTTCAACCTCAGAAATCTCCGTCTCTGTCCGACTGGAGCGGCCTCTCGTCCCCACCCTCTTCTTCCGCACGGGACTCGCAGCTTCTACTTCTTGCTGCGATGCGCGTGTCCGTCTATGTTACCAATCAGTTTTGAGAAATATGACCACAAGAAAACATGGAACAAAAACGTACTTTCCAGCCTTCTTCATTGGAGAAGCCATGATTTGAACAGCCGCAGGAAGTTTGGTTACCTGCGTTTCTTCATCCTCATCTTCATCCTGATCCTCAACTGGATCAGATTTTCGCTTCGTGCTTGCCTTTGACTTTGACTTTGTATTCAACTCTGCCTTTGTCTTAGACGTCCGCCTTCTAGCTCGACTCCTAGATGCTGGCCGGGAACTTGGACCGGCTTCTTTCTCCTCTTCTTCTTCCTCCTTCCCTTCCTCTTCGTCGCTATCAGGCTCAACCTTCCGCGTTGCCCTCGATTTCGCTTTCGACCGACTCGCCTTTGAATTAGAGCTGCGACTCGCCGGTTCATCATTCTTCCCCTCTGGCTCCTCTTGAATATGTTGCTCTGCTACCTCCTCTTCTTCCACCTCCTCACAGTCCTCTTCATCATTACTAGGTCTGCCCTTCCGCGTCGACCTCGACTTTGACTTGGCTTTTGACCGGGCCTTTTCCTTCGATTTGGATTTCGAACTACGGCTATCTGGTTCATCTTCCTCTTGCTCTTCTTTTTCTCCTTCCGATTCCTTCTCAAGAGGTCGTTCCACTTCCTCCTTTTCTTCCTCCAGGGAAGGCTCCATCGTTCCATCGTCATCATCATCACCCTCATCCTGGCCCGGCTCAGCATCTACCTCCGCTTCCGCGTCATCAGTCGTAGCCGCAGAAACAACAGGTCCTTCGCACGACATGTCCTCCTCCTCATCTATCGGCTCCCCGGTCGCTTCCGGCACTTCCATCCCAATCTCCTTATAAAACTTTTCAAACTCGGCATCTACATATCGACCAGGGTCAATCTTCTCCAGACGTTGCTCAAACATTTTACGAAACCGATCCTTGACACGGTTGAAAGTACGGTCGAGGGCGCTGTCGTCAAAGGGGCATTGCTGTTGATGCAACGAAAAAAAGAGAAAAATCAGTACATTTTTAGAGCACCATAAAATCAAGGTACGATCACCTCTTGTAGATTCTCAATGAGAATATTCAGCTTCAACAAGATGCGATTGTCTATCTTCACCTCCGATTCTTTCGACGAGAAGAACTGCAGTTGTCCCAAGAACTGGCAAAAGGTCTTTCTAGCCTCATCCTCCCGGTCAGAATCGTACAACGTAAGAAGGATGTCCAAAGCTAGATTGGCATGTGGATGGCGGTCAGTCGGTTTCGGCGGTGGACTAAAACGATAATCAACGATAATCCAACGATGAATCACCATCTCGGCTCACACTTTATCCACCAGCTTCGTCATATCCGTCCAATCAATCATCAAAAGCCCAAACTGGTGCAGCGAAATCACTCTCGGGTCCTCTTTCTGTTCGTCTTCAAATTGCTCGTATAAACGTGTGGCGAGGTCAAAGGCTTGGATGAAGATCTACAGACATCGCATCATTCACTTCAAAAACCCCACAAAATAGGTCCACACTCACTGACTGCATTCGACTCTGGTTCTCTCGCGATGAGTAGCAGTACACAGGGAAGAAATACGATAGACACTGCTTCAGTTCTGCGTTATCCGTTGTCGATGGCGAAATGTACATCAGGACGAGACTGAGAAGCACCTGAACCCACACGGTTAAATCGCGTCGCTGTAGATACTTCGAAATCACTTACCCTCGAGTCTGTAACCTGTCCCGATAAAAGAAGCTTACAAAACCCAACACAGAGCACGCACTGCACAGCGGAAGATTCTTCAGAGTCAAGGGTTTGAATGAGGAAAGAGACGATTTGGTGCGACTGAGCGAAGAAGTAGACAAAAAGTTGATTAGACCTTGAAATAGACGTAGGTAAGATAGGCGGGACACTCACAATATCATCCGACCTCCCAAGAAATTCTCGATCATACATGATGAGCAAGTCGAACACAATCTGAAGAACCTTCAATTTTAAATCCTCAGGGGCAGCTTGAACTTGATTGAGGAACAGCTGGAACGAGCTTGTAGCCATGTTCCGTGCAATGAGACAACACAAGCCAAGTGCGACCAGACCCTTCTCACGCAGAGCGATCTCCTTTCGTTTGACTGCAGGTACGATGAGGTCAGTGAGGACACCCTCAAGGGTAGAGTTGTCTTCGAATGTCTGGGAGTATATACGTCAGTAAGTGTACTAAGGGGAAAGGGGGAGATGTATCGTACCCCGTTGACACGCTCGAGCATTCCAATACAGAGCATCAGGCAACGTATATCTGTTAAATCGACTTGCTGCTGTTCCTCGGGTGTCATCTCATGTCGCTCCTTGGCCCTCCGTATGGACCGCTCTTTCCTGCTGCCTCCAAACGCAGACAGCGTAATATCTGAACGACTGCCGTCGAAGGTCTGCCACTAACTTGAGTACGGAACCGTACTCAAACAATCGCGTACTCACATCATCAACGGGCGGAGAATCATCGTCGCGTAGTTCAATAATTATCTCGACGACTATCCGAATCAATTCCCGTTCCGACGGAAGGATTTTACGAAAAACGTCAAGGCAATGCTCGATGAGGCCAGGTGGAAGATGTGGGTGAGCAAGCATATCCCCTGCAAAAGATTTAGACACCGCGCATTGGCCAAAGAGCAAAAGATAAGCCCAACTTACGAACGACAGAGAAAATTTTCCTTCTTCCAATCTCATCCATATAATCCAGATTCAACGCAATCCTCAACAACGCTGACAAAATCAGCTCCTTCTTTGCCAGCTCTTCTTCCTGGGCCTCGCTTTCCTCATTATCCGGTTCTCCAACATTCATAAAATCCATCTCCTGCATCAGGGCAAGCAAACCATTGTACGCCTGTTGGATATGGAAAGCGAAGGCAGTCACCACGGGTATCGAAGCAGCTTCGAGTCGGTCTTCACCCTTCGGGGACTTGATACAGTGGTCTACAAAGACTCGAGCGAGAACAGCTGATTCTGGTGTAAGGTCTTCCCAAAAGTCATCTTCGGACGACGCGTCAGAAAAACATGCAATCCAAAACAAGGGCAGAAAATACCATTAAACACAAAGTCATCCAAAAGCGCAGGCTTCGTAGTAAACACCGAGAGCATCGCATCGACAGCGACCACTTCTCCAGGTCCAACGACATCGAAATAAGCCAAAAAGTTGATAAAACCTTTCATCACCCCTCCGTCATCCCCCTTCCACCTCTGCGGCGGATGACCGGGCGGATCCGGCTCACTCATGGCAATGTCCAACCACTTGGTGATCATCTTGCCTGCAGCAACACGAACGACGGCTTCACGATCGCCTAGGCCAGCTTTGGCGATTTCCTCCCTCTGAGCAATGGTTAGATGACGAGGGTGTCCGAGTCTGGGTTCAAGAACGGCGCTGTATGCCAGCTTGCGTGTAAGGGTATCGGTGTCTCGAATACGTGTTATAATGATGGGAATGGTCTCTGGCGCAACTGGGATATTGACAAGCGCTGCTCGACGGACTTCACTAAAGGCAGCTATTGGATATGGGAGCTTGATTCAATGAGTGAAATGACTCACGCAGTAGGGTCATATTGAGTACATTCCAAGAGCAAATCCAGACTAGTTTTTTCTCCAGGTCCGAGCTCGTCCGGGTTCTCCGTTCCAACGAGCTTTGAAAGTGCAACAGCAGAATGGGCACGAATGAGCGGCTCCTTGTCACATAACCGCTCAATCAAGTTTTCCCGGAGCTTATTATAAGTGGATTCGCTAAATGCACAGTTCAGCCTCACGTCAAGGGATACTCAACAAAGCACACACTCGATCTCTCCAATATTCGTCATCATTTCTGCCACAAGTTGAATTGACCTCTGCCTGACGACTTTATTCTTTGCACCGAACCCTTGAAACAGCCATTCGAGAAGCCTGGCAACAAATCTCGAGGCAAAGGTCTCATCTTCGTTGGCTTGAGAGGTATCTTCTGCGACTGCGCAAAGATTAGAACATGGAATACCGTCCGAGCTTTGGAAACCCCTCAGACGTACTCTTGTCGTTCATCAGCTTGACATAACTCCCTACAAATTTCACAATTCGATCTGCAAACGCTCCCTTCTTCACCGCCAACGAACGATTAATCATATCAATAAATATATCGCCGAACGCCTCTTCGCCTGCCAACGTTTCCTCATTCTTGCGCCCAGAACCCTTGACCTTGGAAGCCTGAAGATGAAGTTTATGCAATGCGACGCAGTTCTTCCTGTGGTTCGCCAATGAAGACTGGGCTTCATCGAATTTAGAAGATATCGAAGCCGGGAGCTCATCAAGAGAAAACGTTGACCTTGCAGGCATTGGATGGTTCCGGTTCAAAAGTTTAAGGAATCAACAAACTTGGAAATGGTAATCACGTGAACGCGTTTCTTGGTAATACAATTTCGATCGCAAAATAAATATATTTGGGTGTTGTTTACGTACTACATATAATTAAATCGGGTTATCTTATCTACTTCAAGGACGTAGATGACACATCTCCGATATATCCCCTTACGGTCAACGTGTATGTGACATTCGGGGTTTTGCAATGTACGATGACCGTCTGGCAAAAACGTCAGATGAACAGCCTGGATACAACCAGGAAACAGACGTGGAATTTGAGAGGGGGGGGGGTGAAGCAGAATCATGAACGAAACTGGATGAAGGGAAGGAGGAAGGAAGCTTTTGGACATTGGGGGGTGGATTGACTTTCAAATTTTTGGAAGGAACCGGGAGAGTTGGAGGACAAAAGATAATTGGGGAAAGAGGAATGAGATTTAGCACAGTGGGCAGGGAAGCAGCAAGCATGATACGTTGTCCCTCTTTCGTCCCGAGCATAAATATGATATGCTGAAAAGATAAACTGGCGACATTGGCACAGTGAGATGAGATGTAAAATTACTGGCACGTTTGCGCAGTTTAAATTCAGGTTGAGTGAATACTGGCACACATTAAAGTGGCACAGGCTGACGATGAGTTGAGTGGGTTAATTGTGGGTATCATTGTTGTCAGTCGGGGTGGAGGGGGAGGGAACGGGTTCGTCGCAACTGGGGGCGAAGTAAGGGCCTGACATCCGCCAACGGGGGTTCGACGCCGCCGAAAAATTGCGCGGACATCGAGTAAGGGGTGGCAGTGACAGATTGCGCTCGAGGTCTGGTTCGCCTAGCAACGTCGTCCGAGGCAATGGAACGAGGGCGCTTACTATGCGATGACGACGAGTCTGACAGTGAGGCATCAGAGTCCATGTCGACGGCCTCTTCAACCCGTGATGGGGGCTCTGAGGAATTGGGGGAGTTGTAGTAGACATCCTCCCTCCAAATTTCAATGGAGAGGATCTCTTGGGGTGGCAGCATGGAAAGGGAGAGGGAGTTTAGTGGGGCACTAGCTTCTACCATCGAATCTTCCTCAGCCAGAAAGTCGAAACTTCCACCTGTCCCCTCAGTGAAAGAATCTAAATCTTTCATCATTGGTGCCTCAGGGTATATTAACTGAGAGCTAAACGACGGCGTCAACGTTGCCGGCGTGTGAATGTGTGAAGGGACATACTCATTCGGGGGAAGTGGGTCTACTGGGTCATCCAACGGGGGATGCTCATCTGCAACAGGTGTAGGGAGAGAAGTAACGCCCGAAGTAGGGGTAGCGTCACTTGGGTAAAGAAGGGGCAGAAAAAAAGAGTTATAGTTCACAGACGGGTGGTAAGGACGAGAAAGAATATTCACATTTCTGGGAAACCCTTAAGTGGGAGCTCTATGAGCTTGTCCAACAGTTCTATGCGCTCCTCATAGATACTCAAAGACTCTTTGGAAGTGTTGGACGACATTGGTCTGGAAAGAGGAAGATGGGTGTAGCCAGATATTATATACGATCGTGATCGAAAGAAGGGGAAATCTGGTACCTAAAGCTGTTGTGAGTGGAAACTTGTAGAAGAGAATAGAAACGACTCACAGAAACTATGTACAGTCGCCTCTAATGGAATAGAATGGACAAGAAGGGTCTAGAAGGTGGAGGTATAGAAGAGACAGGAGAGCGTATCACAGGGAAGGGGACCAAATACAGGACCAAATATCGCTTAAGTACTGCTACTGATGCCGCACCGCCCGTATTCCCACAGCAATCCTTCTTCTCATATACTCAGTATTTTAGCTTTGTCCAAATTCCATCTCACCATTTACCACAAAAATAATTCCTTGCACCATTTGCTTCCTTTTTTTTTTTTGTAATTACCCCGACGCAGGTGACCGCGCAGCCGCTCGCAGTAGATACCCCCACATTAGCTAACTGAATTCCCTCTTTTGGTAACTTTCAAGTATGCTGAGCTTTGCTGCGTCCCAACCAATCAGTACTCAATCATTACCGGCCATCTATACAGCCCACATCATTAGGAACTAAAGGTTCCGCATTTGTAGGCGTCGGTGTAAGTGCTAGATTTTTAAGAGTCCGCCCTCAACAGCACATTCGTGAAACATCTTTGGTTGTGATACGACCGAACAACGCTCAAACAAATCCCAGGCAGGCAAAATTGACGCCATCTTCCCCATGTTTTTCATTCTCCCAGGTATTATCCCATAGCAAAATACATTCCCTCCCCAATCCCGTGTCAAAAGGCATCCTCGTAACTTTGCTTTGTCGTACAACCCGCAAAAGTGAATTCTGGAAGGCGTCATTTTCGCCAGTGATATTAAACAGCATTTGACTCTACCGAGGGCCTCGGGAAGGGACAGTAAAGACAGAGGAACAAAGTCGAAAATGAAAAGAATACATCGGGGAGGCGCAAAGTACCCCCTTCGCTAAAACTCGGAGGGCCCATTCATCTGACTACATTTGGTCAACTCGGGTTCGATACTACGGTACGCAAGCGCCCTGTATATTGCAACAGGCTAAGGAATGAAATCATTCGTCCAGCAGCGTGCTACGCTGGAGCTACGTGTTGGACTCCTTGGCTGCGCAGCCAATATCTCAATTACTTGGACGCGCCGAATACCCATATGAGCCAAAGTGTCGGTTCACATCACGTCACCCCGGCATTTGTTTGTAGACCACACCAGTCAAATCACAGAAAAAGGACTCTTTTGAGACGCATAGATAAATTACCTAAAAAAACGCTCGAGTAGGAACAACTGAATCTACACTTGAACAATTAAAGAAAAATCTTTGGATTAGACGTGTCCGCAAAACTGTTACACCTATCAATTCGTCTGCGCCCCAACAGCCTGGAAAAGAACATCGTAAGATTTCAACATTCCCAAAAAAATAACTCTGGGGGCTCACCAAACGTTTCAGGTACTCCATAAACACTTGCAAGCTGACATCGTCCGTAAAGATTGCTTGGCCTGTTCCCGCAGTCGACTGTCCATACATGGATGCAGACATATGCGTCGTCGATGGATTTAATTTTGACAAAAGGAAACGAGCCTGACTACCTCCCTGGTCGCAGACAATGTAACGTGGAATGGGGAACCGATCAACGAGAAGATCCTGGAAGGATTTTCACGTCAATCGCACAGTATTTCTTTACAACAATCATCATACCTGAGCGTCTCCTGTAGGAGATTCCAACAACTCTTGGAAATTTTCGTATCCTTCCTGGTCTTGATAGCCTTGCTTTCTCCACTGCGCAATTACTTCGCCGTGCCAGATTAGTATGTGGAAAAAGGTGTCGAGGAGAAGGATGACATCGGGCTTGATTGACACACTATCAAGAAGGACAGGTTGCGGTTGAGTATCAAAGGTGTACGACATAAGCGTTGGTTGGATCATGATAAGAGAGTTGTTGACATCCTCCTCGTTCAATACGTGTCTAGAATCTTGTCAAAAAATGAATTTCACGATTCTCGAATAACCCCTACCGGTAGAAAGCTGTCTCATCGGGACTGTTATTAAACACCTGGAGGAACTGACTCCTACGCAGATGGAACATAAATTGAGGATAGATACTGAAGTTGTCGGTAAGCCGGAAGCTCGTGGGGTCTTCTTTCCTGTAATCGGCGAATTTTTGGCACAATCGAATAAGCATGCGATCAACCCATCGCAAAACATCGGGTGATTCATCAACCTCAGCTTTGAACACTGCTACCCTTGCCATTAAGACAGCAGCGGTTTCCTGGTCAAATGCTGCAGCGATACTCGGTGACCCTGCCTCGGCAAAGTTTCTTGCAATCGTAGTGACACGTAATCGTTGTTGACCAGACGAATGCTGGTAATGGGTAACAAATTGGATCAAACCACGCGAACCAGGTTGAAGAGGTTGACCAGCAGGCGTCACGACTTCGAAATAGACACCAGCAGATGTGCGCGGATTCAGAGTGTTTATCTTCCATGCGGAAGTCTGACCAATACCAATCTCCGTCTCACCGACACATCCCGATTTCTTGCCTGCAGAAATAGCGTGTCCGATCATACCAGATACCTTGAGCTCCTTGGTTGTCTGCCGAAAACCTATCAGCACTATTTCTGAACGAAAATATGAGAATACATACTTGAACGTCAAAGGTCGCGTTAAAGCCCATTTGCAAATGTCCTTGCTCGTCTTTGTTGAAGATACGCAGGAAGCTTTGCTTAAAGATGGAAGTCGCAAAAGAGTCGGATAGGACGATGACACCGTTTGTCGAATTCGGGAGCGATTTCATCTCCAGCAGACCAACCTGGTCAAGGCATCCGGCGAAAAGGTCGACAGCATGTCCGTTGTTGGAGGCACGCTTGGCAAGCCCTTCGTAAAACTACAGAACTCCCATAAGCTCGGAGTACAAAAGATTATCAGCGACTAAGCGAACCTTGATGGCACGTTTGTAGTGCTTGGCACTATCCCGGTCAATATCGTGGTGTGAACGGATGGGCTCCTTGAGTTCATTGCTAACAACCATTCCAGGTCCTTCTGTGGCGGGGCCACCAGCAAAAAGCATGATACGAGCACCAGTGTTGGGATAAGTGGTCTCCAAAAGACCGATCGCGACGCTCAATGCTACACCCGTGCATCGCAATGCACGCTTGTCGTTGGCGACAGGCCATGGGTCGCGTTGGAGCGATTCGAGAATACCTGTGAGCTGGAACTCGCATTGTTGAGCGGGGAGGAGGAAGCGAGCTGCACCAAAAGATTGAGGAGGCATCGGTTGACCGGGGCGAGGAGCTGCACGGTTAGTTGAGCTGAGACCAAGCATATCCTGGATCTGTTTTGGCTGATACTCTTTTCCGCCTCTGAAGACATACGATTTGCTACATTCGGGATAGCCAATTTCATGGACTTGAGTCTGCAAAGTGAATTCAGTTTAAAGCATGAGTGATAAGAAAGGCATATGTATAATTACCATGGTCCCGAATGTGATCAAACCGACCAAAGCGTAGGGAGGTATCAAGCTAAGACTGACGACGAGGGCATCGCGGAGAGCTTTGAGATCTTCTTCATCGAGACACGTGTCTACCACGAATAGGAAGATGGGCGGAACCTGAGCTGGGCGAGAAAGAGTATACTCGATAGTCGTGTATTTTGGTAAAAGTTCGGCGGGGAGGTTGGTATTAGAAATGTCTTTGTAGTGTGGAGGAAAGGCATTTCTAGAGAGACAGAAGGGACAAATCCAGAGCTTCGCCCTGATATCTATTTGGCTGATGAAACTTGAGCGTCGAACTTTGGCTGAGGAAGGTTTTTCACGTACCAGTAAGGATTGAGGATTGCGCGACAGGGCGGTTTGCAGGCCACAGGTTCATAAAGCACAGGCGGTAAATCTTCCCTGACTTTGAGAGGCGTATACAGAGCTGATATCGGTACAACCGTCCGAGTTGCTTCTATACGGGAAGATGGCCAAACGTTCCACGATAATCGAACACCTGAAAGCCCTAATGTCCAGCGTGATTTCGCTTTTAATTCTATCAGAAAACTCACCATCTCGTTCCTCTACATCTTCAAAATCCAGCATTTTAGTTGTAGTTGCTCTTCGCAGACGGAACGGAAAAAGTAAAGTTGGTGATGAACGACACGTAGACAACAGCGCCAAATAAAATTGAAGCGCTCGCACAGCCACCTTATAAGCGCCCGCAATCGGCCTCACTGGCTGGGAATTTCAAGTTGATTCCAAGGACCTTACAACCCGCGAATCTATATGGTACTCTACGCACAGCGAGATTGTATATACAATCAATATTTATATTGGACCACCTCCACTCTGAGCTCATTCAAACAGTAATGTTAACCGGAATGCCCTAAGGTGATTCATCTTCAGTACTTTTTAAACTCGAAAAGAACATATGCATACACACCACAGCGTCGCATGAGTCCTGAATAATCTGGAGAGATGTCGCAGTATCCTGTTGGTCGCATGTATTTTCGATGCATGTTTCCAACGCGTAAACTAAGCTTGAGTCACTGCAGAGGCAAGTCGTATTGCTGACGTCGCATCCGTCAAGGGGGGGTAGTAGCCAGGCAGTCATTGGCGCATTCTGGTAAAGATCGTAAGATGCCAAGTAAGGCAGGAAGAAAAGCGATATCCCAGTACCTGGTACTTCGGAGGATTGTCGTTGTACTTTTGGACCTCGTAAGAAGAGTCCTGCAGCTTGGGCGTACGCAAAAAGAGCAACAGGAATTGTGAGATAGAGAGGCTGCATGAGTTACCAGGATATTTGTTGAAATAACTTGAGAAATAGTATCATTCTTTTATACTCTCCCCAGGACTCTTGTCGTTCCGGGGACATAGGAACTGCGCGCAGGGCAAGGGAATGAAATGAGTGATTGGACAGCCCAACGGACGCAATACCACAGTTCAACGCTGTTACGACGGGAAACAATCATTAGTGGTACCTCATCCGCAATCGAGTTCGTAATCTGAAAAGAATGCTGAGAAGATACAAGAGGAGAGTGCATATTTGCGAACCCGCTTGATCTATTAGACGAATTTTGTGCGTCGGGTGCTAGGAGCCGAAGATGGCTACAATTTCTTGGTACCCATTGCCCAGTCCCTTTGATACAGTTACCACACGTATCATCATGATCGTTCCTTACTCGAATTTTAAAGCGATCTGCACTTGATCTGTACACCTATTTTGACGGACATTAAGCCTATATCACCGGCCAGTACCTTATAGAGTGACAGTTTCAGGTCTCAATCGCTCTTCGCACCGAATGAACTGTTTCTAGCTTTGCGTCTTCATCATCAAGTCCATCGAAAAGCGAAGAATCGTTGAAGATTAAAGATAATCCACTATATGGCCGCCGTGGCGGAATAAGGAGATAGATTCGCAACAACCTGACGCTGCCAAAGCCCTAGTTGAGAATCTCAAAGGCTCAGTTTACCATGACTTGGTGGCACTCAGGATGGTTCAAAGGCTTGAGATAGTTCAGCGGCCCGCTGGGGACCCACAATCCATTTTCGGCATTCCGCCACAATCGTTCGTTTTCGTTTTCTTTCGAGTACCATTCCTTTTTCTACCGTTTACCATTCATCTTCTTCGACTTCCTCAGCGACATACCTGCATTTTCCCCTAATCAACCATTCCAAATTTCCCAACTCTCTCTGCCCTTCTTTGACCCGTATTGCCAAAACTCGACTTTTTCTTCCACCATGCCCCGACGATATTTGAACAACGAATGTTCAGGGAAGTCGTTAGATGCTGAAGATTTGCCCACCAAACTCGCCAATATCTTCGCACAAGTCCAAAGTTCGGTTGCGAACCATCACAAAAACCTTATTAACCTCCACAGAATCTTCGTCGAGGTTGCTCAGGCTGATGATGCTCTGAGTGATAAATTTCAAGAAATCTTTTACCTCCTCTTCATGAAGTTATTAGCTTCGAAGAAAACTACAGAAAGTGACCGTGTCGCAAAATTCATGGCAGACTTTCTTAACTACTTGCATGATAAAGGTGTGTCGATTTGCTCAAGCTTACAGCAGGATATTGACACTGTTTCAGCTGAAGATGAATTCGAAAACAGTAGTGATGATTCTGATTTTGAGAGCAAGACGCCTGCAGAGAATTTCACCGAGAATCTCGTCCACGATCTCCTTCTCAGAGGAGCTTCGTCAAAGCAAAAGAACGTTCGTTATCGATCTGTAGAACTATCTGCTAGGATTGCGCAACGACTACCGCAGATCAAGTGCGTCTCAGCTTTATGGATCTTTTCGTTGAAACCGACTGTTTCTTCACAGCAAGGACCTTTATTATTTGCTACGGGGGATTCTCGTAGATCGAATACAAGATTCTCTGTGGCCTATCCGCGAAAAAGCTGCAGTTGCTCTTTGTACATTTTACAGGGTCGATGACCCAGAAGAGCCGAAGCCTCATCCTCAGCCAGATTCGTTGGCTCCAATTCTACTGCAAAGTCTTGCAAACGATTCCAAAGAGTATGTGCTATTACGTACTCTACTTTCACGGCTAATCTGTTAAATCCAGGGAAGTAAGAGCTGCAATACTTTGTAATCTTCCTCTGAACATGAACACTCTCGTTGGAATAATCGATCGAACTCGGGACATCGTTAGTCGCATACGCAGAGAAGCATATGATATCCTAAAAAAGAACATCACCGTTGGTGAGATAAAGGATGAAGACCTCGATAAAGGCCTCACACACCCTCGAAATCTTCAGCTTTCTCAGCGGGATCTTATTGTGAGGAATGCACTTGGCGATCGCGACGACTCTGTGCGCGCTTCGGCGTCAGAGCTGCTCGTCAAATGGGTAGAAGCCATCTCGCTAGGGACGTCTGTCTCAAATGATGGCAAGGATTGCGAAAGCTCTTTAAAAGACGCTAAGCTTGAGCGGCTGCTGAGCCTTTTTGATCTCCGCTCGAATGAGCAAGTGCCCGGAGCCATCATGGCGATCTTTGAAAAAGACACAAAAATACCCCAGTCATTGAGCCTTGTGTCTGACTGGAGGTTGCTCTCTCCAGGAATGGCATTGATTACTCGAGTATTTACTGAGTATTGCGCCCAGCGCAATTCCTTATCGTCAATGCTCGATAATAAAGCTCTTCCTGAATTGACAGCCATTGCATACTGTTTACAGGGATTATTCAATGAATTGGTAAAAGCTACCAACGAGTATGAAAAAATGGCTCTCTTTCTTGATGACGAAGCCCGAGCACTTCGACAGGATGAGATCGAGAACAGAGAGTTTGTGATTGCTGAGATCTTCAAAACGGCGATGTATCTTGGTTCTGGAGATGAGAATGGCTGTCGTGAGATGAAGAAACTTATCTGTACGTGACGATTGTCCCTCTATTGAAATCTCCTTTGAATTGATTGCATATTCAGCGGCCATTTTAACACATGCCTGTCTTCCCGAGACGCTCATAGCACCTTGCGTGGCGCTGTTGTGTAGAATAGAAAGCACTGAGCAAGAGGTTGTTCGGACAATTGACGATCTTGTTCACCGTTATTGTTGCAAACAGCCAGATGTAGGATTCTCCTCAGTCTGAAATTTCTGTGAAGCTAACATCCGTCTATCAGGTCGACGGTTTGACTTCAGATTTAGAATCTCTCGCGGTCAATTCTAGCTCCAGCTCAACAAAAGGGAAGTCTCCAGAGTTTTTTCTGGGACAACGAGAGCGGAGAGATGCGAAGCTCATGCGCTGCTTGAGCATTTACGAAGTAATGCTGCAACTTATCGATGTGGTATGGCGGTTTCTCTACTCTTTTATTCCGAGTTTAACCCTCAGCCGGTATGTAGAAGTTCCAAAGAATCTCCCCCGAAATCCGATCCATATATGATCTTGCCCTAACAGCAGCGAACAGAAAAACCAACGATGTCATCAGAGAAAAGGGCTTCCTATGTCTGGCTCTTGTTGGGCTCACTTGGGGTCCCCTTGCGCGGAAGGCTTTGATATTTTTCATCAAGCAGATGGAACCTAACTTCCTACCGACAGCACTCAAAATGGCAGCATTACAGGCCATTTTTGATATTTTGCTCTGGTATGAGATGAGAATTATGGATGGCAAAGATTTGGATGTAAGTACCGTGTTCATATTTTGCTCGCCATCTCTCATCGCCTTGTGGCGATCTCAGCCTTCGGCATTGATTAAAACATTGACGTCCTTGCTGAAAATGGCCGACCATGTCCTTGATGGAGATATGCGAGCCTTATTATGCGAGGGTCTTGCAAAACTGGTGTACAACAACGTACTAGTAGATCACGATGTAGGCTCTCCACGATTCTCCTGGATTTTTCTGAGTTTTGTTGGTAGATCACAGTGTTACTTGTTGAGCATTACTTCTCAGCAGAGTATGCGCAATATCATCAACTCAAGCAATGTCTATCATTCTTCTTGAACAAGTACTGCGCGAGCACACAAGCCAACCAAGAACGAATTGCCATGGTACGGTCGCAGTCCTGATCTACACTCTATGATAACTGACAGCCTTGACGTTATCTAGACCTTTGTCCCCACCTTCCGGAAGCTCTGCGCAGAGCAAGATTCTATGCATTCGAATGTTGGAACCGTTTCTCTCGAACAATTTGCTGATATAATGGTGACTTGGACAGATCCCAAGTTCCTCCGGTAAGCTTTTTTCCCGACTTTGACAAGAATCCGCGTGTAACGCTGTTTGTCAATTCTTTTCAAGGAATAATGCGGATTTGGATCTGTCAGAGGATCTTGAGGATACGTACACTCATTTAAATCTGGTATTCGAAATCATCAAGGAGTTGATGCTGAAGGGAGATTGCAAGGTTTCCAGTAAGCTTGTCACCTTGAACAAAGTACTCTGGATCTGACTTCTGATTCGCAGAAGAGCAAAAGAAGACGCTCTTCAAGTTGTTGAAGCAGCTGTACTTGCCTGAGAAAGTTGACGAGCATGACGTTCGGCATCTGAGCCTTCTGATAAACAAAGTATCTTCAGTGAGTGGACTCGTTTTTGACTTTGCCTCTTTTGACAGTATTAGTCGGTTTCATTTCCGGACTCCCATGCGAAGAAAGCTTTTCTGAAATTTCAAAATAACGTTACGGACAAATACAAAAAGCAGCTCGAAGCGTTCAGTGAAGAGGATTTCAGAGCACTTGAAAAGTATCAAGATGACATTGCTTTCTTGGACAGTCTTTTCCGAGATGGAACTCTAGCCGAGTCGGCGCGGAGTCGTAAGAGGTCCGTTCGCTCGTCGTTGACACGCAACAAATTTCTGACGTTCCAATTAGGAGATTACCGAGCGAGGATATAGTGTCAGCCGGCAGTCCGCACAGAAGCTCAAAGTAAGGTCCATTCGGCTCTGTATCTCCGCGCGCGCGCTGAGTATCTTGCTTTAAAGACGGGTTCGGGTTTTATCTTCTTCGGTGCATTCCTTCGATTCAGAAAACTCGGAACCATTACAGATGCCCCCCTCGATGTGAGTAGTACACTAGTCGAGTTGTACCTTTTCCTGTCAACTGATTCCCGTCCTTCAGTAACCCTGGCAAGGCACGCCAAACTGCAAACCCACTTACTGACGTTGATCACGATCTTGCGGCTACTCTTGACGAAGGTAGCTCGGGCGAAGAAGAGGAAATGAGA
This sequence comes from Collybiopsis luxurians FD-317 M1, assembly GCA_000827265.1. Classification (NCBI taxonomy): domain Eukaryota; kingdom Fungi; phylum Basidiomycota; class Agaricomycetes; order Agaricales; family Omphalotaceae; genus Collybiopsis; species Collybiopsis luxurians. The sequence continues at coordinate 1,109,150 of KN834752.1, read as the reverse complement.
GATTTGTAATATTCCTCGAATTCGTATCGCTTGTAGTGCTTGCGTATCTTTTACCGCGATGTACCTCCATTCTGAGAGAATAGATAGAGTTTTGTTCAAGACATAAGTTTCAATGAGTACATCTAGGGAGAATCGATAAAGGATCTTTTATTTTGGAACTTCGAAGTTCCTTGTAATGAGAGTCTCAATGAGAGTTCGAAGGTGCTTCGACTCATCACGTGTGGTATAATGTATAGAAATCAGTCGCCTGCCAATCGTAGCAAATCACCACTTCCTTAGTTTCCATGTTCTCATCTCAGAATAAATATAGTGGCCGTGTCTTGTGTGCTGAATTTGACAAAACGGGCTAATAAAAGGCCGATCGACCTTATCGCGAGGCCTCAGCCATGTTTCTTTCTCTCTCCCGTCAGGTCCTCAGCCGGACAACTGGCACTTGGACCAGGCAAGCATCTATCACCCGTCTACAGCGCCAGCTGAGCACAGTCACGCTGGACGATGATGCATTGATCGTCCCGAGCCTCAATAACGCTTCATTCCCTTACATCTGGCTGCGCGACTCTTGTCATTCGCCGGAATGCAAGCATCCTCAGACGACTCAGAAGTTGCATTCCTCGACTGACTTTGATGTCAATATCAGGCCCAAGACAGTCAAGATCATCGAGGATGCCAATGGGGCCAATGGGACCCATGGGAGAGGAGTTCACATTGAATGGCCGGATGGACACGTTTCCTTTTTCCCTAGGGCATTTCTGGAGAGGCATTCTTCCAGGGAGGGGCTTTCTAGCTTCCGCAAAGATGTAGAAGCAGAGACCTGGGACAAGGAAGATATAAAGAAGAGTAGGGATCTTTTCCTCCCGTATCACGAATTACATACCCCTGCGGGGTTGTTAAAGGCCATCGACCAATTGTGCCGCCATGGGTTACTCTTTGTGGTAAGTCAAATCTAGTTGAAAACATCAAATACTCATCTAGTTGCAGCAAAACGTCCCTACTGAACCCGAAGTATCCGTGACTAACCTTTCGCTCCTTTTGGCCAGCGAAATCCGAGAAACGTTCTACGGCCGTATATTTCACGTCCGGACAACGAATTCGCAGAACATCGCGTTTACAAACCTCCAACTCGGATTACACGCGGATCTTCTGTACTTTGAGCGTCCACCTCACTACCAACTCCTTCACTGCCTCCGGAACCGTGTGCAAGGCGGGACTTCCGTCTTCAGCGACGCTTTTCATGCTGCGAAGACATTGAAAAGTTTTTATCCAAATGACTACGATATTCTGACCAAGACACCGGTTCCTTTCGAGTATCTCTTTGGGGACCATCATCTACATTGCACTCATCGTACAATCGAGGAGGATCACCTTAACCCATCGTTGAACTCTCCGCCAATCAAATTCATAAACTATTCTCCGCCATTCCAAGCTCCTCTCTTACTTTCTCCAAACACACCTTCCTCTACCCTTCGTCACTTTTATTTTGCTCTAGGACGCTTCGCTAATTTGCTCAATAGCCCAGAGCACACATATGAATACACTTTGCAGGAGGGAGATGCAGTGATTTTTGACAATCGGAGGGTATTGCATGCACGGACGGCGTTTACGGATCTCGATACGGGAAACTTGCCCGAAGTGAACTCCAAGGAGAAGGAAGTTTCCAGGTGGCTGCAGGGGTGTTACATCGAATCGGATTCGATGAAAGACCGAGGTAGAGTGTTGAGAGCGAAAGCGAGGGCGGGGTTGATTTGACTTTCTTCTCTCCAAGATTAATCCATTGAGACCTATACCTTGGCATTTTCAGTCTCTTGTACAACACATTCCCTTTGTATGAATATGATCCGCTGGATTTCCATCTTTTCAGTACGCTGAAGCCAAGGCCCTGAAATTCCATGATGTGACGGTCCAAATTTGGGTAGCCAGTTCTTGTATGAACGGGATTGTGATGAATAACTATCGATAGAATACAAACATCGAGCCAAAAATACAAAGATGTATAAAAGGTAATGTCAAAGCCAATCTTACCGTACACGTTGGCCTGCACCCAGTCGGAAGATCTTGAAAAAGTGACGGCCGCTGCGGTTATTGTGGGGATAGAATCCTTTGATCACTTTCAACGTGTGTTCAGCCACCATTAGTTCAAAGTAGCCACGGAAAATGAACAAAAAGGACAAAGCGATGGAATCCATTTGACCTCGAACGCTTAATGTATAAAAGGGCCCTCACCTTCACTAGCGAGAGCATATAGATTGCTCTCCTCCCGAAGAACATTTTCTCGTGCACGTCTTCTGGTTCCAATATGCTGCAGCCACTTGGTGTTTTTGCGATCCGCGATTCAATTTGCAGGCCTATGCTATATTGCCTCAGTCAAGGAGCTTCGAAGGAGCGGCAGGGAAAGATAGCGCTGGAGTTGAAACGCCTAGATAAACTGGCACAAAACGGGAGGTTGAAAAAACGCCCGTGTGTGCCTCTGCTAGTCGGGGTTCGGGCCACCAACATAACTGGACCGGACATCCCAATCTGCTTGATGGCAACTTTTCGAGGCTCACTACTCAAAAATCTTCCAGAGCTTGTGCAACATTTTGCGATTCCAGTTGAGACAGGATCTCGAGACTGGGACATTCGCACCTTCGGTCGAGGACAGATTCTTACTACAACGCCGCAGTGGAAGCCCAGCCAGAAGAACAGAACCGGCAGCCACCGGATGATCTGCTTTAAATTCCCATCAAATGAACGCGCCCTTATTGGGAGATGCAGAGTCCCCTCAATTATGATGGAGCAGTACTACCATCTTTGCTCCGAACAGGTAGAGCATTTGGTGGACCTGTGCAAAGAAAAGGAAGAGTTTTATAACGACAAAGCGAGATGTCCAGAGTTTCGAGATCGGATGTGGGATAGTACGATGGCTTATATTGAACATTTGAAGAGGAAAGCTGGGTGAGTGGCGTCGAGTTCTGTTATTGTCGCGTGAAATCTCTCACCTACCTTCGCAGTTCTCCACCAACTTCAGATGATGACTGCGAAAATCAATGATTCAGAGCGATAAAAGCTATCATGAAGCTTGAAGCTTGATGGGCTTTGGTGATAATCTCGTAGAGATGAATTTGCTTAGACTGGGAACTAACGATGCCGATGTACAAATTTGAAGATAAGATAAGATATCAGTTAATGAAGATAAGATAACCCCTTACTCTATACCATCATCCTGCAGTGAGTAGCGTTGTAGTCGCCCACGCCCTAGCTGCCGTATGCCCAAGTTCTATGTAAATAATTGTTGGCACAACTATGGTACCGGCGCACACGAACAGAAACGACCAGAGCCTGGACCCAAGGTTACCGACAAACTTGATGAACCCTTTTTCCGGAGCTGTAACCGAAGGTCACTTAGCTATTCCACCAATGCTTTGGAACTCAACTTCGACCTCCTACACTCCCTTTTTCTCACCTCGTGCTCCAAATTTCAGCTCAAATAGTTTCCAGAGCTCAAGTACCACCAGTGCACTAGTGATGTCGGATCCGGAATCGAATTTGCAGAACATGGCTTTCAACTCCACTTTCCAGCCTGATTTTAGCTATTTGAATCTGCCACAAATGTATCAAAGCTTCTTTAACAATAATGAAGGACATCAGGATGTTCGGGGTGATAAGGAGCAAATTCAGAACTTCCCCCAGTGGCGAGACAGTGGATGGGAAAGGCGGGATAGCAGAAGATCAATGGACAGTAGTGCTTTACATCGGAATAGGTTTGACAAGGATAGTTATGGCGGGAACGGAAATCTCAACGAGCGTGATACCGGATATCGCAACTCCCAATCAAGCGGAGAAGTGATGAATAAAGTAAGTACCAGTCTCTCAATATGTGAATATGGCACTGATTTATAATAGCCTTCGTCTTCAATGACATCCAGTGTCCAACCTTTCCTTCTCAATTCACAAATCACCAACAACAGTACTGGTTCAGGCTCGAGCGGAAGGGGAGAGAAAGGACGATGTCGACGCTGCAAGGAAGAGCATAATACAGCTCGGTGCCCCACACTTCTAACTAACCAAGTTCCCACCGCTGGAACTGCTGTCGGCCAAAATGAACATTCTCAATCGCGTGGTTTTCGAGGGTCTGCTAACGATCATCGATATAGCCCTGCGGTAAGCTCATGTTCGCAACACTGTTCCAGCAGCGTATCTAACGATCGTATCTAGAACCATTCCGCTGCAACGCATGAAATGAGCTCAAAGGATGCTCTCACTTTGGCTCAAAGACCCAGACAACCCCTCCCCCCTTTCCGAAACCCGAAACCGACTAACCAAATGACCAAATTAGCGCATGCGGAAGATTTACAGCCAAACGAGGGGTTCACCGGCGTAAAAACTACGTCAGCACATCACGGCGAGGTACCAAAGGTGCTTCCAGCTGGGAGTCGAAATAACCGACGGGGAGCTTGGATAGGACCCAAAAGAGGTGCACCATGGCAAAGGAGAGGCGGGAAACCTATTGGACGCGGAGGTTTTCGTCCTCCAAATGCTCCGCACTTAACTCCAGAAGCTCCTTCTACTCCACATTTTCTCCCTTCCGATGCTTTAAATAAGGCGATGAATAACTCGAATCTTGTTCCCCAGAAACGCAAGCTTTTAGGATCTGGTACGGACCCTGCAGTTTCGTCATCTGGTTCTTCAATCTCGTCTGCTGCAGGACCTAGTTCAGGGAGGGACTTTTCCCATTTACTTCCTACTGTAAAGCGACGGAAGGGACAGGATCAAGGGCAGGAAGCTCGGGAGCCTGTGCATTCAAAGAGCAGAACGGGAGATGGTGGCGTTCAGGGTGAACAAGTGGAAGAGTGGTCTGGCAGAGGTGACGGAATGCTTCCTGAGGATGGAATCCACGAGGGCCAATCAGAGCAGAGGCCCGACGTTGTCAGCATCAAGGCTGAACCAGTCGAAAACGAATACCAGATTTCGTCTGCCAATATTATTTCGACCTCATTGCCACCATCTACATTAGACGCCATTTCTCCACAACTTCCAGAGAATCCAAATCCTTCGAGTAGTCAGGTCAGCCAGGCTGCTAATGCTGTTACTCCTATCACTGTGAAAGATGAACCGCTGGACCTCGACATTTCTTATACTGAATCTTCCGACTTCAGCCAAAATTCTGGGACAAAGCGGTACCATCCTGTTCCCCCTTCCTGCCATAAATTTTACTCTATCGACTCCAACACTAATTCGCAAGCCCCTAGCACGAGTTCGAATGCAGAATCGCCTTCCGAACATCTTGTTCCAAATCCGCATGTGAAGACCGCTCGCGCTGCGTTCTCTGCACAGGCTATCGAAGAGCTCCGTGCCAAAGGTTTGGTTGTGATAAGGGTTCTTTGGCGCCCGGATGGAATGTGTATTGATTGGGAGAAGCCTCGGTCGATTCCACAAGGGAAAAAGACTAGAAGGGGAGGGAAGAAAGTACCGCCAAAGAAGCAGATTGTCGGAGGGAACCGGACGAAGGAGCCCGAAAAGGTCATTGGATTAGTGATGAACGGCTTGTTTACTATGGATGATGAGGACGTCAAGCCTCGTTTCGATGCAGATTCAACCATCCTTGAATCTTCTGGGACTTCCTCGGCCCCTAGTGAGCCTCTCCGCTCGACACCAGTGCTGCCAGTTGCCAACGTTGACGTTTCAGAAATCATCGACCTCACTTCGGACAAAGACGAGCCTTCTAATTACCTATCCACACCACACGCCGACTCTGCCCAGGCAAAGTCTGTCCCACCGCCCTCTTCTTCTCTCAGTTCTCTTGACAATAGTCCCATGAAATTAGACGTCGAAAGGAAAACAAACAGTCATAAATATGACCCTCCACTTGTTGTTCGTCTCGGTTCTGGACGCTCGAAGACTCAAAAAATTTCTCCCTCGCCTGCGGCGTCGACTAAACCAAAGAGTTGTGCTACCTCGGGCGCTGTAGGTACATACCCTGGCTCTCCTTCTATTTCCGTTGTCTCCCGGCGTGCAACACCAATTTCTGGAGCTGCCCACGAATCTACCGGCAAATTTTTGGATAGTTCGCCACATTCGAGTCGCCAAACTCAATCGTTACCTCCGGCACCACCCTCAGTCCAGAACCCACTTCCCCTGCTTGTTAATGTTTCGAAATCATCTCAACCTCCTCCCTCCTCTGCAGATCCTGTATTGCATAATATTCCTGTGGAAGTGGACAAACCCAGCTTTTCCTACGAATACGAGATTGATGGTGTCCCGGTGATTGACACCGATATTGTGCGGCCCAACCCAGAAACAGGAGATACGGAAGAAGAGGAGATGCAAGTACTGGGAGAGCTTAGTTATCCAGCTAGTTCAGATATGGATAATTCGCTAGACTCGGAAGATCTTACAAAGGGACTGGAGTATGCTGCTGTTCATGGGGTATCGAACACTGAGGGAGATATGGAACACGAGTCTAGAGGACCTGGCGCGCGAAGTACCAGTGTTCAGACATCTGCAGATCTCGAGAAGACTCCAGATGCCGGAGATGCGACAAAAGCTCCTCGGGAAGGAGATAGATCCAAACTAGACGGTAAAGCGGAATTGGAGCAACGAGCGATCGACTTTCTTCACCAGTAAATTTCTTTTCTTTTCTTCTTTTACAAGTTCAAATCCTGACTCTGCCCACAGGTATATTCGCACATGGGAATACGACCGTGCCGGCTTGAGTCGCGCTTATGCCGCCAATGCCGTATTCACCTGCTCTGTCGTGCTCCCGCCATCTTCGAGTCTTTCGCCCGCTGTGAGCCCAACGCAGGCATTTGCATCGCATTTTGTCACTTCGATCTCTGCGTTCATTCCCTCGTCCTTATCTTCGACTTCATCTCGTCTACTCCAACGACCTCCGGTTCCAATACAGACACCTGCTATCATATCTCCTGCTCTTCTTCTCCTGGACCCACAGCGGTTGTTTACTTTTTTTCCTCACGGGGAACAAGCACAGTTGGCATATGAAGCATTATATCTGGGAGATTTTGACAGTTCGCTACCTCTTCCAGCGAATCAATATGTTCAGCTTTACGGACAGGTGGAGATGAGGCGTCGACTGGCAAAGTCCGCGCAAACAATGAAGGGCAAAGAACGCGCTAGAGCTAACGAGGACGAGGAGACCCTCTCTATTACTTGGACCTTTCTTCTACGTGCGGATGCAAGCAAGAAAATGAGTGGTGAAGATAATGAATTTCCAATGCAAATTATGACACATCAGATGGAGGTCAGGGATGGACAATGAATGGGACTTCGTACATATCTAATCTGCATATAAATTTGTACTAGAATGAGCTCGCATATTTCAAACAATGCCAGCGCCAAAATAAAAAGGATAAAAAATATAATATCAATGGACACACTGGGAATTGAACCCAGCACCCCCCGCATCTCACACATCGTGCTAAGCGGATGTGATAACCAACTACACCATGTGCCCATGTTAGGGAGCAGCCCATTTTAGCTATAGTAAAAAAGGCCAACTGGGAACCAGGTTATCACACTTGCAATTACCCTAACTAACGCTTGCTGCTTCTCAAATTCTTTGTATCGGACTTCCTTAAGAGATGAAGCCAAGATGGCGAATAAAGTCCCAGGTTTCCGTCAGAACCTAGAAGGGAGCGGTTTGGGATTCGACTCCGGGAGGCACAATGTACGTGGAAATGGCAGGAAAGGTACGCATCTTCGAAATGTACTCTATAGGTATCCGTCGCGTCGAAATAACATGTCGCTGGATTGTAGAAAAAATTTGAGAGTTAAAGAGGCGTAAAGCAAGTATGTAGGCAAATTTGTTACAGAGAAAATCGTTGTGCATTAATCGATAAGAAAAAGAAAGAAGGAAACGTACCGATAACTGTGCTACCTACCATTAAACACCCCTCCGATTCAGTAAGGTGTACCCTGTCAATCTCATCTGTTATCCTCTGATAGTCGCTCAACGCCCAAATTGAGCAAAGGATGGACTAGGATGACTTGGCCATTGTGGTCTCTTTCAAGAGTCTCTCCCCAATAACAAAGCCAGTCATCTTGATATTCAGGTAACGGACTGAATGGAGCTTGTAGAACGGGATAGTTTGGGGGTGGCGCGTTTGGCATTTTGAAAATGTGGGTGGTGAAGCGGGTGAGTGACCGGGCCAGCGGGCCGCCACGATGAATGCATGGGACACGACACAGAGAATTACATGTTATAACGCTTTACTTTACAATCATAGATACAATCGTTTCAAATTCCTAATTAACGCGAGTCTTGAAAGCATGGTAAGTCGTTATGATCATGGGCGAACTATACATAAGGACCGCACCATTCCAGCAAATCAAAACCAGGCTTTCTTCCTCTGGTTCCACAGATAAAGCGCATGTATAATCCCGCCAATCCAGAAGAAGAACGTGAGCAGGATGTTAATGAGGATGTCGGAAACAGGACGCTTCATCAAGAAGACCGCAACAGGAGGAAGAAGAATAGCGCACTGACATAGATAGTTCTTTAAGTATGTTTTGGGGCAAAGAGAGTCAACAACGACATACTATTATAATAAGAATATCTTCGTTATTAACGGCCATCTCGAGTTGGCAAGTCTCTGTCCTACGGGTAGTCTTGAAAATAAAAAGAAACTCGACGGCATTATATAGCTTCAGCACGGTTTCATAGCGTCATACCATACCCACTCCATGTGTTTGGTGCCTATCATCAGTGTGGCGCAGATATGTATATGCTCCTCAGCAGGACCATGTCGCGTAATAACTAACGAGAAAATCAGTGCTCCCGTTCTCGAAGTACTCTTTGTGGATAGGAACTTTCAGGATGGTCTCCGATATTCTGTTCCATGATCAAGCAAGGATACGTAGTATACTGTAATTTATCCAATTGTCTAGATGGAAATAAAAATCCCGTAAAATAACCTAAAAACGCTGCTTTCGCGCAGCTCGCCTTTCTGCATCTTTGCATCTTCGACTCGCATCCTCTATAGCTTGCATCCAGACTGAAAGCACGTTATTTTTTTTTCTCACGGCTGAGTGGGAGCACTCACCTTGGCAATCTCTTGCCGATGTAGCTCGTAATCCGATTGCCTCTCCACCTCGAGGATAAGGCAAGGTGACTTGGAAACTGAGGTCGTCTGTAGAATCACGCGTTACATCTAGTGTTTTGCTCCATGTTTGATTTTCATACCTCGATTTCCGGGGAGATCTTTTACTTGCGCTTCGGACAAAGCAATAGGCTAGAAAAATTTAGTAATTGCGGGAAAACTTGAAGATACAGCGGTACCCACCATTCGATACAGATTTCGGACCTTGTCGTCTGTTAGCACGAGGATGTCACTGCACAAGAAGGCATGCAACTTCCGTCCACTTTTTGCCTTCATAAGAACGCCTTCCTTCAATAACCGGCGTGCTCCCATGTATCGGGTCGGGGCCGTTAGATCAAGTCGTCTATAAGAGATTTATCAAACAGGAACTTTATAAAACACATTTGTAGACTAACCCTTGTCCTATCCATAAATGCTGGGAGATGCGCTTAAGGGTCTCCTGCCCCTCTTGAAATCGGATTGTTTCGTTGATGTGATTCAAGATCTTCTCAGCAGTCAATACCGATTCATCAATTGCCGCTTTCTCTTCTCCAGCTGAAGTATAATGGGATATCTGAACAGAAGGTCGAGATATAAACATTCAGCGCAGGACATTCGATGATATATCTACGTACCTGCCGAATGAGAAGCGGATACCTTGTGATACGTTGCACTTGAAAATCATCCGTTCAGCATCAAATACTCTGAAAATCTACACTAAACTCACTCGGTATTAGTAGGTAGCTAGATAGATCCAAGCTCCTGGCAGATGGGCCATCCCGGATCCGTTGAAGAAGAGCCGCAACGTCTGCATTTGAATCACGAATATCTTGCAAAACTTTGATGGCGTTGCTTTGATTGACGCAATATTCCTGCAAAAGCAGACTGAGAGCTACGTCCTTGCTTGCCTAGTCCAGTACCAACCATATAAACACCCATACCGGACATGTAATTTAGAATGACGTCGCCTATGCGATCAATGTAAAGCCTGCAGTCTTTCTGCCTTTCTTCCAGCGAACTCATAAAGGTCTATGTAGCGGAAATCAAGAGCCCATAACATATCTCTAATGGAAAACATACAATGTTCGTTAGGAGGATATCCTCAATGTTGGCGAAAATCACAGTTATAGCCTTTCGGTCGAGCAGCGGTAACAATTTGGAATAGAATTCCTTGGGGCGAGGAGATAAGAAAGAAAGCCGGAGCGTAAAATGATAGCATACCTCCACGATGAGCTGTAGATCTCGAACATACGCGTTTTCCGTGGCAATGAGCTCGAAGATAGCCTAGGACAGTCTCTCAGTTTCGCAAGTCAGTATTGTGGAATTTTTTACTTACCTCCTGTCGACGTCTCTCATTTGGTGGAATACCATCTAGCGCAGATTTATCCACCAGGCTAGCCCACGACTGGGATTTTTATGTAGTAACAGCGCGTTTTAGGGATAAAAGAACTCACACTACCGAAGGCGGGACTAGTCGAGCGCGCCGGATCATCGCTCGGCGGATTACTCAGTATGGGAGCCGAAATAGTAAGAGTGCGCCGAGGCTCCGAGTCCACCGGCGTTTTGGCTCGGCCCAGGAAATTGAGAATGGCTGAATAGGACCGAGATTCACTCTCTTTCGAAGGAGCAGCCGACATTGCCACGGAAGTCGTTGGCGACGAGGTCGTCGTCTCAAAGGATGCCACAGAGAGGCGGTTGCTTCCCATGTCTGACTGGGCAAGACGGAATGCTTCATACCTCTCGAAAGCATCGTCCAGGCGAGTCGCGTTCGATTCTGCTTCCGGTACTGGCGGGAGGTCTTTTGAGGAGATTGATGATATAGACTGTCTTTGCGGAGCCGCAGGGGGTGGCCGCCTCGGTTTCCTTTTGGGAGGTCTTGGAGGGGGTTTCGCATCCTTCTTCACGATTAAACCAGCCGCTTCAAGGACCATCTGACGTTCGTGCTCACGGGTGTTGCGCTCTTCTTGAGTCTCGGGCACAGCACTTCCCTCATCGTCGCTGTCTTCAAAAGAATTATAATCAGAGTCAGAGGATTCACTGGCATCGTCTTCATCAACGTCTTTTCGGTCAAGCACGTTCTGACCTGGGCTCTCGCCCGTCGTAGCATCATTAAGAGAAACTGAAGCGGTGTTTAATTCCTTATCCGCCGATTCTCCTGAAACCTGTGACGCTGTAGTAAGACTGGCCGAATCTAAAAGTCGTATAAATCCATTCATTCCATTTATTTGAAGATTGTACATGAAAATGAAACCAGAAAAAAAAGGAATTTTAGCCTGTTGTTCACATGACCATAGGGTAAACAGAAACGTTTTGGGGGGAATGGAGAAAATTGGCTAACCTTCGATCTGTTCTAGATAACCTGCTGGCACGATGAATACTACGCCGCCTTGTTCAGCTTTCCACCAGTCCTCTTCGCTCTGATCAATTACGGTAACTTCATCTCCTTCTGCCATCGAAAGTTCATCGGGGTTTGCTCCAGTGTAGGTGAAAAGAGCCTTGGCTTTGACTATTCCGGAAAGTTCGGACAAACACACGAGACAAGAGTATAGACACATACCTCGCGTTACTTCCTGTACGTACGTCTTTGGGAATAAACCTCTCTTGCCAGTGCAATCGAGAACACCATACCACCAATCACCGCCCGTTTTGGAAGGATGAGCAGTGATCGTAAGGTTTTCTCCAAAGCCTACAAAGATCATTGACACAGAAACTCGATACAAAGTTGAGATGCTTACTCAAATCTTCGGGACCATCACCCTGGAACGGGTAAAGAGATCTCACAGGGAATGCTGGGGAGTAAGAGGTCATGACAATTTCACTTTTGTAAAACGAACCACGCACTAGTCGCCATATCGATGTCAGCCATCAAGTCTGAAGCTGGTTCTGCGACAGTATCGACTTGAATATCCGGGATCGCCGCATGCTGTTCGACACGCTCTGGCTCTGGTTCCGCAGATTCGTATTCAGCGTCCTCAGAGATGGTCGTCGGGACCGCCGGCGGAGGTGGCACTCTTCCTGCATCCGCCGCCATACCAGCATACCAATCGACTGACTGACGGTTATCCCTCGAACTCATTGCAGGGGGCTCAGGGGATGCCATTATCGGAGGCGACGGAGGTTTAGGAGCATTGGTGATGTGCTCCGGAGGAGCACTGTCACCCAGGACCTTACCAGAAAGCTGAGGTCCGCTCTTATCGACGGTCTTAGTAGGTCTTAAGCGGGCACCACCTTGGATTGCAGAAAAAAGTGCACCTCGATCTCCTGCAGGTGCTGCAGGGGCAGGAGGACCTCCGCCAACCGCGGGAGGAGGAGGCGGAGGCGCTGGAGCTGTAGGAGGTGGAGGCGCCACGGCAGGTGGCGGAGGAGGGGGCGGAGGAGCAGGGGACTCGGATTTTGGCGAGAAGGTCGCACCCGGTGCGGGGGAGCTAGGTTTGGAGCCAGCAGCCGATTGAGGTCGGGGCAAAACATTCGCGAACAGTTTCTGTGCGATATCATCCCTGACACTCCTCGAAGCAGTAATATCATCATCACTGCTGTCATCTTCAGCATCTTTCTCTCTCACCATATCCCAGTCCTCTTCATCATCATCTTGGGGAGCAGTATGATAGGATTTGGGTCCTGATGAAACTGGAGTAGGAACACTGGGAGCCCTAACTGGAGGGGTAGACACAGCAGGAACGGCGGCAGGCTTTGCCCATGGATTCGTGCTAGTCACCGCCGCAGGGGGAGAGGGGGCAGCTCCTCCTTGGTTCATGAGACGGCTAAATGGGTTAGTGCTGGACTTGTCTGGCGTAGACACTGGAGGAGTTGTAACAGACGGAGCAGGCGGGGGCGGGGGCGGCACAGCTGCAACCGGCCGTGCAGTAGGAGTCGCTACAACGGGAGGAGTAGCTACAGCAGGAGCAGAAGGAGGTGCAGGAGAGACAGAAGGACGATCCTTCAACGCCTTCAATCTAGCCTGATACCTCTCCTCTTCAAGTCGAGCTCGTTCTTCCTCCTTTTCCATCTCCTCGAGCGCCTTCAAGCGTGCTGCTCGAGCTTCGCGCTGTTTCCTCAACTCCTCTTGACGCTGACGGATAGCATCGTCCTCCGGATCGACCTCTGGTTCAGCGGGCGGTGCCGGAGGAGCTGGAGCCGCGACAGGAACAGGCGGAGCAGGGGCGGGAGCAGCCCCGCGAATTGCTCGAGGTTTGGGTGGGGGAGGAGCTCGTTTGGGACCGGGGGGAGGAGGTGCAGCCTTGGGAGTCGGTACAGTCTTGGGAGTCGGAGCAGGAGGAGCAGGGGCGACCTTGGGGGTCGACTGTGTACCGTCACCCTCCTTCAAAGCCCTTTCTCGTTCCAATCTTTCCTTTCTCAAATTTGCCCTTTCTTCTGCTTCCTTCTCGGCGGCGCGCGCCTTCTCCTCTGCCTCCTTCTTCTCCAGCTCCAGCCGTTCTTCCACGGAATTATCTACAGGGGCCGGGGATGGGGTAGCCACAAGGCCCAACTTGGCTTTTCGTTCTTCAATCAAACGCTGGGCTCGAGCTTGAGCGAAAGCCTGGCGTTCAGCAGGGGTCATATTCCTGGTTGAAGGACCAGGAGAAGGTACAGGTTTGGGAGCTGGAGGTGGGTCACGGATAGAGCTCGGAGGGGCAGCGGGAGGTGGTGCGGGAGGCGATCTAGCGCGAACGGGGCTACGAGGTCTTTCGTAATCTCTGTCCCGTTCTCGCTCCCGCTCCCTGTCCCTGTAGTCTGAGCGATAATCTGAATCCCTATCCCGCTCTCGTTCTCGGTCATAGTCCCTTTCTTTATAGTCCCTTTCTTTATAGTCCCGGTCATAGTCTCGTCTGTCTCGAGAACGTGAGCGTTCGCGATACCTGTCATCATACGATCCGCGGGAGTACGGTCTGTCACGATCATCGTAGCCTCTGGAATAATCGTCTCTCTCGTCGCGATACCTCCCGGATCTTTCGTTAGCACGGTCGCGATCTCTCTGCCATTGCCTCTGTTCCCTTTCCCTTCTTTCGTCTCGTGCTTTGAGCTTCCTCTCTAGTTCAGGCAATTTTTCGTGGCGCAACTGCAAAAGTTCCCTCTCGAATCGTCTCTTGTCTTCTTCCTTACTAGCTGTCCTAGGTCCGCGTGAAACGTAATCCAAATCTTCGGTAAGACGCTTGATACGATACTTGAGATCATCTCTCTCAGCATCGAGAGCCTCATCCTCTGCGGACCTAGCGGCATTCTCCCTCGAGGTTTTGTCAACCATATACGAACTATTATCGAGCATGTGTCGCATCTCGTCAATGTCGCCAGCTCCACTTTTGTCGTGAGTACCACGGATAAGGTTTCTGTCGACGTGCCGTCGCGACGAGGTATAGACGTTAGCTGAGTTATCGTCGCTGTGCTTGTAGATGGTAGCGTCTCTGCTGGAATCCAACGAGGAACCTGAAGAGTTGAAAGAGCGATCTTTGAGGTAAGAGACGGGCGTGTCGTGTGCAGACGGAGAGCGATTGCGGGTCTCGTTCTTCAACAAGTCTTTGAGAATATCGACAGAACCGCCAAGGTCACGGGCAGACGGAGGGACGAGTTCGGGAGGCAATGTATCAGGAATTTCGTTGCCGTTAAGTCCTGAAGAGAGTGTTAGTCATGCCATAAGTAATGGACAGCCAAAAGCGTACTTCGGTAAATTAAACCCATAGCGATATGGAATTCCGCGATATTGAGCTTTCCACGATCGTCTACATCAGCCAAGGTCCTACGCAAGATGAGCAGAGAGACAGATTATTGAAACGAATCCAACACACCAAATTCGAGCCAATTCTTGTTCACTGAGGCCACTTTGTCCAAAGACTGATTGAGCATTGGAGCCCTCGATAAAACCAGTATTATGGGAGTCCCAGGCTCTAAAAATTTGATCGTACTGCTTCTTTTCAGCTTTTGAAAGAGCCCACGAAATTTTCGGAGCGGATCCTTGATTCTGCTGCTGGAACGACTGTTGTAGGTTCATACCGCCCTGCAAGGTAGACGGTAGCTGCGGAGCTCCCGTCACACTGTAAGGCATGGCAGTGTTTATTGGCATAAACGTATTGGACATCATCTGCAATTTTGGGTCTACGAAGCCCGTGGCCTGAGGTAACAGCGGCCGAGCCATAGGCCCCGGAGAAGGGTTGAGAAAGGATCGATTCTGGGGTGGAGGCTGAGATAGAAAACTGGGTGTTTGGTTCTGCTGAAATTGACTGGGGATAGGCGGAACTGGAGGAGGAGGAGGAGCGGGCCGATTTTGCTGCTGCTGCATCATAGCTGGATAGCCAGTCGGTTGGGACTGCAGGAAACCAGGGCCCGCAAATCCGGTTTGCTGAGGCTGCTGCTGCATGGGGAAGCCAGTTGGCTGAGTCTGCAAGTTTCCTGAAAAGCCAGGCTGCTGCACCCCAGAAACAAAGCCAGTTCTCTGCGGTAAAATACCACCAGTTGGTGCACCGTATCCTTGCTGGAATTGGGCATTTTGTTGTAACTGAGGGGTTTGTTGAAACTGAGAATTATTGGGGGGCATACCAGTCTGCATTGGGTACTGGTAGCCCTGCTGCTGCCCCCATTGCGACATGATGGTCAGGAAGGACGGGAAATGCGGCCAACGACGTAAACTGGGATTGACGCGGTTTACGTGATTCACATAGCCAGCCCCTAAGTTAGGGTCATCCTGCCAGGACACCATCATTTCCAGGTCGTCTGCGACGATAAAAAATTTGCTTTCTACTACCAGACTACTTATACTAAGCTAACACTACGCATGTCAATCGATATCAGTGGGCAGCATGTCCCAGGCGTGCAAATCAAGATTCGTCAAGGATAACGGTTCCGCGGCGCACAGTAGTACTGCTTGCCGCTCTGATATACAGGCTCCCTCTGTGCTTATTATTCACGGGGCTGCGCCAAAATACTTCTGTATACGGTGAAGGCTTTTCCCTCGTCTTCTTATCCATGCTATTCAGGCGCAGTGTTTGCACGACATTCTGCGATCAAGAAGATCAGTACACAAAATCCTCACCCTTTGCAGCAAAAACGCACCTTAATGATCCCTTTCCAAGTGTAAACGGCATTGGAACAGTACATCCAGACCCTATGACGCAGTAAAACTGAGCTCCAGCACTTACATCCTTGCGATGATTGCCCGATAAGCAATCGTGCGCCCATCGATGATAACGCAAGCTCACGACGGAAGTACCCGGTAAGTTTCTTCATCCAATAAAGAGATTATATCCATTGACATTTCTACTATTTCAGGAGACGCGATTTAATATTGGAAGAGACTACAACACAGAGAATAATAGGGGATGCGGCATAGTCTTAACGTCCCGCCCTCTTGGCCTTGTCCAACACTGCCAGCGCAGACAATGAGTCGAGATGAGTCAGATAGAAATGTAAAACGTACCGGCTTCGTATGAAACCTCGCTCAGCTCAGTCCCTTGTATCTCGACGGCAATACCAGTCAGCGCCTTCCTTAAGGCATCCTTCGAGGAGGCAAACAACATCTTGTTTTTAATTTTGGCGTCATCGGGTGACCTTATTAAGGAAAATCAGCAACGGTGTGATAGGCGGGAAGGAGCAATCGACACTCACCACATAAAGAAGCAAAGCTTGTTCCTAATTCCTTCGCCTTCCTTCTCAAACTCAAAGTCATAAACGGCCCATCGACACTCAGTTTCTGGAAGATGAGAAATAAATTCTTCATAATCTTTCGAGTCAGAGGTCTTTTCGGTGATGATTTCAGTGTTATCTTTGTTGAGGTTGTAGATGATGTATCTGAACTTCTTGCCCAACTTCAAAGTCTCAAAGTCTGCGAGACTGCTAGCGTTCACACCGACACCGGAGGCCTAGAAATTATTTGATCAGTGGCAAGCTACATGGACGCAAGAAGTATTTTTACCATAGCGGTTGTTGGAAGAGATAGATGAGGTGGAGATGAAAGGTCGTTAGATCAACTTGGGTTGCTGTGCCGTAGCGCCGAACCTGATATTCACCTCCTCACGTGATTCTTTTCCACGCGACGCGTCTAGCTTGTTCAGTGGCGCACAGTAAGTATAGGATCAGTGTACAGTGTAGGTATAGTATAACAGAAATAATAATAAATGAGAACAGCATGCCAAGACTGACAGTATGAGATGCGCAGAAATGAATCAATAAGGCAGTCGCAGCCTATAACTACTCCTCAGTTTCTTCTGCTTCTCCTGCGGATTCATCACCATCATCCTGAGTCGACTGAGACGGCCGAGACGGCTTCCGTTTTTCACGCGGGTCTGGAATATCGTCAACAACATTCTCTGCTCAGAGCGAACAAGACTTACTCCTCCTTGTCGCGCGTTTCTTCACCTGCGCCTTCTTACCCTTGGCCCGTTTTTCCAGCTCGTGGTCGTCTTGTCCTTGACGTCGATGCTCTTCGAGTGTCTAGCAGGAGCATTAGCAAAACCCATGAACCTCGTTCAACGAAGAAAGCTACCTCTTCGAACTCCTTCAAGTCAGTGCCGATTTCGTTCTTACTCTTGTTCAGTCGCGACTGGACAAAAAAAATCATTCGTAATCAATTTGTCGAGTAGTGAGAAACGCCACAAACCTTGTTGAGAATCTCCAGGAACCTTTCAAACACACCTTCCTCGTGTAATTTGTCTCTATAGAATGGTAAACCCTCGGTGAGTTTTTTGATTGATTTCTCCGATTTATACGGCAATAGGGACAAGCAGAAAGCAATATCGCGCCACTGCCGTGGATCATCAGCGAGACGGAATCGTTGGCAAAGTTTCTCAACGATATTTTCGGCTTGCTTTTCCTTATGACGAAGTGAGGATCAGCATCATAGAACGGACAGTGGAGTAAATCTCTTCTGTACTTTTTCAATGAAACCAAAGATAAATTTAAGCGTCTTCTGGAACATTTCCTCTTCGACAGCGTGCTCTCCTGCGGAGAGATGACTGATCACTGTCAGAAGTTGTAAGTTATGACATGAAAAGGCTTCATATGGAGAGAAGAGCTTACCGTCAGGTAGATTGTTGTATATCGCATTATCTTTGGTCGAAAGTTCTTGGAAGAACAACTTTGCAAGATCCGCGATACGCTCATCCTCATCCTCGACACACTTAGCCATCTCTCCAAGTTGACCTTTGACCTTGATCATCCCATTCAAGATCAAATGTGTGAGCACCATCAGAGTATTCTTTTTCACGATTGGGTCGCGGTCAGAGAGACCCTTGTACAATTCGTTACTGTTCTCATCAATGATGCTGCTGAACGATACGGCGACATCTCCTAGGGCGATGACAATGTTACTCCGTATACCGGCGTCCTTCGACGTTTCGAGAATTCTGAACAGCAATCGGTGATGGTTATCGCAAAACTGGGGGCTAACGCAGAGGAATTTACTAAGAGACAGGGTGGCGGCCGCTCGTAGGACAGGATTCTAAAATAGAACAGTAAAAGCTGAGTAAGAGTGTAATGGTCCAAATTGGTCGGTGTACCTTGAACTTCTGAGGGCTGCCAGAGATATTCACAAGCATGGGCCCATAGACAGCGAGAAGAGCGTCTGGACCATGAAGCATTTCATGCTCCCGGATCTCTGAGATCCTGTCCCCGATTTCGTCCTCAGCGTTTCCGGCCACTTGATCAAGCTCTTCTACCTCCTTGTCGGCAGGCTGAGGACCGTTTTGCGCATTGTCCGCTGTAGATTAACAATATTGATACGGCCTGAGAAAAATTAGAACTGCCAGCGCTTACCAGCCTTCTGAGCGTCTCTCTGCTTCTTCATTTCACGTTCCACTACCTCAAGATAGGCAATCTGTTTGATGGCAACATGTCCTACCACGAACAACAACTGGGCAAGTTCGAACGAGTCACCCTTGTCAGAGGCCTGTGAATTTTCCGGCGGATCTTCATCCATGGCATCAGGATCCCTCGCTGGCGTCTGGCTAGTTTCCTTGGAAGTGAAAACTCGGACTGTCATCCTCTTGATGATGTCGCTGCAAAACGCGTCGGGCTGCTGGCCCAGAGCATAGATAGTGTTGATAGCTTGTTCCGCAAGGCCAAACCAGTCTTTCGACCGACAAGGACGTTCGATAGCATCTCGCATCTTGCGGAAAATCGGATTCTCCATCTCGAACCGCCTCGTCTGTTTCACTGCACCTACATGAGAAAGTGAGTACTTGAATCGAACAAGAGTTTCCGCTAACCCAACCTTTCACTTTCTTCGCACTACCGGCAAGGCGCTGCAGTGCAACACAAGTATAACGAGCCAAAGTGAGATCTTTCTGTTATCCTTTTTAGTTCGAGAAATGGTTTTAAAAATCACTGCTTTGACCTTTCCCAAAGCGCCCAGTCCAACCTTCAGCATGATATCCACTTTATCAGCTAAAATGCTCTGATCTGCCAGAGCGAGCATGCCCAGTATGATGATTGCCCCGCGGCGTTGAAAGTTTGGAATGGGCTTTTCAGCCTCTATAAACGAATGATATCGATGTCCCCAGACAGACCTACGATAGGACACTCACTGAAGATTTGCCAGAGCCTATTTATCACATCGTCATGAATGCGATAGTGCTCATCCTGCATCATTGAGCGCATCATCTCCTCTAAACTTGTCAACTCGGCAAGCGTAGAGTCGAAAGTCCGTCTAAAGGTTCGAATTAGCGAGAAAAGTATGGCAGGACGAAAAAGCGCTTACTCTATCATGTTCTTCGTAATTCTACTAACCTGTTGTTTTGCCGACATTTGCGGATCCCGAATAGGAGTGAAGTAGATCTCATGGTAGCACTCTAGTAATCGCGCACGAACACCTTTGAGCTCCTTGCCATCTTCGGAGGTCGCGTTGTTGTCCTTGCTCCAAATCAGATGAAGCATCTTTCTGAGTCCCTCCTGGTGAACATTTTAGAAAATATGGGAAGTGAAAGTCGGAATGGAAACGTACTTTGGCATTCAAACCGTAATCATGAGCTACTTTGAAAAACTCAATGGCTTCCAAGACTTCTGACTTATTCTTGGACCCAAGCATCTGCTCCAGGACCCCCAAGGCATCGTCGATTTGGCGAATGAATAACAACGCGTCCGAGTAGTACTTCTTTTGAAGACGAAGCCTCTCGGTGTCCATACTGGTAAGCTTCTTGACTGCGTCGTCATCGTTGAAGGCTTCAAGATTGATCTGAGATTTACGAGGTTTAGGCTTGGAACTTGAGGGCTGTCCTTCGTCGTCCACGGCCATTGAGTCATTATCCTCCTCTTCATTGTCGTCTTCTTCATTGTCATCTTCTTCCTCGTCTGTCGTCTCCTCATCTTCGTCATCAACATCCATGTCGTTTTCAGTTCTGTCAGCTCTGGTACAACAGCGTGAGTATGCAGGGAGTTACTATAAGCGAATCCTGACCTTTTCTTCTTTTTCTTCTTTTGCTGTTTAGCCCCGTCATCGTCAGCTCCCTGTCCTTCCTGAGTTTCAATTGACTGCTGAGCGGCTTTTTCAATCGTTTCCAATTCCGCCTTGAGCTTATCGTACTCCTTCCGGAAAACATCCTCGGAAAGCGTGCCCCCGTGCTCATGGAACCACGGATGGGTAATAATCAGCTTGATCAAAAGCGAGACTGCGTTCTTTCGAACTGTTGACGTCTTGTCTTCAAGAGCTTCAATAGCAGCTGTCGTCATTGCCAATCTTTGTTTCGGGAACTTGCTCTTAATCTGACATAACCGGCTGAGCACGGAAAGGACTTTGGCCCGCACATAGGAGGAATTATCGAGCATGCGTTCCAAGAGATGATTGTATAACCCTTTGATATTCTTTCCGAATTGCTTTGGGTCATCTGCTGTGCCATTTTCGAGTGCTGCGGCCAAGTCAAAGATAATGTACCCCATAGATTCCACGACAGCATTACGCATTGGGTAGGCCTGTCCCATGCATTCAGCCGACATAATCAAAGCGAAAAAGAAACGGAATCACCTCAGAATCCAACTGGGCAATCACCAAACTGAGCTGCTTCAGCACGGATCGCGGACTAAGCTCTGCGAATTTGGTAAGGAATCGACCGAAGATACGAGGGCCTTTGGTATCTTGCGCAGCAAACGTCCGTTGGGAAATCTCGCGAAGTATCTCATCGCCGAGTTGGGTGTGATCAAATTCCTTCGCCAGTAGAGCAAGACACTCGGCAATAGGTTCAGCGAGATGTTCGTTATATTGGAGGCGTTGCAAGAGCAGAATTGCTGCAGCATTCCCATGACCGTGGTTTTTAACAGCTCGACAGATGACTTTGTAGAAGTTCTGTTCGACTTCGGCTGATTTCATAAACGACTCGCTTTCCGCGACTTGGTAGGCTGGGCGAGTAATGCAACTGGAAAAAGAATAAATCACAGAGATATGAGAGTCTGAACACTCCTCACCCAATGAATAGGTCTCGTTCTGTATTTGTGGTCCACAACCGCTGGATGTTCAATTGCCCGAGAAGGCGTCCGATCAGGCTGAGAGTGGAAGCGACATGTCCAAACCACGACCATTCCTCTGAGTGTTTTTTCGCAGTAGAACGACCTACTCCAGCTTTCATGCCTTTTCCTCTTCGAGCCTTTGGTACAGGTGTGGAAGGCTCTGCTTCCCCTTTCACCTTCTCTGCAGCTTGAACAAACCACTGCAGCAAAAACGCGTACATTTCCAAGGGAGTCTTATGGGTGGAATAAACCTGCTGTTCTTCTGCTTGTATGTCCCTTCTGGCGCTGTCGATTTGAACAGAAAGACCAGAGGTCACAGAGTCGAGCAACTTGGTCATGACCGCTCCAGGGACGACTTCTGAATGCTTCAAGAGGCTGCAGTAAATGTCGAATATATCAGGATCTGTTATGGATTCACTGGATTCCGCTACGGCTTCGACCGCCACTGAAAAATCGCAAGTTGTTGATTTGTATACAAGTGATTCACAATGCAACGTACCTTCGAGTAGTTGTTCTGCATCGCCCCGAGTAACTTCCCTTTCATTTGTGATTTCAAAGTTGGAAGCTCCCGATGATGTGAGCCTTTCCAAGGCATCCGCGAGATCGAAAGAATTTGAGTCCATCGTTGGATAGGACAACGAACAAAAAGTGTGTCACGTCAAGTCACGGTTCGAAAACGCGTTAATCACGTGAGTGACGCGTGCGTCCTTCTTCCTAATTGATGCCCGAACGAGCCGAAAGCCGGTATTCACTTGAAAGTTTAAAGTTTGAATGTGATGAGCTAAAGATAAGCAGGTGCTCATAACCTTTACCTTTAACCATGTCCTCTGGAACTGAAGCATACGATGTGGTCATGTAGTATTTCTGTTCACCTAGGCTTGCCTATTCAAACATTGACTTGTAATATCTCCAAGAATTGGCGGCGGACCTGTGGGTTCGCTTTTGGCGTATCAGATTGCCCGCTTTGGCTGCAAACCTTGCGTAATAGGTCTGAATTACTGCAATCTTTCCGAGTTCAAAACATGAAACCGCTACTAGAACAAGACGATAAGAGCCAAATGCCCTGCTATGGTCGTGCCTGTACAATGTGGCCCCGAACAGTCGAAATGTTAGACCAGCTTGATCTCGCAGAACCTCTACTGCAAGCCGGCGTAGTCACTCGGTCCGGTCTTCACTTTCATGAGCAAGTGAACCTTTCCGAGATTTGAGTATTTACTAACATCTCTCAGAGGACAACGTGTCAAGGGTGGCATAATGTATGGAAATAGGATGGACAGGCTCGGTATGTTTGATTCTTTATTCGATGCTGCTGTGCTGCAGCTGGTTTCGTAGGCGATACTTTCTTCAAATTCGCGTAAGTTGCGTCATATATCGACTACTCTTACCTTCACCTTATAAACCTACTAGTCTGCACCTGCGCCAGCGCCTCATTGAAGAAATTCTTACTGACGTTACTTCGGAGCTATATGGAATCCAACCCAAGATGCTTCATCGAATGGAAGGGTATACAATTAATGAAGGCGACCAGTTTCCTGTGAAGGTTCAGGTTCAAGACTTGAAGACACAGAAAGTGATTGAGACTCAATGGTAAATAATCCTCGGATGTTTTACAATCGACGAACCAAATACTTTTCTTATCCTAGTAAATACTTGATTGGTGCTGATGTGAGCATGCTTCTCTTGAAATTAGCGGACTCATTCTAACCAACCTTAGGGTGGAAAATCAGCTGTTCGAAAGCTTGCCAACATCTCGTTCGAAGGAGAGCATACTCAAAATCGCTGGATTCGCATAGACGCTCTGGTAAAGACCAACATGCCAAATTTTCGCTGCTTAAACAGCATAGACTCGGCTTCCCATGGACAAATCCTCTGGTGTCCCATAGACAATGGCATGACACGCATTGGTTACGTCTTCTCTGCCGCACTCCTCGAAAAGTATGGCGGTATAGAAGGCGTAACCCAAGAAGTTGCGGTGGAAGAAGCAAAACAAGCATTACATCCTTTTGAGCTAGAGTTCATCAAAGTGGACTGGTTCACTATATACGTCAGTCCATAACAGAAGGTTAAAGCTCGGTCTCAAAAGTATTTGCAGGGTATCGGACAACGCATCGCTAGTTCC
Organism: Collybiopsis luxurians FD-317 M1; assembly: GCA_000827265.1. NCBI lineage: Eukaryota > Fungi > Basidiomycota > Agaricomycetes > Agaricales > Omphalotaceae > Collybiopsis > Collybiopsis luxurians. The sequence continues at coordinate 1,085,540 of KN834752.1, read as the reverse complement.
TTTTGTGTGGACGGCCGCGTGTTTCTTGCCGGAGACGCCTGCCATACTCACAGCTCTGGTTCCGCTCAGGGTCTGAATACTGGGGTGCATGAGTCAGTGTTCTCCCTCAATCCTGGAAAAATGCGCTTATATGTTGGCAGCGCTGTCAACTTGGCCTGGAAACTCGCTGTATGCCCGTCTCAAATCACGACGTAAACTGCCAACTTGAATTCCTTACGCAGCTCCACATTCACGGCTTTTCGAAGAAAGAGTTACTTGATTCATATAATGCCGAAAGGAGGAAAGTGGTTCAAACGGTTCGCTTCATCTTAGCTCGAGAGTGATTGATTTTTTCTGAATCCGTAAGATACAAAGGTTATCGATAATGACAAGGTCATCTCTACACTCATATCGGGCCACTACCCGCCGCGATTCCAAGGACGCAGGGAACCCACAAGGTATCGCTCTTGATTCTCTGACCTGATAAGACCCTGATGTGTAGCATAGGGATCTTCTTAAAGAATGGTTCAACGACGCCAATATGCAGCATTTTACGCTCGGACTTGGTGAGAGCCTCAACTATCCTGGAATTCGTATGGTAACTCTTGAACGCGGCCTATCAAACAGGAATAAGCTATCGTACATCTTTCTATCAGCGCATGCCACTACATTCTAACTCATGAAAAACTTCATAGCGCCCAGCTTTCTCAATCTGAATACTACCGGCCCATCGAGAGCAACTACTGATCCTGGTGAGCGAGGTCCAGATGTCTACCTGACCACCCTTGGGTACGAAGCTTTGGGGATATTGGTTCAATGCCGATCTGAATTCTCAGCATAGGACCGGCGATCAAATTCGATTGCAAAAGATTTTAAAAAACATCGCTAAATTTTCGTACGACTCCATACAAATCTTTGACATCGCCCTAATCATAAAAATCATTCAGAATTACCGTCTTTGCCGGCAACCCAGAACATACTCGTCCAGCACTTCTGAAACTAAGAACCGCCATTTCCACACCCGATTCCTTGGTCAGCCTTTTTCCTCATCAAGTATTCCAATGGTTCACCATCCCGGCTGTATTCGGTAACGGAGGACAAGAAGTTCTTGGCTGTCGACCCTTTGGCAAAGTCTACCTAGACGCAGACGTGAAGGCGCATGAGATGTATGGTGTGGATTTGAAGCGAGGCGCGATCATTGTGTTTAGGCCTGATGGATGGGTAGGAACTGTTGCGCCACTGGAGGGTACTGAACAGCTGAAGGTGTATTTTGACGGGCTTCTGGAACGACACTCGTTCTGAACCGAAAAGCTTCCGCCCAGAGGGTCGATCCAATCTGGCTAGCCGTTTTGAAGTTCACGAAGAATACCCTCGTTCGTGAATAAAGGGTCGGTCAAAGCTGAACATCACAACCACGTGACAGAGAAGCCATTTATCTAAGTAACGAGCTTGTACGATAATTTTGGGAATATATACGCTCATTGCATATGTCCGCTAATAATAAAAGATAAAGTGATAAGTCTTCAAGCAGAACATCTCATCTGGTCCAAATCGACAATGGTCCTTTCCAACCACTCTTTAAGCAAGCCACTCTGCCAATACCGCTTTGCCGACAGTGTAAATCGAGGTTCCAATAAGACCTTCAAAAAAGCACAAATGCTCAGCATAACCCGATCAAAACCCAGCTTTCAGCACCAATAACAGTTGAACGCACCTGATAAAGCTGCCACGCTCGTTTCCGCTCCGAACCCTCTCTGTGCAGCGCCAACGAAGCAGAACAGTCAATCAGTCCATGTTGCATAGTTCCCTATCGCTTCTAGTTACGTACCTTTTCAGGCTTATCAGAAACATACCCCCGAGTGTACAACACTCTCGTAAAGACCCATGTCCCACACAGAGACGCTGCCAGGATGGGGTGCTTGGTTGCGGTGAGGCAGGTTCTTTAGAGTAGAGTAGTCAAAGTGACGCAGTGCGGATAACTATATGAGCACAACAAGTTCAAGCCAGAGGACGTCCACTTACGTCAAATACAAAAGTGGTAAATATTCTAGCGTGTTCAAATGCGCACCTAGAATACATCCTTCGTTCGTCATTATGTTCTACCGAAAGAAAGCATAAAAACGCTCACGCTGGGCACAATTAAATTTGAACGCATGAACCGACTTTTCCACTTGTTCTCTCTCCGCATACAGCTGGGGATACTTGATTCCAGCAGCCTTACGCCGCCGCCCAACGATCATTATCTGACCGGCTACAAGAAAAACAGAGGAGAGGAGGGCGACTCCGACGTAAGGTAGGCTATGTAAGAATTTGTATCGGTGTGGTCAGTGCTGTCGCCTGCTCGAGAACGACAAAGCTCTTACCCTTCAGGAACGGTGTAGGTAGTAGACATGGTCAACGATCTAAGAGAGAGTTCGACTGTAATGGGAATCGGTCGGGAGTTCAGTGGCATTTCATAAATACCTTCCCAAAGCACTTTCTCTCGGACCTTGCGAAATAAACGGGAGGACGCGTCGACTTTCGGCACATAGTACAGGGGGCAACGCGTCCATCCCACGTCACGTTCCGTCGCAAAATCCGTCGGAAAACCCGTTACCCAACGGCTACATCCCGGGATATTAATCATACTTACGCCCTATTATAAAGCAACGACAGGGTTCGAAAAATAGAGATCATATATACTAGGCATGTATATAGTATGTGACTTCTAGTTAGAAGGATGACATAGACATCAAACAGCAATTTATTCTCGAAGCATAAGAAAATGAAAGCAAGAATCATCAAGCTACTCAAGTAAAATCAAAATGCCTCTCACAAGCCCGCAAAGAGCAATCCAACCACAACGTAACAAATGGTCAGCGGCGGCGTGACGACACAATAACTCCAGAAAATCGTCCGAGATATGAGTCGCTCGAACGCATCACCGGACGCAGCTTGAGTTATCTAATGAACGAGAAAAAAACAGATGAACAGGCAGTCTTGTAGTGTCAAAAAAAAGAAAGACGAACCTGAGCAAGCGTCAAGGCTGGCGGGGACGAAACTAGTAGTACATTGGACACTACAAATACAGGACTAGAAAAACGTGGGGATTAGTCGTCATCGACCAAGCTCTAAAGAAAAACCGCCCACTCTTCGAAAACATGATGCCAATCTTCCTTTGCAGCCAGAGCCACCAGTGGCATCAGGATCATCGGTGTAAGCACCATCCTCGAAATCACTGAGATGAGCACCGTCCTCGTCTCTCCAGGGAACGTCACGTCACTTTCCTGGGAGAGAAGTGAGGGGGGTCTTCTGTTCTTTGGATTCAATTTCTTGAACAAATCTCTGACATGCTCGACCGCGGAAGAAGAAGCCCCTTGACCGTTCGGGATAACGCCAGCCTCTTGCACACCTTCCACTCTCGTGGGCACAACATCCCGTATCTCCTCTGAGACATCCTTCACTTTGTAAAAGTAGGCGCCCAAGACAACAAGTGTCACAGGGATAGAACATGATCCAGCACTTTCCAACGCTCCTTTGATAGGATATAGGTGCACTTCCAATGCGTGCTGCATGGCTGGAACCATCGCGACAATGATCGACAAGAAGGCAGCATAAAGGGGCACTGTCATAAAGTCCGTGAAGCCGTGCCAAAAAGTGAGCAAAGGATGTAAGAGATACGCTTGAATGGCAGATGGAGGCTCCGGGATGGAATAATGAGAATAATGAGACGACTGCCTGCGAAAAGGCTGTCGAGTGAACATTTCGGCATTACGAGCTCCATCCTCTTCCTCTGGCTCATTTGCTACCACCGTGCCCTCGCCAAGAGATACCCTGGACTGATTGGGTGAATTAGGGAAGGATCGGTAAAAGTAAGAGGATTTCCGGCGATGATGACGCGCGCGCAAGGTAGCATCTCTATCAAAGTCTTCTGGCGGCGGGGAGGGACTTGGAGATGAATTTCGGGTGTGAGTATCGTCAATCACAATGTTAGGCGTCTTGGGACGATAATCGGCAGCGGTGTTGTCCGCTATCGTGGAAGAAGAAGTGACCGGTTGTATCGCCTCTTCAAGATCCCGTATACGTCTTTCGCCATCCTCATCTCCATCTTCGGGAAGTCGAATAGGAGAGTCGATAGGATCGTCGGCCTGCGCGAGAAGACGAACGCCGTAACTCCAGCGCAGCTAACTCTCGAGGTCAACGAATGCAAAAGAATCAAAGGCAGAGAAGAACTCACAATCATTCCAAATGTACTATAAAGAACCAAATAGGTTAGTGCCCGACCAAGCATCGCATTCTTGTTATCGTCCGAAGTCCATTTGAGGCCATGAACAGTGACAACGAGAGATTGCATGAGAGCGACAGGGAGAGAGTTGGAGTTCATAAACATGGAGGCAGCAATTGCGAAGCTCCTGAATAACGACTTGGTAAAAGGAAAATAAAATAATTGGAAGGGACGTACCTTTGAGATCTACTGAGTCTAAACGTTACACCCAAAAACCAAGCAACAGACATCGAGACTGTAGTGACGATTATGAAGAAGATTGGAATAACCCATAATTCACGAAGTTTTTCTACCGAACGGAGTTAGATTACTGAAATAAAACTTAGAAGAAAAGCGAAAAACCTGGAGACAAAAAAAAGGCAACTTTTGAAAATAATAGACAGGGCGTGAACAAGGATACATTGATCCTGTTCAACTGCTTCTGAGTTTTTTTATCGAGGATACCCTTCCATGCTAGAGCGTAGCCAGCAAGACATAGTAGAAAGACTTCAAGAATAGACTATTAAAGAGATGTCAGGTGAGAAATAAAGAATTAGCGGATAAGGCGGGAGACGTACGGCAAAGACGGTAATCAATAGACCTCCTACATTTAATGGAGGCCGTGCAAGGATTGTGAACATTGAGGACGATGAAGGGAGAGGAAAGGATGTAAATACTAAAATGGTAAAATATACTAGCGGCTGTAATGGAAGCGAACGTCAGAATGAAGCAGATAGTGATAACAAATTCAACGAGGGTCCCGCCCAAGTATCACTGTACTCACCCTTGCCCGCTGGTACAGTGTATATATTCTCGCGGCGCCCGATATCAATTTCATTTTTACACAGCTATATACTCTCTTAAATATCTCTGCCAAGGTACCTAAGAATAGCCAAGAATGAACCTACTTCTTCCTGCTCCACCAAAATGAGTAAAGTTACCCTCGGCTAAAGTATGCAGGTTTCTCAATCGATACAACTTCAATGTTCATTGCAATGAGCATCTTCTCTAAAGGAATGAACTCTCGCAAGCTTGGGGGAACCGGCCGCGCCAAGACGGATGACTGCGCCGCTTCCGCTCAACTGGATGCCGCGCCAGCGGACGATTTAGACAAATAATCAAGTAGAGTCTTCCTACATACTATGTACAAGTCCTTGTTACTTATCGATACATGTTCAGCAAGACACTTGTCGCTGTTCACAGAACCGTCTCATCCAATCATCTCCGACGCCTCGTTCAAAGTGCCTGAATCATTGGAATGGGCCCCACAGGTACAATCCTAGTGGGATTGATCTAAAGGCAATTCGGGATTCAGAGAATGCGGCTTATATATTTCAAGAAGCGTACCGAAGGATGGGACCAGTAGTAATGAGTCTTGATGTGTTCGAAGCTGGTGCAGTCCTTGAACGCAGAGTTATTCCAGTAAAGATTCTTCATCCATCTACAGTATCATCCGTCAGTTGAAAAAAGACCAGCAATGCCAACAAGGGATCACGTACTTATTAATATTAGGATAGCCGCCACGAATGTCTCGTACATTGCATTTAAAGTGGCCAACATAGACCGGGTCGAAGCGAATCTCGGAGATACTTGAGACTCATACGCACACACGGAGAAGTTGAAAAAAAACTCACTATGGTGACCCAGAGCCGTACATCACATTCAGTGAGCTGATCTCCAACAATATACTTTTTATCTCCAGCTAAGATTGCTTCTACTTTGTCAAGCGCTTCGAAAAGTTGTTTCAAAGCTGTCAAGTAGGCCTCCTGGCTGGTAGCGAAACCAGTACGATAGACACCATCTGGGACGACATTAGAGAACACCGCAAAGAGCGCTCAACATAAAAACCGGTAATCACTGTTAATGTAGGAATATATCCATTCGTTCAACTCATCGATCTTTGCCTTGAGGTGCTCCGGATATAAATCCACTTTGGCATATTCTTCGGGCAGGAGATGGTTGAAGGCAGAATTGAGAATGCGAATGATTTCAGAACTCTCATTATTCACGATTGTCTTGCCCTTCTTGTCCCAGAGAACAGGAACAGTGAATCTGCCGCTGTAATCAGGATTCACGGAGAGATAAAGATCCTTGATATGTTGAGAATTATATAGTGGGTCTGCTTCGGCGCCGGGGAAAGGATCTACCGACGCAAAAGGCCACCCATTTGTGCCCATGCGAGGTGAGACCACAGTAACAGCTATTAAAAAAAATACGTTGGATCATCCAAGATAGAGTAACTTGGAACGTACAGATGAGGTCTTCCAAGCCTTTGAGCTTGCGTACACTGCCCCATTTCATTAAGAAAAGTTAAAGATCAGAAATAATTAACCGACATTAAAGTACGCGTAGCCCAAGGGCATGCCAAGGAAACATAAAGGTGGTACCGATCTGAAATTCACAGTCAAACTTGATGTTAGCTGAGCAAATTTTCAAACACACTCTTCTCCGGTTCGAACTGGCCTCCCTTTTCGATAAAGTTCCTGAAAATAGAATCTAATCTCTTGAAAGTACCATCGGGTTCGGTTTTCATTTTGGCGATATCAGACTGGTGCGAGACGTCTCTTGTAGACATTGTTCGTAGAAATTGAGATTGAGATACGAAGGCAAATGGGTTCGTCAGAGAGCGAGACTTATATATGGAAAAGATAGGTCGCGAAAGACGGAGACCAAGCCTGCCAGTCAGAAGGGAACAATTCATTTTAGAGAGAACTGACCTTTCGATGACCGTTGAGAAGAGAACTTGGTAATCTCACTCTCACATCGACCGTCTGTGCACCGTAATGACCTCATCAGAATAAGCATAATTACAAACCAGCGCTAAAAACACGGGCACATGACCTCGAGTCTTACTCCCCTGACAGTGCAGCCTAAGGTATCACTCGACTACCACCGACCCACTTGCATCGACAATTACAGACTACATCACAACAGCCACTGTTAAATGTACAATATCTACCCAGTCTGTATACTTTTTATGAAGCGCGACACTGCTGCGGCGCGGATGTGTTGCAGCTTCGTGGCTTCATCCAGAAGTTGAGGCTGTACCTGCTCCTACAAGAAATACATCGTGAACATTGGGCAAAAGATGCGCGTATATATGAGACTTACCAAAGTATTAGGTCTCACTCTATCAACAACTCTGACTAGTCGAGCCGTCATCTCATGCAGTGCAACTTGATGCTTCAGCTTCAACTGCGTCGGGTCAGTCTTATCCTTCCCACTCCTTCCTTTGCCACCACTATGAGCAAGAGAAAGGACATCCGGCAAGAGGGCAATGAGCCGGGGAATACCCCGAACAAGGTCTTCCAGCTCCTTATTTCGAGCAGCGTCCGGTATGGCGTCCGGTTCTAGTCCCTGCACAACTGGATTTGTTTCTGAAGATATCAAGGCCGGAAGTCGGGTCATGATGTTTGCATAGTCAAGATATACCTAGGAAGAGACCTTTGAATATGGAGTGGTAAAATGGAATTCTGCCAACATACTTTTCCTCGGACATACCACCCTTCGACTCTTCCACGATCCGTGTCTCCAGAATACGGTACAAAGGGTGCAAACAACTCCTTCAAAAGTGCATAGTCGTTGCGAAGAACCGCATCCGGGGCAAGGGAAAGGACAGCAATGTCATGCGCACGATCGAGATTACCGGCAGCGAGAAATAGTTCATAAGCTGTGTGAGCCGGATGAGAGGATGAGGAAGAAGAGTCGCTTAATATTATCGAAGATGGTGCTGGAGTGAAGGAGTTCAGAGCATAAATAGCCTACCAGAAATCAGTGAGTCAAAGCCACTATCAATCTCCAAGCATTAACACGTACTTGAGCTTCTTTGACCCATCTCAAAGGAATTTTAAGGCTTCCAATCAAGCCTCGGATATTCCACTCGTCCAACATAGGTGCAAAGCGAATTAGAATGTCTTGAATAGCTTTGCGTCGCCTAGAAAAACAACAAAAGCTTTCAGAATAAGTCCTCTGGACGATTCAACGAATTCACTGACCCTGCAGACGCCTCAAGATGTAACAAGACGAATACCGCCTCCTGGATCATGCCTAGATGCTCAAGTTGTAGGGCATACGCGCTTGTCAGTAAATCCGCAGTAGGGCTATGCCCCTCAAATTCAGGCTCGGGCTCGGGTGAATCAAGGTGTTCATCATCAGAAACACGAGCATCCCCGCGATCAGGGAAGTCTCGTACGCGCATGCACCTCGATAATATGATGTAGAGGTGCCAAGGAATGGTGTAGTCTAGTCGACCGGCAGCGGCTCGGGGCTGCAGGATGTGAGAGAGGGAACACGTCTGGTCAGAATACAGTCGTAGCAGAGAAAACAGTAAATCCTCTGAGCCCTCATTGGTGGCCTCCGTGAATGACTCAAAAACTTGAGCTATAGGAGCATGCATAGGTTCCGCAAACCAGAGGTAGAACCCGAAAACACGTTTCCAATCGAGATGCTGGACAATGTCTGGTCCGGACTCTCCAGCAAGTAACGCGTAGATTTTACGCAAGTCACGGTCAATGAGAGTGTCAACTTTCTCGTCTGCCCAGATATCCAGTTGTTCCCGCAAATCAGCACGATAGCTGGCATCGCCACCGGCCTGCGCTATGAGCGTGGCGAGGGTGGGGAACCCACCATCCATTGCAACTTCACAAGCCGTTTCGAGCTGGTTGCCCGTGAGGTGAGCGAAAGCAAGTGCAGTAGGGCTGGCTGCTGGGTGAGATTGAATATATTCCTGCACTGAAGGGGCGACAGCAGTTTGCAGCCATGAGGATAGTGAGGCTTTTCGAGTAAGAAGGGTTACTCGATGGCGGATATCCGGGGAGGCAGATTTAGACGAAAGGTGCAGGGAAAGTGGATCAAACAAAGCTGATCCAAGCCGGAATAAAGATGCTTCTGGAGAGGCATCGGTAGCGGGGAATAGGGAAGCAAATGAAGCAAAGTGAAGCAAGTCGGCGGATGGACTGGCAAATGGCACACCGTCTTCGTCGGGTGTTATGGGTGAGTGGGACAGTTGGTGTTGGAGAAGTTTGGGTGACAGCGTATTGTTGGGTGGTATTGGTATTTTAGATTTGAGTACAGTGGTAGCGGAAGAAGATGGGCGAACTAAAACGCCTCCAGGGCCCCATCCTACACGGAAAGATCTACCGAAAGAAAGTCCGGCATCGCCTACCGCGTTTTCTGCGCCATTAGTGACCGACATGGCACTGTCCACACGGGTATATTTACGCGTCGGCCGCGCTAATGTAGGCTGCACATCTTTCGCAAACGATGGGCGAGAATCCCAGCTTCGAATATCTCCGTCTGATTCGCGGGCGTGTTTTCGAAGAGTTGGTGTAAGTCTCCGCAAGCTAGTGTCGACAAGATCATTCATTGTTTTTAAGGCCGCTGCTTCTTCTGGCATTCTGAACAAGGAAGTCTGCATGACATGCATCCTTTGTGAGTCTACCCTACTGCCTATGTGAGGTCGAGGAGCCACTTTTTTGCTCTGTGGCAGTTCCAGTTCGTCTTCGTGCATTTCTGATGATGACCGGGAATCTGTGTCCTCTACCCCGTCTTGCTCCTCCTCATCCGTTTCCTCCTCCTCCTCTTCGTCTCCTTCTTCTTCCTCCTCCTCCTCCTCATCTTCTTCTTCCTCCTCGTAATCCTCTCCGTGCGCAGGCAGTTTTTCGTCCTCGTAAGTTACACGGTTAGAAACTTGTTTGCCTTGTCTGTTTTGCGCGACAGGCTGCATGCGCTCGACTTCGGAATCAGAATTAGAGTCGCTGCCATTATCGCTGCTATCACTGTCACTATTGAAGGCGCGAAACCGGGCCATGTTGCCGGAATGAGCGACCTAGAATGCGGGGCAGCGAACGACTAGTCACTAAGGAGAGAGAATCAATCCGAATCTCACATGACATTGTGGGAAAATTTGGCACAACTCGCGTGGACTTTTTTTTTTTGATCGCGACGTCCTGTGTGGCGCACTCGGCCTACTTGAACACAAATGGAAATACTGACTCAAAGTAACTATTCGTATATGCCCCACTTATCCCCCGATAATAGATAAATCAAGTGTTTACTGGTCTCTTCTCAAGGCCTTTTATCCGATGCTGTAGCTGGATCTCATTGCGCTCCTCTCAATGGTGCAAAACAAATTGTTTCAGCAACATACATAAATCCGAAAATACCTACAATACTACACCTGTGTATCTGAAGGAGCGCTAACTCCTGCTGGCTAAAATTGACACAATACAATACCTCTTATTTCCTGTTGCAAGTGCCCAGGACTTGAAGTATGGACCGGAGTTTCAAGTATAGATTTTTAGCCACTGAGAATCAAAGTATGCGTCTTCGAAGGCTGACGGATTGTTGTTCACATAATCTAAATGAGCGTCATAGGAAATATATTCATGAAGCTTGTGAAAAAATACCGACGCAAGTCGATGGATATCCCGATGCTCTGTACGAGCTACCCGCCCAGTCACCGCCTATTTTTTAAAATGTCAAAAGTGTAGAACTCAAAGATATAATCTGTCTTACAAAAATCGACTAGCATGAAAGTCAGTGATGGAATATCGTGAGCTCAGTCTTCAACTCACGGTTTATGACAATATTATGCGGTCCAAACTTCGAAGCAATGTCACAAGATGTGCTAGAAAAATATGCTGCGGGCCCTCCCTTCATAGAATCCACGTTTGAATAGTTCATCAGGGTTCATTGAATCCGAGCGGTGTCCGTCAAGCACCTACCCAACTGTCGGTGTTGATATTTATCGCTCCTTCCTCTACTTCATTAGGAAGAGTCACCGCATCTCGAGACCAGAACCATATCTTAATCACGTAGTTGGTTCTTTCGATGGCGTACCTGGACAGTAATTTCATCATGTCTTCATGTTGAGTGCGCCGGATCCGAAGTGGATAAGAAACATATGAGCAAAATTTTGACACACCATCCACCCCCGTATTCATTAAACATTGGGCCATAGCTGCGGGTATCCACGAACTTGACCCCACAGCCAACGTTTGAAGTCGCGACAACATCGCAATTACTCAGGAGGGCAATTCTGAAAAAAATGACGGAAGGATATAGTGGGTCGGACTAGACTTGTCTAAGAGGGCATAGCTTGGCATGCTTACCCTTCTTCGGGCCTTGAAGCAGGCATTGTGCATCCTGTTATAAAATTATGAGTCACCTTGACATTTGACTTGCGATATTTTGGGAAAAAAAACCCATGGGTACAAACCAGCATTAGTGTGCAACGTTGCCTAGTTAGGTCCTTGGTCGTTAATTCCTTCCAGTATATCTATCTCGCCCTTCATCCCGAGGATATGACAAATTCAGAACACAGTGCAGAGTTCAAAAATCTCAGCTCGTATATTATTCAGCCAGTCAGCCCCGACCGTCCATACTACAGGCCAAGTGCCACAGCCCCGCGGCATGTGTCGTATATTGAAGCTGCGTCCATGGAAGTCAAGAAATGATCAGGAGTGATAGCTACTGGTATCAAGGAAGCTTTCCTCTCACATCATGACTGAGGTCGTGTATTGCTTCAAAGACTGGATTCGCACCGACTTTCTTCCAGGTCCATCGGGATCGTGTACGCTCCGGTGATCAGTGCGCAGTACAAAATGATCTGCAGAAGCGTATGTCAAATTTTCGTTTGCAGCGGTTTCAGCATCAACGTAGTCGCTTTTCATGGGTTTGTCTCTATCAGCGCAGTTTTTTTTACCACTGAAGCAAGAAGGTGCTTACACGGGGCCGTGAGTTGGATCGGATATAGCTTGGAAGGAAAACGATTCGAAGAAACCAATACTGGTATGGCTGTCCGACTGAGTGTACGGTACACTGAAGACCAGCTGAGGCGCGATGAGTGCAGCGACCCCAAAGCGGCGCCGAAGCAACATCTTGAACAGCGGAATCGTGCAGACGCAGCTTGACCTAGATCATTTTATACTTCTTTATACGCATGCAGTAAGCACACCTCGTATGGTGTGTAACGCTTCGAAGCCCCTCGCTCAATCGGAGATGCTCAACGTTCCTGCTTACGGAACGTATGGAACAGACCACCACACGACGAGGCAAGCTAGTGAAGCCAGTCGTATACCTATACAGTAAATACTGCGACTTAGGGGCACTTTGATGGCTTATTGGGGCACGAAGCTTTCAAGGGTGCTTACAATATAACGAAGCTGGAATGTCTTACAGCGCATACAACTAGCGGATGCCGATGATTCAAATGAGAAGATAGTTTTTTGTGGATGAAATTGGCAGAAGGACAGGTTAAGGTTGTCTGGAACCCCTGACGGATGGATGGAAGACTACCGTAGAAAAACTGATAGTATATAAATGAGGAGAACAGGGAACCAAGTGCTAGTAGTTTCTTTCTACGCTCTCGACAATCAATCATATAATACGCTTGCTTCGAAGCTATTGATGCCTCGAGGAGTATACACCCAATCAGAAGCTTAATCCCAGATAGCAAGGGGAGTCTCTCAATCGAACATCACACATTTACACACACATTTGTTGATTCATTTTACATCCGTATTATAATTACCTGGAGTCGTCATCATGTATAGGCCCTAAGAGAGAGAAAATCGAAGTAGGCATTCTGAAAGGCACTTGGATTATTGTTGACATAGTCTAAAAACGAACTTTAAGATCCTCGGCGATTGAAAAAGACGATTAACTGACCGGTGCACGTCGATGGACAATTGTCAGAACCATAGACTGCGCCAGCCCAATCTCCGCCTGCCAGCGCGAAGGGATTAGATAGCCTGAATGGCAAGGGAGGCAATCTACTTACAGAATGTGACTGGTTCAGGACAATATATGAGTATCGGTAGCTAACTAAGTTTCTGAATACACTCACGGTTAATGATAATATTTTGAGGTCCGAAATGAGAACTCAGGCTGCAGGATGTGTTGGGGAAATATGCCACGGGGGTGCCCTGTGAATAAGTATTTAGAATTTGGTTCAGTTTACTCCGTAATTCACCAACCCAGTTATCCGTGTTGATCGTAGAGCTACCTGCACTGACGTCGGAAGGGACAGATGACCCACGAGCCCAAAACCATATCTTCACGAAACCCGATGTGAGCTCCATGGCGTACCTTCTTTTATCAGCACCCGAGGGGAAAGGGACAAGCAACTCTTACGTACCATCCGCCGCCGTTAGTATTGAACGAGGGGCCGAAGCTACGGGAACCGAAAGATACACCGCAACCAGCGTTACTGTTGACCGCAGTGTTGCAATCATTCTGAAGTGCGGCTCCAGTTTGGCTCCGAGAACTGGGCATCGTACAACCTGAGGAGGTGTGCAGCGTGCTGTGCGAACATTTTATTAGAAGAACGAGTGCATTATGATACCATGGCCAGCCTACTCACCCTTGGTTGTTGCCAACATTATTAACGCCCTCTTTAGAGCGATTTTGTAAGCGCTAGAACAGCGATATATGGCAAGTATTATACTGAACCTATGATGTCAATTTCTCCCTGTATCAAAGCGATGAGATTTACAATGTCAATCGAGGAGATATTTCTCACATTATTTGGCCAGTTCTCCCCTACCGTCCAAAAGGCTACGGCGTACATCATGAGCTCGAATCAACAGGAAGTGATGGAATTTCTACCAGGCCATGTACTAAACGGAGTTAACAGCGATATTGATATAAAAAACAGCGTATCCTCACCCACAACCCTCAGGCATGTGGTTAAGATTTGCACTGTGAGAATGTTCAGATTCCATTCACGATGACCAGCTTAGCAGGGGCCACATACACCAAAACTGTACCAAGTTGGTATTGCTTGTTAGACATTAGCCTGACCGAGTTTCGTCCTGGACCACTAGGGTTCAAAACCGTGGTGAAATCTGCGCGCGCGATGAAATTCGTTGAGGAGGCATAAGTAAGGTTGTCTCTCGCTGCTGTGGCTGCGTCGACGTAGTTGCTGTGTAGCCGATTTAGGAGACGACTGCGCAATAAATCTGAAAGAAGCAGCTTACACTCTGCCGTGAGTTGGATCCGCAATGTTCTGAACCGTGAAATCGTTTAGGAAGGCTTGACCGATGTATGTATCTTGCACGCTATACGACGCAGCAAGAACAAGTGATGCACATGATAGACCAAAGATCAAGGACCAAGTAGAAGAGGGAGCCATGGTGACTTGGGGAACGAAACTTGCCATGGGCGGGCATTTTTATACGATACTAATATTTCCCAATCCGCGAATGGAAGGGATAACTAGAGATATTTTTAGGTGAATTCGAAGACTCGCGGGATCACTACGATTGCTTGATCTTCGTTCAATGTCACACTTCTTGTAACGATATGCCGAAAATATTGATGGAGCAAGTGGCCGCATTGCGGTTCGGTCGCGTGTAAAGATGAGGACGATGGGAGCAAGGGCATATGACAGAATTCGGAGAAACGACTTTGAAGTAAAGCAATGCGAAAAGCCAAGAAGGGGTGCATGAGGACAATACGGTATACCGGGACAAATTCATACGTTTACCTTGTTACCAGGCTCTCCAGTCACTGAATGAACCTTTTTTGGAAAAGAAACAGCTAATGTTAATGAAACGATTAATAAAGTCATTCTAATTGCTTTTCACGATATGACAGTAGCAGAGTCTCTTTTCTCGGTGTCAAGTTTCATTAGCTTGTCAAGAATGTTGTTTCCTTGGCATTATCATCGCTGTAGCCCCGAATTTTGCGTTACATGGATCGATATCCTCGGACAATTAGTAGTGAGCTCACTAACACAACGGCGAATCATTTTGTAAATGAAAATCATCCTGTATGCGAGCAGCGTGGCTACGAAGCGCAGCTCATCCAACAGGTATTTCCCATCTCTTGAAAGAGTCGTTCACGAGTGCACGGAGGATATAAGCTCAAGATCTGCAAAAGGAGGATGACAGCCTCAGAAAGGCATGGTACGGAAATGTGATCCGTGGGAAGATAGTGGCTTTCTCTCTTTGGACTTTGCTCGCTAGCTATCATGCAGACAAGACGAATGGAGACTCTGTTGCACATCTTGCACATTGTTTTAGAACAAAACTTAAAAATTCGTCCACATGCAATTCGGATGCTAGTTTGTAGTCGGGTGACATGGAAGCTGCATGAAAACATAGCGGACTCGGAGGTATCTGTTGGGCTCCTGGAGTTTTTCCTGCAAGCGCAAGTATTCAACCAATCCGGATCTGGATGTATTGATAATATTATAATAAATTAATACTGCGAGAGCAAAACAAATATTAACGCTATGCTCGATGACAATGACACCGTCGCCATAAGATAAGTAGAGTGTGAGTCAATACGGGATGAAGCGTTCTTGCCTCTATCCTGAATTGCGACAACGACAACACAACGGAACAAACGCAATCAGGCTGCTAGGTTATCCACCAGAATGGGAGCGACTTACCATTACAAATAAATCATACCCGTTAAATCGTCTAGTAAAAAGCTGGCAATAACAATAAAAGTCAAGAGAGTGTAGATCTTTCAATCACAAACGTCCCCGGAGACGGGAGGTTAATCGATGTTGCGACCGCATTGCATTAGCACTGTAGCTATGATACAGGCATCAAGAAGGTCGAGTTGCATTGCTCGATTGGTCAAGTCGAGAGTAATCGTCCCGTAGCCTCGAGAAATTCTGGCTAAGAACACAGGGTTAGACCCCGCTGAGTACAACTGTTATAACAAATGGTTAAACCACGAGCAGCATATACACACAAACTGCTTACTGTGATATGCTTGTCTTGCGGAGCCCAGGTATATTGCACTCCTTGTTGATCCATCGTTCGAGCTCTAAACTTTCGCATTTAGCCCGCAGTCAGCCAAAATTGTTCAATATTTCACCTTCTGTCTGAAGTTAGACGAAGCCAATTCTTAACTGGGCTCTTCGACATTACGTCGCGTATCTCAACCAAAGGTCGCGATTGCCACTCTACAAGGGCGATACTCCTCCCTTGGGGATTTTGAAAAATCGTATATGCAGGGTTCTGTGGATCTGTCACAATGCGGAGGTACCTCTGCTGGTTTGGCCCAATGACGGTACAGTTCAGTATGTCGGGATTGAAAGACGTGATATAGAAAGTAACAAGACCGGGCGGAGGTGGAGGATGAGCATAGGGAAGAGCACCAAATGTCGATGGCGCGAAGCCATTATTGTCCCATAGTGCTGAGCTAGACCCTTGGCCTACTTCCGCCCAGCCAGAAAAAGGATTATAAGAGGAATCCATAACAGCAAGAAATGTGAAGAAAGAGTCTGCTAGGAAAGAAGAGGAATATCGATAAGGTAAGAGGAAGAAGAAAGGGATGAAGAATAACAGTCGAGACTCCAGCTCTACCTCATATATATGCTCAGTCTTCATCCACACTGTGTCAAGAGATTATCTGCTTGCTTAATCCAAACATGCTTGCAATAAAAGGGACGGGGTGGTCTGTCCGAACATGCGATGTACAGACTGATTGAGAGACGGGAGAGCAGAAGACTTCACCTGATATGAAGACGCGCGTTTCAATGAGCAAACGCGAATGTACTGCGCGCGAGGGGTGCTAAAATGGTCAAATATAGTACCTCCGAGAGGTGGGTCTATCGTCATTGAAGATAACCCAAAGGCATAGCTAACGCTGAAACTCGTCAGCAAACGGAGAAGTGCAGAAAATACGGGTCCCGAGCCCCGCCGCCCTTCGACCCCAAGCGCGCAGCAGGAGTAAACATCAGAATGGGAATGAGAAGGGCAGAGCAGCGAGATTGGCTGTACCAATTGAAAGATTAAGTTTTGTGATTAACCTGGATCCTCGCTGGTAGTAAGCGACAATGTTGGATGTGAATGAAAGCCATGTAAGCAAATTTGAACAACGGGAGATAAAAGAGCTCTTGATAAGTCATCAAGTCTCACTGACGCGTTTAGCGATGAATTTGGAAAATCTCGGATGTAATTCCTCGTTGAATAATGGGCGGATGGTAATCATGGCTACTCAGAATATGGGCGGCGAGCGCAGTGCAGTGTTCACCGCTTACAAGGCTATGTCTGAGCTTCTACAGCTTTGACATTCGCCAAGACTCAGCCTTGAACGGCCTGTGAGTTTCTCAAGGTTCATTCGGAGAATAAAGAATGGCAAGATGTGGATTGGGATGGTACTACAGCTAGACACAAATGGGATAAAACAGGCGACTCCATGTATACAAAGTACACTACTACACCTCGGCTCAGTGCTTGACAGGTCGAGGACAAATCCATTGAAATCTACATGGCATATCTACGACAACGAGTCAAGTCGTCAGCAAACATCAGCTTAATATTAACAAGTAACCGGACGCACTTCCGAGTCCACTCCCTAGCGGTAGCCTCGTACCGAGCCCTGTCCGTCTTGTACAGGTGAGCAATATCAGGTACCAAAGGGTCATCAGGATTGGGATCAGTCAACATCGAACAGATCGAAAGTAGCACTGCACAACTATCAGCATTTAGAAAATCGAGTGACATGGTATGTGCGAACCTTTGGAAATTGTCAATGCCGGGGACCACTGGTCTCGTAAAATGTCGAGACAAATCGACCCGTTGGCATTGATGTTCGGGTGATAGATCTTGGTGGTGAAGCTGACCTTCGGTGGTTTGAACGGATAGTCGGTAGGGAAACTTATGGAGAGAAAGAAAACGCCGCCGGCGTAGGGTGAGTCACTCTGCGTTGAACGAAACATAAGGCTTCAAGTCAAACTGCGATAAGGACGGCGTACTGGTCCCATGATTGTAGCTTGCCACTGGAACATATTGTTTGCGGGGTCGTTAGGGCCAGCGCTGCAGGATGAGGGTGGATCCCGGCCAAGATCAACGAGTTCCTGGGAGAGAAAGAAAGAGTCAGCCAAGTTCAAGCAAATTCGGTTCCCTTGCGGCATACGACCATACTTCCCAGTCCTCATAACGACCTGGACATCAAGGGAATCGAAAACTCACTTTGTTAATGCGTTTGAGGGCCATTGGATATTAACCTGATGCTGGGTACAAACTACGATAATTGAATGAAGAATCGTCCAAGATCAGTGCGGATGACGATGCCCAAGTCAATCGATGGAACGACAAAGTTGACCATTATAGTGAGCTATAAATGATTTACAAAGGGTGGAATGGACTTACGATGCACAGAAAAGAAGAAAGGAAGAGAAAAACTGTCCGATAAAACACCTGGTGGTGGTGAGGGGATAAGTTGCTGTGGCTGCCGTTGGCCCTTGTTATTGCCGCTCGGCGTTTAGTCATGCGCGGGAACAGCGCTTATTGCTTTATAACAAGCTGACTCAGTAGTTCTACGTCTCATGCATTCATCTGAATTCTTTCAGCGCGACTGTGTAGCTCAACCATGATAGCCAGCATGATATACAAGCGATGTGCTCAATATTCTCGATCACTCAGTACACTCACTTTTCGCCGAATCAGCAAAGAATGTTGTGGAACATGAGAGAACTTTCCCGAAATGTCAGACGCAGAAATTATCAATTGAAAATGAGTAAAGCAGTGACATGGACAAAACAAAGATGTGCCTCCTGAAGTTTGCACACAACATAGGAGCTCTCTGACCACCAGCTGATGGAAGCGAAATACGATATCCACTTGAAGATCCAAGTGAATAAATGCATCTCAGCCATCCAAACCTGGCGTAGCCATCTCCAGATATTCATAAACGTAAAAGTAGATACTGCAGAAATCAACCTTTAGCGTCAGACCAAAAGCAATGCATACTTACCTTTCTTTGCGTCCTGAATCGGAATGAGATGTGCCCATGTTACTCCAGCTGAGGCCCATCTCGAGCATCGTTCCCATACTCACCGAAGCTGTTATACGGAACACTCAGGAGACGAAAAGGGGAGAAGTCAGTTATCCAGTTAGTCCCGCTACTCGTCGTCTTCAACGTCTTCATCATCGCTGACAATGAAGATTCCACCGTCAGGGACGCTTTCTGGCCAAAAAGATTTTGCAGGCTCTATAGGTTTCACGAGGAAGGAAGGATAAGGTGTATGGGTGAGATTCGAAGTGGGTGGAGACGATGATGCTTGTTCTTGGGTCCTGTAAGAAAAAATTGTTTCCTTAGCGACTCGAGACCCTAGTGACAGCTTATGACAGAAGCAAGAAAATAGGCGATATAACGCGTGACGCACCGGCTAATATCGCGAATCCGAATCATGATATCGTCCCTCTCTTGCTTCGATGTTGTTTGCGAGAGTAACCCCATAAGTCTCTTGCTTTCCGCAATCTGGAACTCAAGCTGCTCACGTCTTGCTGCCAACCCAGCAGACGGATTGCTTGTTGCGGGTTTGACTGGAAACTGATTGGGCAGAGAGGGACTTGGTGTAATTGTTTGAATACTCTCCTGGATGAACGAAACGGCAAGGTCGTCTAGCGCAGAATTAACATCTGTGGAGGGAGCTTGTGTGTCTCTATTACCGCTTGACAGCCCAGGGTCCGTTATCACAGCCCTTTCTGCAAGAGACCGAGCGCGTGTCTCAGCCTTAGCAGCTGCGACGTAAGCACTGGTTTGTTGCTTCTTTCTTTGACTAGCCAGAACCAAACGGCGTAAGTGATCCTCCATCGCCTGCTTATCGGGTTCGGGTAGTGAGGGAGACGAAGTGTGAGATGCGGGAGCCAAAGGGGTTGGTGTTAGGGTCTCTCTTTCAACTGGCAGCTGGACTGTCGTATCGCTGTTCGTCTCTGCTGAAACCCCACTCCGCTCCAGTGCCAACTTGCTGCGCGCAATACGCTCCTCGAGCTCTTTCTGTCGAGCTAAAAGAGAGCGCTTGACAAACGATGGCTCCTGTGGCGTACTCTTTGCTACCACAGTATTGGAAGCTAAGGGAACCGAGCTGAGCAACGGAGACGCAGCTCGCCCCGGAATAAAAACCGGAGGAGTTGGTGTGAGAGTAGAAAGACTTTGAGTTGAACCTGCGGAAGATATGCGTGGTGTCTCGTGTTCAGTTGAGGCTACTGAAAAAGATGGACAGACAGCTTCATTAGTCAGGACTGCTCCTGGCTCGGAAGCGGAAAGAGGGGAAGACAACTCCATGCTGATGTCATCGTCAGCTGCAAGATCAAATCTTGCATCGTTAACGGACTGTGTAGAGGAACGATGAACGGCGAGAGGTCCGATGAATGCGTTTTCTGAATAAGATTGATGCCAATTATGCGAAATGGGCCGTAGCATTGCAGGAGTTTGAGATGCCTCAGATTGCACCGTTAATGTAGAACGTGACGAAGCTGGCTGAGAAGAAGAAAACACTGCTGTCAACGGCCGTGACAAAGAAGGGGCAGATGGAGGAGGTAGTATATGATTGAGCAGTCGGTGATCAGGGGACGCACTCAAAGAATGTTCCTGAGCAACTAAAGTTGAAGATGAGGAGGAAGTCGAAGATGAGCGAGGTAATGGTTGGTCATTCCGAGGTTTTGCACGGGACTCTGCTACCTCTTTCTTCTTCTTCTCCATCTCCTCCTTGGCCAGCTTCGCTAACCTCAATTTCTTCTCTTTCTTTGATTCCTTTCGACCATCTACCATGGACTCATCATCTTCGATCTCACCTTCCTCAAGCTCTTTTCGAATGAATACAGCTTCTGGCAAAGAAGGAAGATACCACCAAGCCCTAATCAAGTCCTCTCTCGAAGCGCCTTTGAGCTGAGCTGAGTTTAATGAGCCAAGGTTCTTCCCCAGCTTTGGACTACCCCAAGCCTTTTCCGCTTGGTTAGTGACCGCAAACTCTAGCAGTGCCCTTGCAGAACTGGGATCTATGGCAATAAAGACTGGCTGAGTTCCGCAAGCATCCTGGCTCCAAGACTTAAGCCACAAGAAAGTCCTACAAAGCTTAGGTAACTGATCTAGAATGAGTGAGCGAGACGGATCTGGTAAGTGAGGGTATGTGATCTGTGCTCTCGACTCGAACATCGTGGAAGCGGAAAGCTTGAACCCGCATCGTTTGCCGTCGGGATCTCTGGAAGAAGGCATCCCAATGATGCTTGTTGAAGACGGTTTCTTGGAACTAGCAACAATGGTCTTGTCGGTAGTCGACGAAGCCAAGGTCTGCACGGGTTTATCCGGGAGAACCGCAGAAGGGGTAGGAATGGAAGGAGGTGGCCAGGACGATGACTGAGTGTTGTCTGGTAGGTGGGGCTGGGTATTCCAAGTAGGCGGAGGAACAAGAAAATCCAGTGGTATAGGGAAAAGGTTCTGTAGAGATTCAGGAGGGTCTGCAGCTTTAGCCATTGAATTGACCCATTCCGAAGATGAAAAACTTGAAAACTCAAATTTCGAATCTCCTGCCATGGACGAGAAGCCATCGACCGAGTAAGGTGAGAAAGACCCTGTGAGAGCTCGGGGGTCTGGCTGGAATGCAGAATCGTCAAAAACAGCAGGTTCATCTCGGTTCCAATGACTAATCCGGTCGTGATGTCGAGCACGCTTAGTCTTTTGGGAAATTCGAGTAGAAGGTAACCGACTAGGACCTGCAGCGTTCTGAGGGTTACTTGAGTGTTCGCGTTTACGCTTTCGCTTCTTGGGTACTGGGATAGGAGTGAGCGACGAGCATGAAAGTAAATGAGCCAAGGACGTGTACCTTCATGAACTAACTGTTGAGATTTTGCGGTCGGGTTTCTTAGAGAAGAGGGTTTCGCAGCTTTTTTGTGAGCAGATGATTGAGAAATTAAGGAAGTCGAAGAGAGCTGCTCATCGTCGTCAAGCAAAAGTCCTGAAACGTCGGCAACTTCTTCTTCGTCGTCGGAAATGAAGATAGGCGAAGATTTCGAGCCAGAACCCGGTTGAACCCTCATTGTGTAGGTAGTGTGTGCAGTTTAAAAACAATCTCAATTTCAGTTAGCGGTTGTATAGACGCCGGTGCCGAGACGGCATCCTTCCACTGTCCCGCTTGTAGCCACATCCAACGACATATCATTTTGATTCGACGTCCAAAGCATGTCAGTTTTCAGTCTTTGGTATACACTATCTAGCATACTCTTCTGGACACGCTGGTAACCATTGATATCATTAATAACTTGCCCGATGGAATAGCACATAAACTCTGAGTCCCATTACTACCACACCAACCTCTTTTCTTATTCCAACTCCCGGGCCTTGCGCGCCCATGCTCAATGGAGTCGTTCTCTTCTGCTGAAATAGCTCAACAAATGTGCAATCTATATCTCTCGCTTTGACTATGAGCGCCGACTAACATTCCTAGATTCATTCACCAATGCCTTCAAGTCCTTAGCTTTAGTACGTTTCCTACCTTCGTTCGGAATAAGAACAAGACTCAAAATTCTGGTAGCGTATCTATTATGGGATCATATAATCACTCTAGGTGAGTTAATGACGGTGACAACCAGCTTGGTACCTATCGCGATCCGCGATCTTGCAGGAGCTGAAGTCCAATTCGTATGGGCTCGTGCAAAAGGAAAAAGCGCATATATGTTCTTCGCTCATAGATATTTCGTTCTTTTCGGCAATCTGTCCGTAACTATACTCAGTTTTCTGAATCTGCATGCCCAGGTAAGGATATTTACTCTTCGGTGTATTTGCCAATAACTTCGTATTCGATAGAGGCAAGTCGAGGTCATTCTCCAGTTTGTATATACTCTCAATTTTGGGTCCAGTTGTAGGGCGTATTCCCTTTATCGCCAAATTTTACTCTCCACTACCCAACTTGGTGTTTGCGGTAAACTAGAATTTGCTCTACCTCTCAGGAGCGACTAACGTTCAAGGTAGCCATTCTTACCCTCAGACTTTATGCTCTCTACGAATGCAACAAAAAAATATTACTGCTAATGTGTGGTATGGCACTCGTAATGGTTGGCTTCGCAGGTGTAGGTCGTTTGAATCATGTTTTTGAATCGCACTGAATTGAACCTAGTGGGTTTTGACCGGCCAAAAGTCTGTCGTGTCACCTTCTGTTCCAGGAATAGCATTAATATCGGGCTGTCATTTGGGTCTCTCTCGAGCAACGTTCGTTATAGTCTAATTTTGTTTTGCTGCCCTCCTAGTAGGTCCTTAAGCTGACTCCTCTTTCCAGTGCCCTTCGTGAGCTATGAAAAACATCTACTCGAAATTCAATTGAGAAATCACAGGTTTAGCTGCAGTCTGGGAAACATTATTCATCTACGACTCTGCTCTCTTCGCACTGACTCTCATTAAAACATACCGAACTCGACGAAGAGATGCCGTCATACTCAACTTAGTCACCCTTATCTTACGGGACGGTAAGCTGATACTTCCATGCACCTGCCCATCCTTTATTGACAGTCGTTCGGCGGCACGCCCAGGGGCCATTTACTTTGCGTAAGTTCATTACCTCAAAATAACATATTCTGAACAAGGTCTCATGCGGAGGGGAACGACGCAGACTCATGGCTTTAGCCACTCTTTCAAATGTACTTTCTTTCTATGTAAGTCCCATCAGAACTCGTTGTGCCACCACAAATTCACATCGACGCCCCCCGCCCAACAGTTCGCACCCGTAAGTAGTTTGACGCGACCCAATTGGTGACAAGGACGGATGATCACGTCCGGAGTAGATATTTCTGCGTGGAGGCCTTTCAACCTTTGCCACCTGGTACGTTGTGACAATCTCGTCCTATTATAGTTTTCACTGACCTGCTTGGTGCAGTGCTTCTGTGACAATGATATCTCGACTCATGCTCAATTTGCATGAATCCGCGGAAGAAGGGTTGTACGCCACAACAGTAGAACTTGATACCATAATATTCGATGAGATCTTCACAGACCAGCTGGAACTGGGTGTAAGTAACGGTGAAGTGGTATCCTTCGGTTTTCTTGGAGAAGAGGAGGACGTTGAAGCTCTGCTGGAAAACAAGTAAAGATAAAGTACTTTCCTTACGTAATTCTAGTAAACCTTTGTTATAAGCTACCGTATTACATGTTCCCTTCGAGTCCTGCTCCACTCCGAAAGGCGGCTCTTAGTTCACCTAAAAAAATTTACTTCTGAGTGCACATGATTGCAGAGCACAATGCGTTCCAACGTAAAAGCTCCCTGTTCTCAGTGCTCCTCCTAGCACAAAGGGTCTAAGATCTATGAACTCGGTTGATCAGCGGCGTCAGTTACTACAGCTTTGCAAGCCTTACCCAGTCCATCATCGGGGAAAGAGAGAAGTACATGACGTACATCCTCAGTGTAAGTACGCAATCACCAAGACCGAATAGAAAGCTAGCTCGTGAAAAATGATCATATCGCGCAATGCCAGCAATTCCGTATACCAAGATTTGGAGCAGCAAACATGATGAAAAGCCAGGGATCCGATTGCTCCCCGGGCGCAGAGGAAGGAAGGAATTAGATTACATGGTCGATCCCTCTCATCCCCTGCATCATCCCCAAAATTCTTACAAATTGTTCCCAAGTACGGACTCGCACTATTAAGCGGTAAGAGCTACGTATATCATCAAGTGATTAAGCCGTTCGGGACTGGCTTTCCCCGCATTTACGTCTTCTTCAGGTCGAAAAGCGTACGGATAAGCGGTGATATCAAAATCAAAGTATACCGGGATGAGATGATACGCCACTATATGTCAAAGCTGTACGGTAATTATCCCTTTAGTTTATGTACAGTAGCGGGAAGTCGTCTGGTGTACCTCGATGGCCCCTGTACCCTCGTAATGGTATCTTAAATTTAGTGTCCGAAGGGTACTTGAAATAGCAGACTTCACATGGCGCGAATATACATCCTCACCTCTAGCTAGTAATAATCTAGGTCTTTCGTATAAACTAATGCGGAGATAAACAAGCCAGCCCCGTTATACGGCGTGCGGCGCGGTGGCCCCAGGAAACCAGTCCCACGTAAAGGCGAATGACCGGCCTCCCTAAACATTGCAGCCTTCACCGACTCTCAGCGGAGAGAAGCACCGTTGAAGATCTGCAGAAATAGGCATTCTGGCCAGGGTCATTGAAGTGCTATTGTCATGGACGATGAAAAGAAAGGCTCCAGTTTTCCGACGGTTGTATTACATCAGCCTTTCCTCGCAGAACAGTCGAACTTGTAGGAGCAGTCAAGTGTAAACCTGACTGGAACTTGCCAAAGAGAAATGTCATTACAACAGCTACGGTGGCAGACGCATATAGGCTATTCACAGAAAAGGGAGGGAACAGAAAAATCCAATTTGACGAGTAAACTTTCCAAGTGACCACTCGTGCTTGATTGTACGAGAAGCACAGGGAGTCATAATGACTCGATATACATGGGGACATAAATTGTAGTTGAAACTGACACACATTACGTCGGAGAATTTCAGTCAGCGGTGGCTCTCCCATGACAAACTCGAAATGGTACCCAAACTACTCCAAATGTCCTGCCATGGGGTTATTCGTGGACAGCTTCTTACAGCAGGTCGTAATACTCTCGCAGTGAACGGCCCCAGGAATTCATTCACGGTAAAAAAAACACAAACACGAGAATGATTGCGAAGTGTTAAAAATCCGTGCGAAGATAGCTTTTCGCGTCGTCCGATGAATGCTCAAGAAGCCTGGAACACCCATTCCGTGCTAGGAAAACTACTCAACCTTCTAGACTGCAATCGTCCCGATCATAATCAAGAAGCCAGCGGGGATTGATTTCAAATGCCTGTCCTGGGAGAGTATTTACAGTTTTGCATCCTCCGGTGATAAGTTGCGAATGTGTACTTTGATCGTAGAATCACCGTCAGCTGAGGAGCATAATTTGACAGCAGGTACCCCGACATGCGTGAACGTTAAGAAGTGTCCCAGAAAAAGCTCGCCAGAGAAGTCCATCATGCAACCTGTTCAGCTTCGCTTACTGAGATTTTAAGGTTGGGTGACAGCGCAGTTGAGCAGGAATCAATGGGTCTATGGGAAAATCATGGAAGGAAGGAAAGCCGCTTTACAGCTTTCAGGGTGCTGTAAGAAAATAGAGAAAGAGTCCGAATGTCCGATACGCGGGAAATGTGAAAGAAGAAAGAATAACACTTGTCGCCTAAATATCATGTTAGACGCGATAAGGCCTAGTTCGTTGCTTTGAGCTTGCTAACATATTGCAAGAGCCAAAGGAAGAAGTCTTTACCTCAAGGTGGTTCAGAACTAAGCAGCCCATTTTTATCTCGCGTATTCTGCGCAGAGCAGAAAGGGAAAGAAACAGTTTTCATCGGTCCGAGTACTCATCTTCGATCTGAGAGCCGGGGGAACTATACCATTAGATCCTTCTTCAGTCCATACGTTCAATCGTACTAGCGGAAGGTTGAATAAGTCTCTGAGAGACATCTTCAATCCGAATGATGTCTGGATCGATTTAAGATGGTCAAATGCACCATCGATGATCCGTTCCAGAACATGCGAGTTACACGAGTATCCCAATTCAAAAATAATATGAAGCAGATAGCATACTTACAAGGACTTTGTCGCCAAACCTGTACGTTCCGCAATAGAGTGATTCTCACCCAATTAGAAGACACGCTCTCATGGTTATGGATCGTGCTTCAAAGGCACATCATGAGCCGTCGTCGACTCTGTCACTGTCATAGAACGATGCTCCTGCTTCTGCTTCGCCTTGACCTTTGACTTTTGCGGAAAGTAAGCGTTAAGACACCGGGCATGCCGCAGTTGCTGAATACTAATGTGAATGATGGCATGGCAGAATAAGTCCAGGTCGAGGTCATTCTGCGGGTCAAGTATTGGCACAGAAGAATATGACCAGGTAGCGCGATTGCATTCACACGTACCTCATCGTAGCCTTTACAGTGGAGCCAAATCAGATAAAAGAACAATGGTTCCGGAGAAATACGAACCGAAAGGTTGCTCAATTTCCTCGCCCGCCGCCAAAAAACCCAGGTATATGAAAGAGGCGATTAGAACTCCGGCGATTGAATGCCAACCGAACATTCCAACCAATTGGAATGGAAGGAACAACAGGAATAACCACACGGTGCTATACAGAAGATCAATGGTGAACAGCGATGTATGACATGAAACGACATACTGCCTTCAAGTAAGAGATTAAACAGCCTGTCATAGTGGATTAAGAACAAACGCACCTGATGTGTACACTGAAAACACTATAAGATTCATTAGAGAGCTGGCGTAAAAGTCGGAAACAATGTCATACTATGGAAGAGGCACCGTAAGGATTTTTTCCAAGACTGGAAAATTGTAATTAGCAAAGCGTCGAGAAGTTAGAGGAAAATTCTTGCTTGTCAAATTGTCTTCGAGTGTGCATATGCAATCCATCATTGAGCCGAGGCTGGTCCCTGTCAAAGTAGCGTAAGAAATTTTGGAAAGCAAAGACCGTACACCAACCTGGTATGGTTCCTCTGTCCTCTAAGACGCTGCACCACTCGCTTAGGCACCTCAAGATTTCCAGCGAAAGGTTATCACCCTCGCCCGCCACAACCGGTCTGTATTTTGATCGATTGCCCACAGGCGCTAAAGGAACTGCTTTCCATGGTGCTCGATGGTCTGCATCTAATCCATCTACACCATAGTCTGCATCTATGTCGCTTCCTTGCCCAACCTCGTGTTCTAATACGTGTCGCGGGGTAAGAAAGCTTGGACCGGTGACAGTCATCATCGGAACTTTAAAGGTAGAGATTTCGGACTCATTTGGCAACGTCTGTTCACCAGCCATTGGAACAGCGGCAGATGATGTACTAAGGTTTTCAATAGTTGAAAATGAAGCGGAAGGACAATCAGAATTCTGAAGGTGTAGGTTAAGCGTAGCGACGCCTTTCACATCGATAATAACGTACTGGTTGAAGGGGGCGAACAAGGTCATATAGGTCTTCGTAGAATACCCCAGGTTCGCCTATGTACTTCCACTTTAGATCAAGGAACAGAAATCGATAACCGATCTACCTCGAAGATGGTGTTTCAAGGCCACACTAAATCCTTCGACAAGGTCCAGTGCCATTTGTTTTTCTGTCATGACTTGCTGTAACTCTTGTTCTGGTCTTTTCCATTCGCCGCTTTTACGTTCTTCTTCCGTACGAGGCGTCCTACACGGGGGAACATGGTAATGTATAAGACGCGCCATGGTGTGCGAGACCCTGATCACATCTGAGAAAGCGGTTCGCCCCATCCAGTATCTATCATAGCTAAACTAAAATAAGGCTTGCACGGAATTTTCATAGTCAGTTTTACACACCCGCTGGCTGCTCGATATGAGATCACGAAGCCAAGAGCGACACCTGAGAGAGTCGAAATCATCATTAGCCGAAAGCCGCTAAGCCAGGTTGACTGTGTAAATACCCAGAAGGGTGAGCATTACGTTTGGTATTTCCAAGTTAAAATTCGTAGTCAATGTCAGAGTGACGACGACTGGAACGTTATTAGTTCTCCGTGTGTAATCCTGCACAGAGCACCGGAAGTACCAATGGCGAATAATGTATGCACAAGAACAGACTTCCATATAGTCCTAATCTACATAGACGGTCCATTGGGATCACGAAAAAAAAAGAGCGTATACGTGGAAAGACTTACCACGGAGCCGCGACCAAATGTCCATCTGATTCTACTGTACAAAGGAAGCTCATATTCAGAGGATGTGACCTCCATCAAGCGCATCGCAGGCTTGAGTTGAGGACGCTTCCTATGTCTGCTCATTCTAGATGATGACATGGAGAAAGTGATCTACGGTAAAATTACAAGCGCCCGCGGCGAGTATTACGTCACGTGATGGTATTCGGCGCATCGAGTCGGTGGAGGACTGGAATTCACTCTTGTTTTCTTCCAGACATTTGGCAGCCACACAATGAGCTACCCAGTCCCTGAAATGAGCTACGCATAATTGCGCCAGGGCCCTCTTCAGAACAGCCTCTTTTCGCAATTCCGAGGAGCAGAAATTACCATTTCTGTATCTTCCCTTTGTTCTCTCAACTTTATCGATCTTGGACCGACAGTTTTCACATCATTTCCTATCAGAGAATGCATAACCCCGACTTTTAGAAGTTCATTAATGTTTAGCAATCTCGTGTTTCCGGCTCTCTGAACCATTTGTGGGCGTCACGAGTGCATCTCATCAAGGCGGCCACCAATGAAGTCTTGCCATTGGGCATCGCAAGGGGGGTTCTCCCGCATTCCACGCGTTCTAATTGATGCCCTCATATCATCAGGGCGCCCGCCTTGCCCATGTTGGCATTGCTTAGTCGTACAGCCCGAGGTTGAAAAGGGTGGAGATTGACCGAAGACTAGACCAAGTGCGAAAGGTATGTTCCGCTGCAATATCTAAGTGGACTCTATTTCTCATCGTGTTTTGTGCTGCGATGTCGTCGGACGTCTGTGCAACGTGCAGAGCGCAGTTGAAGCTTCTAGTTCGTGGTGGTGGATGAGTGTCGTAAGCTATATATAAAGCATTTTAGTATGGCCACTTGCCACACTTGCCGCTGCCTTGAATGGTATTGGCTGTTCTCGGTTCAGCAAGGCGCAGGCACCTGGTATAGGAAAAAAAAGTCAAATCATAGTTCCGGGAGCGGAGCGCCAGTTAACGGAGCGCTGATATATCTGATGTTGATGGACATTGCAACAGTTTTTTTTTTTTTTCTTACGCTTGAGGGGACCTTCGTCCTTACTTCTTTTTCTGGTTCCACGGAGGTATTGTGGGGAAACTAGCTGTGGTGATTTCAAGTCAAGACAAATGGAGAGGTTACCTTGGGTCTTTTGCTGTGAAGAGCTGACAGTTGTTCCGCCATCTCCCGCTGCTGTTGTCGCCACGGTTGGGGAAGCCGAGCTACGGTGTACGGCGCATCGAGTGAACATCGTCGGTCATGAGCAAGTTAAGCGAGAAAAAGACATAAATGAAACAGTGACCGGGGGGTTGATGCCGTTGACGGCCGTCGCCTCATGTCTGACCAGATTTGGAAGCACCGCCGTTACGGCATTTCGAGGATGGAATTCTGGTTCGGGGGGACTTAGCCTTGCAGAGCCGATGGGAACTTTGGGAGCGTGCCCAATAAATACTAACTGTTTGCCCTGCCGCCCTCTTCGCGCCCCCAATTACTTTCCCATCTTTGTCTCGATCCCGCCTTCTTTTTTCCTTACTTTTTACTTCTACGCGTCCATGCCCATCTAAATGGGCCAGTCAGTCAGTTCACATCCTTCTTCATCCTTTTCCACTAACAAAGCGCGACTTTAGACCGAAATGGACCTAGACGTCGCCGTACAGCCTGCCCCGCAACCCACCATTTCCAAATCTCCCCTTGCTTCTCCTGTAAATGGGAAACCAACTTCCCCACCCTCCGATTCCGCTTCTGCGTTACCCCCTTCTCCAACTTCACCCTCTTCCGCCTCCGCACTCGCTTCGCTACTTTCCACTGCTCTCGCACAGGTTGAATCCTTGAAAGAAAAATTGAAGAAGGAAAAGAAACGGGCGGATCATTTCGAGGTACTCGCTTCAGACTACAAAGATCTATTAGGTGAACCTACAGTGAAACGAAACGGAGAGTCCGACGTGGACAAATCAGAAAAGAAGGATACCGACGACAAATCAGACATTCTGGCTCATGAATCTCGCCCAACTCAGGTCAAAGATGCCGCCACTCAACTCGCAGACGCCGTGGAAAAGATTAAACATCTACGCGAATTGGTGGCAGCCGCCGAACAAGTCCGGGACGAAGAAATGGCTCGGAGGATAGCAGTTACTGATCTTTGGGCCCAATTAAATCAATATCTCGACCGCCTCGAAAGCGCAGGTAGGGACGTTCGCGCAGGTTTCGATCGAATCGTCAAAAGCGGTGGCGGGGTCATACGAGACCACAGCACCATGTTCAGGGATATTCCCCAGCTATCCGAAGGCGAACTTATGCGTGTGGATAGAAATTACAATGCGAATGGTGTTTTGCAGCCTTTGACTCTCTATTCCAGTCGAAAACACGATTACCCACGGGAAGAAAGACATGGGACAAGAAGACCCCGAAGCGGCAGCATGGATGCGTACGCGTATGGGCTCGGGCCCAATAGCAAACGAGTGAGGTATCAAGATGAAGTGAGCGACCCTTTTCATATATCTCCTTTAGTCCCACCGTTCAACACTTATCTAGCATGCACACCATCAGTCAGCAAGCGGCGTGTCACCGACGTATTATCAGGCTGCTCCCCATCCGCCACATCCTCCTCCACCACAAGGTCATTCCTACTCCCCTACATCCCACATCCAGCATAACCAGAATGCCATCATGCAGAGCATGCCATTTGCGCAGGGTCAACCCCAACCTCCACCCCTTGCCCCACCTTCCTCTGGTTCTGGCTCAGGCTCAAGGCATCGTGACAGGCGCCACGCAGATCCTGCCGCAATGCACCCTCCTGACCATCATTTGTATCCAATCCCGGGCTACGAGCATTCTTATCGATCGCAAGATCATGCTAGAGAGTACCGCGATGAGAGGAGGCGGCGACGATCACGATCCTACAGTCATGGGAGAAGCCGTAGTCGGGGAAGTGAGGCAAGTATGGATTTGGATGAGATGCTGCTTGCTACAACTGGCGATGAACAGCATGCCCAGGCTAACGGAACCGGGGCTCCCGGTCAACCTATTCACTCTGGACGGATGAAAGAACGGCCACTGAGCTCTCACAGTAGTGGTCTTGTGTACGACCCTCGAGAGGGTTCTCAGTTCGTTCATCAAGTACCTCCTCACGTGTCCCCTCATCAGCAACATCTCGCAGTTAACCATTCGTCGCACCATTTGGGGGGACCCCCTCCACCTCCCCATTATGCTCAACCTTCTCCAGGACCCATGGCAGGACGTCTCTCTCCGTCCGTCAACCCTTCGTCGAGGCCAAGTTCATCACGCCGAGGTCGAGAGCAACTTCGCGCCGAACCTACTCTTCGCGATGACCTCGGCGACAGACGGGATGGCCGAGCGCCAGATGGCTCTGGTCCTATCCCCACTACCGGGCCTCCTGGCCAAGTTCAATACCAAACTCACGTCTTCGCTCCAGTCCAGACCGGTGCCCCGGTGAAAAAAGGTAAATTCAATAACACGGGTGGGAACGCCAGTAATGCGAACGTCGCTGAGGGTAAGCTTGACAATTGTCTTTTTTTTTCACAGTTTCTGACGTTTCCATTACTTCATTTCAAAAAGAAACTCACTCAAATTCTCCCGCTCCTAATCCCGCTCCTGTCGCTGCTACCAATTCTACAAACTCGCTTCCGCTTACGTCCGTCAACCTCGCACCTGCAACTTCGCCATATCCCCCAACAAATGAGCAAGGACAAAGGATCTGCAGGCAATGTGGTATGCCCGGAAGGTATAAGGAGGGCAAGTGCGTGGAGAAGTGGGGTCCGGGCCCGATGGGGCCCGGTACAGTGTGTGATAGGCAAGTATATGTTTTTTTCTTTTTGCCCAAGGTACAGAAATAATAACCTCGCCAATCAGATGCCGCAAGAAAATGAAACGAGTCGAACGCAGAGGAACCATAGAGCAAGCGCAGATGCTCGCTGCTCAACAAGCCTCGAATCGCACTCAAATCTCCAATGCTTCTTTCTCTGGAAGCTTCTCTGGTGTTCAGCGCGAGGGCTCCTCAGCCAAACTGGGGCGCACTGATACCGTCATTGTCGATAGCTCAGGAAGACATTTCGAGGAGCCGGCCGTTTCTTCCATGCGCTCCACATCAAATGCATCAAACACTCGAATCGTCACTTCGTCCCCGTTTCCCAAATCGGCCAAGCTTGGCACTGGCTCCCGCCCCACGAGCAAGGCTGCAAGTAGAGCTGGATCTATTGTTGACGGTTCCAAGGGGTCCCGTCGCTCTTCCCCTTTGCCCTCTTCCAGGTTAAACTCCTCTGCTACTGCGCCTAACCCTTCTCGCACCCATGCTTCCAATGCCTCAGTGCACTCCAACGGCTCCGGCAGTGGGATGGATGTTGATGCAGATGCAGATGGTGACGCCGACGGCGATCTCGATGACGCAGAAGCAGAGGTTGAGGGAGACATTGCGGCTCTCGTGGACCAAGCAGCATCTTCACCCCTCCGAGCGACGCCAAGGCACCGAGACGAGGAAGATGTGGATATCGCCGTGCTGGCGGCTGTAGATGATCCGGATGACTATGATTCACCTGCGACGACGAATGCCCTGAGAAGACAGCAAGCTGCTCGAAATGGAGGTGGCTCCTCCATGTATGGATCATCTGGCCCAGGCAAATCTGCTTTGGAAACTTCTTCAGGGCCTAGTGCCTCAAGTGCCGATGGTGATGCAGAGTTGGACATACTGGAAGCCGTCGACGCTGCTGAGGCTAATAGCGCTGCTAGCAGCTCGGGCTTGAAGACGGAAGAATCCTGAGGGCCTTTGGATTTTCATTTTTGCTCTTGATATGATCGAAACCCTACGCTATCTATTGGTTTGTTGACTTATTTACATCTAGGCGTCTTTCTGCTCCCGGAAAACACAAGAGTCCACCTTTGGCTGGTCCGACTAGACTCGCTTACTTGCCCATGTTGGTGTGTACATATGCAATCGCTTGGCTTTGTGTATTTTCACTCGCTCGCTCGTCTATATCAAGTTTACTCGCACTGTTTTCTCAAATCGTTCTGATCTGCTACAATATATGTATCATCTCAATGCTTTACTTCCCTTTGTCTTTTTTTTTTTGTGGGTGATCTTCTGCAGAACAAATCTAGATGTATTTTATGTTTCCAGCTTTGACCATCAACAAACGCGATCTGCAATGTGTTGGATAACTGAATGTACTTTCTCTTTTTGTTTACTAGCTGTACTGAATAAATATCATGTCTATATACAACCGCGGTTCTATCTTTTCCATCTAATGATCTGCTCTGATCTAAGTTACCAGGCATTCAAGAATCAACACTGCCCTCCGTCCGACACTGCTCTTTCGCCACCATCAGCAGATTCCCTCCTTTTTGCCTGGGAAGCTCTCTTGCTTCTACCCCGTATATGTTCCCCGTATCTATAAAAGATAAACGGAATCGGTGCAATGACTACTGCAACCAACGCCAGTAATAGTCCAGCGTACTGGAATCCCATGTTGTTGAACATCTGATTGACGTACAACGGGACCACGGCGCCAATCTCGGACCTCACAAAAGTTTTCGCGGCGATAGCGGATGCAGCGTAGTCGCTATAACTGTCTACAATGTAGGAATTCCCCGAGATGTAGATGATGAGCAGGGCGAAACCGAACATGAATCCCGAAACGCAGACGCCTATCCAGTGGACCCAAGAATACGCTCCGGTGAAGGCAAATACGAAAAGAGCTGATGGTAATACACTATGCAATTTTTAAGATTTAGCGAGTGAGTGATTTACCCCAGGAAGGAATAGTATCGGACTTACATTGCTCCTAGCATCATCGGGTACAGCCTCGCTTCGGGATAGGCACCATAGCGAGTACGGCGATTGTATATTCGTTCTTGGAAAGGCATGACAGCCATTGCAAAACAAATACCGAGCTATATAAATTAAAGATAATGAGATCGGTTTATAGAATACGGGAATATTGATTCTTACCATAATGCTGATGAAAGTTAAGCCAGCTATACCAGCGGAGAAGTCTCGGATGTCAACGAAAGCTATTGGGAAGGCGAAAAATAACAAGTCTGAAAGGACGAATGAATTCTTCATTGGGCATCGACGGCGGATTACTCACATAATATACTGTAGATAAAGGACAGATCTGCGAAGCAAAAATTAGTAAAAAGTTAAACGAGAAATGTAAGAGCAATACGTGCACATTGTCATGAAAGCCAGAATCGGCTCAGCAAAAAGCATGACTATCGGTCTCCATAGTGCGGTCAACATCATCTGAGAAAATGGTGGGCTTTCGAGTTCCTCTAAGGTCCGGTAATTTTTATCGCCAGTCTCCCTCCTGAGACGTTTAGCCTTCTGTTGGAGTAGAGACGAGGCCAACGTCTCAGGCATGAATAGTGTCAAGAAAAACGCGCATCCCGTGAAAATGAACAGGACCCAGTCTACAGTGAAAAATGAGGCTTTAGAAAATCGAGTAAGATGCTGTGCACTCACAAATCCAACGCCATCCTACCTCTTGGCCAATCCATGACCCTATAATAGGTCCTAAGCAGGGCCCCATACTGGAATGCCGTCGATAAGTTAGAATTCGAGAACCGATAGATGAGTGACGCACAAGATAGCGAATGAGAAGGTAGCCATGGGAAGGCCCCTGATGTGGGATGTTGTGTCAGTTATAGTGCATGTATAACATAAATGTTTACCCGAACCTTTCTTCTACCGCCCACACATCTGCTACGCTCCCCCCTACATTACAGATTGGTGCGGACGCTGCCAGTCCTGCCAGTTGCCTACCAACCACCAGCGTAGCAGCATTCTTCGCAAGCGCACTTGGTAGGGTGAAGATGAAAAAGAAGAAGCTACTAATGATATACGGCAATCGTCGTCCAGACACTTCACTCAATGGAGCGAAAAATAATGGTCTAACGTATAGGTTTGAGCAGACGGAGGAGGCGAGGGCAGCAAGCTTGTACACACCCAATTCCGAAACCAATGACGAAGCAGGTAACTGTTAGATTGATGATCTCTTGGGTAGTATTCAAATCTCCGACGGGCCCATTCATACTGTAAAACTCAGGAAATGTACGCGTCGGAAGTGACTCGAGATACTCACTCCCCCGTTACGATAGAAGAACCTAATGCAGCAGCCGTGCAGAGGAAGGCGGTAGTAAATGTGACGAACCTTAAAAACAAGTTGAGCTAATTGTCGATGGAATGAGAGGTAATAGTTTCATACCATTTCCGTGCCCTTGTCCATTCTCTAGGATCCTCGTTTTTGCCCTTGTCGAAAGTGACAACATGTATACCGCGATTAGTGTACGATTTTTCCAGGGCATGAATGGTCGGAGGTTCTCCGTTAACAATAGTGGTTGAATCCGAAAGGTGTCCGTGCTCTTTATCTAAAGTGCGAAATTCCTCCTCTTGCTCTGGAGAAAGGGCAGGGGGACGCGCGAATGTCGCTTCTGCGGGTTCTGAAGCCATTGCAGCGTAAGAAAAAGATTATGAAGGGATAAGATGGAATGATACCAGAAATATTCGCGTTTCTTATATGCAACTGGTGTTCGGCATGGCTGGTGTTTGTTATACCGTTCCATGGCTCGAACGGAAGATGATTGTTGAGAGCAACAGCACCGACAGGCCGAGTTTGGCGCCAAGAAATCTTTATAGTTGAACCGCTCAGTGGCCGAGCCACTCTCGCACTCGACCCGCAACATCTTGCCCCCGCGCCGTCGCCCAGTAACTGTTGAGGTGTTTGTTAGTTCAAATCCACAACCTATAAGATGAAATGGTCAAGATGGATCACATTCAATTCCAGTCCTCTTTTCCGCAAGTCAAGCTAGCCCCGTAAAAGGGAAAAGGAATACCGCAAGCTGGCAGCGATAGACAGAGTGGCCTACGATAATCTAGGGGTCAGATCCGAAGCCTTTGAAAGGCGTCGGACACCGAAGGGTCCCGGACGCCATTTAGATACGAAATTGGAATACCGTAATCGAGGAAATGTCGATACCAACACGTTGAAAACAGACTTTTGATACACATTTATCTAGGAGTACATTGCAATTATTAATTTCCATAGCTTTCTATCGGTTCCTTGCTCGCACAAGACACCATCTCTGCTCACTTGTTCGGCTTCACCCTCGATGTGTTTGACGAAACTACGTCGCTGACTTCTGAGGAGCTTAGATACTCGTCTTTACCAGTTTTTCCGCTCGTTTTGCTCGGATTTTCCGGTTCTAGATAAGTCGAAATGAATCATTAATCAACTAATGGGGAAAAGGAAAAGGCACTCACGAAAGACTGAAGCTTGACCTTCATTTCTTTTCACATCTTTCTGCATGGCATACATGCCGCCTACGGATATGGCAATAGCTGCCCCAACAGCAATAGCCTACCACCTCCATAAGGTAAAGTGGACAGACAAAATCCAAGACCGCACTCACGAGGTTAGGACTTCGGGAAGCAGCCATTGTTCAGATTTGACTTTGAAAATAAGTGGAATGCGACGTTAAAGTTGCGATTGAAAGTTGTGCAGACTTTGACCATAGTGACCACTTTTATAAGCACGATGCGCACAAGGAATGAGTTTTTCATGACGTCAAATGCTCCATGTGAATAAATAGTGTCAAAGCTGGGGATTTCAACCCAAAAGGGTAAATGCATCAACTACCTAATACATATTACAACCGATCAACTACAGGGCGAAGAACAAAATTCGTACACTCCTGCGGGATCTAGATTACATGTCTGCTGAGAACAACGCTATTGAAGACAGAGTATTTCCTGAGTCATCGACCACGAGATTGCTCTAAGGGGGCATGAGTAAAATCGCGGCGCAAGACATTAACATTAAAAACTAACCGTGCAGGCGGAGCCCAATCCTATACGCCAATGCATCAGTTGTTCAATTTCAAGTGGATTAATTATTTCTAGTGGACGCACCGTCGTTGCCGATCCAACCAGGCTCCCAGTATACGATCCCAAGCCCATGTCCTCCTGATACCTCCGAAAGAACTGTTTTAATACCATTCACCTATAATTATGATACCATCAGCCTATGTCTGAAAAGTACTTTATTAAGAGATTCTGACCCATGTTTGCTGTCCCGCTGGGCTTATACTTCCACTTTGACTCTGAATAACGATATCAACCCTCCGTCCCTTCAATGGCAGGCGAGAAACGTACCAAGGTGACTCCTGGACACGATCCTGAAGATGGCCAGTCAGTTTCCACTACCATTACATCCTGAAAGGAGTTCTGATTAGTAGATCCATGAAATTCAACCAAATACACTCACCTTTCCGTATTTTGCAACCATAGCGTTCAAACTTGACAGCAAACTGGCATATGTAGCACGACTGTCATAGAACGGATAGAATGAGAAGCCCATAACGTCAAAGTCAGTCGACGCGAATTCTCCCGCGATGAAGATTTGTTCGTAAAAAGATGCGACCGAAGCACCATCCCAACCGTTCGCGAGATGAACCACGACCTGAACATTTGCGTCTGCATCATGGGCACCGTTAGCAGCAGAGTGCAAAAGTTGTGAAAGAGGTGAATATCCGGCAACAGAAATTTCGCCGACCGGCCAGAGTATACCATTGTTGATTTCGTTTCCAATCTACGAGACAAGGTTAAATACTTGATCAGCTTAAAATCCAGAAAATCGACGTACTTCCAAAAACGTGATTGGTGTTCCCTGAGCAGAGAAGGCGGCTACTAAACTGTTGGTGTACCTGTGACCCGTTACCAGTTTGATCACTCGGGCAATTTAAACATTGAATTCAACGAGCGTACTCGTAAATCTGGGTATTTAAACCGGATAAAGTGGTTGGCCATCCAGAAGGAATGGCTTGATGACCGGGATCAGCCCCTACATTTCCAAAACATTAGGTAAAAGCGGTAAAATGAGCTGCCTCAGAATTACATGTATCACTAAATGCAAGGTTCAGTAAGACTCTGGAACATCAAAATCAAAAGAGATACCTATAATGCAAATCAATCAAGAGATCCATTCCAAGGGCTACAGCTCGTTTAGCCAACGCCAGACCGTAAGTCAGACTATAGTCTGCATTGTTCGTGCTTGTCCACACTCGAATGCGAGCCAGATTGACACCGTGATTGTGAAGAATCTGGTCAAACTTTCCGGCTTGAGAGACACAACTGTCAAATGCTAGCATTGCAAAAAGATCGCGGTACCCACTAACTCCTCCATCCTTATAAGTCTTTCCCGCATTCTCAAGATTCACAAGCGAGGAATAGTCCGCTCCGTGATATTGAAGGCAAGTTGCAAAGGGAAGCAGGATAGCTAGCAGGCAGGCCTGAACGAAACGCATTGTGACGCTGAGATTTCCGAGAACAATTCTGGAGACCGCGGTTTATATGATATACTTACAGACGGCCCGGGCGTACCTTCAAAGCATGGAGTTGGCAAAATTCTGCAAGTTTTTCAGTATCACAATGGTAACGCAGTGGAACACCACCAGTCCCAACATGGTCCATCATTCCACACGGCCTGAACTCGTCATACCTAATTTTGGCTGGGCTGAATATGTATCGATCCCATTGGGCCACGAAAAACTGAACCCAGTCAGACGACATGTATGGAAAGATTTCGGATCTCCTCTGAGCCTGAATGACCGAAATTCAGGCATGTACTTACCACTCAGACCCCATGGTTACTTGTCCGACTTGTCCGTAAGTTACACCATCTTCTCCACTTTGTACCTGGAAACCGAATTCCACTCTAAGCGATCTCAGCACAGCACATAGAACAATCGTATACAATTTTTTTGGCGTTAAGATTTTTTCTCTCAAACATCATATGAAATCTACACTTCCAAGGACTGCATTACCTCAAAGTAAGCTGTATACTCTTCTGGTGTCATCAACTCATGGT
This sequence comes from Collybiopsis luxurians FD-317 M1, assembly GCA_000827265.1. Lineage (NCBI taxonomy): Eukaryota > Fungi > Basidiomycota > Agaricomycetes > Agaricales > Omphalotaceae > Collybiopsis > Collybiopsis luxurians. The sequence continues at coordinate 1,045,973 of KN834752.1, read as the reverse complement.
CTTCCTCCGTCACTTTAGAGAATGCAACAGGATTTCCGTTCACTGCGAATGATCTCAGTCTCGCGGTAAACGAAGGAAAAATGAAAGCACAGACCATATACGATAGGATCCTCTCTCGGATCTTTATCTTCACCATTGTATCCAGTGGCACTAACATCGATATCAACATTCATAGGAACGTCTTGCTTCAGATCACCATTCGTCAATTCAACTTTCGCAATCTTGTTCCGATTTCCAGAGCCCTCGTCCTCCTGCGATCTGGAACGCTTCCGATAGTCGTTCAAAGAATTCAGGTACTCGATAGAAGGCTTTCGATCTTCATCCTCCTCTCCAAAGTCGTCAAAGTCTGAGCTTCCAGGGACGCTCCCGGACGGAGTAGCTTGGGCCGAGGCGGCAGCAGACGCAGCGAGCGATGCATAATACTGCTCGTAGTCTACGATACAAGTCAGCGAACATTTGTCACAAATAAAAGTTTGAGCACGGACAGTCGGCATCAGGATTAATGACAGGTTTCATTTCGCGTTCTCTGGATTCGAAGATCAGAGCAGGAGCTTGCGTGGGTTTCTGGCCGACGACACCCAACCCACGTAGTATATCATCGTTGGATGTGGGGGGCGCACCGTTGGCGACGGCAGCTTCAGCCCGAGCATTCTCTTTGATACCCAGTGCTGTCAAGTCCCCAGAGATCGTACTCTTCAGGTGCCATGAAGGAAGCGCATTCTGCTGGCGCTTGAGTTCGGCCTGAGCATCTCTCTCCAGTTTCCTCGTAGCTTCGTCCTTATCGGACGCAATAATAACTCCAATTCCTTCATCCTCTGGCTTGTTCGGGTCTGACCCAGCAATTTTGAGACCAGAACCTGGTGCATCCAGATTTTTGTCATCTCCGCCGGTCAAATTTGTTCGAATCCATGCTGCTACATCGAATCTGGATCCATTCGTTAGTCACGACTCTTTGATACTATATCGATGCACGCACGGAGGCAATACCATGGTTTCACTCTTTTGCAAACCGGCACGTATGAAGCGCATCTGATGATTAAAGCGCGACATACGATCCTTCCCACCCTGCACCGTCTCAGCATTCTCATTGTCCACCACTTCACCTTGACATATCTCACACACAAAACAGCCACGAGCGAAATCCATTAGTTTATCTACGTCGAGGGGGGTATATGATGCCTTGCATTGGGGGCAAATGTAACCTTTATTATCAAGTTCCTACACGAGGTATTAGAATTTAAATGAACCAGGAAAAATGGTAAGTACATTACGAAGAGTGGAATCAATTTTGTGTCGCATCTTTGCGATACGCCATTTGACCACATTACAGAAATGGGCATAGTCGATGTAATAGTACTGTTTGCCGACAGCACGCTGAGCACCTTCCTTCAACTCGTTTTGCCGATAGCTGGACAGATCAGCATCACCATACCAAACCCATCGGGGTACGAACTCACATCTTGACCAGAGCATCATTTGCAAGCACGGCGATAACCTTATTTAGCTCCTTTGGCTGCCACCCCATTCTTCCTGCAAGGTCGTCGTCCTTGAGACTGAAACAAAGAGTATAAGACAATCGCAGAATTCTTTTAGCTCCTGCGCTGAAAGTTTTGTGCACCGTTTGAGCACTTACACTGGGTGGCGCGCCAGTTGATCCATTATGATTGTGTACTTTGGTTCATAAAATCCCCGAGCGACATGTTGAACAAGAAGACGAAGGGTGTCCTGTTCTTCTGGGGTCGTCATGGACACAAACTGAGTGAAAACCTCAAGCGTCTATAGGCCAAACGGCCACAAAAATGATTGGAAAAGAGTGTAGATTGATGGAACCGCGAAAGATGTAAGCTACCGCAAAGTTTTCAGCAGTCTGTGCGAGTGGCAAGACGAAGAAAAGTTCAGAGGCTCTGGCTCATTTGGGTGAGTCATGTGATTGAGCGCTTATTGGGGTCTGTTCACTTGACGAAAATATTTATTGCCTTAATACTGAAGAGTAATGTCCAAAGTCTACATTAATCGTTACTATCAATCGCTGGGTTGTATAGCCCGCTGGAAGGGAACATTTTTCAAGGTCATTGCGTTTTGCAAGCCAATGAAAGGTTTTGATCCATCACCCTAGATTGCAAAGTCAAGTCCCGTTTACTCTGATATTTCTTGGAAATAGACTCACAATCATGTCATGAGGGAATCCCAGATCGAAAGGAATGATACTCTCCAAAAACTCAATCTGTTCGTTACTGAGTGCAACATCGAGCGCCTTGATGTTTGCTTGAAGCTGCTCAACTTTTCTTCCCCCGATGAGCGGGAAGACGTATGGCGTCTTCTGCATCACATACGCGATTGCAACTACGCGCTGTTCGTCAACCGTGGAAAATGAGTCTGTAGAAGAAAAGTCTTACCTGCACCGATATCTTCACCGAGTCCAAGCTCGCCCGCGACCTTCTCCAAAGCACGAGAGATCTTAACTTCGTTTTCGTTTCTCTGCCAATCCCCTCTCATCGTACGGCCATTCTCCCCTGACTCCCTTCGTCGTTGCTCTTCAGCGTCAGTGCGTAGTTTTCCTGCGCCGAGGACATTCCAAGGAGCGAGAGCAAGACCTTATAGGTCGACGGGATATTAACTCACGGTTCTCGTAAAAAGGGAAGTAAAACATACCGAGAGAACGAGCCATTGGAATGATGTCTCGCTCAAATGAGCGGTCAAGAATGCTCCAGCGTCCTTGGTACACAGAAAATGGTGTTTTACCGTTACTTCGCGCGTATTCGTTCGCTTGGGACACGACCCATGCAGGCGTGTCAGAAATCCCCTGGGAAGGAAGATGATTAACCATGGACTCGTTTCGACTCGAGGAAAAGAAAGTTACCAGATAGAGAACTTTGCCTTGCATCACAAGTGAATGCAAGCCGTCCATTACCTCTTTCACGGAGGTACCGAAATCCCACCAGTGGAGATATAGCAAGTCAATGTACGACGTGCGGAGCTTCTTGAGACTGGCTTCGACGCTTACATGCATAGATTTGACATTGTTACCTGTATAGTTGGCCTTCTGCGCGATGGAGTTGTTACCCCGTTTGAAGTTTGTAGTATACTGCGACAAAGGGCTCAGAAGGCGCCTTCAAAGTCCAATGAAGCAAGCCCACCTTGGTAGCGAGGACTATCTGATCTCTTATTCCCCGCTTTTCCATCCACTCGCCGATAAACTCTTCCGAACTTTCGTCTTGACTGATGCAGAATGTCAGAGAAACAGAGATGATGAACCTACACGAAGACATACTAATTATTGGCGGTATCTGGATGATAAGGGTCAGAAATACGCGTTCTACTCGAGACTTTGAAGGACTTGCCTATGAAATTGCCACCCATATCAAAGTAGGCATCGAGGAGTTTGAAGCTTGACCCTTTATCCATCGATCCCATAAAGTCATTCCACTTATCACCGATGCTCATGCCTCCAAAACAGAGTGGGGAAACATGGACACCAGCATTAGGAGACAGGGTTCTAAGGACACCAAGCTTAGTGGGGGGTTCAGGTGCAGCTGAGAAGAGGGACATTGCAAGGTACTATAAAAACAGAGGAGTTGTCGAATTTCGTTCTGATTACCACTCGAGAATCCCAGGTCAGCTTTTATACCTCCGAGTCTGAGGCCTGACCGCGTCACGTATTGGACCATAAAGACAGGGTTTGAGTAGCCTGGGGCCATACCAAGGCCACACCAAGGTAATCCGTCCAAGTCTCGTTATCACTTATTAGTCCAGTGAACGCGTCTTTCCGGCACGGGTTCACATCGGAAGAGTTGCACCATGCTTTCATTACGGAAATTTACACTCTCGGCGTGTATTGAAATCTATGAATTCCGTCTCTAGATATTCTACTTTGACACCCAAGACGTAGTAGATACAACTATAACGGGTACATTAAAAAAGTCCCAAGGGTATGATACACTCCTCCGACTCCGTTCACATACATAGGCAATAAATTAATATTGTTATTCAATATTCAGTTGTAATGCTCTTCTGAGTGTCCAATTCTGGCCCAGGATCATAATGCAAGCAGCCCACGTGCTCGAGCCAAGCTGTCCTTTGTTGTTCAAGATGGCATAACAAGCTGTTCCTATCCATGCATTTACCAGGAGGACATCCACCTCCAGGGGATCCAGTATCATGAATGGTCCATACCGGTGATGTTGGCAAAGCCTTTGGAGGACTAGAGAATCCCAAAGTGACCGAAGGATCAGGAACACAAACAGAGAAAACGGATGGTTCTGGATTTTTCCCTGACAATGCCAGGGATGGACCAGTCAAGGAGGGCAATAGGGCAGGAAGAGTAGAAGGTACAGATGCGTAGGTATAGATTCGGGCGCGCTGAGCTGCAGATAGAAGAGGAGCAAGGTATGAAAGAATGTGTAACCGGATCTCGGTCGGAAGATCTCTGAAGGGGAATCCGATGGTAGAAGCTGGAGAAGGGGAGTTCTCATAATCAAACTGCTGCTTAGAATGAAGAAGAACTGTGCGCGAGTATCGCAAAAGCCGCAACGCCTCCTTCCCTGTCTCCTTCTTGAAATCAGAGTTGCGCCTCATAACCTGCTTGAGCAACTTTTCCATGTCCTTCCACGCCTCTGAGCTAGACGGTTGTAATTCACCGTCAATATCTTCGCTATCCAGGCCAGACACAATACTATTCGAGTACATTTCAACCACGGTCAAGCTGAAATTGGCTCGTTCAATTGCGCGAATGATGGCACGTACACCACGGAACGCCAAAGTGTTCCCATTGAACTTGAGAGTGTGCAGCCGACAGCGATCAGGGGAAGTGATGTAATCTGCGATATCCGGCGCAGAACGATACGTGAGGCCAACGGCTGATAAATGCAGTTCTTGGAGGAAACGAGAGGAGATGGCAGGAAAGAATAGGCGGGCAAATGCGTCAGAAAGTGAACGATTAGTCGTGAGGGAGAGTAAACGAAGATGGGACTGGTTGATAGCAGCTGCAAACTGAACCACAGTCTCCGGATCTGGAGTGAACATATTCTACAAGGCGATTAGCCAGGCTCAAAAGGAAAGTGAATCTAATTTCACCTACGTCCTGAAGGAAAAGCTCGCTAAGCTTCGTGTTACCCACCAAATAGACAGCTATCGCTGCAAGTCCTCGATTGCCAATAGCGTTTGCATTAAGGGTTATCTCGGTGATAGGATATTTACGACCAACAGGCGAGCTAAGAAAGGAGAACAAGAGTACGCATCCATCGTCCGAAAGCGAGTTGTGGCCTAGAATAAGTTTTGTGACGGTTCGGCGAGAGCGTATGAGCTCAATGATATACTTTGCACCTACATTCAACTGTTAACAAGACTGATACTGAAAAGAAGTTGAAACTCGCCATTTACCGAGAAAAGCCCTCTATCCATACACTCTATCTGGGTTCGACCAAAAAGAGATAAGCCCTTTGGGGACAGCGATAAAGCCTTTGGGGACGTCGACTTGATTCGCGAGAACATGGATGCGCGAGATCAAGAAAAGGATATATTGAGCGTCTACCGATCGAGCGCTTAGAAATACACTCCAAGTCCAATCCGAGTCGCCAAATGGAAACCAACGCCTCCTTGGATGCCATTTTTGACGGACAGTCGCTTCCTTGTGGTCGAAAAATTGCCAACCGGCTAGTTAAGGTTTGAACTAACTTCAATTACCGTTCCAGAATTAAAAAAATTCCGCCCAGGTTGCTTTGTACGAGCATTTAGCCTCAATCTTCGGTGGACCCCCGAATGATTACCACTTCGCACTCTACTCTGCTTGGTCAGAGCATAACTGGGGTATGATCATAACGGGGAATGTCATAGTATCGCCTCACCATTTGACGCTGGGGCGCGACATGGTAGTCCCTCCAGAACTGACGAACCGCACAATTGCTCCATTTGAGAAGCTTGCCAAGACTATTCATGCAAAGTCCTCAAAGTGTCTGGCTATTATGCAGCTCAATCATGCAGGTTGGTCCTCCCTAAGCTGACTACCGATGCATACTAATGATCCCGATGGCGCGTGGATATACATACAGGCCGACAATCTAGCAATTTCCTTGGTGGACGTCGACCTTTTGTTTCTCCGCTAGGGCCTAGTTCTTTGAGATTTGGCAATTCAAAGCAGAAGTCACAGGGCATCTTTTCGGATCTCTTTCACAGGCTACTTTTTCAGACTCCTGTGGCCATGTCTCTATCCGACATCGAGGCCGTAATTTCTGACTTTGTTCGCGGCGCCTTGCTCGCATCACGATCAGGTTTCGATGGGGTACAGTTACACGCCGCTCATGGGTGCAAGTATCGTTCCCAAATTTGAATTCTTCCCAAGGCTGCAAGGCTGACCATTCTATAACAGATCTGCTCGCCCAATTTCTGTCCCCAAAGGTCATTATGTCTTCTTTATGCCACTACGATCTGACAGGTTCCCATAGGCCAATATCCGTACTGACGAATACTCTCCCGATTCTCTACTCTTGTTGAAACGCATCGTAAATGACATTCGACAAGCAGTTCCAGGGGATTTTATTCTCGGAATCAAATTCAATACCAGCGACTATAGTCTTTCCTATGAGATAGAAGCCAAAAAGTACCAAGATGACCGTGCCCTTGCTCATCTTCGTGAAATCGTGTCTTGGAAGACCATCGACTTTATTGAAATTAGTGGTGGAGATTATGAAAATCCTGGTTTGAACTCTGATCACATTCACTTGATGTCACTGATATTCGAGTGTAGAATTCATGCTTTCTGCCTCCTCGATGACTTCGAAGAACCCCCGACAGGCTTTTTTTGCTGATTTCTCTTCAAAACTCATGAAAGAGTTAGAGCTCTCTCCCAGTGGAACTACGACTCAACCTCTTATTTTACTGACAGGCGGTCTCTGTACCCCTGCTCATCTATATGCTGCTCTTGCAGCCAAACACGCTCACCTCCTCGGCCTCGGACGAAGCTCTGTTCTTGCCCCAAATTTACCTAGCATTCTCAAAGACAGGATCCAGCGCCAGAAAGACAATTACACAGATGTTTTGGAAGATCTCACTTCTTTCAGCCCAGAACCCGATCTCTCTGTATCGTTTACAAAACGCTGGCCTTGGAATCGGTTATGGGAGTATGTACCGAAAGTAACATTGATCGGTGCTGGGACGGGAATTGCATGGTACGCTCTCATGATGCGTCGATTGGCACAAGAACGAATAAATTCACGATCCCGTGGGCATGGTATCGGAATGAATGCTGCTGCTGAAGCTCAAGGACAGGAGCTTGGTGACACGTACAATGCCCGCTGTTCCTTCTCGCCTGATTATAGCATAGGAGGACTCGGAGCTGTATTGGGGATGTGGTTATGGGTCGACGCGCCAAAACTACCGAACTCTAGAGAGATTTTACTTTTCTCGACAATCTTTGCCATCATGATTGTGATTTCGATTTCGATGATATCGTAATATACGATGAATATATAGAACATAGAATACATAGAACATAGATTACGAATACTTCGCCGAAGTTCTTGACTCATGCCAGGGCTTTGGCTCAGTCGGATTCAACCCATCTAAACACCTGTATCTCTGAATTAGTACACGTTAAAACATTTGTCCAGATTGATAAGCTTACAACTGGGTCAAGATTGTTTTGTAGACGTTCTCGGAGAAGCAAAAAATCTCCGCTAAAGAGAATATTGTTGTTGTGTAGAACAACGTGGGTTAGAGGATAGCCTACAATTCATCTAGGAGTCAACCGCGCATACTACACAGACCCAGGATACATACTGCCATCACCGTTTACCCAGTTAACGAGAATTTCATTCGTCATTCTATCCAGAGAGAACTAGAAGGAGCAGGGAAGGACAAAACTCCCGACTGAAAGTTCTAAGCTTACGATAGAAGTTTCCAAGTACTTATGAGAATATTTGTCAGAGTGGGGAACATCTCCAGGAGCAGCTATTGCAAAGGTTGACGATGCCTTCAGGCAGAGATGGGCGGAGTCAACTCACTGATTATATCTGTCAAACAGGGGAGATGAAAGCTGTTTTATGATGAGTTCGCCGTTCCCTCTGAGGAAAAGTATGGAAGTAAGGAAGCATACTTGATTGATTCTGGATTCAAATCAACGCTGTTGGCATCGTACCCCGTGGTAAGACACAGACGTTCCTCGGTAACCTGTAAAACGATATCAGGAGATGATATACTTACTGGAGGAACGAACTTGTAACAAACATCGTCGTAGATATCAATCACACTCCCAAGCGCTGTGTAGGAATGAAGTATCGCGTCCTTCTTAGTCTCGACGAGCTGATGAACATTGAGATACCCGAGTTGCGGCCCAAAGACATTTCCAACATGAATCGCAATTCGCCCAGTCGATTGCCTGTTCAAATTTGTCAGGGTGTTACTTCATACGAATCAGACCATTGACCTTGCTTACGGTGATTCTAAACCTCTGTGCGGCACGAACGGGATTCCTAAAGAGAGTCAATGCCTGCTGAAGAATTCGTAATCAGCACAGGTATCGCACCTGAATCCTTTAGCGACTCAAAATATCGAGATTTCGACTTTTTGCGACTGATCCAAGGGCCATCTATACTCATTTTGAATGGCGGCGTGCGCGTATCGAGTCTGGAAATATATCGAAACAGCGAACTGAAGGAATTACAAACCCCAGAAGGGCGAAGACAGGGATAAAACAACACCGAGCACACTGAACCATGGCGACAAAAGGGAGCGGTCTCAAACCTTTTTACATCCCGGCGGCTTTTGAAGACCGTCTCTCGATTGCTAACGGGCTGATATGAATTTCAATTTCCAAGTGTTTCATTTACTACCAACCACCTCGAAACTGAAAGATGCACTTTAGTACTGAGGGTAATTTATGGAAATCTTAAAGGTGAAGACTCGACTGACCCCTTAAACAGAAAATCTGAAAGTATCCACTTCGAAGGAATGCAATTCGGGATTCGTACCCAAGGTGATAATGAAAGAATTCCGAAAAGGAAATTGATTTACCAAAAAAGGACCAAGGAAAAGAGACCACCGTCGGAGCCGGTTCTTCTTCTGGAGGGCTCAATGACCAATGTCGAGAGTAACTGCGGTCTGCCAAAGGGTGTATTTGAAAACAAACCTGAAACAGCTGAACGTGGTCGAACTGTATGTCATGGTTATGACTGAGCAAATTGATAGGTACAGAAGCATGGAATACTCTAGTAATGCAGGCGGATCAAGGATAGAGCGGCGAAGAATTGAGACAAACTAGGGTCTGCGTCGTGTCTTGCCGCATCACGTAGAGCAATGCGACAGTTGCGAATAGTGACGTCTCGTACCTTCCGGGCCTGACACATTAGCCCCATTGCGTGAACACTTGACATCTTTGGACAATGATCATTCCTGTCTGATACTACTTACACGTCCTCAAACTTGCTGTTGAACTCGTAGGAAATTAGAGAATGAGGGGTTGATGCGCGAAGCCGAGAAGCACGTAAGTAAGAACCGGCTTCAGCCTGGAACATGATTGCATTCGCTGTTTTTGCTCTGCCGTTAGTCTCCAGCAATCCTTGAAAAAAGGGATTTTTTTGAAAGGTTCACTCAACAGGTTCAGCCTCGATAATTCGGGGGCAACTGGAACTTTGCATGCGTCAGACTCGGAGGTATTTAGCCTTAAGTGTGTCTAGACCGTGTCGTCGCTTGTACATCCTTCATCTTTGATAGCTGCTCGACAGCTTCTACACACGAATACCGAACGGCGTTGAGTTGGACCAAAATATGGATTGAAAGGCGAACAATGAAACTTATTTTACTGGATGTAATTTGAAGAAACCATATTGACGAGAATCCTCGTCTATGAAAGAATATGCAGATCTTGAAAAGCCAAGCCGTACGAAAGTGCAAGCTTCAAGCTTGCGGTTTAATACTTAATGATTAAACTGGGGTCTGGCCGCGCCTGGGAAAACCAGCTTTGACTTCCTTGAAAGTCGCGGCTGATCCAAACGTCGCCTATTATTAGTCTCTGACTGTTCACGCCGTACAATAGTACATCTTCAATCATCTCATTGGACACCACTCATTTCAAAAGAATAATCAGCTTTCAACCTGATCAACAGTCGAGGGCTGGAAGTGATTTTAATCACAACGACTTGACGGAGAAAGCATACGTATCAGGATGAATTTCAGGGTTCCTTTTGACCTCAGACCACTTTGATCCCTGTCCTGCTTGTTATTGGCGGGTACTTGGACAATGATGCTTCATATCATTCAACATCTCTGTAGGACGTCTTCAGATGAACATCTGATAGACAGAACTACATATGTGAGGTAAATAAATTATGAAAGGAATGAACCCTGCCCGATTGTACTCGTTTCTACTACTTCACTTGTTTCAGCTGTCCAAAAAAACCCGAACATCGGGTGACGAATGTACCAGCGCGTTTCGAACTTCGAAAGACTTGTCTGACTTCACTCTCTGCCTAGAAACTTGAGTGCATAACTGCACATACGGTTCGTCTCAGTATGGTTGCTTGATCTGAGTGCCTGATTTGCTGATCTTCTTTTGACTGCAGATTTTGACGAACAGATGTTGACAAATTTCTTGATCGGTCTTGACTGTACATTCTTTTTGACTGTATAATCTTTCTTATCTGTCCACAGCCTGCCCATCAATATCGTTGAAGTGTCTACAAGTCGTTCATCAACGCGTTGGCTTTTCAAAGAGTATCTGATAGAATTTTACGGCGCCATCGGCGAACGAAAGTGGCTCCCTAAAGGAAATTTCTACCACTAGTTCTCTTTGAACTCTTGAGCAAATAAAGGTTTCATGACCTATGCACGGAAAATCTTGCTACTCCCGAAGTCAACTTGTCATCCCTGAGCGCCCAGGTATAAAATATGGAGTGGTGCTCCTCAAATTGTTAGGCTCCTCAGCTATTTCCTCCTGCCCTTTCCAACTCCCTCTGGATCCAATTACTTGCACCATGTTTTTCAAGTCTGTCATAGTGCTTGCTTGTCTGGCTTCCGTCTCCATGGCGGCTCCCTCGACCGCGACTGGTAGCTCGGCTGTGTGCGACATGTCTTCTGCTAGCCTGAACCTACCGTCCGGAGTTGCTTTGCCTGCTCCAGAGTACAAAACCACCTTCCTCGGACTGGGCGTAGGAACTCAAAATTATACCTGCACTTCTGCCGGAACTTATACGTAAGTTTTGACCAACCGCTCCGTTACTCCTTGCTCACTTCGCCTCTGGCTTGAAGCAACGTGGGAGCTTATGCTGAGGTGTATCAGCTCTGCTCAGGAATTTACAAGTCTCCTGCTTTTGAGGACTTGACCTCCATCACATTCGCTATTTGGAACAACACTCCTTCCTCTGTTTCAGCCTCCGAGTTAGTTGAACTCGGAGAAGTTCTTGACCCTTCGTTCATCTTGGGCGAACACTACTTCGTGACAAACCCTGTCACTGGCTCTGGTGTTACTCCCAAATGGGACTTCACATCTCATGCATTTGCCGGAAATCCTGCAGCTTACGTCTTAGGATCGAAAGTTGCCGATGTTCCTGCCCCGACTTCGAAATCAGATGTCGACTGGCTTAAACTGACGAATCTCACCAGTACCGGGACTCTCGCTAACGAGATCTACCGTGTCGAGACCAGGGGTGGACAGCCACCCGCTTCGGTATGAACCACTTCGTACTACGTACTTGCAATTCACGCATTGATTGATTTAATTTCTAGTGTGTACCCGGATCTCCTGAGATATACGTCAAATACACGGCCTTGTATTGTGAGTTGGATACTTATGACTGAGCTTGCTATTTTGATACTTACGTGGTTGATACTTTAGGGTTCATGGGTGGCTCCTTCTAAAAGTTACTTTAACAAAGGTTGCCGTAGAACTAAAAGGCAGTCACGTACTAAATCTGTACTTTACCTTATACTTACCGCCGCAATAATAAATATTGCCTCATCGTTAACTGAGTTCGCGCAATTTCAGTGACTTCGCCAGTTTGAACGGGCCGATTACTCCTTTCCGGGCCGAGGCACAGCGACAGTATCGCCTACTTACCACGTCTTCCTTCGTTCCTTCATGCAGGAGTTCTACGAAAATCAGCTCGAGCTTTTAATCTTTTGCTGCTTCTTTTCTCTATTAATTGAACACTTCATTTCAAAAAGAAGGAGAGCCACCAGAGATGCTATCGATGTACGCATGGAAAGCGGAGGGACGTCGAACGTGAATGTACTGGGCAGATTGACGCGACAGTATCTCATTGTATATGCTCTAGTCATGTGTGAGTGAACCTCGCAATCCTGAGCCCTTGGAAATGGTCAAGATACGACGTTGAACATTGAACGTTGTAGCTGCCGACTGGCTGCAGGGTCCCTATATCTACTCGTTGTACCGGGAGCAATATCTCTTTCCGGAACGAATTGTCGCTCTTTTGTTTGTCACTGGCTTCTCCGCTGGTGCATTCACAGCACCCCTCGTAGGTACCTGGGCCGACCAATAGTGCGTACTTCTACGCGACATACGCAACTTTGAGCTGAACCAAGAGTATTGCAGTGGTCGGAAAAGGCTTTGCATGGCCTTCTGTGTCACCTATACACTGTCCTGTGTCTGCATCTTCATTCCCTACCTCCCGATTCTCCTCATAGGCAGATCGTTCGGTGGAGTTTCGACTTCGATACTCTTCTCTGCCTTTGAATCTTGGCTCGTATCTTCATCAAATGCAGCTCGACTTCCTGATTCTGACTTGTCTCGAATCATGGGCCGAGCTTCTCTGGTCAATGGCTTTGTTGCAGCAGGCGCCGGTGTCGTCAGCAATCAACTCGTTTCTGCCTCGCATAACTTTGGCTCTCCGTTCATCTTGAGTGGAGCAATTCTCATTCTCGCGTGGTTTGTGATTGCGGGGTCGTGGTCCGAAAATTATGGCTCTAGTGGAACAGAAGTCAGCACTCAGAGTGCTGGTCTTTTCCAGCTGAAACGGCTGGCAGAAGCTTGGAGGATTGTCCGTCGAGGTATGATCCCTTTCATAACACTTGACCACGTTCTTATATTTTGTGTAGACAAAATTCTACTTGTCCTTGGTTTAACCCAAACCTGTTTTGAAGGTGAATATATTCTATGTCTTAGCTACTTTATGTTCTGACTAGGTTATTGAGGGAGCATGTATGTATTTGTGTTCATTTGGGTCCCATCTCTCCAAGAGGCAGCGCATTCCTCCAATATTTTTCCCCTTCCGCTCGGTTACATTTTCTCGAGTTTCATGATCTGCATGATGCTTGGGTCGTTACTCTACACGGCTATCACGTCATATGCCCTCAACCCCGGATCCAGCTCAAGCCCAAGCGAGAATTCGCTGCTGCTCCATGCCAAATTGAGCAGCTTGGTTTGCGCGACGAGCGGCTTGGCACTTGCTGAGAGTATAGTCTCTCGCGATGAAAGAATCCGCTTCTGGTGTTTCTGCGCGTTTGAAGCCTGCGTAGGAATGTACTATCCCGTCCAAGGCATGCTTCGAGGAAGCTTGATTTCTAATGAACACCGGGCCACAGTGAGTGTTGTACCCTTTCTTCCTTCCATTCGATTACTTGCTCACTATTACATGCCTAACAGGTATCGTCACTCTTCCGAGTTCCGCTGAACTTATTTGTCGTCGTGTCCATACTGACTGGAGTTTCCTCCGCCCGATACGCGGTCCTTTCTGCCAGTTCTTGTATGCTTGGCATTTCCGCTATTGCTACGGGCCTCACCATCGTTAGCCATGCTGACGGACATCGTCGTCCCCTACGGGGAGCATCATGATGTAATCCCTCGTACTTTCTCTGTCTCTTACCAGTTCCGTAGATTATTGTAAAGCGCATAACTATCCTTATACCATGTCATACTGTATCCGGACTGCCAATCTCATTCAATTCTCTCTAACTCATGCGCAGATAGAAGAAAGGAGTGATGCATTTATATATTCGTGAAGATCGTTATCTATCCCTACAGTTCAAATTATGTGATTGAACGCGCACACTGCAACGTTATCGGGTGTAATAGTAAAGCTATGATGATGATGGTAATACAACCGTCAACCCCAGACGGTAAAAGGTCCTCCGAGTTCCAATAATCCACCTAAGCCGAAGCCATATTGAGCAGGAGTAAAGGAGCGGGGATATTCCTCGCTTGAGTGGGGGTCCTCCAGCTCCGCTCATCAAGAATCTTCTTCCCAGGTCTCCTCCGATCCGGGAGTCGTGTCTGCCGAGGGGTACGCCTTTGCGCCATTGTCTGCTGTGGATTGTGCATTGGGGTCAATGGCTGGCGAGGACTCTGACTCTCCTTGGATCTGGAGCGAGCGGCTTCGGCATGGGCTTTAACAATCTGTCGATGTTCTATGGCCTTCCTCTGTCTACGGCTGAGCGTAATTTCAGGAACGGTATCCTTTAGATGATCGCGTTGCTCAGAGGGAAGGGTGGACAAAGGAGATTTGGAAAGCACGAGAAGATCATGGATGGAGTAGATGGGTAATTGGGATTCTATTACAGTTGGTTGGTTAGACTCAGGTTTTCAAAGGTAAGAAAAGCAAACATACCTGAACTCGATCCATGTTCGCTAGTAGGTGTAGTAGACCTAGGGGATCTACTAGAAGAGCCACTGCGACTGCGACTGCGACTGTCAGCCCGCTTGTGTACGGGGACGTACAGAGTAGGGACAAAAGAGACTGCTTGAGATACAGAAGACATGGTAGAGTATACTGAGGAGTATGAAGGGATTGGCTATTTACTACTTTGTTTTATAGCATGGTACTGCGGTGACGCATATCGCCACATAACAAGCTACGTGGCTCATATCCGACATTTGCTGAACAATAGCTATACAGTCATCCCCAAATTTCGAATCTTCCCGATCCTTCGGTCGGCTTCTACGACTTTCCCCAATTTTCTATCAGGTTCCAACTGCCTTCGGTCTTCGGCCTTCTACTTCTTCCAGCTCCCCCATCGCGCGAATATTATACGAATCCGACGCCTATGGACTAGAACAAGCTAGTCTCCGTTCTGGTCCCCAACCCCAACATTATTCTGTGGGAGAAAAGACCACGTCCTTGCTAAGCGCGGACCTTGCTGAACAAGCATGAGTAATCGCATTATATACGTGAGCAGTGAGTGATTATTGCAATGGTAGTACATGTAGATGCGTAATAGATGTATTGCATATGCGCGATAAGCTAGGAGATGTGGACAGCGGACGGCCCTTTTGATGCATGAACAATGACGAGAAGAAAAGGGCTTTCAAGCATCAACAAAACCCTTGACACCCTCCAACCAACGAATATATTCCTAATGAAAGAAATAACGATTAACAAGCGTGGGACGAACAAAAGGGCAAAACATTTACTGATTGTTCCTTGAATTCCGCAAATTCTGGGATGAACAAGGCTAGATTTTCGTCAATTCCTCGCTCCTGCAAGAACTTGTCAAACTCCTCTTGGAGACCAATATCAAGGGTATCAAACTAGAAAAGATATGAGACAAACGATTTCAGAAGGTTTGAACCAGGCCTACCTGAGGACCCATATAGATTCCTCGTCGTTTCCAGTCACCTTCCGCCGTTGAATCGGTAGCAAGGCTACCCTCCTTGTAAGAAGCAATGTTGTCAACAACGAATTGACCTTCCTGACACATCATATCAATGGCTAATGCTCCTGGCGCGCCTGACTACATGACATTTGCTTTAGATACTGGAGAAGCAAAGTGAAACGCGGCGAACAAACCTTGGTAATAGTCAAGGACGCGCGAATAGGATATGTGGTGAGAACTTCCTCTTCTTGCGAGTTATCCTCTCCCTCCTCAGGAGCTGATTCGTTGTCGAAACCCTCATCGTGCTCTCCGCGGATATCGACAATGGAGAAAGTGAGACGAAGACTAGGGTATAATGAGCTCATGTAGTAAACCATTTGAGAAGGCCGCGACGTACTTTTCGTTGCCAAACTTCCGTGTAAGAGTTACTTCGTCATTGAATGGCGTATCCTCAATCTGAAATTAGAGAGAAACAATTTGAGCTTCGTTACAAATACTCGACTATTTGTACGCACCTGCCATTTGCCCTGAGCCTTAAATTCGCGAAGAAAATCTGGCTCTGAGGAAAGTTCTGCCATAGTTTCCTTCTCATATTTCAACTCTTCTAGTAGCTTGTTTGACAAGGCTACATCAGCTAGACGGGAGTTACTGAATGAAAAGATTTCAAAGAGTAAGAATAATCACCTGTTCCTTGTCCGAAAGTTCTTGCGGACACAGAGAAGGCTCTCGACACTGGGGCTGAAGATACAAGGCGACTTCGTAACGCCGAGCATACCGCACGAGACGAAGCTGCGCGAGAAGATACAGCGGAAATTTGACGGAGAGCACGAATTGCAGACATCCTGGTGAACAACTTGAAAAAGTTTTTACGAGTCGGATGTCACGCGGCTAAAATTTCCGCGTTTGTTCATGCCGAGAGTGCCGCGGCAGACTTTTCTGTGCCGCGCCGCCCTTCACAGCCACGGACTTCTTCTCCCGCGAAGGTACCGAACGCGATCAGAGGACAACTTTTCAGGAAGTTCTAACGTTTAAAAGCCGGAAGTCAACAAAACATGAAGCTCTGTGAATTCCATAGACGTTCCTGAAGAAGCGGACCATGATATAGCATGATATCCGTACATCCCATATAAGGATTGGCTCAAAATCACCTTGAAATTGACTATTTTCGGTCCTGTTATGACGACAATATGCAGGGGAGGAATGTTCGCGGCCATTATCGGTTCCGTCTACATATCTTGTGCTCTCTGGTGACATCACGATGACTGAGTCTTGAACCTGTCCATGCTCACCAAGGGCGTTACCTTAACCATCGCCATCATGTCGGTACGAATCATTGTCCGGTTGAGAGCGCGCCCAGGCCAGAGATAGAATAGTGCAATGGAGAATAAGATTAAATACATTACATATTTCTGGGATATCTATCTAGCAGTTACAATTATAATGTTACAGAATAAAATACTGCAAGTACTTGGAATCTATCACCGAACGACAGTACATGAGAGCAGGCAACTGTCACTCATCGAAATTAGGGTAACCTGACCTCTATTGACCTGCAACAGAGACCATCCTTCGTCCACTGCATCCGCGGCATATGCACAATGCTCCAAGTGTCAAAAACTCGTCTATTCCTAAGTTCCCCATGCCCTGACATCCTGTCTAGTTCCGTACTGAATTGTCAACGGGTCGAGCGAGTCGAAACTCGATGAGCCACTGCAAGACCGAGGGCATCCTGCGCATTCACACGCGCGGCCCTAAGCTGACTGTTGTCAGACAAAAACGTCGCGATTCGTGGACAAGAATGGAAGAAGAGGCTAGGACGACTTCAAAGATAGACACAAGACAGCCTGACAGTATTTCCCCTCTAGGATGTCCGATGAGTCGATCTGAACATCATGAATGTACAAATGATTGAAGACATCCAGGCGGAGAATGCTGAAATCAAGCAGCTGTCGTAGCATAGCTTTGATGCGAAGGCGTTTTTGATGGAAGCTATTGACGGCTGATTTCCGGGACGCTCCGTATTCCCAAGCATAGAAAGAAGAGTAAAGATCTAACGGAGAAAGGGCCAGAGATCACTGATTTGGTATTATTTTGGTCAGTGGAACTGGTTCAGGTATCACGTATCTGCGGATATTCCCATTCAATGGGTGGGTGAGGTAGGAAGGTCATCCCAGGTCCCTTGGCGACCAGGATTCCAGTAACGTTTTTTTATAGAGCGACACTCCATTGCTAGGATTCCCAAGGAGTTTGTGCAGAAAATCAATAGTACCTGCGATTTCCGCATGTGCACTGCATCCCTGGGCATAGACATTCCCTGTGATACAAACGTCAATATACAAATCTCTAAATGATTTATATATTCATGTACGCACCCTGCTCCATAGTGTCCCTGACTTGAGGTCGGCGTACCCATGGATAAGCCGTTCCATTCGACATAATTTGAATCTCGATTGTAATAGTTATTTGTATCAGGCAAAACCATGCCAGGCATTCCAGAGTTGTAACTGTCGTATTGGGGCGTCTGTGATCTGAGGTGCATGGAGGGGTGGGACGTATGGCCTAGGTGGGAACCAGTGTGCATCAAAGGCTCGCCAAAAGTCCCGTTAGAGGAGCCATAGGAACCGTATACCGACGATGGAATATGGCTCTCCAGACCAGGCGAATCAGAGTAGGAGCTGTTCGATGATGCATAGGGGGGGGATTCGTAGGAATTGGAGCCATAGAGGTCAGATCGGGAGCTCCGGGAATGGAACGTAGCAGAGATGGGTGAGTATCTGGCTGCCATGGTGCTGGCAGCGTGCGCTTTTCCGTTGGAATCATGGATGGAAGATGACGGATACATCGCAGAACCGAAGGATCCGGATCGACTCCTGGTATCGGTGGAGGGAGCATGGGCAATCGCTACATATTCGCAGACGAGCTTCCTATTCACGCAACGCACACAAGGATGGTCAGGATAACGCTTATTTGAGTCGCACTGCGGTGGGCAATTAGTGTGGCGAGAACGAAAGTAGATAATTTTTTTTGGTACCTTTATTTTCCTAGCACGACAATTCGTGCATGCCATAGGATTTCTCTGATGTCCTGCCTTTTTGGTGGAGGAACTGGAATTAGTGGAGGAAGACGGGCTTTGCTGACGAGACGGCATCAGGAGATATTGGAGAGGTCAGAAAGGATAACCACACACGCACCCATTAATATATCCTGCGCAATTGCTATATAAGGATCGGGGACCGTATGAATTCCATCACTGAGTTCCAAAGCTAGCGTCACTTGAAACAAGTTGTAAACATGTTGAGATCCATCAAAGGCACTGGCCACATTCTGACAATGGACGAAAAGAGTATATATGTACGGACCGCTTAACACCTCTTTCTTGCCCAAAAACAGCAGTACAAACAGAAAACTTGTCAAATCGGATCAGCTCCAGCACCTTGGTGAAATAATGACTGGGCCATGCAAGAATGCAGAGAGATCGCAATTGTCAGAGCCCACTTTGGCTATGAATCACACATATGGAGCCGATTAACTGAGATACCGGAGACATTACGCTGGAGAAATTTGCTCTCATACTCTATGTGGCTACCTTGGAGTAGAATACCGAGCATATTCGGTGCCTTAGATGTCGAATGTTGACCGGACGCGAGGAACGTAAATAATGTTCATTCGTATGCTTTGATGGTTGCGATTAAGGCATTTCAGCATCCTCGGGCATTCTGGGCACCAAGTAGTTTGAGATTTGGAGAGTATTTTTGGGTTTCAAAGGATCATGCGTTTTCTTAATGAAAACTATGTATTTCTTTCTGCAAAACGATATATTCTGGTGCTTGCTGCGCCAGAGCCACGATAATCACGGTTTCGATGGCCTTGGTTTATGAATAGGTACGGCTGACGACAAGTGAATGAGCATATATTGGCCTATGCAGTCGATCTCCAGATCTAGGATGCAAGGCGCATCACGAAGTCTTACCAAGAGGGAGACCGTAGTTGCCTAGACACCGAAATCACGTGTTAATTGAGATGCCGATTGCGCCTCAGCGCTGCCTCAGGCTCGCGTTACGACCGCGGCCTTATCTTACCACACCGCAGTCGTAACATTTCGACAAGTATAGAGTGCTGCTTGCACTGAGCGTTGAGCGCTGATGTTGATGGCAACTTTTGGCGAAATTGAAGACGCCAACCGGAAGAACGGCCGATGCAAATCCTTGTTAACATTATACCGAGTCACATCCAGACGTTCCAAGTCGTAGAGCACCAAAAGGAGCGAACAAGAATGAGCCAAGGGTAAATACAAAACATCGCTTCGAGCCTTTGAATAATATGAAGAATCAACATCTGTTGTACAACGTGTTTGCAGACAACAAGAACTGCAAGTGGCAGCACAGGATGATAAAGTTCAGAATATGTTCGAAAGTAAAAATGGAATGATACAGCACACCAAGAGCTTTTAGACCAACAACAGGGTCCAGAAGCTTGACACAACCAGGCCCGGTATAAGGTCGCAAAGTGCATGGCAGGTATGAGACAACAAATAGAACAACAAACTGTACGACAGTGAAGTCATAAATATTTCGCAGAACGACACAAAGAAGAAAAAAGAAGAAAGAGTGACGCCGGCATACCAAGAGTTTTTGGACCAACAACGGGGTCGAGGAAGTTGATACAATCAATGAGGCCCAGTATAAGGTCAAAAAGCGCAAGGGATGGACGGCGGCTAAGGGACGACAGTGGGAAAAGCGAATGAGCATTTATGTGCCATATATATCGAAAAAGGAACATAACGAGGAACTGTACAATGATTCAGGCGGAACCATAAATATATTTCAAGAGCAGAGAGGAAGAAGCGTCAAATTTCAGTCATTAGTAACAGGGCCAGCAGCAGCGGCAGCAGAAGGGACTTTAGTGTTTTCGTCGGATTTTGCCTCGTCCTGATCATCCTTGGTGGTAGAAACCTCCGCAGCAGTCCCGCTAGAGCCACGGCTAGTAGCCTCAATACTAGCTTCAGAACCTTTACCGACTGCAGGAACAGTCCCAGCCTCAGTCGTCGGGGCTTGCGAAGCTGGCGGAGGAGGAGGGTGTGTCCCTGCCGGAGGAAATTGGAAGATCGCACCAGGAGGATACCCGTACGGGGCAAAACCACCAATGTAGATGGGCACGAGTGCCGGAGCGACAGTCGAAGCAGACCCATCTGCGCTAGACTGGAGATCCGGCAATGGATATCCAGGCGGAATATAGATGGGATAGAAGCCTTCAGGCGGAAATTGCACAGTAGGTTGCGGTGCGGCTGACGGTGCCGGTGTTGTACTAGGCGGCGTAGGAGAGCCTTGAGGCCAATCCCCCCCTTCAGACGGTTGTGAGGTGTCCTCTGCTATAATAGTAAGCTCACGTTCTAGATAGAGTGTCGAGGGTAACAAACCGGGTTTATCCTCCGCAGATGGTTTAGTCTTCCGCTTGTAGGGTCCCCGTTTGATACCTTTTTTCCGTTCCTTTCGTTGACCATCTACGCACGTATCCGCAACACCGTACTTTTTGCATCGCTCGCACGGTCGGGCCTCGTCACAGCGTTTACAAGCAGCAGCGCAATTAGTACACTGTGCCGAACGTTGGGAAGTGATTTGATTGAAATAACTTGTAATGACGTACCGCCATTTTAACTTGCCTTCGCTTCGGCCGTGAGGCTTCCGCAGATGTTGCTTGTGCTGCCGCTGGCACAGCTGTGAAAAGATTTTTACAAAATTGGAATGAACTAGAACTGAAAAGGGCGCACGCGGAGGAAAAGCGTATATCATCCCGGGTGGAGGATACAGTAAAGGAAATGGTAAAGCAGCGGGGGTACCTTCTGCTTGTTGACCATCTGCTGGCGGAGGATATGCGAAAAAAGGGGGATAACCAGCAGGCAAAGCGGGAGCGAAACCTCCAGGAAGATGGGGGAATTGTGGAGAAGTAGAAGCAGACGAAGCAGGAGAAGATTGTTCAGGAGTATTTGGCTGGGGCGAGACCGGCTTTGGCTGTTCAGTAGTCATCCTGGTCGACGAGAATGTTGACAGAGATTGCAGAGGGCTATTGGAAGCATCGTATAAGGCATATCAGAGCGAATGTAGAGTTAGTTGAATCAAGTTAAAGATGCCAGCCAGGGTCTGCTCACTCCGACTGAAATCCTAGCGCCGCTTGGATTCAAGTCCGCTTTGAAGCTCAGCAGACTTTTCACAGGCCCACCTGTTTCCCTTTTCTCTCTTCCACAACCTACCCTAGATACTATTACCACCCAAATTATCAAGATTCACGGTGAAATCTGGCACAAAATACGTGTATGAAAAGGATAAAGGCGACAAGAGCTGCACGTGTGAAATTAACAACGAAATCTCTCGATTTGATTCTTGAACCTTATTCTCAATGGTCCAGCCCAACATCTTCCTACGCCCTGCCTTCAGCTTGGATTATTACGACCATCGCAAGCCAAAGCTTCTCAAGATCCGTTCGAACCTTGAGTCTCCATGTCTGCGCCCCATTTTCCCGACGCAAATTTTTATCATAGCAAGTAGGGCATCGCATATGCAAACGTCATGTCATGGCTCAACTTCAAGCTCAGCGACGCTGGTATGACAAGCAGTAGATTATGCCATAAACCGCTCGCCGTGCGATGTGAAAACGGCCCTTGTCCTCGATCTGAATTGCAAAACTTTGATCATTTTCAGCTGAACATCCTTGAACCCCGACGAGGGTTTATTGACTGATCATGTCATTAAGTAGTACCTCAATTCTGGTTTTCCATCATTGCTTGAAACACGGCTCATTTGTCCAAATCTAGACTCCGCCCTTCTTTATCCTGATGTTCCGGATGGTGACCTCAGTCCTAAAGCTGTACTCGCTTAAAATTCTGGACTCTGAATGTGTCTTTCGCATCACTTTGTATGTATCTTCTATTCTCTATTCTTCGATAGTGGTTTTGAAGATACACTTCTTATTTTAACCGCAAATATGGAACAGATAAAATATCTATTAAAAACATACGTGGTATGACGGTGGCGCCGCCGCCCGTAAATTAAAGCGGTGCAGTCCTGGGTTCGAAGCCCCACGAGAGCTATGTTGTCGGTTCCTGCGATTTTCGAGCGGATCCATGACTTGTCCGTCATTGCTTACGGCGCGCTGGAGCTTACCTGCGACTGCCGGCTCAATCTACAGACTTTCGTACCGTCCGTGCATAGGTATTTCCTTTTACATTTATTCTTTGACTATTATCGAAAAAAATTCTTTGCTCCCGATAGCTTCTATGCAAATCTGACCGTTTCTCTGGTCCTTTTTTACTGAAGGCGTGCATTCTCGCTTTGGAAGTTTCGCTTTGTGTGATGCGACTTTGGCGTGGCATTCCTGACTGTCTTCGACCCTCGATGTAGGAATTTCCTTCTGAGCGTTGAGAACCTAGTATCCTCAAGGTTTATAATTCTGGTTTTTTTCGCCTCTTCTCCCGCTCCGTGGGTTGCGGTTATGTTATCGCGAAAGCTTTTGTTCTTCAAGAAGAATGCTTGTGTTTTCTATTGCTATCGCGGACTACTCTGACAAGTTCTTTTTACTTGGTACCTCTCTATCATCTCTCTAGCATTTAATGAGGCAACGAGTGAAGCGAGGTGCTACCCATCTCGCTATCACGGCATAACCTGACTGTTATCTAGAGGGTGGTACTCGCTAACCCCTTGACTGATTCCCAGGGCTGACAGAGTTATGGTTCCTTTGCGCGGCGAACAACTTATTTCTCCCATTCTCAAATATTCATCGAGAAAAATCATTATCCATGACTTTCACTGCATATCTGGTGTACCATGAGGGTCCACACCTGTTGTTGCCTCGCTTTCCAAAGATTCATCTATTGATGGTCCACGGCATTAATGCAGCACTCTTACCCAACATTGGTGTACCCATGTCTGCAGTCCTGGGACATTTCACATCTCTTGTATCCCGACATGACGATAAATCTTGCCTATGGAAGCTTGAAAATACCTAGCAGACGAAAGTGGGCTCCTCTACGCTCGTTTTCAACTTCAGAATAGCTCGATTGCGGCTCAGGAATTTTTAATTGCTTTTGTTAGAAGCCGTAGATGTGATGATAATACCTCCAGTTCTGTTAAGGTTTGCACCAAAACGCTGACTAGTATCCTCCGAGCTAGAGAATTGCGACATTCAATTTAGGTGTATCTGATCGTAACATCTGCTCGCTAGCCTTCGCCCACCTCACGGGGTCGGTCTCTCTTTCTGTCTGATTTTCTTCAGCCAGAACTAGTGTGATGCTTTTCAAGATTGCGCGCACTCGCCTGTGCAGCCTTATGCCATTGATATGATGGTGGTGAATCTTGCTGAATCTGACCTGCAAACGTGACCGGGCAATATCAGCCGTAGCATAGTTCAGATAGTGGCTCAAACTGGTACGAAATGCTGTACTAGCTACTAGTATCCAATATGTAACTTTTTTCCTTATCTTTCCATGTCACTGTCAGTATGGCGCTTTAATGCCGCCGGCTCAAGCTACTATATCTATCTTAATTTAAATAAATTTGAGGCACCCACTTAACGCTGGTCAAACAAGCTTCTGGTGCCATACTTGACGTGGTGTGTTTTTCCCATATTCTCCAAGTATGTAGGTTACCTTACTTTACCCCTTTAGTAATATTGAAACTACTTTTTTGACCGATGACAACATACATCTTCTGCCCTATCGCATGAAAACAAATGCCTTTAACCACTGCATACTCAATGCACATCTCTTGACTTTTGCCAGACCCACCCATACATCGGATCGAGATTTTTGAATGCGCTTGCAGCCGCAGCAGGGCGCGGAAGTACTCACATCAGACAGGAAGAGGCTCTGCTATGGACCATTTTTGGCAAATAGAGGACTTATTTGAACTCTCACCGACTCAAATAGTTCTGCACCCGAAAAGTGCAAGTGTAACCCAATGCTGTTCTCCACTCTCGGCCGGGCTGAGCGCAATCTGTAATCGAAAAGTCAGGCCTAGTCAGGAGTCATCCTTGTATGCTTGGATCCTCAGTAGTACTTCCTCGAACCTGCTGTGTCATAGTCGCCCTAATTCTCTTCTTACTGCAGGGATTTTAACCTTCAACCTTGCCCTTTTTCCAGTAATCAACACTCGCTATTCCCTACCCAGGTAAACATATTCTCAGAGCTTTATGCTACCCGGCCACTGGACGCGCCCGAGAAGACACTGACATCCCAATTCAGAAGATAATGCGATGCCCCAAAAAATTCTCGTTACATGTGCATTAGACAGCTATTCGTAATTATTCGTTAAGCAACGTGAAAACCAGTATTGAAAATATAGAGTATATAGTAGTGTATAAGGTCTAAATTATCCACGCCTTTTGATGTAAGGAGGCACTGAAAAGAGGTAACTTCCAGTGAATGATTTGGCCACAGCCGCCACCTCAGAAAGGACCGTTGCATCCAGTATAGCTTCGGCTGTTGGCCATCATGATGACCACGGTGGGATAGAATCTCTGACGCTGTTTATAATCATCGCGGAACGTAAAATGTGGTACAAGTTTGGAGAGCGTCGTAAAAAAGGCTTACACATTTTTCCTCGAAAATCTCTTCCATCCCCGTATATGTAAGGATAAATGAACTGGGATAAATGACCTGGGATAAATGGGTTCCCAAAGTTCTTCTTAGAATCTCCTATTTCATCATAGCCATCGTAAACTTTATGCAAAGAACAAGATGTTAGTAGCAACGAGATAACTTCGTCATACCTGTACCAAAAGAAAAATTGTGCCAGACTCAACCATCAGTAACAACATTTCCGTATATCGGTGCTTTCCCAAGAGAGCGCATAGGGGGCTTCTGCGCTGACTATCAGCTCCCTGTGCTATGGTACCTCCTGTAGTGTATAATTTTTGTAGTCATTGGGAAATGTCACATTTAACGAAACCAAGCTGCCACGGTGGTCGCTGCCAAAAACTACTCAATCCCGCAGCAACCATGTTAGTGCCCATTGCCTAGAAATATGTACGAACTGGTTGCGTTCATGCGTCTCGCGAAAATAATTGAGAAAGCAAGTTGACGGAAGATCCGACGGTATCCCTTCGGTGAAGTTGACTGCTGATTCAATGCTAGTTCTAGATTATAAGCGAATGGGAGCCACAGACCAAAATCAACGACCATGAAAGTACTGAGGGCCCATTTCATCCACTGATTTTCATTCCATATCGCGCCATAAGAAAATCGCTAATAAATAGCTGCAAATTTAACTTCAAATCTAACTTCATTGGGGGACGACGCACATTAGCAGGCGCAATGTAACATTTGTTGAGCGTCAGGAATGCTCCTGGCATGCGAGGGTTTACATTAAATTAGATGCTTGACTGTTGAGAAACATGTACCATAGAGAATGACGAAGGAAATGAGATCAATGCTGTGGTGGCACCGACATTGGTCAAGATTGAAGCTTTGATGGACATTGGAGAAAGGCGAACAAGGAGCTCGAGAGCCAAGTATGGGCAAGAGGTAAAATACAATGTGGAACAGCATAACTCAGTTAGACGAACGCCTCCACAGAACGCAAGTGTGATAAATGTAGGTGATGGCGTTATTTAGATTTGGAAAGAAATAGCCTGTGTTCACTGTTCAATCCTACGATTCCAGCGTAGCAAACACGATCGCAGCGTCTGCATCCAAACAGATTGGCCTCTAAGATTTGCGGATCCCGTAAAAATAAGGGAAAGCGAGGAAAATTTTATTCTGCTGCCGCGGGGTCGATGTACTAGACTAGAGTTGATACCGGCAATGTCGGTACAGGGAAACCTTTGCAATTTTCCACGTACTCCACTCAAACTTGAGACATGCCGAATAGACACCTTGAGCTTCGGCATAGCGAAGTTTTGAGACTTTTAGAGCAATCAATGTTGTGCAGAGAAAGGAAGTTAAGTCGGTATCCGAACCGGCGCGTTCCGATCAAGATGGGTACATTAACACTGCATTGTTGCAAATTTACGGGTTATGCTCTAATGCTTTAGCATAACGCCGGAAGCAGGAAAAGAATCGAGTACCTTCCATGCTTCCTGGTACTGATACTCAAGTGGAAAATCCATTGTTTTAATGGTGAATAAAAATTTCACGTCTGCTATTTTAAGACTCGTCAATTCTTAGGTCTATCTAATACTATTAATGTACCGAAAAATTCAAAGGCAAATTGTTTAGAAGTGCGCTCAAACGAAGCGAAATTTTACGAAAGTATCAACTCTAGCTTTTGGACGGACTTTGTTCAGGACAGCGGAACTGCAGGCGCAGTTTTACAAAGTTTGACGGTTTCTTCCTCATTAAATACCAGTTCCACCTGCATCTAATGAGTTAAAGATGCGAAGATTTCTTAGTCACTGTACGGTAAAATTTTGGTAACGGTGAAGCGAAAAAAAGCCGGTGCCAAAATAGATTGCCGGAGCGGCTCTCATGTTACATACTTTCTTGATATCTGCGAAGTTGTATTGCTTTGGATTCTGCACGGGGTTTAGATGTGCTTCGAAATTGATTCTTTGGAGCACATTTTATGATATTCTGATTCACAGACCGGATTGTTTCATTCGACGTTGGAGAACTAAAGTTCGGGCCGAGTTGCCGAGGCACTGGTCCGAACAATCTAACACGTAATCTAACAGTCCTTCGATTTCGACCATAGAGGTGAATATTCACCCAGTGGAAACAAAGATCGAGAAGGCGTTGCAAGCTTACGATACGAGTTATTTTGGATGGATGTAAAGAAGGTATCATTCCACTAATTGTTTGAAATAACAATGTGTGCATCTGCATCGTGCCCAATGGATATTCGCCCTGTTTGCGTCGAATGCTCCTTATGACCTCGATCTCTTGCAAGTGAAAGTGGAACGACGGATCGTGAAGTCTAGACTGTGAAAGGCATAGGGTACAATGCCTGGTGATCGAGCCAGTGTAGCGCATATAGGCACTGGGTACAGGGAATGATCAATGAAGGCGAATAAGGCGATTACGAACCTCAGTTGACCGGTTTTACTACTTTGTCAGTGATCATTCACGACCTTGACTGTCTTGAACCGATTGCTTTGATATTTCCGACTCGGAATATCCCCGGTCATAGCAAGAAAGATTAATCTAACGCCAATCAGGTATACTTTCTTGAGAAGTATTCAATGTTTAACATATAAAGTATCCTAGCGCCCACCTCCCATGGCGAATGAAATTAAACTCTCTCTGAGCTCAGAGTAGCGGCGCTGGTCCATACCGGAAGACGCGTCAATTCCGCCATGAATATG
Organism: Collybiopsis luxurians FD-317 M1; assembly: GCA_000827265.1. Lineage (NCBI taxonomy): Eukaryota > Fungi > Basidiomycota > Agaricomycetes > Agaricales > Omphalotaceae > Collybiopsis > Collybiopsis luxurians. The sequence goes on along the minus strand of KN834752.1, from coordinate 1,018,145 downwards.
ATTGATGCAACGATCATCCAGTAGCAAGTGGCGGCGTTTCTCAAGCTCTGAACGCAGGTGGATTCGGATGGACTACGGAAAAACAATCACAAGTACATCTGGGAGTCGAATGGAACAAATGGATATAAGAGGACTAGAAAGGAAGCTGTAGATGAAGGAGATAGGGTTCAGTATATAGCGTAGCGAATGGTGTAAAGAGTGAAGGCACGGTCGTTGTGCCTTCTATCGGATAAACAATAGGGGCTATTTCCTTTTTAGAAATTTCCACTAGAAATCCCACGTCCTCAGGGACCCCACCCCTTCTTCAACTAGAACCTTTTATATCGGGCTCATCTTCTCTCGTTTCTTCATCCATCTTCTGCCACTACCACCGACACCTCTTCACCCTTCTTCAATTCACTTCCAGATATTACCGACACTCTGACCTCATAAAGAACTTAGATATCTGAGGCCAGAAAATCGTCATTTGCTCTTTCATTCGTCTTTCATCCAGCCGTTATGGCCAATTCAACTATCACCCTTCCTTCGCTGTCCGAAATTCGTGCATCCATTGCGCAGCTCGAAGACCGACATAGGCGAAATGGTGTTCCACTCAGTGGCCGGATTCTACATGTCTGTCACTCGCTGCCCGTTACATGTACTCTCAACGACAAGGATCCGTCATGTTCAACATCTTCGAAGCGATGGACATTAGGCCCTAGATATGGTCATGCAGCAATGATCTCTGGTATTCGGTCGCTTAGTGCGACCCATGATCAACTCATTGTAGGTTGGACAGGGGATATCGAAAGGGTTGAAGGTGCAGGAGACGCCTCAGACGCAGACAAAGCAAAATTGGACGAACTTCTAGCCAATGGCGGCGAGATCGATGATGTGCATGACAGTAAAGATGGCCACGTTAATGGGAGCCACCACACTAGTTACGTGGCTGTATGGATGCCATCCACAGTCGCGCACGGCTACTACGACGGATACTGCAAACAAATCCTTTGGCCCCTCTTTCACTATCTTCTCTGGCAGGATGTCGCGACCGAGTACGCTTCCGCCGATTCCCATTATCCTCACTATGAAGCCGCCAATGCTACTTTTGCGCGCCGGATCGCCGAAGTTTACCAACCGGGCGACTTGATCTGGGTACACGATTACCACTTGCTTCTTCTCCCTAGTCTGCTAAGGGAACTCTTGCCCAATGCAGTGGTGGGATTATTCGTGCATACCCCATTCCCAAGCAGCGAGGTGTTCAGATGCCTCCCGAGAAGAAAAGAGATTCTCGATGGGATGCTTGGCGCCAATCTGGTCTGCTTCCAAAACTATTCCTACTCCAGACATTTCGTTTCCACATGCATCCGTGTATGCGGGTACGAGTCTCATTCGAACGGCCGAGGCATCGAGAACCCTTCTTCATCGCATCTTACCGCAGTCTCTTACTGTCCTGTAGGCATTGACGCGGAGCGAGTAGCCAGGGATGTTTTAAGACCGGGGATCAAACCCAAGTTCGATGCTTTGAAGACGTTGTATCAGGGCAAGAAGATTATTGTTGGTCGGGACAAGCTGGATGTAGTTAAGGGTGTTCTACAGAAGCTCAGGGCATTTGAAAAGATGCTGCAGATGTATCCGGAGTGGGTAGGAAGGGTCGTCATGATTCAGGTAACATATTTCTACTCTGTCCGAGAGTTAGACGCGCGTGGTCTGATTGTTCGACAACCGTTTAAGGTTACTTCACCTTCTATATCTGATTCTCCTAAACTGGAACGTCAAGTATCCGAACTGGTAGCTCACATTAACGGTACATACGGCTCTCTTGATTTCATTCCTTGTCACCACTAGTGAGTCCCAAAATACTGCATTATCCAACTTTTCAGACCAACTGCTGATCTCTAGTCATCAAACCCTCAAAAAAGACGAATTTTACGCCTTGCTGAGCGTGGCGGACCTTGCTGTCATCACGCCACTGAGAGATGGGATGAATACGACCAGTATGGAATTTGTCATTGCCCAGGAACGCACTAAACGATCTCCGTCTGTCCTTTCCGAGCTTATGGGCGTGATGGGGATTTTAGGTCCCAAAGGTCCCGGAGATACAGATGAGGCCGGTCAGTGCCTTTACTTTATCGAGTTCCTTATCTCCTCACTGACTCCTTGTTACGTAGGCGAAGAAGAGCCCACGTCCCCTGGTGGATTAACGTCTCCAAACATGAACGGCAAGTTGAATTTGTCTGGCGGATTTGGTGAATATATTTCTTCTTTCGTGGCCCTTTTATAATCTCCCCGCTGATCACCGACTGTCAAGACACATCCAAACACAAATTGGGCTGGGACTCGTCGTCCACATCGGCCATACCTACTCCCAACCTCGTAGTTAGAGGGGATCCCATCGCGTTTGCCGCAACAACCAAGTCCAATGGGATCTTCGCCCGTGACGGTATGTTTTGGTTCTTTCGCTACCTTGGCCTTCTTCGTCTCCTCCGTCTCTTTTATTTTCCTGCATACATTGTCTCTTCAATTTATGGATTTTTTTGTTCTTCAACCTCTGGTTTCAACGTTCAAAATGTTCAAAATGTCAAAACAGGACCCATCACGTCGGCTTCTCTTGAATCCGACAACGTGGATAATGCTTCCTCTCAAAGTACTCAAGGGGCCCTATGGGTGAACCCCTGGGATCTGCACAGCGTTGCAGCTGCCATGCATCGTGCCCTCCTCATGCCAGAAGCGGAAAAAATAACCCGGCATAAATACTTGTACGATGTTGTTACTACACGAACAAGTCATATGTGGGCCAGTGTACTCGTGGAAATGCTGTTACAGCAGGTATCAGCAAGTACTCATGGAACAGTCAATGGTATCACGAATGGTATACAGACGAAGAAAGAGACACCGTACTTGGATTCTGCTCAGATCCGAAAGTGGTATGACCTTGCAGGAACTATACCTCGTTCACCTACATCCCCTCGGGTAAAACCTACGAGATTATTCTTCTTTGACTACGATGGAACGCTTGCGCCCATTGTCAAGGTTCCTTCTGCTGCCGTACCAAGCGAACAGACTTTGCGGGCGCTGGATAAGTTATGTAGGGATGAGAGGAATCTGGTTTATATCATCAGTGGTAAGTAAGAAGTTTATCGGACTTTGAATAATGTCTCATAACTTTCCTATATTTTAGGTCGCGATGCAGATTTCCTTGACGAACATCTCGGAGCAGTAGGAACTGCCAACGGCGGACGGGGACTTGGATTTAGCGCCGAACATGGCGGGTTCATCCGTGAGCCCAAGAAATCTGACGCGTCTGCTGCATCCCCATGGCGTAACTTCACTTCTAAACTTGACATGTCCTGGATGTCGGAAGTGCTCGAAGTGTTCAAGTATGTTCTGTCCCATCCAATTTCCGTGTTATGAGACTTATACATGTTAATTTCGGCTAGGTACTATACCGAGCGTACCACAGGATCACATATCGAGGTGAAAAAGTCGAGCATAACTTGGCATTACCGTTCTGCGGATCCGGAATGGGGTCAGTTCCAGTGCCGGCAGTGTCAAGATTTACTGGAGAATAATCTGGCGCACAAGAGGCCAATTGAAGGTTGATATTTCTTCATGCGTTCCGTTCTCTAAACTGATTTACATCCACTCAGTGCTCGTTGGAAAGAAGAACCTGGAAGTTCGTCCAATTGCGGTTAACAAGGGCGAGATTGTCAAAAGACTCGTGTACAAGAATCCGCAGGTCGAGTTTATCTTTTGCGCCGGAGACGATAAGGTTCAATTTTTGTTGTAGCTCTCTTCGTAAATCTCTCTAACTCATAAGTATAGACGGACGAAGACATGTTCCGCGCTCTTCGGCAATTCACCGAACGTCCTTCTCCTGGACCCTCACTACCTTCTCCACTCGGCTCTGCTGCCCATGTCAACGGTGCCACTGAAGATGGATCAAGCGGAGATAAAGTTGACTTCTTAATGGAAGCTCCTTTGAGCGTGACGCTAGTTGACGAAGATGAAGAAGATGAAGAGGACAACTCTAGCTCGACGTACAGCGGCGGGGCAGCAAGCAAGTTCCATCCCGTTCATATACAGCTCGCCCCCGAAGCCATTTTCACCGTTGCTGTCGGGCATAGTTCGAAGCGCACACTTGCGAGTTGGCATGTAACAAGTCCAGCAGAAGTTGTTGGAGCTATGGAGGGGCTATTGGGTATTGAAGGATCCCAATCTATTCTCCATTCTCAGGAAGGAGATGATTAAGGAAGCGGAGCAGTCAGAGGAGACACACGAGACAGTTTGCGACGCAGTCACATCAATGGTACGAAAACATCGAAACAGAACGGACATGATATAAAGCTCAATTTTTTTTACAAAACCTGCCCCGAATACATGTATATCTTTTCCTCTAGTTGTCTGACGCAGATGTTCCAGATACGGTCTTTTCTTAACGTGTAACTTACTTGCTTGGCCTCCGCTTTACTTATCAGCTCATATGGTTCTTTTATACTCTACATAGATGAGAATTGCTTAGAGGGACTTGATTCATTAATTCTGAATACCATATACGTACTTTGAACCAAAAAAATAGACAGTGTTATTTCTTTTCGCGTCACCTTCCGCGCACTGTCACAGTGTGATGGGATGTGACCTCAATCTTGACGACCCCATGCTTATATGCGCTTCGGTAGTCAACCCTGATAATTAACACTATCCGGTTAACAATGCTTCTGAAGTTCGCATCTCTTTTATATACTCAGTGGCCTTCACAAGTTCCCTCAGCAGACAGTGTATTCTGCGCAGGCGTGCAACGCGAAGTTGAATTGGATTGAAATAACTAGGCATTTATATGTACGTGTCTTCCTTCAGATGCGCGGGGCTCCGAGGTCTCGTTGTCGACTGAAGTTAAGGTCTGGATCTTGAAGCCTGGGTCCGTGGCACGGTGTCGTCAATTTGATGACCGCAAAAATTGGATCTTTAGGGAGGATGATAATTGACGGAGCAGTAAAGGCTCAAAGCTGAGCCTTTGACAAGGGACGCTTCAGGGTTGCATACCCTCCCCTCCGCCGTAACAGGCCGTACCTAGCAGAGAAAGTCCTTTCACTTCCTTTCACACTCTTCACCGTCTTTCTCTTCCTCGTCAAAAAGATGGGCTCTTTGAAAGTTCTCAGATTCCTTGTAACAGGAGCTGGTGTTGCGGGACTTACAATCGCGTATTTGTTAAAGCAAGCCGGACATGACGTTGTGGTTCTCGAGAAATCTTCGCGTAGCGACCAAGTGTCGGTAAGTGTTTCTCCACGGTTCGGTTATGAAACCGTTCTCTTTCACTGAACGCACCATCCCTGTGTTCCCATCGAGGCTTGGCGTTATCAGATTCTGAAGATCTGATATGAGTTGAACGTTGAAGAATCATTCATGTACTTATTCTGGAGTTTTTCCGTAGGCTCAACGCGGCGGAGTAAGGATTCCTCCCAACATGACGCGGCTACTGTTGGAGCTGCCAAGAACGGAAAACCTATTGAATATCCGAGCCACCAAGAGTGCGGGGTGCGTCTTTCATGAATGGGAGTGTTCTTCCCAAGCTGATGTCCGTTATCCTTTGAAATCCCAATCTTGGTTAGGATTCGTATGCATCAATGTAAGTGCAAGGACGTAGTCGCGCTTGACACTCAAGTCGACTTTACCACCTTGTATACTACTAGAGTAAATACTTACCAGTATTTATTGGTTGATACTCCAGGCAAGGACGGTGACACAGCTGAGCTTGTAGGCCAGATGGTTTTTGCAGAAGAAATTATGAATGATTTAGGATCCGATTTTTACTTTATTCCCGTAAGTCTGGGATTGAATATTCTTGGTTCAGCCACTGCTTGCACGCGATGGCCGTTTCCCTGAAGTATTCCTCAAGTGAGTTCAAATCCTGGGTCTGTTACTGACTACGCCTTTCTCTCAACAGCACCGAGATCTTCACGAACACCTCTATACCCTTTGCATAGATACCGGAGTTGAGATTTGCCATGGCTTTGAGGCAGTAGAGATTCTTACATGTGACCAAGCACTCAACAAAGGCAATAATATCGGACCAACGGTCATAGGAAAATCTGGCAAGCGAATTAACGGAGATATAGTAAGTATCGCTTTGCCATTACTGAATATATTTTCTTTCCTCCCCGTCTCTCTAGGTGATCGGTGCCGACGGAAAACATAGTGTCGCACGCCAAGTACTGCTATCTGAAGCAGAGGAAACGGATGATACCGATTGTTTCTCGGACAGCGAGTCGGAGAAGTCTGCTCTTCCCCCAATGAAATTCATTACTGGGTAAGTGCTGGTATTTATCCTTATCGTACTCTCTCATTGTCCAATCTAGTGCGACAATAGAGATCCCTGCCTCATTAATACAATCAGATCCGGAGCTGGCTTCTTTAATGGAGATGGGGGAGAAAGAGAAACATGTATGTCAATGCAGTTATTGACCATTCAAAAATATATCGTGCGCATGCTCATCATTGGTTATAGTGGATGGTCTATATGGCCAACGAGACAAGCATCGCCATCGCGCAGGTGAGCTATTGACACCCATCCATTAGGAAGCACTCGTTAGATGATTCCTTTTTCATTTCAGTACGGGCCCGATTTATACACCCTCGACCTCACATACGCAAAGCCTCCAGAACCTTTAGACAAGGATGATGAATGGCTCTCAACCGGTACGCCAATTGAGAAGATGCTGTCAAAAGTGGGGGAATACGAGCCAAGGTGGGTATAATGCATAGTCAATTGGATACCTTCGTTCACAAGCTTCACTCGCCGGGCAGAATTAAAAAACTGATTCAACTTGGCTCAACGAGCCACTGGAATATTCAGACGGTCTACGATCTACCTGGATATGTATCGAAACTTGGCCAGGTGGTTATAATGGGAGATGCTGCTCACTCAGTATATGTAAGTCACTGATTGTGTTCGTTTGTTCAATCTCATTACCCTCTGCTGAAACAGATTAATGGTACACAAAATACGTGAGTGAAACAGTGCCAGTGATATACTCGCTTATTCATTTCCTGGATGGTTTACAGAGCGGCCGCTGTACGTGCCCAGTCTCAGATCATTTGAAAGTACACTCGCTTACTCCATTCTTATGACAGTTTGAAGATGCTTTCACGTTTGGGCGGCTCTTCTCCCAACTGCCTTCGCCTTCGGAATCAAAGTCTAATGCGTCTCTGCTTCTGAGCGGATACCAACAAATCAAACAAAAACGTTCCCGGGCCTTGGAAACCAATGGAATGGACACACTACTTCTTCTCGGCATCCCTGAAGGTCCTGAACGTGAAGGGCGAAACAATGGCTTCCGGCTAACGCTGCATGCCGAAGGAGCAGATGACGCCACACTGGCCCATGTGTGGGCGGGCTATGTGGCGCAGTTTAACTACGATGCAAGGGATGCGGTGGATGAATGGTGGATGAACTGGGCCAGAGTGGGGAGTCAGTTCTCCACGATTGTCGATGGAGTTTCGGTTGTTCTCTCCTAGAAGTCGATAGACTTATTTGGCAACTTTACTTCCTGTTCGGGTATATGATGTCATGGAGCAAACGGAGTACATTACCGTCGACTTTCATCATAGGTACATATGTACTTGTCTCAAATCGTCATTAATGAAGAAATTGGCTCCAAGTCAACTCCAAGTTTTCAGGGCAAAGTACATATATATAACTGGGACTTTGATGATTTTAGTCTACAATATCAACAACTACTTATCACACTTTACACTATCTATCACACACTACACATCTTAACATGTCTTTCAACAACGACAACTCTAGTCCCAAGTATGCTGATCCCTATTCATGGTCTGTCGTTCCGATACTAATGTTGCTTTTCTAATTCGTAGCAAGACCACCGGTCAATTTCATTCTTTGAAAGGCAACGCTGTCGAGGCGATTGGCAATCTTACCGGAGCACAATCATGGCAGCAATCTGGTAAAGAAGAGCACGCTAGGGGTGAGGCTGAATACAATGCCGCCCGAGCTGAGGGTTATGTAGAGGGTGCAGCCGACCGCGCAGGAGGCTATAAAGATTCTGTGGTCGGCGCTATGACGGGTGACAAATCTCAGCAAGCAGCTGGTAGGGGAACTTCTTTTCCTATCGTTGAACATGTATTCAACTCATCTTTCTCAGGCAATATTCGCCATGATCAGGGTCAGGCTAAACAGGACATCAATCGAAAGGCCTAGGCGATGCTTTTCTGGGTCGTACAGAAATAGCGTATATATATAAAGAAATAATCTCATTGTAATAGTATTGTATGCTTATTTCTGGGAATGCGCAAGCATAAAAGAACTCAGGGGGAATTCATGATTCATTCATGCTTACTTGTGTTAATGATGGTTCGCACATTGGCGCCCGTGACACTGTCAGTTGAGCGCTTAATATTGTATTTGTTCCTCTGACCTCCATGTCACCAGGATTAGAAGGTGTGCCCCTGGATGTTTTTCTGGAATTGGTCTCCTTCTTGGAAGTTCATGATGCACTTTCACTAACCTTGATCTCTCGCAAATTTCACGTCCTTCGTTCTCACAACAGTTTCTGGCACATTCTTCTCCGAACCCTCCATCATTCATCTGTCCCTCTCGCTTCTCCTCCACACTCTGAATTGATTGGAGACGTAAAGGATCTAACATTGCGGACCCTAAAGCGTCAAAAGGCCATGTTTTCATCCTCGAATCCACGTCCAGTTCGCGTTCGGAAGTACTTGGAATGCCGTCACGATTCTATATGCCCTATCAGTGGCACCACCATGTATCTTACTTGTGACCTCAAAGACGGGATGGCGAGGTGCTGGGACTTACCCAAGGGTGAATGTCTGAGCGAGGTATACATCGGAAGAAACATCCTTGCACAGAGCACTGTGGCAGCGGATAAAGGCATGTTCTTGGTTTGCTTGCTTTTGGCAGAGTCGCTGCAGGAATTTGTGGCGACCTCTGTCGTTGTCCTCTGTTTGAAGTATGACCTGGACGTCGACTTGTCCCAGTCATCTTCCTTTTCCTATTCCAATGTCCGTCTGTCGGTCCTGCACCGTTCCCCTCTAGACGTCACTTATCCAGCCATGTATCCTTCGTGCGCGATCAATCCTGATGGTGTCGTCGCTATCACGAAAATGGCTACGTCCATTCATATCATTGGCATCAATGTGTTTCATGAGACAAGTTGTGTTATTGAGACTGATCTGACAGTGAGTACCTGCAGCTGTTTATTAATTTCGGTAATTCGATCTTTCTTCTTCTGCAGGAGATGGAAGTTGATTCAGTAGACCTTGCCTTCAATGAGCAAGATCTCTATCTCACAGTTAGTAATGCCAGGACATCGTGTTTGTACCGGTGTTCGAAGGATTATCTTCCTTATACTCCGAATCCAGCGGTTCAAAACCATCACCTCAATCTTTCACTCACCACTCCCATGCCGAATTCAAGTCTATATTCGTTCGAGCGTTGCGGGTTCTATGCTTCCAGTTCTAAACCTGTACCCGGCAACATCCACTCACCTGCCAAATTCGCAGTGACGGCCTATTATGCTACCTATGCTGGGAACGACCAGTTTACCGAATGCTGTTTTTGGGATTTGGGTAGCAGAGACGAGCAATTACCGCTAGAGCCAGCCCACCGCTTGCGGCTTCCGGGCCTTCAGTTTTTTGAAGTGCCGTGTGCTGGGTCAGAATCCGGGGCATGGGGTGCATTTGTCTGCGATGTCGATATAATTCCCAACGTGGACGGTATCGGGCACGACTTCGAGGTTGATGTTGGTGTCACTGTTACTGAAGCAGCGAACCGTAGAGCGAATTCTAGCGGGGATTCAAATCCAGATTCGGGTCATGCTACGGCAGAGATCTTTCTGGTCCACTACGATGCTTCTACAAGGAAATCGACGCTTTATCGACCGCAACTCCCCTTGTCGATTCCCGATACCGCCGAATCACGACCCAAGCGGCCTTATTCATGGATCAACGACATTAAGTGTTTGGAATTTGATGAACGATTGGGGGTGTTGTATGTATTGATGGATAATTTAGAGAGAGGGGTTCTCTGTGCGATGGAATTTGTGTAATAGAGGTTATCAGTAACTGTTCTGAACCAGGATTTTTTGATAGACATGAATTGAAAATGAATTGATTAGAGCACAAAAAATTGTTTTGCAATAGGGACTGATAAGGTCTAATGTCTAGAATCTCTTCGCACAACTAAGTACATGGTTTAGAGCTGCAGACGTGGCGACGTATTAGGGACATTTTAGAAATGATCTACAACTTTCCCTTAGTAGGACCTGACTTTTGTCGCTTTGTCCATTCCTCGGCTGCGATTTTGCGAAGACCAACTTTGATTATCTTGCCGGTGGGTGTGTGGGCTATTGAAAGATTTAAATCGATTGGAGAAGTACAAAGCGATACAACACGCACGGAATTCGTCTTCACTGATCAAGATCATCACAGGCACGGCGAAGACAGGAAGACTAGAAGGAATGTTTCAATCATCCTGAAAACTGAAGCTGAAAAGAGACACAGACTGTTTTCGGGCCAAGTTCATCAATGACGCTTCAGTTACTTTGCCCTTGTGTGACGGTTTGACGGTCACAAGGGCTGTGACAAGCTCTCCCAACCTGGCATCAGGGACACCGACAGCTGCAACCTCTAGTACGCCTTCATCGGCATATAAGGTGTTTTGAACCAAGACAGAGTCCTGACGAGTTACGATTTTGAGCTGCACATCGTTGCTAGCGCAATTCCACTTACAATGTTTTCTCCTCCTGGAACCGCGGAAATTAGAGATGAAGAAGTCACACTTTGATCGCAGAGCACCTACCGCGAATTATAATATCTTTCAGTCTATCCTTGATGTATAAGAATCCTTCTTCATCTACATAGCCAACATCTCCACTCTTAAGCCAGCCGTCCTAAATCAGAAGGAAGCCCGATAAGCCTTTGTCTAGCAGTGGAAATGGACCGAGGTTATTTACCTTGGTCAGAGCCTTTGCATTTGATCCAAATTAAGTTAAATTGATTTTTAGGGACAAGAACAGAAACCGATTTACCTTACTGGTTGCCACTGTATAATAAGGAATGAGCTCCGAGGGTAAAGCTGCCAAAGGACAGTAAGCACGTACCTGCATCACCCCAATAGCATTTCATTACTAGAAAAATGGTTAGACCTCGCTGGCAATGTGGAAAGCTTCGGCCGTACGATTTGGACCTCTCAGCCACACTTCGCCAGCGGTACCAGTCGGACAGCGAACGCCATTTTCATTCATGATCAAGATGTCATTGACTGGCATGGGCCGACCACTGCAAGAAAGATTGTCATTTCACCATACAACTCAAATGTCAAACGGTTAAACTTGCCAACTTTTGAGCCTTGCTTCGTAATCCTCACCACCTGGAAAGTCATACTCAGTCGGGATCAGGAGCAAAATATCTAGGATTTGGGCACCTACCAAACGCCACAATACCAGCATTAGTTTCTGTCAAGCCGTACGCATGACTCAAAGACGCAGTGGGGAAAGCTTCTCGAGCCCGTTTCGCCTGATGCTCCGATACAGGCGCGCCGCCGTAAAGAATAGTCCTGAGCGGGGCGCCTTTCGCGGAACTTCCTGCCAGGTCCCCGATCATACTTTGAACTCTGTAGACTTGCACTTCAGTCCCTTCAATCACAGATGACAAGTTTTTGATAGCTCACCCTCCTGTGATAACGATCATCTCTTTCTTGATCAATCTTTTTCACGTCAATACTCAATCCTATTCTTGAAGAAAAAAGTACCTACTCGGCAGCTTGGGTACTCGCAGAGTCAGCATTATGACATCTTGCCAGTTTATAATGAACAAACTCACCTTTCTCAACGTTCCATTGGCGGATCATTACGAGTTTGGCGCCAGTTAGAGATTGTATCATCTGAGTTTCAAACAGCGTTGAGAACGAATCAAAGTAGCGACGCTGATAGACACCCACCACTAATGACAATCCTGCTGAATGGAAAAGCGGCGATGGAAGGAAAATTCCAGGCTGGGGTCCTGGGGGAGACGCGAGGGTAAATTCTTCCCCTCGACGAAGGGTTGCTCGTCCTAAGGAGCTCATTTCATGAATATTTGGTGATGCTAGCCCTCGAAACCTGACACTAACCTATGCTAGACAAGCTCTAGAACGAATATTATATTTCAATAAAGCAGACAGTCGCGTAGCGTAGACTTACATTAAAGAGGTTCGTGAGAAACGCTCTCTGCGTGCTCAAACATCCCTCTGGCACGAATGGTTAAGCATTCACTCTGTCAAACAAAGAAGAATAAATACTTGGTAGACCCCCAGTTCCCGAAGTGAAGAGAATGGTTGCATTGTCTTCCGGCAAGATCTTGGGATCGTCTTCTAGCACACGACGAGCATCTCGAGGGTTCTGCTCGATGCGAGATTTCCACGTTTCCATTCCGGACCAAGAGCCTTTCCCTTCTTGAGATTGAACGACAATGAAGCCCTTTGTTCCCGCCGCTGATTTTATATCTGCCACCTTCGAGGAGAGCTGATCAGCTCTTTCCGAGTCGAGGAAAACCAGGGAGCATTGTGTGTTTATGAGGACGTGCTTGATTGTCTCTACTGGCATCCAGCTGGTGAAAAGGCACATTCAGGGAAAAGTTCGTTCGAGAGGATACTCGGTAACGTACGCATTGACCAGGACGCTTACAGCCCCTATGAGGTGGCAAGCCCAGAAAACGATCAGGTATTCGGGATAGTTACGAGAGCATATTGCGACACGATCCCCTTAGAAGCAAATTGATTATCTAGTTCAGCCATCAAGGGCGATGTGGCAACATACCTTTTTTTATCCCATATATATCCCGACAGACACTGGCTACTTGAGCGGCGCGATCAGCAACCTCGCGAAATGTCAAACGTTGGTTCTCATAGACGATACAAAGCTTGTCCGCATGTTGTTTCGAAACGTGCAACCAAAAAGCTCTGAGGGAGGGCCAAAGATTCTTGTAGACGCGTTGGACAAGACCGTCGACTTCCTGTTAACATAGCTATCAGCGCCGCAAACAAAAAGCCAGCTGATCTCTTCCGTACTTGAGTTTGAAGTTCGAGCAGGGAACCGGGTGCGCATAGAAGTTTGTCAACTTGGGTATTCCATAGTCAGCAGTGAATCGAGTACGCAATAGGAGAGAGGGTGAACCTTCTTCGTACGTGCGTTTGGGTTTCCAGGAGGAAGAAAGGGACATGATTCAACAAATTTGACAAGATTACCTGGAGTTGCTATTTGTACCTTCGGGAAAAATACAATCAGTCTGTTGTCAGACCTATTCCATCAAGACTAACAGATAGAGCGGCCTATTATGCAATCGTTTAGAGCGAAAGACATTGGATTTTTTGCTCCTTCTCCCGAGATTGTATCAACCAGGCAACTGAATGAGAATAAAATCAGCGATTGAATTTGCGCAAACAGCATCCGATGACATTTTGCGAATGGTATCAGCTTACGGCCGCTGAAATGCCGGCTCTATAAAAAACGAGCTCGCGAGTGAATGGAACCTGGGTAAAAGCTATGAACGACAACTCCAAAGGGAGTACTCACTAACGACACTCAAGGAGATTGAGCAGAGTACCTTATCGCACCATTGCCGCTGTAATAGTACATTTGACCTGGTTCCGCCGACAGACAGTATGAAGACTTCCACAAGAAACGCTAATAGAAAGAATGCTGTAGAATAGGATAGAATTCATACACTGGTAGAAAATCCCTGGCCGTAAGAGGATTAGTCAGCATCGTACTAGGGTTAGCAGAACCGTTCTTCGCCGCTACCAAACACTTTTTGTACTACACCTGCCGAACCCATTTGGATACATATATATATACAAAAAGGCTCATCTTTAAAGCATCCAACGTATATATCGACGCCGATGTCAGTATGCAAAGCCCGAACCTCGAGTAGGAGAGAGTACTGAACAGGAAAAGAAGCTGCACGGTCTTGGCGGAAGGCGCTAATAGCACTTTGATCACCATTTCATCTGTTCATCCGGCCACCTACCCAGGCTCCCAACAAGCCCAATACTCTTTCAAGAGAAAGTCTGTCACTCCGAGCACTGCGATTGTTGTACATCGCCAGGGCAATCGCCAAGAACAATACTGCACCCGCTCCTGCACCGAGAATCACCTCCGAGCGAAGTAGTAACGCTGGCCTTCGTCTCTTTGCGAGTCGACGACGGTGAATATCAGAGTCACTCTCCGAATTCTCATTCGCTTCCTTCTCATCTTCCTCCTCTATATCGAGTGAAGGGTCCCAAGGAATCACCACTTTGGATGAGTCGCGCACAATTTCTTCCGCAAATGAATCATTAGGAAGACCCTCGGGGTCCTCAGACCAGGTATAGATGACGCTATGCGGGCCCATGAAAGATGATAGAACAGGGGCCAGAATGTAATTGCCAGAGGTGAAGTTAGGTCCAATAGATGGATCAGAGGCTTTTTCAGGGGGCTCTACTTGATGATCTGTAATGCTAGAAGTAACCGAAGACCCTGAGACTGGATAGTCCTGATATGGGGGATAACTTGCTATTAAACTATCTGCAGCCCGGAGAAGGTCAGACAGCGGAATGGGAGCTCCAACGGTATGCATCATGTGACCGAGGACTGTGGATTCGTCAGAGGGAGATTGTGTTCCAGAGGGAGAGGAAATATGTTCGAGTTTCTGGGAATTCGGCAAGTTCAATGAGTCTGAGGATGTGTGCGGATGCGACTGCGACGCGGACGGAGATAGGGAGGATGATAGTGGAGTTTTGGCACGGGAAGATAGGTTTGAAGGTGATTGTGGCAACGGAGAAAGTCGAGGGGAGAGAGAGCTGGACCGGGAGTGTAGGTATGTTTTGTCTGCTTTGTCTGCTGCTTCATATTGAGCACCGAATTCAGTTTCCGTTTCCGTCTGTACAATATCGGATTCAGAGTAAGACTGGGTATCGGCCAATGTGTCTGTATCATTATCATCTATGGAACTAGATGCAAAAACAATTTCGTCTCCATCCGTGATCTTGTTCGTCGCTGTTTCTGCTGAAGATGAAACAATAGCCGAGAAAATGGTATTATCTTGACTGATATTTGACGATATCTCAGAAGCAGGTATAATAGGCCTCTCATTCTCAGCTTTGAGCTCTTCTCGATCTTCGTTTTGTGTAGCAACCTCCTCGGAAGATTCGGATTCATCACTCATCTGGGGCAAAGCCCCGAGTAGAGAATGCAGCATGCCGAGATCACCGTCAACATCTTCATTCAGAGTGATCAGCTGTTCCTTCTTCTCGATGATGACTGCGGCCACAAGGTAGACGAGGGCAATGGGCGGTCTAGCCAGGAGATAATCAAAGATATGTTGTATTAAAGGCAACGTCGGTACATCGTGCGAGAACATTGTGAGCAGGTGGCTGAGTGCAAAGTACGGCAGTGGAGAAGCACGTCTAAGAAGTCGAGCTAGATCTGCGTCGACAACTGCAAGGAGTTTGGAAAGGAATCGCAATAAGCCGAGTACTGGTTCTAGCCCTTCGCCCATTGCGTCTCGGGTCCGATGAAGGCTTACTTTCTCTGCGCATGGCAAGCGCAAGTGAGGCGGAAGTGTAAGAAATAGAACTGTCATTATGTCGTGGAAGCCTTGAAAGTACGACAGTGACGGATGCCTACGAAAAATGGATACGAGTAGTCTGTTGAGGCTCTCTTGATGTCCTTGAACGTCACCGTCTGGATACATTACAAAGCTTCTGTCCGTATCCAGACGTATCTGCCGTTCATCAGGATGCTCCGACAGTCCGTCTACGTCCAGTGAATCTGGTGAATCTGAGGCATCCAATTCAACGTTGAGGAGCTTAGCCCTAATATCAGTTCAAGAATGTCCACAATACTGCCAGCTGAATCTAGCTTACCAGAATTCAACTCTGTCTTTCTCGAACCCACCAGGCTCCAAGCTTCTACTCCGCGCCTCTTGCCAGAACTTTTCATCGTATGACTGCCCGCCCATGCAATGACGGAGAAAGAGAAGAAGAAATTTGCAAGTGGGCGCTTATTTTTCCAAATCAAGTCATTGGCGCTTGTTATAGCGAAAGTTCGTGATATGGCTTCAGTGTTTATTCCATCCTTCAGGGCTCTACATATACAGTAAACGTTCAAATTTTGCGTAATTCACGCCAGACAGTTCATATAACCTGTCGAGCTTCGCCCTGATCGTGCTTCCGGGTACCTTGAAATGCTATATAAGCCACTAACGACGCCAGAGTAATTCCTTACTTAAGTACTCACCAGCGGCTTGTTGAGCTATATTACCCTCGAGAGCAACTTTCGGAGAGCCTTTCTTTTGTAAGCTCAAGCACGATCTACCGCTCCTTGGCGTGTCCCTATGCTCGAGCGGCATTGGGCATTAGTAAATTGATCGAGAAGAGAATCACAGTGAGATGCTCACTTGGGGCCAGAGTTCTCGTTGTTGATGACACAGTTTATTACTGAGAAGTAAGCGCTAGTGAGTTAAGATATCAGATTTAAAAATTTGTGACACTTCTTCGAGTACCCGAAGACGAGCTTGCTTTTTGTATGTTTTCCACTCCCTGGCAATAAAACAATCTCGTTACAAAAATGGCTGCGATAAAGCTCGAATCCGTCATAAGGCTCCAAAGCAAATTACGGAGAATTGAGACAGAACATTCTCCAGAGTCCACCGGAAGTGGACTGTTATAAAAATTATGTCATATTCCGAAAAAGGAAACATTATTTCCTCATATGTCCACTACTTAACTTTGGAGACAGAGAGCTTTGGGAGCAGTTTTGAGCCTGCAGAGATCTGTGAGTATATTCAGCAGATGGTAGATCGTAATCTGCTAGGGGATGAGACTTAAGGTGAAGCCTTCTGTGTTTCTTCGGGAATTCAAAGTTCGCATAAATTACACTTGAGATAAACAAATAGTCAAATCCTCTGTCCACCCACACTCAATGACACTGGACGTAAGGGCTAACTCCAGAAATGACCAAGTTTGTCGCAAGACGCCAATCTCTGGTAAGGAATCACGCTGAAGAACGACTATGTCTTGACAGTGACATTCTATAAACTACTCTTGCAGAGGGAGATATTGCATTTCTGAGAGGGCTTGGTTACCAAGCTACTCAAGAGAAATGTAATGAAGTTTGCGCTACTGTCAATTTGAAGACAAAAGAAGACTCTGTGAAATATGATATGAAATGACTCTAGTACGAGATGCATATCGCGCCAACACCGAGCGAAATTCCTTAACGAGTTCGACGGGGGCAATTTCCTCGACGCCCCGGCGCTGGACGGACCCACTGAAATACATTCAAAGGTGGAGCAAGGTTGAAACTGCAAGCTTCATTTTAAGATTGTGCGTCGTTTGGTAAGGGTATGCACTTGTAATCTTTGCCCTAAAAAGGATAAGGACGCACAGTTAACGACAGGATCCTGCAAACAATCGCAATGGTCGGGTCGAGAAGGTTGAACTGGGGTGTATGGAGACGAAGGAAAGACAGCTTGAAGGCAAGAGTGGGACCAAAAGAAAAAAAAAACAAAAACGAAAGACATGATCCGGAATGAAAGATGAAAGATACTCGATTTCCAAGTTAACGGGGCCATTCTGAAAACTCGTCTATAAACGGATCCACACCAAACAAGAATAGTGTGAATCGTTTTTCGGCGACCGTACGGTCGCGAACTCGACAAGCTCACCCTCTCCCGCGATGTGGTCCCAAGGCGGAATAAAACTCTAAACGACAGAACTGCCATCCCCCTGCAGACCGATCTCCATCTCCCCGAGATAATCGCGTCACCTTACTTGGATTGTCATTGGATCTTTCGAATCAAGAAAAAAGAACAGTTACACAATACTTCAAGATCGTGACACTTCCACAGGAACACAAGTATACGTTCTTCTCTTCACTCTCAATAGTTTGTCGGCCTTCCTGGCCTTTAATGTTTGGGGCTACCAATCATATTGAACAATTTGAAGGTCGCAAAGAAGATTCTCAAGGTGATTCGTTCGTAAGCAACCTGACAACAAGTCCCGAACTGAACAGAAACAAAAGGAGTTATGTCATGGTAGCGACCATTGTGAAAGTCAGTCCTAGCTACAAAGAGCATGTTCTTCTCACCTCTTCTTCCGCCTCTGTCGAAGAACTTGTGATTGTTTTGTCTAGAAAGAGGTGCATCCGAGCCTGCTTAGATTGAGCCGAATAAGAAAACATACTCTAGAATCTTAGGTCTTCTCCGAACAGTGGAAAAAAGGTCTGTATAAGGATGGGATTGACGTTCAGGTTCTCAGCCTCGCCAGCCGTGCCCGGACCATTACCGGGCCAGATTGCGGGCCGAATCTATCCATCAGACTAGGCGTCTAAAATTCATTGATGGTGCTAATACTGATAGTAAGCGCTAAGCGTATAGCTAAGAGTGTTTCGAAGATATAGAATCACCGCTGAAAAGCCTCCCGGAAATGAACCGATCCTAAGCTTCAGGATTCAAACTCAGCTCGGTACTCAAGTTGTCTGTGAAGCGTTGGAGTTGGGCTTGCGTACTGCTTTGAGGACCGAAGTGGCTGTAGGATAAATTGGATCAGTCTTTTCTTTCAAGCACTGCACCCTATTCAAACACCCGAGTGGAAGGCCAAGACCAATAGATATCCGAACTCAAGCTTCACTGTGTAAAGGGAAACCCCTCAGCATGTCTTCCATGGTCCCGAAAATAGCGGCGGAATCTTGGTCGGAACCACTTCATTCGCAGCCCACACTGCAGCTGGGAAGGAAAGAAGGATGAAGCAGGAGTTGACAAGTGATGCAAGTCGAGGGTGACACTTCTGTTTCTTGCTTCAGATCCCGTATCCGATGCCTCTTCTCCATCTCTTTATTTACGTATTGAAGTCGACGCGCTGAAACTTTTTGGTCACTTAACGAGATCTCCACTATATAATATCCTGTCAGGCATCTCTGTTCCAACTTCCATGACAAGCGATCGGGAACTGACCTTGGCCGATTCTGTGGAGCTTCCTACGTGGATTTCAACAGCCATGAATTTGCAGAGCAGATTCAGAACACTGGGACGATGAACGTAGGAGAAAACCCGATCCCTTGGGAAACTGCTCCTTCGCACTCCGCCAAGCGAACGGAGGATCTCCATTGTACACCGTGTCAAGTTGGAACCAAGCATACGTTCGCGTCCTTGTACATTCGGAAGACGGAACGAAAAATCTGGATTCGCCGTTCACACCAGCTGTCTCCCATCCTCGCGGTTTATTACTACTGCCGACCGCGTACTCTGGGAAGTCTCGAAAACATCCGCAGCTGTTAACGAAAAGATGGAGTAGCATCCGACACAAAAACAATTGAAGGGCTTGATTTTGACGCTTCGTAAGAGTGTGCCTTCACGGTCCCGATTCCGGTCTTCCATCCAAGATCGCTGGGATCTGCACTCAACGTGTTATCTTAGGAAGCTCGAGAAAAGAAATTGCGGAATTTGGGGACCGATCTTCAAAAGATTCAAGTGTAGAATCGCTTTTGATAGAAAAGTACGAGCAGCCCCAAGTAGTTCCTAATTTGAAAAAGCAATTGCATAGCATGGACAATGGTGCAAGCATGGATACAATCAGAATTTACCGTAGGTACACCAACGAAAGGAATGAAGCAGTTAATACGATATTGAGAGGAGAAGGTCCATAAGCACACCACACCCAGCCGACTACCTATATCGTCCAACTGCTTCACCATCGATCTTTTGCTTCCAACTTCTTCATGTTCGTACAGATACACTTGGTTTTTTAGTCCAAGCCCGCCGTCTTATCCGCTTCTACATCAAAGTTTTCCACTAGGTCGGGAACTTCATCATCGTCATCTTCCGCAGGAGCGGTTGCTGGTCTCTGACCCTGTTGGATGGCCTGGTATGATTCTGCAAGTTTGCGTAGAGATGCCAGAGAGTCGGGCCCGAGTTGGTTCAGGATTCCAGGAACAAGTTCAGTAAGTTCCTTGGATTGGCCTGTACCGTAGATGGCAAAGGTGTTTGCTGAGACAGCAGCGTGTACTATATATAACACAAGAATCAGAACAAGAACGGGGCCGGAACGATTCTAGACGCGCCTTTGGGAGCTTGGAAGTGAAGAACTGTGCCGTCCTCCTTGAACATGTTAACCTCTTCTACACCAGCAATCGGTTGAACGTTTAGTTTTTTGAGTGCGGCTTGCAGCTTTTTATCGTCTTGTGCACCCGCCGGTTTTGTTTTCCTCACTACTTTTCGGCGCACAGTGCCCTTTCCACCTAGTCCAAATGTCTTTCAGTACCATTCCCCAAAGCCACAAGAAATATTGAACATACCGATCCGATTGGCTGCGGCCTGAGCCTGCAGCTTTGCTAATTTAGCTGGATCCATGGTTTATTTGAAACGAAATTTGGGGACAGTGAGCTGCACACTGTCGTTTGGTCGGTGTACGAAAAATAAACAAGTCCAAACAAGCTGGGTGCGGCTTCTTGGGCGCCTAGTGCTTCAGCGCTTTGATACTTTGCTTAATGGCCAACAAATTTTATATCCGTCCTGCAACGCCAGCGGATGCGGTACATAGACTTTTTGAGCTTCGATACATACAGATCCTAACCCGAATTTGCGCAGGACAGTATCCTTCAGCTAATCATCGATTTGGTGCGCTCAAGATCTGTATGATAAGATCTTCAAAGTAATCACGCATCTACAGGCTGTATACGAGAAGGAACCAGACGCCGTCAAGGCTACTCCAGAGCTTGTACTGGGGCGATTGTGATGCTCTCTCTCAACTTTTACTTACCATCTGTCTTAGCTTCGGGAAAATCTTTTTGAAAAGCAGTATGCTCATGCATTGCTTGCATTCGCAGATGACAAGCCTGTGGGTCTGGCTCTCTACTTTTTTAATTACTCGACTTGGACCGGAAGACCAGGTCTGTATGTAAGTGATTCTCAAAAGCTTTTTCGCAGTCATCACTGACAGTAATTTGAGCTCGAAGACCTGTTTGTGGCCCCAGACTATAGAAAGGTAGGCCTCGGAAAAGCCTTCTTTGGAGAACTGGGTAAAATTGCGAAAGAGACGGTAAGAATTTCTTTCTGGCAGTTTCCAATTCCTTTTTCCCAATCGTCGTTGCTTCCTCGTGTTGATTAGAATTGTGCGCGTATGGACTGGTCCGTCCTCAAAGTACGTTACTCGTATTGCCACCGGAAGCTAACCTTAAGTGATATGATAACTTTAATTCCTTCTACACTCATAGTGGAACCAGCCCTCGATCGACTTTTATGAAAAGCGGCTGGGCGCTAAAGCTATGTCCGAGTGGATGGGAATGAGGCTCGAGGAAGATGGGATCGACAATCTCCAAAAATTTGTGCTAGAAGCAAAGCGGTCATAGACAGCGGTGTGCTGTAACGAATAACGACGACGGCCGGAGGGTTAGAATTCTATACAGTATTTTTGTTCCATTGCAAAGACAAACAGGTATATGATGTTCAGGTTTTTCCAGTAGAAATCTAGACTCCGTCGTAGCTGGCTCCGCCAGCCTATAAAAGGTAATTCAATCGCCATAGTTAGTAAATCAACCGCTTTGAACTAGAGCGCGAAAGGGAATTCCGCACCTTCCGTAGTCGTTTAACAATGGGGTCCTCGCTTAAATCGTCCTTTTCTCGCGCCGCGACCTCGATAGAGTAGACCCGCAGTACGCCTTTGACATCTGCTGAGTGGACAGAAATCTGAGAGAGAGGCAATAAATCTGGATG
Source organism: Collybiopsis luxurians FD-317 M1 (assembly GCA_000827265.1). NCBI lineage: Eukaryota > Fungi > Basidiomycota > Agaricomycetes > Agaricales > Omphalotaceae > Collybiopsis > Collybiopsis luxurians. Next base: position 996,401 of record KN834752.1, on the reverse strand, counting down.
GGACGCTAGTGATTTCAGCCTAGAATATGGAGAATACCTTGGCTTTTCTCATGACTTTACACTGCGGACCTATCCAAACCTGGCAATCAAGGGCATCAAGGTGAACATGGGAGAGGCGAAAACAGCGGGGGGACGTACTACTAGGACAAATTTCTCTCGAACGGATTCTTTGTCGTTGGAGTAGGACACACGCACATAAGCGTAAGACGCTTTAGATTCGTCAAGAACTTCACGCAGTTCGGCGAGGCCGCCACTGCCGGTCTGGGTGACCTTCAACTTGTCGGAGCGCTCAGTCTATGTGGCGGCTCAATTACTTCCAACCGTTAAAAACACGATTTTAGAATACCTCGTAGTCAAGAAGTAGCCAGTTCGTATCTGATTTATCCTCTCGGCTTTGTATAAGGGGATAAGCACCGTACACTCGAGCTATTGCTGAATACATACACAGTCTGATAAGCTGCCAGATATTCTATAAATCAGGATCAAAGAGCACATATTTGAGCGAGAGACTCGCCTTCGTTTATTTGAGGATCCGACAGGTCAGCCATTGTTCAATGTGAGTGGGCGTTGCTGGCAAGATGTCCGTTGCGGAGGAAGAAGTTGAGCGCTCGTTTTCTGACATAATCTAGCCGATCCCCCTTGCTTGTTACTTTTTCGCATTCGCGTCCATGTCCTTCTTATTGCGCTTAGGCCTCCCGAAATCCGCGCTCTGCAGCCAAAGATTATACAATATCAGACTGTACACCAAAAACGCGTCTGCAGATTCATCCAGACAGCGGCGCTCTTCTGGTTCATCCATCTTTGACGACGACTCACCAGTCGACTTGTCAGAAGACAGCAATGCTGTAAATCGCGTCAGAAACCCTTCTCCCATTCCATACCATCGCCAGAAACCCCCTAAAACACCCACCCCAGAGGCCTACAAGGTTCATCAAAGCGTCATGCGGGAAAAGTTTCCAGACGGTTGGAATCCACCGCGGAAATTGTCTAGAGAAACAATGGAAGGCCTCAGGCAGTTGTATCATTTTGATAAAACGAGGTTCAGTACTCCCGTGCTCGCAGAGAAGTTCAAGATCAGTCCAGAAGCAGTACGGCGAATACTGAAGAGTAAATGGGAGCAGCCGAAGGAAAAGAGGGCGAAACAGGCGGAAAAGGATAGGCAGCACATGCTGCTAACTCGTTTGAGGAACAGGATACAAGAGAGACAGGAAGTCGAGGAGATTCTCAAAGCCAAGCACGGGCGGACCTGGGGTATAGATGAACGGGATAAACTGACATTCGAATGATTCGAGGGCCACTGTTCTTTACGTTTCCTTCTTGATCCTAGAATTATGTATCGTGATTCGACTTTACCAACATGTAGTCAGCTATCTATAAACAAGAATACTGTAATAATAAGTCCTTGCCCTACAATAATTAGATGGATATGTACAGATAAGTATAGTATCAATAAAGTAAAAAGCGGCAAGTCTAAAGAGTCATCCAGCTCTGGTCAGTTAGAAAATCGAAATCAGAGTGCTCTAGAAAATGTCCCGGATTGCAAAACAAGAAAGGTAATAGATGTGTTATAGCGTAGCTTTTGACAGGTCGGATCGTTCGAACCTCAGCTTGAACGAGCCTTGAGGAGGACGACATAGGAGGATGTCATTCCAATTGGGTTGGGGGGGCTGGGAAGTTACTTTGCCAGAGCCGTCAACAGTCCAATGCTGAAATCCGAGTAAGAACAAGGCAGTGACGATCTTGAGCTCGATTCGGGCTAGACGCTGACCAAGACAGGTGGTCTTCCCTAGGGATAGATGAAAAGAGAAGCATGAGCTACGATCGAGTCAAGATGAGTTGGTAAACTAACCTCCTCCCCATCCAACGTAGCCATATGCAGTTTTTGTCTCCGGCTGCCGGCTGGGATCAAACTTCCACGGATCATCATAAATATCGGGATTAAGGTGGACGTCGCTGAAAGGATAAACTACATAGGCACCAGAAGGTATCAGATGCCCATCAATATGCATCTCGGGACCGAGGTTTCGACGCATAGCAGTGTGAGGTTGAGCGACACGAAGAGTTTCGCGAATTATGGAATCGAGAACAGGAGTCTCAGCTTCCCAAGTCTCTAGTGAGATCTCGGATAGCTGCGTGGACAAAGAATCACTTGAAGAATTCGAATGCGCGGCCAGAAGCCCTTCTACCTCGACCTTAGCTTTGTCACGCCACTCGGAATGACTTCCTAGGAAAGTAAGCATCCAACACGCTAATGGCGCGGTTCGTAAGAAGCTGCAAGGTGGGTTGAAAGACATTTACTCACCCGTGGTGCCCGTGGCTCTGGCTCCCGCAATCAAAAGACCCATTATGAACTGTAGACATGCTAAGTTTCGGTGAAGGAGTGAAAAACAGTTCAAGATACGGACACCGACGACGACCAGTTTTTCATCCCCAGAATCCAAAAGCATTTGAAGCGTATCGTCCCTCGATACACCGCTTTGTTCCCTAGCGGCGATGGCGGCAACGACAATGTCATAAATTTCTTTCGTAGCCCACAACTTCCTTAACATGGCAGGAGTAGGAAACCATGGAAGGAGAACAGTCGCAGGCGTAGTACCAACGTCAAGGATGTCATAAAGTTTCTTCAAGCGTGCAACAACACAGGGATCGTCAGAGATCTCCGAACATGATAGCGAACGAACGGTTAGCTGAAAGATAAGCTAAGAATCGGCCAAATTAGCGAAACGAGAGCGCTCTTGAAAATGAGTAGCAAACCTCATAGATATTGTCAAAAGGGTCGAAGGTGCCGGAATTTCCCCAGCTTTCCATCACCCTTCGTGAGTCTTCGAGTATCGGCTGGATTACTACGGACAACGTTGGGTACAGGCATCTAATCACTGCGGGAGCAAGAATTACTTACACGTCTTAAGTTGCTCATTTCTCTGGACTGCTGCCAATCGCTTGTGGATTAATGATACCCTCCTCGTTTGTAGATCAGAGGTTACCCCTCGAACCATTGGTATCTGCAAAAGAAAGGTGGTAAACGCATGTTACAGTTGTGGAGTCCAACAGCAACCGCTTACCGCACCAGAGAGAATCTTGAAGCCCTCGGTAAGGTCAAGATTCTTCGCAGAAAAGAACGTCTCCCTTGCAGACTCCCCAGACACAACAATAACATTATTCTAAAACAGACAATACATTATTATTCAATTGAAATTCAGGGAAAGAGTTACTTACTCGTAATAAGTCAAACTGAAATGCAGACTGCCCTGTTACTTGAAATCCCCAGGTGAGAAAGTCGAAACGACGGCGAAAGAATGGAAAAATGGCATAAAGAGAGTTGATTGGAAGGCGGGCTGGTGCGTCGACTGCATCCTTTTGGAACGAAGAAGTGAAAGATATTATAACAAGAATGACTATGATAGCCGTCGTAAATATAACTGGGAATCCTGCAGAGGCAAGGGCAGCGCCGGCAGCCTGAAGGCCAACTGAATAAGGCATGCTGTAGAGAGGCTTGGGCTCAAAACCTAGGCAGCTTTTAGTAACGGGAGGAGGAAAACAGAAATTGACGTCGATATCAAGAAGCTCAGCGTCATTTTATATATACCTTATACCGCGCCGAAGCACAGATCGTGCGCACAATACTAGAAAATCAATGAGAAGCATGCTTTTGTGGCGAGATCTGTGCGTCGGAAAAAAACCTTGTTCCATTACTACACAACACAACATGGCGAAGTGAACGCCGGTTCCAGATACAATATTGTCCCCGGAAAAGTATGGATGGAGATCACTGCCAATCGAAGCACCCCTCATCAGGAAGCGGATCTTGTAAACGCCTCGACATAGAGTAATCTGGCTGCATAGGGCAAACTTGTGCAAGACGTCAAGCATTCTTGCACAGTCGGGGCCGAGATGAAATGCTATAAATTGTTTGGTTTACAAATGCTATTGAACTTACAGCATACACGTGTGTGTTGTTGATCTCACTACGACCTTCGTCGGCCACGTCGGAATTGCGTTTCACTTGAAGCCCAGGCGTGCTCATTCCCTCTTTGGACTGGACACGACCGACACGCCCGACCTTTCATCCCCTGAGATGTAAGACTACAGAAAAACCACGGACTATGTCAGCAGTGCAGTGCAATTCCTAATTACCGTTCGCAGTCAAAAGCGGTGCTTCGTCAACTGAAGGGCAGAAGGAAAAAAAAGATGCGGTTAATCCACGGCTCCGACTGTTGACGATCATTCGCGTCAATCTCTGCGTTTACAACTAAGTCAGAAGAGACTTAGAGAAGAACCCAGGATTCATTTATGATCGAAGATAAATATGTATCAGAATGTGATGACGCTCAACATATTTTTGTTATACGCAGTGTAATTGCGTATAGACATGATCAACAGCTACTCGGATTGATTCATAATGAGCCAACGCAGCGAAGACCACGAAGAAATGGAAGATTTGGTGAGATGCAAAGAAATAATCGAATCTTCCAGGCGAAAATCGTTCAGGGATGCGATTTGCACTAGAGAATAGAACAGAGAATATCAGAAGTCGTGAACAAAGGGCGAAGAAGTTCCACATACTACAGTAAAGCTCCCACAAGGTAGAAACAGCCAGATATTGCTAACCAGTGCAAACCCATGTTGATCATTGTGTGAGGGCCATGCACGATGACCCAATGAGTAACCGGAAAAACGGCGCACAAACCTAACGCGATAAAAACGGCCGTACGAGCGCCTCGATGTGTGGGCTTCGCGTATTCTGGATTCAGAACAATGTAAGCAGCACCTACAACGTGAGGGCTCAGAATTCTGCGATTGACGCGGTAATGTCTGGTTTAATACCTGTTCCAACTAGCGTTATTGAAGCGATGTAAAAAACCTGGAAATGCGGTTCACAAAAGAACCCATAATAGAGGCAAGGATAAAATGAGCCAACTGTCAAGATTACAATGCCGGAGTAGTCGAATGCATGACACCAATTAAACGTCTGCAGGGGCGCATCAAGATTAGGGCGAGATAACCTTGCCGATGTAGATCTACCTTACCTCCTTGGAGTGACAGGTCGAAATGTGAAAAAATGCACTTGAAAAAAGACAGAATACAGCGGATGCCAAAAAGACCGAAAATACTGCTGAATCAATCCAAGAAATTGGATAACGAATAAGATGCGCTGAGTTCGCTGTAGTCAAGAAGTAGAGGAACAGCACTCCGCCCCACAAATGGCTGTGTATGTTCACTTGGAAAAGGGTAAGAAGAATGGCTGGACAAACTACTCCGAGAGCCCCACCAGATTCGTTATGCAGATCTAAGGGTCTTCACAGGTCAGGGAAGAATTTTGCTGTGAAACTCGGAATCTTACACGAATAAACAGACTGGAAGCAGCCTTTCCAATGCCGCTGTTCCCTGTCAGGAGTAAGTTACCAGCTTATGGCACAGTGGATTCTGACTCGCTTTCGATAGCCTGAAACAATGTATTCGTTGTCTTTCATCCATTCTGGCAATTCTGACCAGGTTAACAGTGGACCGTTGTTTTTGGGTATCAGTTTCTCAACTTTGGTGCCAGCAGTCTGATTTCCTCTTGCTCGAAGTTCGGATGACATTTTCTGGGTTGGAGCTCGTTCGCAAAAGCAGAAGGCAAGCAAGAATATACTGGCGCTTGTTTTAATATTTGACTCTTTGGGTGGGCGCTTAACTGATCTAAGGACTTTCGGGGACTTTCAAACTAAACATTAAAACGCAGTACTGCAATATTAATATCCTTGCGCACATTAGTTTTGTGCCTGAGATGAAGTCTAGATCTTGACCGCGACCGCAAATTATAATGTCCACTCCACCAAAGGACAAGGTACCTGATGCCCGCCAATCCCTTGCTACAAGCTGCTTGCTTCCCTCTTGGCCATGTACAGCCTGTCAATGATTAGGCTTCCAAAAGCCGCCGCCGTCTTTCATACTCAAGCTCCTTCTACCGACCGATAACCTTCAGCGCACCCCCACGCGCCTCCGAAGCAGCCGCTCTGGATTGTCCGGTAAAATGTCGTATCAACTGAGATCTACCGGCTACCAATCTGATTGGTTCAAAAGGATACAAGACCGAAGTTCGTGCGCAATGGTAGGTCGCAAAAACCAGTAAGCGGCCAGGAACCATTGAAACATACACTTTCTTTCCAGCGGGATATTATTAACTAGCTACGTGCAACACAGCTTGAAAGGACCTTCAAACTGGGTGCGGATACTCCACCAACAAAGAATTAGATGAAGGAGCCGTATTGATGTTCTAGACCAGTGACGGGAATTGAAGAGGACAAGAGATTATTTCGCAGCGGTTTGCAGCAATAATCATCGCCCCCGCGTAAGCACTCTGTATGAATATGTGAAAGAAAAGCCAGGAAAAGACTAGTCGTAGGATTGTTGCCGTTCTTCCATGCCAGATTCGCGTTGCGGTGGCGTTTCAAAGATACTATCTCCCCGAAAGCATCGGCTTAAAATTAAGAACTTGGACCATATATGCGAGTTGTAAGTCAAACAAAACATACTGACGAGTGAACGAGAATGTAAAGACGACAGGAGAAACCCTACAACCTGGAAACGGTGCGCACAGGTCAATAAAATGAAAACGGCGTCCGAATCAGATTGCTCAGTGCTTAAAGTAGACTGGGGACCTCAATTTTGATCTTATCAATCCACTTGGGAAAGTTCAATTCACCGAGGATATGATGTCGGTATATCTCGCCCACCGCGCATACCTGACGAACGCTGGAAATATATGAACCGTGTTGGTGGAGGAAAAGCTAGAAAAATAATTATCAAGATATTGAAGGAGAAAAGTCTCTGAAATTCGACACGGTAACAACTTGGATTAATACCGCCCAAGATCAATAACGACGATGAAACGGGCAACCGTAACCTTGAGTCGGACACATGTATCCCAACCTTGACGCATCCTTTTTTTCTGGCGACTCTCGCTTCCGTACCTTACGAACATGCGATACCAGGTAAGCCCAGAGCCCAGTATAATCGCTTATCGATAAAGAAATAAATTCTTTGAGCTGATGTCAAATATTTAAAAAAAAAACAGATTACCATTGAGACATCGCAAGTACTCGACTGATTTACTGCCTCCGTACCTATATTCAGATTTGGTTCAGCTATACGGAGCCATCACGCACATGCCCAACAGGTGTTATACATGTACCACAGACTTGCCGTAGTTGCGATGTTCCTCTGAGGAGAAAAGCTATCGGTTCCTGTCAGCGCAACATTACAATCGTGTCGTTAATGTCCGATTTCAGGTCAGAGCAGTCGAAGTATTTCTTCAAGCGGAACACTATAGAGAAGACGAGTGGGCTATGATCATTCATCCTACAGCAAGCGGCGCATTGAGCAGTCCCTGCGAGAGTTCCGTCGGGTAAGCTGCCCTCGCTGCTACGGCAAGAAGGCCAAGCCCAGAGCCAAAAAAAGGTCTGCAATCGAAGTTGAGCACTCAGTTTGCACGCTTGGAGTGAACTCTCACCCTCTGCCCTCTGTGTCCTCTTTGCCCTCTTTCCACTTTCTCCGCGGAGAGACTGACAGTGACGGCCTGGAATGGATATGCCGTGCAGAGGCAAACAGTAGTCGAGTTCCATATTTCATTGGGAAGAATGACAGGGACGAAAAAGATAGTAATGTTGGCCAAATGCAAATCATTCGCCCGCTCGGAGGTGGTCGGAGGGAGAAAACATCCTGCAAGCCATGACTTACACACAGGAGGGTACAATCAGTCTGTCAAGAGCAAAGAATCACAAAGATGCATGCCATATGCTAGAGCTGAAAGCGAATAGGAAGGTACAGAATTGGGCAACCGACAGCCCTTGACGCCCTTGACGCCCTTGATGCCAGAGGGGAACCAAAGTCTCGCCCGTTGACAGGGAGAAGAGGTGCACTTTGCCATTAAGAGCGGGTAGTCCTCACCAATCTGAACAACTGCTGTAAATTGACCAAGATAGGGGCAATACCAACGGTCCCGCTCGGAAGGGAGTACAACGAATCCCCATAGAGACTTAGTGATGTTGTTCGAGGAGGTACGGGGTTGTTGGAGAGACCCTCGACGGGTCCTGGACACCAACGAAGTTACGTATGATCTTCATTGCATGCTCCACCTCCTTTTCATCCCCTTACATGCATCCTCGTATTTACCTCCATGGAGTTGATGCAACGTCACTACAGATCCTGAACAACATACACGAGTCGATTCGGACTTCAGTTAATTGATCAGCAACGCCTGTGGAGGCCGCTCTCCCTGAAATCCATAAAAAAGTACAATTCCTTGACATACAGATTAAGAACATGCGGCGGTCGAGGAAAATGCGAGAAAATCACCGCGAGTTTGATTACAAGTCCAATGATTACGAAATGAAAACCTTTCTTAATTCTGAAAACTGACAAGACACTCCCGTCCTTGGGCATGTTACTACGCCGTTGTTCTTTGCAGCCATTTCTTCCATTGCCTGTCGCAGAAACACTCAGATTTGATGATCTGCGGGAGAGGCGCCAAAACTCACCTCTCGAGAGTATACATATCCATTTGGGAACGCCATGGGCATGTTATTCGCATCCATAATTTTCTTGGTAATATGGCAAACTATAGTTGAGTTCGCATGATAGCTCGACGGAACTTCCTCGGCTAGCTGACCCAGGCCTCGCATCTTGGACTCAGATCCCGACTCGCCGTCACAGACAGGGCAATCCACGTTCTTGGTTGAATGGTCATAACATGATGGCAGTTTGAGTGACGCCAGGCCGGCATACAGAGCGAGGTTGAGAAGGGGTTCGGACGGAAGGGTGTTCAGTGCATATATGGAGCGGCGAAATGATTTCATGAGCGTAATCCACCTCGAGGGATCATACAGTCGCTAGGGTAAGTTATCAGGGCCAGCTATGGGCAGCAAGAATGAGCGTAAAAACAAACATACCATGTAAGGGCGGCAAGTCGTGTCCGATGGAAACGCAAGTAACCCTGCAGCTTGTTGAATTTGGGAAAGATGCGTATCCTGCCACAATATGAGGTGTTTCTGCAGGTACTGAATCGCTTCCGGCTGCTTGTTTGCTCGACAAAGTTCGATATATTCTTGTAATCTAAGATCAAATTCAAGAGTATTCTGGGAAAACGGGTGAGATAGGGAGCAGCATTAGCCTCACTACCTACACTTACCTTGACTTTCCGAAGGGATGCCTTATTTTCGCTACACCAAGCCAGAGCTTCGGCACAGCTGTGGTCAGAAAGAGCCCTTTCAATACGCCGAATATCACTGAACAAGTCAAGATCCACGAGGACCTAATTAAAGGAGCGTTAGCAACGGATTGCGAATAGTGCCACCATGCGTACTTCGATATCTTTTTCTCTTGCAATCTGGTGCGCCGTCTTTTCCTTTCCGTGACGAAGACACCAGTCCACTAACCACCTATCTAGCCGCCTATCTGCCCATTTAGCGTATTCATTGTCTGACGTTGCAGTTAGATTCTCCATCGAAGCTAGATGCTGCAGACGCTCTCGTATTACATCCTGTGTTGGCTTTCCAGCCGAATCATGTAGGTCCGAGAGCTGAATGTTGAAGATTGCGGTCAGCAAATTAGAGTTGCAATAATATGATCGAAGCGCACCTTTCGCTTGAGAGTGACTACTCTACCAATCATTCCGTCAATGACCGCTGCTATCTCTGTGGCATTGGGATTTCCGGCTCTGAGAGAGATTGGAATCTCATTCGCTGAAGTTTGAATCGCTGTATATTCGCGCTCGACATGTTTCTGAGACGTCCGAAAAACCTTTCGGTAGTTCTCGTAAGGAACCTAACAGTGTATCACTCAACTAACTAGAACTGAAGATACGGCAAAACAACTTGCTCTGGCAAAAGGCTGCTCGAACAGGAATACCCCTTCCACATCTACCTTGCTCGCCATCAAAAAGTTACGCCTGTACGGAAAGAGATGGAAGTCTGAAGCAAACCGGCTACGGGCGCTTAAAATAGGCGCCGACTGTTCATCTCGAAGGACCGCTGAAGACTTCAAGCTGCTTCAAGTACCTGCCGAACCACGTATGTTTATAGTGAAATACGAGGCTCTGTAGCCTTTAAATGAATGATATGAATGATATGTATCTTATCATTCCACGTTCACCCTACTCGTCCTCGCGATTAGCCACAATGGTCCAAAAGACCTAGCTATGATCATCAGGGAAATCGGATTCTTCTATGGTTGATTGTTCGCCTAGTTTGGACTACTTTACCACGTTTATGAAAGAAATCGCCACAGTCACACCAAAAAAACCAAAAGAAAAACTTGAGAATACATTCGTCTATCGAGGTGAATTAAGTGAATTCTGCGATAGACACCACTCCGATAAGTGCCCGGAACAGTTTTCGAAAGTAGATAGATAAAGCAGTGCGGTTGATTCTTTTGACCACCGTCGCGCGCCCAGACATAACAAAGACCATTGTTCACTTACCGGCCTTTGTATAACGTGATGCATATGGCTGTAGAGGCAAGTCATGGTCCAGCAGATTATACTCGTATAAATAACCACCGAGAAGATTCAAACGAGAACCCTGAAAAGTTGCTCTCGATTCCACTACCCACACTCTCGCTTGAGTACCTCTAGGGACAGTCAACCTTCTCCACCAACGCACCTGTGAATTCGCGACTGGCAAGTGTCACCTGTCCCACTTCCTGCATCTTCGCCTGCATTATGGCCGCATCGCACTCCACCCCCAGCGTTCGGGTTGAATCTCTCAGACGCGACTGCACCCTCGAATCACGTCCCCAATCCGATGTCGTGAATGAACACTCTACCATTTACGCATCCCAGTATTTCAACTTCTCGCAGCCGTGTGTTCAGGAAAATGACAATCTGATTACGCACCCTGCGTCGACGTCTTCAGTTCATCTGCAAAATGTCCAACGCAGAGTCAAAGCTAACGGACGTAGTTCTGTTGTGCGAGTCGCCGGATCCCAACTCGTCACAGTTCTTCGAGACGATCAAGCGTCGCTTCGACGAAGCACCCTTTCCGAGATTACACAAAAATTCACTGAACAGAAAAAGGAATGGGTCGAGGATAGGGGTGTCAATGTAGACACTGAAATGCTTGTCAAGCAGCGAGAGCACCGGGCTAAGGCAGACAAGGTACTTGCAAAACTCTTGTTGGAACAGGAAGCCTTGGAGAGGGAGGAGAGGGAAGAAACAGAAGAGAGAGAAAAAGCTGACCGTCTGGAAGAGGAAGGAAGTGCTTGGGGAGAGCGGATAATGGGAAAAGGACGACTCGAGTTGAGGCATTTAGAAGAAGGGAAGAGTTGCGATGAAGACAATACATCGGTTGTGTCAGAAACAGACCAAGGATGGAAAGTTGACCAAGAGTCGATAACTTCATCGCGCTGGGCCTGGGACCATATCGAGGAGAGGAACCGCCATTATCAGGACGAAGTTGCAATATTGGTCGACAAATTCAAAGCGGCGAATTCAAAAGTATGGCAAGAAGTCATCCACCATTACAAGACTATTGATCATCTCCCTGAACGTGAGCCGCTAAATTCGATAACAAACGGACAACAGCGTGATAGAAGGTCTGCTATTCTGCGGCTGCAAGCGAAACGACAACGTCAGTTAGAAGAATGTGCAGAGGTGCAAAACGGATGGACAAGCAACGGTGACCGCGAAACGTCTGAGTCGTGGTTCTGAAGTACTGTATATCGGTAAAAGTAGATTGTGGACAATGGTAGAGTACAAATTATGCCGGACCCAATCAACGTTCAGCTATTTCCATTTGATCACGTGACATCCCATCGGCACCGTCTCCATTTTCAGTGCTAGCGACCTTTGACTTGCTCATCCTACACCATGTCCTCCGATAAAATCACTAGAATTGCTATCGTAGATTCCAATCGCTGCAAACCAAAAAGATGTGCGCAAGAATGTAAAAAAGTAGGAGATTTTGGCACAATTTTGAAAAACTAGATTTTGATAATACTCTAGTCATGTCCTGTGGTCAGAATGGGTCCGTTTGGTCTTTTATTGCTTGCAAACATTTTATCTCATCGATTGCACTTAATCAGGTAAACTATGCATCGAAGTCAAGCCCACAGACAAGATATCTTTTATTTCCGAAGTTCTTTGTATTGGTTGTGGTATCTGTGTAAAAAAGTGCATCTCTTCTGCTTCATCTCCTGCGTCGGTCATTAATGAATTACCATGCAGATGTCCGTTTGAAGCCATTGCGATCATTAATCTACCAACAAATCTAGAGTCCGAAGTCACCCACCGGTACACTGCAAACGCTTTCAAACTCCACCGGCTTCCAGTTCCCAGACCAGGTCAAGTCCTTGGTTTGGTAGGAACCAATGGTATCGGAAAAAGCACTGCGTTGAAAATTTTGGCCGGAAAGTTGAAACCCAATCTTGGACGATATGATGTGTGTTCATCCCAATATCTTTTCCCTACCAACATTCACACTGCGTTTCTCGTTGCAGGATCCCCCGGATTGGCAAGAAATTCTCAAATACTTCCGTGGATCGGAGCTGCAAAATTATTTTACCAAAGTACTCGAGGACAACCTCAAGGCTCTTATCAAACCTCAGTATGTTGATCACATTCCACGAGCAATCAAGGGCACTATGACTGTCAGCCAAATGCTCGATTCAAAGCTTGAGCTTGATAACAAGGAAAAAATCTGCGACGCCCTTGATCTCAACCATCTCTTAGAGCGGGAAGTTTCCCAGTTGTCCGGCGGAGAGTTGCAGAGATTCGCCATTGCGATGTCTTGTATACAAAAGGCCGACGTGTACGTTGTGTGGCTTCAAAGCTGACTTCGTATCTTACTTGTTCTACAGATACATGTTCGACGAACCCTCCAGTTATCTTGATATCAAACAGCGTCTGCAGGCCGCTGAAGTTATCCGATCTCTCCTTTCCCCAGATTGCTATGTCGTGGCAGTCGAACATGATCTTTCAGTTTTGGATTACCTGTCCGATTTTGTTTGCTGTCTCTATGGCAAACCATCAATGTACGGTGTAGTTACTATGCCTTCGTCCGTCCGTGAAGGTTAGTTTGCTTGTACATCATGTCAAGTCCGATTGAGTTCACAACTATCCAGGTATCAACATCTTTTTGGACGGTTTCATTCCTACTGAGAACTTGCGTTTCCGTGAGGAATCGCTCTCTTTCAAAATGGTGGAGACTGCGGAAGAAGTCATTGTCGACAAGACTCGACATTATACATACCCCGCAATGACCAAGACTCTGGGAAGCTTTAAACTTACAGTAGAAGCCGGTTCCTTCACCGACTCCGAAATTATTGTCATGTTGGGCGAAAACGGCACTGGAAAAACGACATTTGTCCGTCTTTTAGCTGGCGACACGCCCGATGTCGAGACCGATAAACAGACTTTGTCAGTATCCCTCAAACCGCAAACGATCTCACCTAAATTCCCTGGAACCGTCCGAATGCTTCTGTTAAAGCGCATCAAGCAAGCTTTCATGCATCCGCAGTTCCAGACTGACGTCCTGAAACCTATGAACCTTGAGCCCATCATGGATCAGGACGTCAAAACGCTCTCTGGAGGAGAACTGCAAAGAGTAGCCATCGTTTTGGCGCTGGGTATGTATATTCCGCTCATCTTTTCATGAGTGTCTCACCCTCTTTGCAGGCATGTCTAATGTCAACGTGTATCTGCTGGATGAACCCAGTTCTTTCCTCGACTCTGAACAACGTATCATTGCCAGCAAAGTCATCAAGAGGTTCGTGTATCTTTATATATTGCCTCTGATTATTTGCTAACATGTTCGCAACGTAGGTTCATTCTTCACGCCAAAAAAACTGCCTTCGTAATTGAGCACGATTTTATCATGGCAACTTATCTCGCAGACCGTGTTATCGTGTTTGAGGGTGACCCAGGTAAAGCCGCAACTGCTACTGAGTACGTTCTGTCCTTTTTCGTCCATCGATTCATAACTCTGAGTTTTTTTCCAGACCCCAATCACTGCTCACTGGAATGAACCGCTTCCTGGCCTCGTTGGAGATTACATTTAGACGTGACCCAACCAACTTCCGGCCGCGAGTAAACAAGATGAACAGTATCAAAGACCGAGAGCAGAAGGGTGCGTCCTTTTCTCCGATTCATCCTCTTCCTCTCTGACTGTCTCTTTAGCTGCTGGCAACTACTTCTTCCTTGAGGATTAAGAGTGCTCATACAAAGGATTACATGGATAGTTCCGATTTGCCCCGTCTCGCGAGGAGACAAGGTCTAGGTTGAGTGGTCGAGGTGAAGTACCGGACAAACAGTTGAATGTGTAATCCAAAGTCCGGAAAGTTCGGATACTGGCTTCGAGTTTAATGACTAGCTCAGCCAAATGTTTGAATGCTGCACCTAAGGACGCGGACGAACCCGGAATATGTCAGTTCCTGCCCCTGCGGGGACAGAGATGCTGAGCGCTGAACTGTGAAACCGACCTCTCAACGTCCACTCATCGTGAGTCCAGAACGCGGCCAGAATGCAATAAATTCTCGAACCTTCCAGTTTGAAACCGGATCATTAAAGGGTGTTTTGAGAGTAATTGACTGAACCGCAAGTTCCGGAATTTTGTGAGAATAATCCTCGGAGTGTTTTTGAACTGGGTATACGAGAGTCAAGTCCTGCCACAACAATGGTTACCGCCTCTATTTTTTCATATAGAGTGATCAGCCGCAGAATATAAGAGCATCATGCTACACTCATTTGCACCTACTTTACTATATGACCTCTCAAATATTTGATTCGATTCCAGCGAATAGGTTGACGGTTGCCCTGGGTGTAGCAGCTGCATCCGTTGTTACTGGCGCCATCCTGAGAAGAGCCCGACATACTCCACCTGGACCCACCCCGCTTCCTGTCGTGGGTAACTGGTTGGCTTTGCCCAGCAAGGACCCATGGGTGAAGTTTGCAGAATGGAGTGAACAATACGGTGAGTCAAAACGACTGCGCTAAGGTACTTTCCTGATCTGTTCCAACGCTTCTCAGGAAGCGAGATCATTCATCTCACTGTGTTTGGAACGGATATTCTCATCATCAATTCTGCGGAGGCTGCGAAAGCATTGTTTGAAGGTAGATCAGCTTTGTATGGAGATAGGTAAGACTCGAGAGCTGTTATCTTTAGGAATACGTGTCTGACAAGCGTGCCCACAAGACCAAAATTTACTATGCTGAACGAGCTGTACGCCAGTTTTTCTTTGAGTTTCTCCGGCTCCCTTTCTAACGCGCGCGACTAGTGTTGGCCTATCTTGGCACTTTGGATTCATGCCGCAAGGCGATACTTGGAAAACACATCGCAAGATATTCGCCAATGAGTTCAATCCTTCCTCAGTGTCCCAATTCAGGCCGCATCAGCTTAAATGGAGAAATATTTTCTTGAAGAATCTCCTTAAGACACCCAATGATTTTGTGACGCATATACAACAGTACGATATTCCAAGGAAAGGGAAATTGGCGAAGTACTTACGTTTCTGTATGCTTTAGCTTGGCAAGTGGCGTTGCCCTCGACCTAACTTTTGGATTGGATGTTGCGTCTTCAGGTCAGCCAGATCCATTTATCCTGGCTGCCACTCAGGCCCTTGAGGGACTGGCAGCCACCGGGATTTTTGGAACGTATCTGGTTGATTATTTGCCTTTTCGTGAGCCGCTTTCAGTTCCAAGTAAGAATCACTGGCATTGAGCCGCACAATGCAGTCAAGTATCTTCCGTCTGGTCAGTTTCAACGTCAAGCAAAGAACTGGAAAACATCGACAGACATTGCGGTGACGGTACCCTTCAACATCGTCAAAACTAACATGGTAAGAATCCATAGGTCTCAAATTTTCTATGCTAATAATTCGAGAGCTTAGGCTGAAGAAAAGGAAGTTCGACCTTCTGTGGCATCGTCTCTCGTACGAGGTGGAACTTTTGCAGAAGATGACATTCGAAAAACCACCTCGGCTATGTTTGCTAATGGCTCGGCGGCAGTGAGTTTCGCACATTTTCGAGAAAACAGACGACTGGCATACTTATAATATTCACGCGTTTTTTCTTTCTTTCAGACTGTCTCTGCTTTGAGGACCTTTATTCTAGCGATGGCCTTGAATCCGGAAGTTCAGGCTAAAGCGCAAAAAGAGCTCGACGCACTACTTGCTCAAACAGAGAAAAAATTGCCCGATTTCACAGATGAAGCATCTCTTCCATACATATCTGCAATCGTGAAAGAAGTGTTGCGGTGGAATCCTGTAGTGCCGCTGGGTTTGTGCTATTTCTATGCACTGTATCTTTCATTTGTAACTGAACGATTCACCTCCAGCATTCCCGCACAAGCTAACAACAGATGATGTCTATAATGGCTACCATCTTCCGGCTGGATCAGTCATCTTTCCAAATGCTTGGTCAGTACAACTGCAATACTGTTTTTTTCACGTACAATAATTTTTGGATCCAGGGCAATGCTCCACGATGCAAAAGTCTATGGAGCCGATGTATCTTCCTTTAGGCCCGAACGTTTCCTCACCAAAGATGGAAAACTTGATCCCAATATTCGAAGTCCTGATGTGGCTTTCGGATTTGGACGAAGAATATGCCCTGCCCGAAATTTCGGGATATCAGAGTTGTTCATATTCTCAGCTTCCATACTCGCGGTGTTCGAAATCACCGAACTTGGAAAAATAGAGAAGAACCCGCATTATTCGTCTGGACTTCTTCGGTGAGCAGTCATTCAACCAAGAACTGGCAGTTTCTTTGAAGCTAAACGCTGGTAAAACAGTTATCCGGCACCGTTTAGTTGCTCAATAAAACCGCGCTCAGCCCAACATGAAAAAGCGATTGAAGTGCTCGCTGGTATATGAGACTGCATCAAGATACTTGAAGCTTCCCGACTCATGATATAAGTAGGTTTTTGAGAAAAAAAAATCATTTGTAGATTTCTATATTCCGTAATTCTGTAGTCGCTTATATCAACTACCTCCGACCCTCCACCATGATGATATGATATCCAAAATTTGTTTTCACCAATGGGGAGATGACGGGTTTGTCGGTAGTAGATGGGGTAAGAGCAAATGCAGCATCTTGGAAAGGACCCACCTACGCAGCAATATCAGACATCAACAATGGAGAGATAAAGAATAGTGAAAAAGACCATGCTGCCCCTTGACATCCACCCCAGGCTTCCTCCAGCTGCAGACCAACCCGTTACTCAAAATACAACAGATAAAGCGTTGAAACAAGCCTTTCGCTTTATCCTCAGAATACTCTTGGGCTACCTTATGGAAAGGTTGTCCTTCCTGCAGACAGGAACATGAACTGTGAGGGCCGTAAACATTTGGTGTATTGAGATTACCTGAATCTTCAGTAAAGCTTCATCGATGCGAGAGCGCTTCTCGCAAAGTATATGCCGGACATTTACAGCAGTCGCAGCTTTCAGACCCTTATCCTACGGTACATTTTAGAGAAGGAGACTAATCTCATTCTCGAGAGACGGCTACCTTTGCTGACTTCTCCTCTCCGTCAGCATTATTTCCAGCTTTCCCCTTCTTTTCGTTCGCTTTCTTGTTGGTTGCTGTTCCAGATTTCTTGTTAGCCATGAGTCGAGAAGAACGCTTATAGACGCCCGAAGAGCGCTTCTGTCACTGTCACCGGTTCTCACACGTGAATTACTACATAGTACTTGGAAAACGCTTGAGTTTGCATAGCAAGCTGATCGTACGTCAAGATATAACATATAATATAAGAATATAATGTTTGTTCACGACGGTAATAACATGAGGTTAGATGAGAACCTGACTATCAATTATATCCAGGATAATAAGCAGCATTTGGAGGAAACGGTCCTGGCGCGCCTGCAGTACCCCTCGTACCTGCAGCAGTAGTGGTGGCAGGACGTGTTGGCATTGCCATTTGAGGATATCCGGCAGGCGGGTAGGAAAACGAATACGGAATATATGATCTCCCAGTGTAGGGGGTCGTGGTCGTAGAACCCGGCGGTGGGGGTGGATGAAAATAAGCAGCTCCGTATACGGGAGAAAACGGGGGCTGAGCACCAGGAGCAGCACCATAAGGCGACACACCTGTAGTAAATCTCGAGAAATGGGGATGTGCGAAGTACGCGGCCATGTCGGGAAAGGGTCCCGCAGCAGGAAAGGTCTGTCCCGGGTTTGCAGTCGCCGGATAATGGGATGCAACGTCTCCACTCTTCCCATTGAGAGTAGACTTTTTGGACATTCCGGGTGAGTCATTGGATTCCAATGCCTTCTTGAAATCCTCCACAACTTTTCGAAAACCGAGGGCAACTTCGTTTGCATTGTAGTAGTCGGAGCATTGGGAGGCGGACTTTTGAATAGTATATGTGAGTCTCTTGAATGGTGTAAAAATTAATACCTCGCACCTTAGATGGTATCCCGGAGGCAATTTTGAGAGAATCGAAGCCGTGCTCGCTGAGGAGCTTTGAAAATAGTTCTAACATTAAGAAATTAGCAAACATCGACAGATTCAAAAGACGTTACTTACCCTTCTCTGATTCAGACCACTCGCTGTTCACCTTCTGCCGGGCAACATAGGAGGCATCAGCGATCTCCGGGTCGGCAAGTAAGGGAGGTGTAGAAGAGTCCTCATTGAGGTCGTCCGACACCATTGCTGCAGATTTAACTCTACGTCCGCCACGCCTGGGTTTCTTCGCGGGGCGAAGTTCAGGTTCGGGCTCCGGCTCCGGTTCAGGCTCCTGGAAGCAGAACATTAGTACAACATCGTCTATCTATGGTATTGGTGAACATACCGAAACTGGAACTGAGGCAACTTCATCATCTGGTTCAATCTGGGTAGCTCCGAGGGACGCGCGAACGGTAGCTACCCGTCGTCGTTTCGGTCTAGCCTCAGGTTCAGGCGTAGGAGTGGCAGTAGTGGGGTTGCTCTCCAAATAAACAGGTGCTTTTCGCGTCGAGAATCTCCGTGAAGATGGTTCTGGTGGTAAAATTGGAGTTGGTACGACAGCAACTGGGACAGGTGGAGGTGGAACTCGTTTCGCCCGCCCCTTTCCAGTGAGAGCACGGGTAGTACCGGAAGCCGAAACCTCTGCATCGTGCTTACGGATATCTGCGAGCAATGCATTTGCCTTTCGCTTAGCAGTACGTCGTTTGCCTTTCCGACCCGGACCTTTCATGGCCACGACTTGTTTGAAGTCGATATCCACGTTCTTATGAAGATAGTAGAAATCAACGCATTGAGCCGTCGTCTTATTAGGAAGAAACCTTGATATCGCGCCGAACTGCTTGGGAAATATGGCGAATTTATCAATGAAGATTTGTTTTTCCTCCTCTGTCCATTCGTCAGTTTGCGGAGCGTAGTAGGATAAAGGATCCTCGACGCGCAAGTTGTTGTCGTCGTACACGTAGTCAACTTTTCCTTTGACGACGGAAATCATGTCGGGTATAACGGCCACATTTCGGAGGCACAACTGATTGGGGTCAGTCGCTTCGTTGGAACCAATACTGGCGATTATCTGTTCCATCTCAAGATCTGAGCGAACTGCGTCGCCGAGGTTAGCAGCAGAACGTCTCGTTGTTCGTCCAGTCATAGCCGGGGGAGCGACGGTTACTGAAGAAGGTTTGGCATCCGCGGCCTCACTCTTGGCCTTGGCTTGCCGATCTAGCATTGCACAATGCGCTTTCCACTTTTCGTGCAAAGATATATACTCCTCCTTCAGTTTTTGCACCTTGACTTTTAGGCGGTCCTGTCGTTCTTCAAATCTCTCTACTAAAGACTGCTTCAGCTTGTTAGAAGTGTTGGCTCGGAATTTGACCCTTTCGCTCTCGGGATGTGTCATTTCGGTCATAAGAGCATGTATACTTGCCCCCGGAGCAGGTTGTTCAAGATCGTCCGTTGATGGTAAAGAAAGATTACTGAACAGAACGGGGTCTACGCGCTCCTGACGAGACTGTCGGTCTACCAGAAGACGTCGCATGACCACAATTCGAACCGCATCACGCACAGTTGACGCAGCGGCCATATCAGGGATATCATTAATTTTGTAATCGGGAATGTTGCGTAGAGGGATAGGATCCGCCTCAGTTTCTAGTGGGGGTGCAGCAATCGGGTCGCGAGGAGTGGCCACGACAGGATCGTAAGAGTTAGGAGGAGATTTTGCACTAGAAGCTGAGTGTGGTGGGTTGGAAATTTCTGATGAAGCAGGAGGTTCCATTTTCAGATCCTTAGACGTGGATTCCGGTTTGGCTGGAGTTTCTGCTTGAAATACATCCGCTGCTGGAATATCTGCAACGCGAGGAACTTCGTCGGTAGAATTCAAACTCGTGTCTAAATGAAGGTCAATTAGGACAAAGGGAAATATGAGAGTCAGGAGGAGCATTTACTCGCCTTGGCTTATCTCCACATTGGAAGAACGGAGAATTTCATTTAAAAGTATTGAGGCCGACCCTAATGAGTAACCTGTAGGCAGCTGAGGAACCGAAGACTTGGAATCATCTTTGGAATCGGATCCATCAGCGCCTGTTGTATCCGGTGCCTTGCCGTCATCCGGATCAGATGGCGGGAACGCGGAAGGCTGGACAGACGTTTCTCTGGAGGATGCAATAGAAGACTGGGAAGAAGAACGCGATCTATTTCTTGCTTGACTAGAGGACAGCAGAGTAGCTCGTCGAGGACCAGTAGGAATTGGTTTGTGTGCAATAGAGCCATCTTGAAAACGGTAAGTTTTGGCTAAAGAATCATTCACAGGTGCCTCAGAACGCGCTGGTAACCTGGAGGAATTGGCAGGTGAACAAGACCTAGAACCGGAAACAGAACGTGATGAAGCGCGTGAGCGACTACGTGACGGTGAACGAGTCCAGGAGCGAGATCTAGAACGATGTCGCCATCTTGGAGAGCGCGCAGGAGAACGAGTGTTTCGGACACGAATATCAGAGCTATATGGACCAGTAGATGATCTGTAGGAATCCGATGCTCGTCCTGGACGTTCAGGTGAGCGGTACTCTTTGGCAAATGTCCTTTCTTGATTGTATGAAGAGCCACCCGGAGGCCATGATGACTTTTCAAAATGTTTATCTCGATCATGGTTTCTTGTAGGAGATCTAGGTGCAGGATACCGATCCGAAGGTGAACTAAAAGGAACATTGCTGAAAATAAAAATCATGAAATAAAACATATATCAAACACGCACTAGTCTTTAGAATTCCTGCGTTCTCGCTCTCGTTTCCACGACTCAGAAGGTTCAAATGTCCGGGACGTGGGACTCCCAATAGAATCTCTTCTACCGCGCTCTCTGGCTGAGGAATCTGATTCATGATAGCCTCGAGGGTGATACCAGGTCGTAAATTTATTCCTAGTTATATTCACCGACACGTCACGATATCTTTCATATACACCTGGACTGGGAGCCCTCTGATAATCACGATACGGGTCTGAATATCGGACAGTTGAATAGCGGGTGTAAGGGTCGTTGTAGGAAGGCGAATGGTTCATACGCCGTGCCTCAGGAGAAGGAGATGCTGGTCTAGACCTCTGGGGAATATATTAGCAGTTGTGAGTGGCAAATTCATAAATGAAGATAACCTCAAAGTCGAACGATGGACGAGCAGGAAGGCCGGATCCAGAAGGTATTGAGGCTGGCCGTGTATCATAGTTGCTACCCATTGAAGAGAAGAATGCTTTTACGGTCCAACCAAGATATTCGTGCTTGCAAAAAAAATGATTCGTTTATACGAGAGAGAGTGACTTGGAAAAAAGGGATTTGAAAGTGGCCAAGAGTAAGTTGGTAGTTGTAAAAGTAGCTTTGAGTTGGGAAGAGCAAGTTTTCGATCCAAACTCCGCTGATCGCCGACACTCGGCAGCACTGCCGAGCGGACACTGAAAAATGAAGTACGTCTTTCAGACCAGTGAACTACTTCAGTGAGGAAGCAATTGGCCACTTTGATTTTTAGATTGATTTCCTGTCCTAGAAAGGTAAGGTTGGTATGTTATCAACTCGCTTAAGTATTACTACCACAGCGTCCCATCTCTTCAACTCTCATCCGATCAAGTTGGATGTTCAACTGAACCAAACTGTTTAATCCAACGGTAGGCTTGATCATCTGACGCCGCATATATCTGACGCTGCATAGGATGATCAGGATCGAGGTACCTCCGAACTGAATGCATTTTCATCGGAGCTGTATAATCTTTCAAGAAACGGTGGAGAAAGATATTTTCTTGGTAATTGAATCTGGATTTCATCTGAGTGGCTCCCGAGAGGTTTTCTCAATGGAGAAATTCTCAAATGATCTTACAGTGAACCGCTAAAGTATAGAAAATCGCGTCACGAGTCAGTGCTTAATCGGTTAGTGCAACTCCCGCACTGTCAGAAGCACGAAGCGCTTCGCCGAATTCAGAATTCAGAACATGCCATAGCGCTTTCTCGCCCTGAAGTTACGTGATTCCCAGACGCTATTAAAACCAGCATACCGGAAGACGAGTAAGTACACTGTCAAAAAGCATCCCGCCTCATGCCCTCTATCTTCACTCACAAGTTTGATACCACAACTTACAAGGGTCCAGTAGCCGTTAATACTGGGTTGTTCATCAACAATAAATTCGTAGATGGATCAGATAAGACAACTATTGAGTAGGTCTTCTGGCATTCTTCGTGACATGAAAGCTGCTTTCATCTCTGCATCTAGCTTGATCAACCCTTGTAAGTCTACGTCCAGTCGGGGACACTCATTCACGATTCTCAGACCAAACCTTCCTATAGATGCCGGACAAATCATCACCAAGATCTCAGAAGGAACCGCCAAGGACGTTGACATTGCTGTTGAAGCAGCTGAGAAGGCCTACAATACCACGTGGGGTCTGAAAGCACCGGGTGCAACTCGGTCGAAGTATTTGAACAAGCTCGCTGCCCTCATAGAAGAAGCTGCTGACGAGATAGCCGCTCTCGAGACGCTTTGTAACGGTACGCAAGCACAACACATTCCACGATAAAACGACTCGTTTACTTTGCCAATCAGGAGGATCGTACCTCGTTAACAGAGGATGGTCGGTTCCTTTTTCCGTGGATATCCTTAAGTATTATGCCGGCTGGGCAGACAAAATTCATGGGCAAGTTATCGAGGTGAAAAGCTTCATGATCATTTTGGTATTACTATTCTGACTGCTGCCGCAGACGGACGAACGAAAACTAAATTATACGCGTCACGAACCGATTGGGGTTGTGGTACGTTGACACTCTACGGTTGATTATATGCGCAAAATTCTCACCTCTAGTCATCTACAGGGCCAGATTGTTCCATGTAAGACTAGTGTATGACGACGGATCTGAGCGAGTACTTAGATTTCTTCACACAACCCCCAGGGAATGCACCGCGTAAGTACCCGCTGTTTCCCTAGTTCGAAACAGAAAATTGAAAAATGAGCCACTGTCAGTAATCATGTTTGCTATGAAGATCGGACCTGGTACGCCAATCTCAGGCTGTCAGTCGTGAATGCACTTCGACTGACGCGTTATTTCAAAGCCCTGGCCGCGGGTAACACCGTTGTTCTGAAGGTACTGTAGTACATTACTGCCTTCATCATCAAAACTGATACATACTTCCATAGCCGTCCGAAATGACCCCGTTGTCTGCGTTACGTGTCTGTATGATGGTGGAAGAAGCGGGATTCCCACCAGGTGTACTCAATGTGGTTACTGGGTACGGGACCACCGTTGGGGCCGCTATCAGCTCGCACATGAAGATTGACAAAGTCGCGTTTACGGGAAGCACTGCGGTCGGACGCAAGATCATGGAGGCAGCCGCAAGGAGTAACCTCAAGAACGTTACGCTTGAATTAGGCGGGAAGAGTCCCAACATTATATTCAACGATGCCGACTTGGACCAGGCAGTCAAGTGGGCTGCTCACGGTATATTGTAGGTGGACTTTCTTTACCGGAGCGACATAGTTTCTGAAGACTGGATCATTTCCTAGCCTCAACCAGGGTCAAATATGTTTTGCGGGATCGAGGATCTATGTTCAATCTGGCATATACGACGAATTTCTCGCGAAATTCACCGAAAGGACCAAGATGAATAAACTTGGAGACCCCTTCTCCGCTGACGTTTATCAGGGACCTCAGATTTCCCCCATCCAGACCGATGTTAGTGATTATCCTTCTGCTTCATGCTCCAGTCGTTGACGTGTTTCATACGCAGCGAATCATGGACTATGTCAAATCAGGAAAAGAACAGGGAGCAAAAGTACACTTGGGTGGAGAACGGCAAGATGGCAATTTTGTTACACCAACTATATTCACAGAGACGAAGCCCGATATGAAAATTGTTCAAGAGGAAATCTTTGGCCCCGTTAGCGTTGTGATCAAGTTCGAGGACAGAGATGGTAAGTTCAACTTCTGGTAAAGAAAAGCAGTTTTTTTCTGACCAGCCCGCTCCTGCCACAGACGTTGTTCGACAGGCGAACGACACTAGTAGGATCTATTATCTTTGTTGTTCCTGATCTATATTTTGGCGGCTGAAACTCCGCCGTTAGTTTATGGTCTTGCTGCGGCCGTCTTTACCCAAAACCTCAGTCAAGCTATTGAAGTTGGTCATGCACTTAAGGCGGGAACGATTTGGGTACGTCTCACGCCCTGAAACCCCACCTTCCGCTTACATTGCTTGAACAGGTCAATTGCTATAACGAGCTATCCGCCGGTATGCCATTCGGAGGCTACAAACAATCGGGTCTTGGTCGTGAATATGGTTCTTATGCTCTTGAGCAGTGCGTGGTCAACCCGTTTTTAAACTGCGTCCAGTTCCCTGACTTGTAGTCTAGCTATGTCAACGTGAAAGCAATGCATGTTAACCTTGCGATCAAAATGGAGTAGAAACATTTTCATATAACACAAGATATACGTACATGAAGTTCCAAAATTTCGATCCGCTGTACAATGTATCAATCAACACCTGGTGAATACAAACAACACTGTAGAGTTCGTTATGTGTGTTCTTATTGTGCGTGAGTCGGAGGGGCGGTTTACCTTGCATTCAAACATAAACTACACTCCACCAAATGATATCCCATCGACCCAGCGCACTGAATTTCCGTTGAGGCCTCGATTTAATCTTCCAACTGATTTCCACAGTATCAGGGTCAAACACTTGCTTCCACATATCTGCAAAACTTTCTGCAGTGTGAAACGAAGGTCCCCCAGGCTGAACAGAGAGGCGCTGAGAAGGAAATACACCATGAGAACCGAATATGACCGAGCCCGAGCTTGGAAGTAGGAGAGACGCCAGTCGTTTGGCAAGCTCAAACTGTTTTTCAGCATTGAAGAGATGAAAGAAGTTGCAGGCATAGATCGCAGAGACGCGATATTGAAGAGGCGTAAGAGATTTTAAATCGTGTAGCTTGACTGATTGCAAGTCCAAATTCTGAGGATCGTTGGCTTTCAGCGGAGTGAGAATGACATCGTCGAATAGATCGCCTCCTATGAAACTTGCAGGAAAAGAATCGGGAGTCGATCTGAAAAGTTCATGGCCAACTTCCCAAAACTCTACACCAGAGTGATTTGGTTTAATGGTGTGATATCAGACGATAATCTGAAGCACCTTTGTACAGATCAACCCCAATCGTGTTCTCCGCAGGCCAACCATCTGCAACTACTTTTCGAAGAGCGTTTCCAACTGGGCAAAGAAGGTGAATACGTGATTCGATGATAATAATGGGGCACGACAAGTACTAACCGCAGCAGCCTACATCCAAGAATATCGCGTCTTTTCGAGTCTTCCCGAGCGAAAGAGCATGAGCGTAAGTTGGAGAAAGCTTGATGTTGAACCTAGAGCTTTCTTAGAGCGGATGGGATAAAAATCAAAGGACCTACTTATACCAACTTTGTAAAGGTAAACATGCCTATGCAAGGGTAGTCTTTGATCTAAAACGAGCGTCAGCAAATTTGAGCATCAAATTCAACTGTTAAGACGCCCCTGGTTTGCCGTTTTCTGAACGTTCGATATATGCTCCTCGAGCTCATTTACATCGTTGATACCCGTCAATTTCTGTAGCAATCCGAGATCTTCTGGGTCAACGTCAAATTCCGAGCTAGTTTTGACCGCAGGGTGCCGCAATGGAGAGGGTATTGAAACTGGGTCTGTATTTCTGAGAGTAGACGGATGCATTGAGATATCCTTAACAATACATCGTTAAGCGGATGAGAGAAGTGATAAAGCGCTCATCGAGCGCCCAAGTCCGGTGTTCAGACTTGGCGGCAATGTATTTGATTCATTCGAGTCTTAACGTAGTGCAAATACGCATATGCAAAGTTTTTGAGGTACAAATTGGTACAAATGCCAGAGAAATCAAATCTACCAACATCCTGAAGCGAAAGCTAGTAAAGTAACAATGCAAAGGGGCACACAAAACAAGGTGGCAAGGGTAATATGGTAAATGATATAGAGTTCAAAGTAGTCCGAAAGTAAACAGAGAATACTAATTATTCTCAGTCAAATTTTAGATGAGACCAAAGAGGGAGAATACCATTCCTAATTGGATAGAGGTACAAATCGAATTCCGAAATTGGGTCGTGATACGTGTATTGATAGGCGAATGGTGGGTTGAAAATTGTTTCGAAGAGTGGTGCTGGTGATGTAAGTTAAACATAACATAAATGCGTGAAATGTCGTAAAGTGCAGATGCATGACGATGCAGATGAAGATAAGTAGTCTGTGCAGGGTATATTAGGTTACTTTGTCGACTGGTATCATTCTAGGAGAAGGTTGGAATAATCTAGAAAACGCGCAGCTTAGCAACAGCAACTGGAAAAAAAATAATCAAGTACATACATTACCAATTTGAACCGCGATCGCTTAGACACTTGTAAGCATGAGCAATAGCTCGCACTGCTCGTACCAGCTTCGTGTCTCCATTTTTTTCCCTTTCAAACTCGTTTCTGGTGGATAATTCTTCACAAAAGTAGAAGCTGGTGACGTTGTTGAAGTGCTCGCAGTAGCGTCGTGATAAAGCGTTTGGAACAAGCTCTTCGATGTTGATTCCGCGTCCAGGGTATGCTTGTCTGTCGTAGGAGGCGTCAAGCTGCTACAACCCAAGCCTAAATCAACTTCCTCAAAATCCTCAGCGTCGTCCACGGATCCGCACGAGAACGAGCATGCCCTGTCAAAGTCCAAGCTACGCCCACTGCGTGGCGCGTCAGCTGGAGATACAGAGGAGGACGAGGCGACCGGGGCTTCCACATCGCTGTCATTCTCAACAAGGGTGACGTCCGAGTCGTCGCTGTCACTGGTACTGGCACTTCCAGCAGCTGATATGACGGAGGCAAGGCTAACAACAGAGGAGCACATTACTTGTCCTTCCTCCAGATCATCATCCTCAGTTTCTCCGAAAGAACTTCCGCCGTCATCGCTTAAAAAAGGATGCTTTCCGTCGGAATCTGTAGCCGAACCCTTACTTTCTTCTGCAACTGATGTTTGTTCGCCTTTTCCCCGATCCTGAGACTGGTCATGCATGGAGTTTAGCTCGGATAGCCACAACACCTTTCTGATTGTCCACAGACCCAAACTCATTCCAACGAGAAGATATCGGTCCGTATGCAAACACCAAGTGTCCGCATAACTAGCGGCCGAACTATACCTGGAAAGACCCATATTGACTAGATCGCCCCACCTGGGATGGATCGACATGGGAGGTAGACTGGAAGGTACAAGACCATCGAATTCACCGCACCCGGGCTTTCCATCTCGATGTCGACAGACATCATGTACTGTGTCCCGTGCCCTCGAAAACAAAGAGGGAAACAGCTTCAAGTGATCGTGACCTGGAGGGTTAGACGAGCTTCTAGGAGAACCTTCCTCTCCCTCGTCGGGATGTGATCCATGTTGATCATTGGGATCAGGTGAAACCAATACCCCAGTATAAGCTTCTTGTTGAGACTGATACGCCTCTACCCACTCCGTATATCGCGTCCAGTTATCCTCCCTCAGGGCCCAAAACCATTTGCGGTAATGAAGGGCATGTCTGGAATGGCCCCGATGGGTGTAAAGATGGCGTGGAGGCTGAGCATCTAGCGGAACCGACGACATGAATGATTCGAGCGGGCTGTCATGATCAGATAGGCCGCAAGGGGAAAACAGTGATAGAGGAGAGGGCAGGCAAGTGTATTTTAACGGAAGCTCGGAAGCACAACCCTGGGCAGAGTAGTCCGTATCGTCTTTGACTGCGGGGAAAGGTTCGGAAGTCAAGTCTGAATTGGATGAGATAGAAGAAGGGGTAGAGGATGGGGAAGTAGATGCCGCGTCCATGACAGACCCGTATATAGGCACATGCGAAAATGCAGCTGTACATGCCTGCTTTCCCCGAGCAGCCGGAATGCATTCAGTTTCATCACCGACAAGACCGTCGCCAAGGTCAATCTCCTTCAAACTGTGTAAGTCAGAATCCGACTCCTCGTCTGTATCATCGTCAAGGTCAGACGAAGAACTGAAAGAGACATTAATGTTGTCAAGAGGTGGCCAAGAGTTTGAAGAAGACGAGGAGAGAGATGACGAGTTGGAGACTGATGGATTGATTTCAGTGTCAAGAGTTGTTGACAATCCTACATCATGCGAATATTCATCTGCAAACGGAGAGGAAGGTGTTGACATGGAAGATACAGCAACGTCAGTGGTCAAAGAAGACTCGATTGCTGAAATGTCCGAGCGAGCATGAGAATCACTAGTAACGCGAGTGGAGTTCCAGCTAGAACCGGAGGCGGACATTCGTATCTTTTTTAGAATTTCGCGGGTCCACCTGAGAGTCGCAGAGGGACTTCGTCCATGTGAGCGAGAGGCTTTTAGCTGAGTTTCATAAGATGGAATGAAATCCAGGCGGCTTTCTGGCCGGGGAGGTAAATCTTGGTCGTCGCAAGTGTCAGAGTATAAATCGCCCACGAAATTAGAAGCGTCGCTGGTCGGGTCGGTTTCTGACTGGTGCTGTAGGGGAAGGTCGCAGCAAAGACGCTGGGCGTAATTTACAGGAAAGTTATGGTCGACGGCTTGAGCGTTACGAATAGAAGGAGCAGTTGCGTTGGCGCCTGTGAGTGAGAAGGAGACGGTCATTTTTGAGGATAGAAATTAAAGTCAATATACTTGATGTAAAATGTTAGAATCGACCATAGTCTGAGAGAATAAAGATGTACACTACAAAAAGCCACTTGAAAGTGGCGCAAGCTCCAAGTGGAATAAATTAGACCTGGAAAAGAGGACTGGTTGAGTTTCGACAATCAAAAATTTTTGTAGCGACCAACCTCGACTGAAACTGCCGGGTCGGGCGCAGTGATACTGTACAACGCTTCAACTGAGATGGCACCTCGCTAATAGATATGGCTGTCACAAGATTACAAGCGGGCGTAAAGCTTCAAGGCTCAGGGAGAAAAGAGAAGAGTCTGACAGTGGGACTGGTGTAGTCCTATGCCAAGTGTAGGCACAAAAAATCTATACCCGAACAATTAGGATCACGTGCGACAAAACTCCGATCCGAAAGTCGTGCGCGTCGCGACGCGACTCGGACTGCCACTGGTTGAACAGCCTTGACTCGAAATTGGTCTCAAGTACCCGGACACTGCACGAAGAGTTCCGACTTGGTTTGTGCCATAGTCGTTGAATGACATCGACCAGAATTGTCTTATTCGCATCAGGCTGATCCTCCGCAAAAGTTCAAATCATTTAAAATTTTCTACTGTATCTACAAACACTGCGGTCCTATAACTATTCGGCTCCGGCAGAGAATGTTACACCCCCCAAGCTAACATATTCATCCTCCGGCCCATGGCTTCCCATTGCACACAGTTGGATTTCCGGGATATCGTACGTCCCAAGCGCAACCCGCGCCAACCTATCTCTTGAATTCGGCAAACAGTACGAACCGTCTGCACTTGGCTGGAGCATGGAAAATGCCTTAGAAGCCAATATATCGGTAAAGGAAAAGAGTTTTGGTTTCTTGGAAAACGGTTTTCGATGGCTAGTGTTGATCAGTGTACAATGCAGCTGTTAAATCGAGAGTGAGATTATGCTGAATATCCGAGTCGAGGTATCCTCTACCTTCAGTGGCCTGTTTTCGACAATATAACCGGCGTCTTTGAACGCTTGATGAACCAACTCTGCAATGTATGGGGTAAATTAGATGGAGAACTGTGTTATAGAAAACCCACCGGAGACTCGAACGAGTTTCATCCTCTCTTCAAGTTCTTCTTCAGATTCATCCCATCCTTCATCTTCTCTAGGGCTGACCCACAAAACGCGAGCACCCTGCTTTGATTCAAACGCCCCGATCCTCTCCAAGTTGGCTTGCAGAGTTCCACATTTTCCCGATGCACATAAAAGGGACAGTTGGGGTTGAAGAGACCGCAGAAGCTCCAAAGCGGAATCAACTGTATGCATCGTACTCGCTGGATCGCGTACGGACCGCTCAGATGACGAGAGTGACATGACGCCCAATGTAAAATGTAATCTTCGAGGCTTTATGAGGATTGTTGGATCCAGACCGTCTACGGCGCCTTCAAGCAAAGACGAGTGGAATTGATTTACTTGCTTTTGCAGTTCAGAGTGATGGCCCTATACAGTACGTGAGCTTAACCCATTGTCGCAGGAGCAATTACAAATTACTAGGGGAAGACAAAGAACTAATTCGATGAGATACTTCATCCTTCAACAAAACTGAGCTCACAGTGCGTTGGCCTTTGAACTTGACCATGGCTATCAGTTTTTTTCCCAAGAGAAGCTTTAGGACGATAACGCCAGTTTGGGCCTACGTGCTCGTCTAGTTGAGCATAATGCTGCACAATATATTCCAGAAGCTTACTGTTCAGCTTGTTCGTGGATGCGGCCATGAGAAATGGTCTAGAAGGAAGCATGAGATGCCCGGTCAAAGCGAGCTTTATTATATGTCACGTGGTGAAGTATTCAATTTCCCGACACTCTTGCCACCCTAGATACTGTATGTATAGGAAAATAATGTGAATATTTATCTTTTCTTTTATTCTTCTTCTATCGTCTTAATAGCTGGTTTTCTGTTGAATATCTTCTGACGCAAGGATAATTGCTCAGATTTTCTTCCGTTCTACGTTCACTTCTCGTCCTCTGGTATCAGGCATCTTCATCGATAATGAAATTTACTCTGCTCTTGCATATAGATGCCTCAGTTAAACCCCCAAGATATATGAACAATTTTTGTTAAATGGTGACCGGGACGTCTCGTCGGCATAAGTGCCGTACTCTCCTATTTCGGTATAGTTACCAACCTGGGATGAAGCAAACCCCTAACATCTCTTGCTTCGTACCAGTCTTAACAAATATATTATTCCATCATCTTTCTTAACCTTTGATAATTTTATGCCATAGTCTCCTTCAAATGGCCATCCTCTCATCCATCCAAACTCTCTGCTTCTGCTTCTCCGCTCCCTCCAGTTCCGCACTGCAATTGAGCTTCGAATCTGTACAAGTCAACTGGACGTGTTCAACTTCAGATACATCGGACTGGGCAGCGCTGCTCATCGCGCAGATCGAGATTGGTGGCGAGACCAAATGATACGGAGGGAATCCTTCCAGATAACAAGGCCCGCTTTAGATGGGTAGGTAGGACGTTCGAACTTCACACGTCCAAGAGACTGTCTGTATATTACACTTAACTTTCAGGAACTTCATCATTCAAGCGGTCAAGCCAGAAACCAAGTGGGTACACTCTCTATTAATGTCATATCACACTGGACTTTTCAGCGCGACTATTTTCGAATCGACTCCCTTCCTTCTTCCCGGAACAAACCGAAAACCTCGTCAATTCCGCAAGCCCCTCTCTGTTAATGGATTCCGCCTCAAATCTCAAATCTCACTCTGTGACATTCTCAGGTGTAGGAAATTCAACCAACTCCCAGAGGTTTTTGGTCAACATTCACGCGTTAACCGTTATAATAGTACTTGTAGGGAGTCTGGTGATGCTAATAATAAGACAGACCGCTCGCAGTGCCAAACTGCCTGTTCTTTTCCTTTTCACTGAGTCCTACTTACCAGAAGTACATTGGTTCGTATCACATCTAGTCAAAGCTGTGAATATGAAATACCGGAGCTACTGCCAAGCACTTGACGGTTCGCTCTTCACAGACTATCTTCACGGAACAAGACATGTCAAGCAAGTCTGGGAGCCCAAGTCCTTTTAGTTCCCGCTGGACCGCACCCCTCATTTTCACGGATCCATGTGTGGCGCGCGCTATGCGCTATACAGTCCAAACGCGGGCTCTTCGTCATCTCGACTTTTCAGCAATCTCCAAGTTCGAGGGCATGTGAATGGTCAATGGCTGGGTTGGTGCGGGATGGGGCAAGCCGCTCCGAGTCGTCGGAACCTGGCAAAAAGGCTCGACGAGTCTCCACCGTGTTCCAACGCCAAACGCCACTTGACCGCTAATATGTATGTACAGCACGTACGCAGTCGTCAAGAAAATGTGAAAATACCTTGAAGCTATCTATCGTCAGCGCGACTTCCGAATCTCCATATAGAGTAGGTAGATAGGTATATCAAGCTGTTTCTAGTACTCATGCTGTCGGGGATCATGTAAATATAACACAAATGCCTCCTCTTCGCGGCGAGGATGCGTATTTTAGCTTAAAATGACATGACTACCCGTCTAATCTCAAAGACCAAGACTGTGCTCGTATGTATTGACAGGACAAACTGAATATTTCCGGTCCGTAGGCCTACATGGGGGTTCCTGGTTACCCTCCGGTTTTTCAAAAAATCCACCGCCAACGCCAACGCCAACGCCAACGCCAACGACTCCAACGCTGTTGCATAATGAAAATGCTTCCTTTTTCTCGCGATATGTCTGGAGTAAGATTGTACCTATGTTCGATCTTCCATTCTCCCGAGTCTTTGCACTCCAACAGCTTACATACCGGTACCATTTACTACCGCCACCCCATGTCCCATGTAGATACGAACATTACGCGAAACGACAATTAATTTTTTGCAAATCTTACACACACGAATTCCTGTCGAGTTGTGCTATGGTCAATTATCAACCGGGTGACGATCCCTAGCGGGATGAGCTCACCGCTCTAGCGCTCTAGCGTCGATCAAACGTATCTCATAGAATTCCAAGTGACGAGTCACCTCGCCTGCCACCCAGAGCTGCCCAACTACATGCATACACCGATAAGTACATACATCATTCACCTGTCTTGCAGTCTGTCGACTTGCAGGCTTGGACAGATATAGCACTTCAACTTGCATCTGGCATGGAAGACACGGGCGTCCCGTTTCATTCGAATCAAAGAATTCATAGGTAAACACGTAGTCCAAGTACTACATTAGGAACGAGTCAGAAAATTATTTACTCGAAGTAAGTAGGATAAGTATTCATATCACAGTAAATTATTCGTCAAGTTTCATAAATCTGCGCCGCAGAAAGCTGTACAGTTATTCGATAAACCTGCCAGAGCCGCCTGCGATAGAGAATGATGGTAAGAGTAGAAAGGATGCATGTACAACCCATTAGGTACAAGAATTGAGAAGAAAAAAAAAGATAGGGAACAAGAATGATACAAATCAGTACAAGTTGGAAAGAATGGATGTGGATACAATGTTAATGAATGCAAAAATGAAGATTGATTGGGTTTACAGCCAGCGATGATGGAACCCAAAAAGTTTTGGGAGGGCCTGCCCCGGGTCGAAACCGCTTCAAGAATTATGAAGCTTTGAGCCCTCTGAGCTGAGACATGACTTCGTACATGTCTCGATTCCACTCTCCACTCCAGCCAGCCTGTTTCCGATACTCGTTGGAGGCAGAAGACGCAGTGGAGCGAACTGTATCGGAAGATTTACGGCCGACTTCTATCTCTTCGAGGTGTAAGCCGTCCATACCGAGCGTGCTCGAGTGGGTATCGTGAAGCCTTTTGAAAGACTTTCTGGTGGATAAAGATGGTTTGCGCGATGCTAACGATGCACTGCGGGTAGGTGAACGGGGAGGCTTTGGAAGCAGTCTCGAAATTTTCTGCTGGGTAGGAGGAGGGGACAAAAGGTCTTTAGAATGAGCTAGCTCCGTAGGGGCCGTGAGTTGAACCTGGAAAGTAGCGGTAAAGTTGGTAGCGTCGACAGAGCAGCTACGTGGGCGAGAGGGACGCCGGGGAACGTCAACGACAAGTTCGGCGGGGATGTTTTCACCCAGAGTGCGTGCGAGCTTTGCCATGCGTTTTCGTCGAATGCGAAGCAAATTATCGTCGTGATCGACGTCATGATGATACGGGGTAGTGGGGGAAGAAGGTAGGTTGGTGGATCGAGTGGGAGAAAGAGGAGCGTAATGGCCTGAAGAAGACCTAGGCGGTGATAGGGAAGCAGGAACGGACTTTAAGGATAAGACGAGTGGACGAGGGAGGGCCTTTGCTTTGCGTACGGACGAAGAAGCGGACATGGAAGGAGAAGGGTGATGAAGCTGATTGGAGGGCTGGCGTCTGTCAGGTTCAGGGAGGGCGAAGACTGGAGTTGTACCCAAGACTTCGCTCAGTTTGCGAGTTGAGCGCATGAGACGAAGACGTTGAGAATGGGTAAGCTCATTAGTAGTGGGTGGGAGTGAAAGGAAAGCCATGAAAGAGAATAAAGGCGAGTAATAGATTATAAGGGAAAGCCAAAGAACAAGAAGGGTTGAATGTTCATTGTGCAGTTTATAGCAGAACAATAACCTCTATTAACGTAATCACGTCGTTATCCAAATATGGTGTCAGTTGTAATGGTAACCAGGCAGTGCAAGTCAGAAGTCTCCGTTCCTCGACAAATTTCATCCTCTAACACTCTAAACTTATCAACAGGATTCCAATTTCAAACGTGTACAATTGCTTTGAGTTTGTTTGAGAGTCAAGTGGAGGTTCATGTTTTTTTTTCTTTGACAACGAACTGTTACACTGTTACACTGTCACATTGTTATTCACCGGATATCCCGACAGGCGGACCCCGACATTGCCCCGACACGCACCAGACACGTACTGGACTGCCTGGCAGGAACCAACTCGTCAGTCTAACAAGTCCGCTCGAGACTAGAGTCCCGCTTGTTTTCGCGTCCGTACCCGTCGCCCCAGGGTGCCGCAGTAGGCCGCAGCTTCGTCGGTCGAGGTGAGAATTACGTCTCGGCGTACAGCTATTAGTACGACCAACATGGTCCGATCCTCATAAAGTTATAAGCACTCGAACATTACTCAAAGAGTCAAAATTACGCAGAGTGAATGTACGGCAACAGATGATGACATTTTATCTACTGTATCTATCGGCAACAATGTCCATTTCTGAATCTAGCCAGGCCTTAGACTGACTGCGACAGTAGCTCCGACGATAGCTGGCTAGCTACTGTATAGCCAAGAGTCGTAGTTACTACTAAGTTAGTAACTTCAAAATTACCGACGCGTCAATCACATGAAAATATGGCGCCATCAAAATTTTCGGGCGCTAAAGACTCTTGCTTCCGATGTCCCTCAATCCGGTTCTGCTCGCTTCTGCGCAGCTCAGTGCAAGCTCTTCATCTCTACGGAGCACATCTATCAGTGAAAACGTCAATGACGAAACTTATGTTCTCAGCATAGCTAGTTTAAATGGCAAATATGCTGCAATGACCTCCGCTTCAACACCCAGTACCGCATCGAAAACTAAAGCAGACACTTCTACATGCCCGATCCATCTTTACTCCAATCAGACACTACAAAAGACACACTCTTTCGCCGGTCATGAGATTGCTTCGACGTTTATGCGCTCTGTCACCTCAATTTCGGGGTTGACAGGGCGAGCGTTGGTTAGTTCTGGAAAGGACGGATCAGTGATGGTTTGGGATGAACGAAGTGGTAGCCATGGAATTAAAAGTGGGTGCAATGTTTTTGGCTTTATACGCAATCGGTTCCAGATTTAGTACGCAGTGACCGACCTGGGCAAATCGCGACCCATTCTATCGTTTGATGTCTCTCCAGATGGGTATACCGTAGCTGCAGGTACAGAACTTCAAGGTGATGATGCCTTGATCTTATACTGGTTTGTACTCTTCCATGCTTATTTGATCTACGGTTGACCCACTTTGATTACTAGGGACCCTCGCCAACCGGCAGCCCCACTTCGAACGCACAGTTCAACACACTCGGACGATATCACCGTCCTTCACTTTTCGCCTGATCGGCCTGGCGTATTGCTATCGGCCTCTTCGGATGGCCTAATATCCCTCTCAAATGCCGACGAACCAGATGAAGACGAAGCTGTGGTCCACGTAGGAAACTTTGGATGTAGTGTCAGCCAGGCTGGATGGATGCCTGATGGCTCGCGTATATGGGCTGCAAGCGATATGGAAACCTTCAGTACATGGTCAGAAGAGGCGAGTATTCCTGGTTTGATTGAAGAATGCCATGCAAATATTGCTTGCAGCTCGACCTTTGCCAATCGCACGACATTCGCACACCCTGTTTACATAGTGGGCCCAGGACGTGGGTTACCGACTATCTCATCACTGCATCAACTTCCGGTGCAAATCCCGGTCACCTAGGCGTGTTTGTGGGGTCAAATGAGCAAGTATTCCTTCTCCAAATCTTCCGAATCTGCTTACAATTTCGTTTGTAGAGGCGACATTGCCCTCTTATCAAATAACGATTTATCGACGCCCCAAAACTCGAATCCGAGTGCAGGGAATGAGTGGACCCTGCATAAACTATGGCTAACGGGCCATGAAGGAATCGTAAGAAGCTTGTTATGGGATGACCAGGTACAACGTTATTCTGTTTACACCCGACACTTACTTGATCGAGTTCGATAGGATCGAGTACTCGTTACAGGAGGGGAAGACGGAAGAATTCATGTCTGGCCTGAATTTGCTGATCAAATTGGTAACGATGCTCTAACCAAAGTTGACGATTCTATGGATGTTGATGTAGAGCCTGAGGATGACGGATCGGATAGGAATAAAAAAAGGACCCGAGAGAAAGAGATGGAATGGGATGTTGGTGTTGAGACGAAAGACAAAAATGGGAAACGATTCAAACGGTAGTCTGTTTAGAGAGCATTCAAAACTTTTTATCAACCGAAGAACTTTGGATTTCTGGCATCATAAGCTAATGACAGTGTAGATGTGTAGCGCAGAAAGTAACTTTGTCACTCGAGAGTCTGTCAGACCTTGCACGACCGATTCTTGTAAGTATAATTGATTAGAATCATTCATCGTCTTCCAACGGTGGCTGTCCCATCGTCTGACTGCTGTAAGTATGATTCGACGACTACCCGTCAAGTTTTAACGGGCGCCTTCCGGTTGGCGCTTACTGAAATCCCTCATCAATCCACGTGACACCCATTGGCTCCCATTCATATTGAAACCACCATCTTCTTCACAAAATGGCTGCTATCGTCCACAGGGCTTCTTCGGCTCTACACGAACATACGTCTACTCCCGTCATTCCACAACGAAGGCCTCGAGAACCAAGTATCGAAATAATTGATGTTGACCAGCTGGACGAATCAGAATACATGCCTAGAGCAGGCCCCAGCGG
Organism: Collybiopsis luxurians FD-317 M1; assembly: GCA_000827265.1. Lineage (NCBI taxonomy): Eukaryota > Fungi > Basidiomycota > Agaricomycetes > Agaricales > Omphalotaceae > Collybiopsis > Collybiopsis luxurians. The sequence goes on along the minus strand of KN834752.1, from coordinate 958,907 downwards.
CAGCAATAATCCTTCACAGCGAAGGAGACCTGTTCCTTCCCCCGCAGAAGTCCTCGTCATCGACAGTGATGATGATGATGATTATAATTGGTTAGCTTCCGACCCTAGTGCTACGACCAGTCAAGCGAACTCGCGTGCCCCATCCCTTCATCCCGGCTATCCCGAACTTTCTCGCTCCCCTCCTATGCGGCGACATCCTCCTCCCTTCCCTTCGGAGTCAGGTCCAGTCACAGCTAACCCGATGGCCTTGGACTATGAAAGGTTCTTAACAGCCAATGTCCGTCGGTCGGCTTCTGCTACCCGGTCTCGTGCATCTGCCGGTCCTTCCTCTTCTACATCATCTCGGACTAGGACGGCTGCCTCAGGCACCAGAGCAGGGGGTGGAATCATCACATCTGCTCAGGCCAATGCCGCCCAACGCCGCGCAGAGCGGGACAGATTAGCTCAACTTCGAGCTTCGGGAGCTCTGGGGTCTCGTTTTAGGGCCCGTCGTACTCCGGTTGCTGATGACATGCATTTCGTTGGGGTGCTGAGAGCTTTCGATCCCTTTGATTATCTTGATTTCGATATTAACGTCAACGGTCTCGTGAGATATGGGCCTAATTTCATTCATCCCACTCAGCAGAAACAAGAGGAACCAGATTATCTCCCAGAGTACACGCATCCTGAAACTGCTCCTCCCGGATTCTCATTCGACCTTGAACCGTCTGCACAGTCAAGTGAACAAATTTCGGCGGTAGCTACCCAGCCAAAGCCGTCACCGATTGTTTCCAGCAGGGAAAATCCTATCATTTTAGACGACGAGGGAGAGATAGTGGAACGAGAGACAGAATCTAGTGTTTCTACATCTGGTGCTCTGGCGCCTTCGATGTCTGTATCCCTCGTATGCTCCAACTGTCTCGACCCCCTTTTACTTGGCGAGGGTACGAGTGCCTACGCTCTCAAGCTTGCTGCTTCAGGTGTGTCTGCAGAACAAGTTGACGCCGAACGCAAGGCACGCCGACTCTGGGGCCTTAGATGTGGTCACTTGATAGACGGGAGATGTCTCGATGCGTTAGGGTACCCACCTGGCGCTATAGAGGAGGCGAAGACCGTGGATGTAAAAGGAAAGGGGAAAACCAAAGCTGTGGAATCTGACGACTCCGAATCCGAGGTAGAAGTTCCCCTGGCAGACACATATTCCAATCCGATTCGTTCCCGGCTTCGTAGTGCCACTCAGGCGACGAATGCCTCTACCGACCCCGCAACATCGCAACCGCTCAGCTCTTCAATTGCCCGCAGGTACCTTCCTGCGCCTATTGCGCACTTATTTGGCAGCGGTTCGTCATCTCTACCGAAGCCTAAACCGAAACCCAGACAGCGAAGGAAAGCGAAACAGAAGGTTCAAGATACGTATTCGTGGATGTGTCCGGTGGCCAAATGTGGCAAGGTTCATACGAGCGTGAAGATTGCAGGAGTATGGGGACCAGAAAAGGAAAAGGGGGAAGGTGCAGTTGCGTTGTACATATGAAGTGCCGATCTTGGTTTCGTGTTAGTACATAGCTATCGTTCATCCATCTGGCCTTGCAAGCGCATGGTCGATACATACCTCAAATCTACATATTACCCCGCAAGAATCCACTCCTTATATCATGGGATGCGTCAGATGCTTTCACCAATTCAAAGGTTGGAGGACCGTGTTGCATTCTGCGCCATATACAGAGACAACACCCACATTCGATTCAAGTGTCCTCGAAATCAGAAGACTGCAATCGAGTTGACTTCAGGTGGAGGTTTCGGCGGTGTGAAGCTTCTCACTTTCTCTCACTCCTCGACAGCACACAACCATGGCATTGGATCTTCTCGTACTCTCTGGCCTTTTCGCCTCCATCTATGCCCGACCTGTTAATATTACGATCGATGCTTCTCAAGTCCTAGGCAACCTTCCCCCAGTCGCGCGGTTCTTTGGGGCCGATGAGCCAAATTACGCGACATATCCAGATGGCAGAGTGCTATTGAACCATCTTGGATCTGTAGGCCCCCATCAAACATATTTCCGAGCGCATAACCTCCTTACAACCTGCGATCCACCGGATCAAACAACCCCGCATCGACTCAAATGGGGTTGTACAAATGCCTACACCGAAGACCCTTCGAATGGCCAGCCGATTTACAATTTCACGATCGTGGATGAGATATTTGATGCATATATGGAGAACGGCGTGAAGCCGTATGTTGAGATTGGCTTTATGCCCAAGGCGCTAAGCACTCATCCGGATCCCTACTCGTTCAATTTCACTCCGACGTCCGATGGAAATATCATTTTCACCGGATGGTCCAATCCGCCAGTTTCCTGGTCAAAATGGGGTGAGCTCATTTATCAATGGGCACTGCATACTGTGGATCGATACGGGGAAGACGAGGTTAGGAGTTGGTTTTGGGAGGTAAGTGGATTGATGTCAGCTTGGCACTAATGCTCGTGGTAATGATACACGCTGAAGGTATGGAACGAACCTAATATCCCGTACTGGAACGGAACGGAAGAGCAGTATTTCACCTTGTACGATTATTCTGTGAACGGTGTTCTGCGCGCGCTGCCCGGTGCGACTGTAGGTGGTCCAGCAGTGGCGGGAGGGGCAGGCGGTGACTTTCTAGGTCTCTTCCTCGACCATACAATCAATGGAACCAACAATGCAACTGGCGGTCGAGGAGCGCCGCTTGACTTTATATCATTCCACGCCAAAGGGTCACCTACATTTATCAACGCCACAGGCTCCGTTCCTGGACACTTGCAGATGAACATGGCGTCCGCCCTGCAGAACGTAAATGATGCGTTCTCTGTCATCCAATCCGTTCAAGCGGTGAATCAACTCCCAGTTGTGATCAGTGAGGACGACCCCGATTCTTTGGCTGCCGGAATCACACCCGCCGTCGAGTACCGCAACGGATTGATCTACCCTTCATACACGGTTGCTGCGTTTACTCGCGAGATAGACCTGGCCAACCAATACGATGTCAACTTCACTGGAGCGACAACGTGGGCTTTTGAGTATGATGATCATCCGTATTTTGACGGATTCAGAGTCCTGGCGACGAACCAAATTGACAAGCCAGTTTTGAACATCTTTCGAATGTTCGGTAAGCTGGAAAGCAGGCGCCTCGAGTCTCAGAGTACAGGGCAATATCCCCTTGCCTCTGTGATGTCTGGCAGCGTCAGAGGTGAATCTGACGTCGGAGTCTTGGCTTCGATTTCCGAAGACGGCAACACAATAGCGGCAATGGTGTGGAATTACCACGATGATGCCCTACCAAAGGCGGATGCACAAGTCTCGTTAAACATATCAAATGCATTTGCTGGTCAACAGGTTGCAAATCTAACTCACTACCGTATTGACCAGAGCCACAGCAATGCGTACGCCGCATGGCAGGCGCTGGGCTCACCTCAGGATCCGACACCAAAGCAACAAGCGGACCTGGAGATGGCAGGGTTTCTCCAAATGCTGCATCCTCCTACTCAGCTGAAGTTTGAGAATGGGATGGCCGGCATTCGTTTCAATTTGCCAATCCACGCTGTCTCCTTACTCGTCATCGAGCAATAGCAGAGTCGACTCGCGCCGAGTAGGTGTTCCAAACTGCGAACTTTGTTGCCATGTTGCTTTGCTCATTATTCGCAGAGGGTAGTTAAGGCAAGTACATATGATAGTTCAGAGAAATGTAGTGTGTAAGACAAGGATATCACAGAATAAAAGGATTGCATTACACATCCCAAAGCAAAAAAAGAGAGGCAAAAAAGATCGACCGGAAGCAATCAGCGAGCTACATACCGAATTATGTTGGTGACTTCTGTTCATCTCCAGATACAGCAGTACCTCCAGCTCCCGGAGACTGAGCACTAGTCGTAGTTGAAGAGCTCGACGCACGTTTATGGGCTACGGTACTACTGCTGTTCATTGCATGTGCATTCTTCGCGCTCACAGCCCTTCGAATACTAGTCCGACTGCTTGATCTCGAATGGTCTGATTTAGACGATGCTTGAGACGAAACAGACGATGCGCGACGATGGCGTTGCATGCGCTTGGGATCGACATCTTTGACGTTCGCAAGACGAGCGAACAGGGAAAGAACTAAGACGCCGCAATGAACTACGATAAAGGAAGACGGCGCAGAGTTGCTTACTATCGACGATGGAAACTACTCCGGTGAGGTTTCCGGAAGACATTGGGGAGAGTAGTGGCGAGTTTCCGGAAGATTCTTGCGTAACAAATACTCTGTGAGCATTGGCTGGAGGAATATTAACAGTAATGAAAGAGGAATGAATGTGATTGCGTACTGGCTAGAAGTTTCTGCATGGTATACAGCATAGTACTCGTATGAAAAACGGAATAGACTACAGAATGTCTTAGAATCAGGCAAGTCACGAACGACAAGAAACAAACCTGGATATCTGTCCACTCCGTCAGTCGATCCATCTGGTCCCTAGGAAGCCATTATAATGAGCACACGGTACATCGGGTGTGAATTAAAGAAAGAACCTTGATCATAGAAATAAATTGGTGCAGTGGCATGGACAGGATCTGATTGCTCTGCGTAGGGACTACGATCTTCCCGATATCAGTCACGCTGACCGCGCTAAGCAGGGTACCTCCTTCTTCTTCCAACACGGCAATACTACTCACTCCCTCTTCGCTCATCAGTTTCATTGCTTCGAGTACTGGCGCTGTCGACAGGGTAGCGATTACGGATGCAAACAAATTGAGCGAAGATAGTGATTCAGAAAAGGACTGGAGTGGATTGGAAAGAAATACGCGCAACGATTCGGATTCAGACTGTTGAGCAAACGATAGAAACCACGCTAAAAGTCGGCGGTCTGATACTATTCCAATAACATCTTGATCATTTATGCTTGGTGAGCTGGAGCTAATGAGAACTGTACAGAGTTTTAGATTGGGTCTCGTTCAACACAAAGGTTACGGACCTCGGTGAGTGCCTCGAGCGAATATTTCGAGGAGAGACACAATAGTAGCGTCATATGGCAAAGTTTGGAAAGGATTCTTCTCGGAGAGATCTAAGAAGAATAGAATTCCAGTTCTGCAAGAAGTAACGACTCCAGAGCGACGGTTTACTTACTGCTAACAAGAGAGACAGGAACATGGCCTGAGCGAGCAGCAGTAAAGATGTCGTCTACATGTGGTTTCTCCTGAAGTTCTTCGGGAGAAAACGTATGCTTCGTGGCGGCGAGCGTTAAGAAAGCATTTACGTCAGAGAACTAGGAGATGTTAAAGATTCGTTTCATCGCGTTGGCACTACAATTAAAGAGACGTGATTTACATCAAAGAGTCCAGAAATTGAACCTCTATCAGATTTGACAGCAAGACAAGATATGTCTTCGGATAGAAGGATCTAGAGATAGGATGAGAAGAGTTACAATTCGACGAAAGAAGGAACTCACATCACAGGCATCTTCCACGCTAGTCTTCGCGTCCACTGCTACAATACGAGAATCGATAATGTCTGGGGAATGTTGAGGATCTGCTCAAGATAAGGATAGAAGACATACCTCTGGCGAATGCAGCTTTCCACTGGGCGACCCATGCTTCAACATCACTTAGTACCGGCGTCGCTGTGAAGCTTGCAGACAATTCTGGAGAGACGGTCAAGGACTGGGAAAGTCTCCGGCTAGCCATTAAGATTCATGGGGGTTGCATAATAAGAGTGGATTCAGAAGTAATTCAGAAGAGTATGCATTAGGCGCTAAAGCGCCCGAAGATGCCTGCCGATGTTTAGCGCTCTTACGCGCTCATTCTAGTTGTTCCCTCTTGGTTCCCTCAATCATGTCCGCTTCAGAAGTGCCTCCGTACCAAATTCAGACTCTGATTCCAAGCGTTTTCAGCGGTAATCAACAATATCTACTCTTACACATGATACTCAACTTCTAGTCATTCCAGAATTACCAGAATCAGTCGTGCAAGGTATTCAAATCAAGTGCGCGCAAGCTCTAGGTGCTTCAAACAGTGTATCCGGGATGCACTATGACTAACATCAAAGCAGGCTCAGAGCTCTATGTAGGATGCTCTAATGGAGAACTCATGCGTTTTGCTCTTCAGGTAGAAGGTGGATTTTACTTCATTCACGCTCAGTACTGATACAGCGCTTAGGCTGAATCCTACACCATTTTGTCCCGCCAGAGCCTACCACTTGACAAACCAGTTGAAGAGATCGTTCTATTACCCAGCATTTCGCGCGCTCTGATCTTCTCAGACAACCAGATTCATTTTTACACCCTCCCGTCTCTTGATGTTGTGGCACCCATTAAACCCATTCGACACGTAATTACCTTTGCAGTCGACCAACGTCATCTCACAAGGCCGGCACCATCGTCATCCGGTCCTCCGCATCGACCTGAACCTGTGGATTTTTGTGTGATAAAGAGGAATGCTCTTCAAATGTATTCCTTACGAGAACGACTGTTCTTCCAGAAGGCGCGTATTTGCATCCAAGCACTCCTGCTATTCTCATATCTGGTATAGGAAATACCTCTCCCCCAAGGTGGAACCCTTGCTCGTCGAATAGGGTTAAGTCTATGTTTAGCAGACAAAGAGAATTACAACATGCTCAATCTCGAGACGGCGGAGATGTTGCCTCTCATTCCGTTCAATCAAGATTTTGATTCGCCAAATTTGCCTGTTGAACCGTTCATCGTCCCAACGGGAGAAGACGATTTTCTTGTCGTTTCCTGGACTGGTCAAAGCTCGATGGGTATATTTCTAAACACCAACGGCGATCCAGTTCGCGGGACGTTGACCTGGGCTCAACATCCAATATCCATATGTAAATATGATTCCCCTTTTTTCACGCGCTGCTTGTCCTCATACACCTTACTAGGTCTCGATTTACCCAGTGTCACCGCCATTCTTCCTAATGGTTCAATTGAAATACATAACATTGATACCCAAAGTCTCGTCCAAGTGATACCTCCGCCACCCGACGACGGTCCGGTGGATAGGATCCGTCTAGTCTCCTCCTTATCAGGATACGTTGTTCCGTCGACGCAAGGTTCCTCTCAGATGCGCAAGGTCCCAGTGAAGCTCAACCGAGGCAGTATTGCTCATTCGAAATCTTAACCCAAGCTCAGCTCAAAGAAATGTCTTGAGCTTGTCTAGCTCAATTAGACCTTGAAATACCTGTGCTACATTCAAGGCTGCTAGTATACCTTTGAGACATTACACATTTGGCATACTGCATGAGAGAATGTAGTATTCATTGGTCAAGGCTGGTACATTATATAAAGCTGGCTCAACCATTTTACTCTAGATTTATCATAATTGAAGTGCAACCAGGATTTACATATACAAATTTCAATCAAGAATACCAAATGCTACATACTGTGTCATATTATCTAAAGAATGAGGATGCTTGTAGTTGGATACAAATGGATGCTTTAGTTGATGTACAAGTGATAAAGTCCTGTTGGAGGATTCAAGGTAGATTGAAAGTGGAGTAATGGAATATGACAAAAAATGAAAGATGAAAGGGAGCTAATGAAGGAGAACAGAATAGAGGAAGCAAATATTAAGCCACAGCTCTGCAGCGGCCTTGGTTGTGGGTGCTTATATAAGAAGCATTTTCTGTTCGTTAGCACGAACCATTTGAGCCCTGTTGAAAGAGCCCCGAGCAAGGAAGTGAAGCGAATGTATCAGAGTGCGCCGTTCTGTCCAACAGCAGCTTCAGCAGCTTTCAAAGCCAAACTAAAACCAGCCAGAAGCTTGTCGGTGTCTTCTAGTCCAACGCTCACTCTTACCAGATCGGCCTCAACGCCGTATTGTGCCGCCCAGTCAATCTCATTGAAGTGAGCGAGGATCGTGTAGGGACAGGCGAGGGTGAAATTGGTTCCCAGACTCGGACCTTTCATGCAAGGCAGCGCATCGAAAAACGCATGAGACGCAGCCGCTGATGTGAAAGTGACAGAGAAAAGCCCGCCATAGCCGCCTCTTTCGATTCCAGCTTCCGGATTGGCTTGGATACGACACCGTTCGTAGTGGTCGGGAGTGGTGTATTTGGGATATGCGATGTCTTTGACGATGGCGTTGGCAGTACCTGCCGCGCGAGAACGTGAATATAGAAAGTCACAAATCTTTTCCGTGTTGTGATCGATGATTTTGATACGCCTTTGAAAATCGCGCGAGTTTCGTTCCATGAAGATGGCATCTTGGCCGAAGTAGATGTCTTCGTAATTAGAATCCATGGAGGACTTCAGTGCAGCGTAATGACGTCCTTTGGGATTGAGAACCAGGCTAGTGACTGACGTTAATAAACTGTTAACGAAATAAATCAAGGCCAGAAATATACCTTCCACCCATGACATTTGAAGATCCGCTGAACACTTTGGTTAAACTGCTAACCACAATGTCGGCGAATGGTAAGACCTCCACATTCATAAAATTCCCAATGGTTTCGTCTATCACGATCAAGAAGTCATATTTGTCAGCAAGTTTCCGAAGACGAGGTAAATCTCCGGAACGCAACAAGGGATTAGAAGGGAATTCGGTGAATAACGCAAGAACAGGTGGTTTGGATGGATTCGCCTTGAGCTCGTCTTCTAAAATTTGTTCGAGCTGATCGATATCACTATCGAGACCATGTCCCAAAAAGTAACACCCAAGACCCCACTTTTGAAGAATTTTCAATGTATCAGTGTATGGGAACCTGACAGACTTCCATTAGCCAAAGAATAAGAATAGAAACATAACGTACCCGAAGCAAACACTCTTTCCAGCCGGCCGAGTGTTCAACGCAAGTTGATGCGCGTTCCAGATTGCATTCATGCCTCCTGGAAACACGTAAACATCATTTTCGGACACTTCACTCACACCTCGAGAACTAGGACCAAGTTGTAGCTTCTGATCTCCCGCATTATAATCATCGCTTTGCAGCAATACACCAGATATCCTCCTGCGGAGAGCTCGTTTCGCCTCTGCAGCGGCTGCGATCGGCAGGTTTCGTCCATACCTCTCTTCCAAGTACACATTGTGGTCAACATTCAAATCTTCCTTGTCCACGGAAGTAGGAGAAACTCGATTAGCAGCCCTGACAGAATAGTGTCTGTTGAAAGGCTTGAAAGACAGGCGGCGTGATGTGAGTGTAGGTGAAGAGGTAGCTGAGGATGGTGCGGAGCTTTCGGGAAGCAGAGATAGGCACTGCTCAGCCATACGGCTGGAAATGCCAGCTCCACAGTGTTGCCAGAACTGCTTTGCAAACGGGAAAGCTTCTGAGGGGAAAAGGACTATATGCAAGTCCATTAAAGAAGCTGAACCGTTGCATTCGCAGTCCTCGGAATTAACGAGAACAGCTTTGTTCGCTTTATCCTCTGGGCAAATCATGAGCTCTATTAGTCGGGCTGACACTAGATTTCCTTCTGAAAAAGATTGACTATGCATGAAGGCGCGACAAGCCTCGGCAGTCTTTTTAGTCGGGAAGAGCATAGCACTCTCCCCCTGAGATCCAAATTTCTGGGCACATATGTCGGCAAGCTACTCATTTTATTAGCCGAGACCATTTAGGGAGGCAATTTGGACATACCTTTTGAACACCGAGGGGAATGAAGAATCGAGGATACCCAGAAACCATAGCGCTGACTACCCTCTTCTCTCCTTCCTCGTAGCCTACATTATCCTGCCAGGTAGGAAGAGAAACTGAGATTGCATGTGGAGTAAATGGAGGCACTGGTAGTCCCACAGCAACTGGTGCGATTTCCCCTGTGCTTGCTGCCATGGAAAGAGAAGGAAGTAGAGAAAGGAAGTAGGGAAATTAATGACTCGGACATCGCTTGCTTCTGAAATAATTCTAATTACGTCAGCAAAAAAAGTTTCTGTGGCGTAGGAGTCAACATAGAGTTCGATTCTGAGCTAATTCTTAGAGGAAATAGACACTGAACAGTGATTTTATACGACAGATAGATACACAGCTCCGTACAATCTGACCTTGTTTGACCATCCGGGATATTGGACGATACTTAGGGAAGTTGAGTTGATAGAATATGCCAACGGCTGATCCGGGCAATAGATACACATTTTTTGTACTCTTCGTTGCCACAGAGCTGATAAATAGACAAGACTAATCTACTGAGGCGCGGGATCGGTGACATACGTAAACTTTGGTTAAGTCGCTCAGAGTCTCTGAGTCCGCTTCCAGAGAAAATACATGTACGAATGCCGAGTGAGGTAAGTTCATTACTCGAGTACCTTTCTGCAAACATCAGCCGACAATTTGGGCTCCCCTATTAGGGCTGATAAAGTTAGTGGCCAAGGCATAAGAACAAAATAGACAACGTGTCTAATGCGATTTCAAGCTCATGTCCCTGAAGATTCAACAAACTTTTCAAGCCACTGGATAATCCTCTGGAGCTCTCGGATAAACAGCGGAGATCTAAAAACTTGGAGGCCTGAGATCAGCAACGGCAGCTGAAGAATAGCCCCCAACCATTCTTCTCCAAGATGCCGGTCTACAAAGGCCTGTGAGTGACGTTTGCAAGCACTCTCCTCTCTCTCTTCTTCCTCTTCTATGGCCCAGGCCTTTACCCGAGTAAGCCACATGAGACAGTCCTTCCATATTTCGACATCGGGGCGCAATTCCGTAAGCTTCGTCAACCAGAAAGCTGTTGTCTTGGACTTGACACTGCCAGGAGCAGCTGGACCACTTCCAGACGCAGAAGCATGAGCATACAAACGGCGAAAGATCAAAAGAATGATTATGAGACATAGATTTGTGGAATTGCAGTAAAGGTAGTCAATTCCAGTTTCTTTCGCATTGGATGTGATCTTTTTGAGTCCTGCGAGATAACTTTCCAGAAATGCGATGCCATGTTTGTTCAGTTTCTTTTGCCTGGCTGCAAATTTGTGCAACAGTTCTAGGCAGTGATGATCCACAGTGATCTGGTAAGCTTCTATTGACCCGCTTCGCAAACCAAGCGAGAGAATATCCATGGCACTCAGGAATGAAAGCGCTGCGGACTCGGAAATAACCTCATCTGGATGATCCACCAAATAATGCACCCTTTGCAACGTTCCCTGAATGGCACGACGGAGTTGCGGAAAGTCAGGCGTTCCGGGCTCCTGGGTCCTTCTGGTCTTCCCGTAGACGTTCAAGATTGTAGTGCGACGACGCAATATGCTTTCGTGACCAGATTTTGGCGAAGTGTCCCATAATATGTCGCTTGTCTGTATAAGCCGAACCACGAAATCCCCAAGATAAGTATGGAACGCATCAGCTCGAAAATCGAAAAGTGTATTCGGAGAATCGGATCCATAATGTGTGAAGACATGGTCAATGATGTTCCAATGACTGCTCTCGAACCTGGATGGATTTCTTGTAATGTGATATAGAGCAAATTCCAGAGCAGCGACCAATACCTGGTTCTCCTCAACGAAGCTGTGGTTGAAAGGAGAAAGCATTTCCAAGAAAATGTCGCGCAGAAGCCCTCGATGCTCTTGGGGCCAGTAGAAGTGAATTGCATCCGCCATGGTCATTGTAAGTGTATCGCGGTCCGGATGCGACCGTGAAGGTGGGGAGGGCCATATGGATTTCAGAACAACGCTGCAAAGCAATGCGTCTTGCTCGTCGCCACAGACAAATTTTGCAAAAGCACCATGATCAATTGCCTTAAGCAGGATTTGATTCCATACTACTGGATGATGGGGGAGAACATGATACGTAGAGATGAAGGTGCGATACTCTTGAGCACTTCTTAAACTTTTTTGGTTTTCGATCGAAAATGAACTGGCCTCGAAATGAGGATTGGTTGACATTGGGAAAGTGACTGATGAAATGTACCCCATCAATTTCGAAGAACTCAAATTGTTATCTGGAGAGGACAAATTGAAGAATGAAATTGCCCTGCATATCCTCTCCGTGACAGTTTCGAAACCAATTTTAGCTTGGCGAGTATGTGAGTTGGGAATACTGGATGTGCACTTGAGCAGCAGATGCACCATATCAGAAATGCAATCAGAAAACAGGTGTTCAACATCTGATTTCGACGAGGCTGAAAGTCCTCCAATGGCCTGTATCACCACGCTACGAACCGATGGGTTGGAAGACATAGTGTACAGCCAATGCAAGGCTTGGGGGGTCAGACTATCGTAGATAGCATGCAACTTCGACCCTTCCAAACCCCTGAGGTACGATGGCTGACTCTGCGAAGCCACTGGATTTAACTGGCCTGGACGCAGCAGTCCCTTGATCTTGAAAAAGATCCGTGACAACGGGGTTTGGTATGGGCTTGAAGGAAAGAACACGGGAAGGATGTTCGTTCCAAGACAGAGCAGATAGAAGACCAAGGTTACGATTCCTACAATGAACGATATGCTCGCTCTTAGAGGATGTAAGGATACGACAAGTCCGACGAAGAATAGAATGAGTGAAAGATGCATAATGAGCGGCAGAGAAGCAATGATAGGTAAGACTTTCCACTTCTTAAATCCGACGAAACGATAATGTCGAAGGTGACTTCTTTCTTGAGACGACCCAGACGGAAGAGTCATGTAATGATGGAGCCATTGTTTCACAAGGAGAGACGCAAAGGCCACTAAAAGACTGAGAGCAAGACTCAGATTCCATAAGCCATTCACCCATGCACCGTTCGAGTCTACTCCAGAATCGAGCTGCTGCAGAGGGGGTAGAGGACTATCCTCCAAAGTTGCACGCTGAATAGCAATAATTTCCTGAAGCAACGTAACTGATTGTTGGGGGTAATTTGGCTGGAGGTTTTGAGAGCTTTGGACCAGAAAAGAAGCTACTACAGAAGAGAAAAGACCAGCCTGTTAGAATGTGATCAGTACAGAGGCTTTACCGCAGCGGTGTCTTGCCGTACGAAAATGAGTATTGCATCCAATCCATCTCGAGCTTCCCCGATCATATTCTGGTCGAAAGCCGCGCTTTCAGCTAGATATATACGCCAAACTCGAGCATTTGGACCAGCTTCATCGAAAATAGGATCCTCGGGAAATCTTTGTTCATAGTCATCGTCACGCCAGGGTACTGTTTAAGCGAGTAACTGTGTCAACGAGAGGAGAGCAACATGTGATTGAAGTGTAAACCTTGTTGTGAAGAAAAATAATCTTTGTCAAGATTGTGTTTTGGATCATCACCAGAAATTGTTGAAGACCCGAGAGTGGATTCACTTGAATTCGACATAACAGAAGGGCAAGGGTAGACAGAAGAGGAATGACTGTTGTGTCCATCACTGGATAGCTCAAATAATGGCAAAGCTGTGAAGCACTGGTATGCAGTAAAAGTATCAACAGTTGGTTGATTCCGGGTTTGAGTCAGCCAATGCCGATGCTGGCCAATATAGACATTTCAGGAGCTAGGGAGGGTAGGCCGAAGGGAGTCAGTCCATCGGAATAGCCGGAGGGCTGAACATTCAATTACAGTTTGCATTTGAACGTAGATATTTTATTGATGAGAACACGGTACAGTAATTTTGATTGCAGACAATCCAGATGTGCAGATAGAAACAAGAACAGTTCTGCAAAATCATAGCAATGAGGAATAACTAGCAATATATCCATCACCTTATGAGCTGTCCGACTCTGATATTGCCTTTTCCTTGCCTTTGTGTGACGGCGGAGAAATAACCACCGAAAGATTCGGCGAGCTCGCCATGGCAGCTGCTGATCCGAAAGAAGATATTCGCCGTTGTGGGCCAGGAACATGCGGACTTAGGGTTGTTGAATTCGGCGACGAGAACCCGCTTAATGTGGGACTTCCGGGAAGGGAAGCATTTGCGCGAGAGGGACTTGTAGCCGTTGATTGCACCTCTCCTGAAGCGGCTTCTGTTAGAAGGAATTCCACCCATAGACGAGAAAATGACTGGAACACAGGCATATATTAGCAAAACCATCCAGCTATCAGAGTGAGGAGCCTACTTCGGTTTCATCCGTCTTTTGCAGCTCGGAGCTTTTTGGACCATCTGACGAGGTCGAAGTCCGGCGCCAGAATGATGAAGATGGGGAGACAGAGGGTGGTGCGTGGGATTGCTGTAAACCAGCTTTTTCGCGTTCAATGTCTGACCAGGACAAGATGGACGCTAGTAAAGACAACATTTCAAACCGCTTGCTATCGGCCCGAGGGGTGGTTAGGAAAGAAAGAAGGACGTTGGTAACTAGTCGTCTGTCGACATTGGTGTCGGAGGAGTTTTTTCGTAACCGTCGAAGAGCTTCCATTAGATGCTCGTTCAGAATGACCGCTGAGAAAGAAAGCGGTCAAGGTTTAAGACAGCAGCAGCAAGGTAAATAAATCTTACTCTCGTGTCGTAATTTACTGATGATTACGGTCTTCTCCTTCACCTCCTTCTCCAACTCTTGAGTTTTTGAAGTACTAGTCTGGGATTCTTCCAGATTTGCCTGTCATACACCTTAGATGTGAATTGAACGACGAAAGGGGAGTGGCTTGCCTCTGCTGTCAGTGCTCGGTGTTTATATTCCGCTAAAGACTGGGTGACCTGCACGACTTGTGATTCGTGATCTTTGACGGCCTGCCGCAGTTCATGTTCCTTTGCTGCAGAATAACACTCAGCCAACATCTGCCGGCCACAGAGATGAATAAGTACCTGCTTGGAAGTCTTGCAGTACAGATTGCAGATTGTCTCCTCGTTCCTTCTCCCTCTCCAGCTGCATTGCGTCCCTCGCTCGTCCTTCTCTTTCCAGTTCCATCTCTCTCGTTATCGACTCTACAGTGGACCTCGCATCTTCTGAAAACGCTTTTTCTTGTAATGCAATCCTCTCCCACTCGTCACGTTCCAGTCTACATCGTTCTAGCTCGGTTTGCGTTTCGCGGAGCTCCCGTTCTAGCATCATACTCTCCTGAGCAGTTTCATGAAAAGCCCGATTGCGTACTTTGTCGAGTTCTGCCGCAGTGCGTGCAGATTCATCAGACGCAGCTACAAGTTCCTCCTTCAGCGTTTCTATAGTAGAATTCAGGTCGTCATTTTGAGCAGTCAAGTGCTGGACTAGCTGCTCTCTGCGATCCAATTCTTCCTAAGCAGAACATGCGATGAGAGACTGAATATTTTGATGCTCATACAATGGTAATACGTACAGCGTCTTGCTTTAGCTTATTGCCAAGCGTTGTACGCATAGTTGTTAATTTAGCAAGTAAATTGCGATATTGGGCTCCCAAAGCTTCCTTCTCCTCTCTTGTTCGTTGAAGTTCTCTCTGTAGCCTTTCTACAGGGTCTAAAGCTTCGTCCGCCTCAGTTTTGCCATTTCCGTTGACGTGTATTGGGGACGCGGTACTACTTCGTTCGCTATCGAGGGATGATCTAGTTTCACCGAGAGAAAGACCGTTCATAATTCGAGTAGGAGAAAGAGGTCCTGAAGGAGACGATGACGGACTTTCACCGCTATTCGACATGGATTAAAAGGTTCTCGACGTGGTCGATGATGAGCAAGAATGAATTGAGAGCGTGACTTAGCTGCCCTCGGCGCTTATCCACCTTCTCTAGCACAGACTACCCTCATCATGGACTTTGAACCGGTATCCTTTTTGCGTTTACCGGTTGAACTTGTATGCACTGTACTAGACTTTCTATCTGTCCATGATTTATTACAATGCAATCTGGTCAGTTTCAATGCAGTTTACATGTCCTATAAGCTAACTCAGCTTGTTCTCAGGTCTGTAGGCGACTGCGAAGGATAATATCCGAGTCGTCAGCTTTGCAATTTACAATAGAGCTCTCGAGATACTGCATGAGATCTACTTTGTCATCCCACGCTGAGCCATCTTTTTCTTCTCGCCTCAAAATTCTCCAGGAACGTGAGTGGAGGTGGAGGACCCTCAGCCCCAAGTCCCGCAACAAGCTCAAGCTGGCCCATTCGGCCACAGTGTACGAATTTTCCGGAGGTATTCTCGAAGGATAGAATCTTGATTCAGCTAAATAACCTATATTGTTCGTTGCAGGCTTATACGGAGCTGGAAAAGAAACAGATCGACGCACAGGTTTCATCACTTTCTATGATCTTCCGAGCGTCGAGTCTGGGGAACAACGAAGTCATACTTACACGTTCACTGATATTCACATCGTGGATTTTACCATGGATCCGGCTCAGGATCTACTTATTCTAGTTGTATTCAATCACGAGTTAGTCTTTTTCTTTCACTGTACAACTCCCTGCATTTGACGTCGCTCTTCTTCCAGCTCACCTTTTTTATACGATTTGCATTTCCGCACACTTTCGACGAACGAGCCACATCCAAGTGCATCTTCTCCGATTCTACCGTGTTATAAGAGACGGATAGGCTTGGATTTGTCAGACAGCACTGTAAGAATTCAAATTTCAGACGATGTAGTTGGGTTTCTCTTAAAAGAGGAACCCATGGCTTTGCGAGGTCATTTCAGAGGTGTGTCTGTGATTTAGTCCTACCTCTATATTTATGAACGCGTCGCTCTAGTGATTAAATGGCGTTCACCCATGCCGAACTCAGTACGAACTTTTACTCATTCCTGTGCTATGCTGACACCCCAGAAGTGTACAGTGAACGGTTTCTCTGGCATAGACGACTTCACATTTCTGTCCAAAGACCATTTTCTTCTTGTGAGGCCGAATGGACTATTCGAAGTCTACAGTTTCTCTGATCCCATTTCGGATCCGCCAACTCTGAAGGCACGATATGCGTTGCCAACGCTGTCAGACGCTTACTGCTACTGGTATATCAGCCTCAGTAGTAATCCTTCTCCGGGCTACTCACCGGGAACTCCTGGCGAGAAGAAAATCTACTACTGCTCTCCTTCAGATCGACTTCATGCGTGCTCAGTTTACGTCTTTCAACCCACATTTACAGATAGAGACACTGTATATCCTTTTGTTTTCTTTTTTCATCCAAAAACCTTCCTGAACCCGCCATTGGAGTGGCAAGAGTTCTCCAGGAATGCCCACGTAACCGCACCATTTCCTTTGTCCAATTCGCCTTCCACCGAATCTCAAGAAGCTGCCGCGC
Organism: Collybiopsis luxurians FD-317 M1; assembly: GCA_000827265.1. Lineage (NCBI taxonomy): Eukaryota > Fungi > Basidiomycota > Agaricomycetes > Agaricales > Omphalotaceae > Collybiopsis > Collybiopsis luxurians. The sequence goes on along the minus strand of KN834752.1, from coordinate 941,936 downwards.
AATCGCCTTCCGCTTCGAGTCGAGGTAGCCCTGCTTACTCTGCTTCACCATCCTCTCGTTCCTCATCCTCTCCTCCCCATTCGAGGACGCCTTCCTCCGCCTCATCCGTTTCCCTAGAGGGCTCCTCGCAGCACATCATCAATTTCCCTGCCCCGCAGGCCACCCATACAGGTCCCTCATCCATGCTTTTCGACGTCTCACCCTCGGCCTCTAGTCGCGCAACTACTGCAAGCCCGGCTTCTCGCTCTCCCAGTCCCGTACTCCCTATTCCCTGGGAAGTTTGGGGTCCCCAAAACACACGGTGGTTCAGAGATTGTTTGAGTAAAGACTGGCAACGTTCCATTTATGGTTTACGAGCAGTGGACTGCGTGCTTGACAGAACTGCTTCAGAGGAACTTATACATCGTAATAGTATCGGACCCGACGATGATTCTGACGACGAAGACGAAGACGGGGACGAGACAGGAGACGACAGTCTTATTTTCATCAATGATGTGGCAGTGTCTGCGGGTGATATTGAAAGCCACATGGGACTCTCCGGGACATTACCAAAGTTTCTTCGAATGAGGGATTTTAATCCCTATTCTATAGCCAAAACTATGGATGAGTTGGCCATGGACGATACAGTCAAGGATCCGCCATCCTCCCAGTCATCTGAGTCCCCAATTTCATCGTCTTCTCCATGTGATGGTTCTGGAATTCGAGACGTTATACGCGATCGAGGAGGGTACCGACGTGTCGTTACTACAGCTTCGAAGACGAATGCTCGTGGTGTATTCCGAAAAAATATCATTTCTTGTCTTCCCTACGTGGAAGTCATCAGTGAAGAGGCGTTCAATGTAAATGAAGTCATGATAGATGACTCTAGATTGCTTCTTCTCAGGGTTCGTGCTGCTTATGTTATCTACTGTCACCTTATCTAACATCTCGTTGAATCCAGAGAGGCAGAAGACGAAAACTCAAATCTATCGATATTTTGAGCATGTAGGAAGTAAGGATGGATTGAAGAATTTTATGATGGCACATTCTTAATAAATACGGGACCTGTACATATGCAGATTTGTATTCATCTCTATGCATAACCTAGAATATGAATGACTACATCTGTGGCACTGGGCGAAGGACGGCATTTTGGAGGCTTCACATTTGGCGGATGCAATGGGTCGGAACGCGCAAAAATGTGAAAACTGCGACATCTCGACGGCGTCTTTGGCTTTGGGTCATCTATCATAGTGCACAATGCGTATTCAGCTTCTCATATTGGGAAATGCGCACGCGTATGGTCAATTGAAGAGAGCTGAATGAATCCGTCGGAAACTGCAGTGACATGATCAATATTGCTGAGCTCGAGTTCTTATTGTGCTCAATGCCATCGTATTTTAAAGATTCGCCATTAATAGGCCGTATCAGCTGCATAAAGATCGCTTACTAGCTTACCGTACAGACAAATTCGAGACAGAATGCGGGATAGAGGAGAGTAGTCGGTACAATTTGGGGTATGCATTACTATGTCTTTTTCTACTTTTAATTATTCTACACACCATGGCACGGACGATACACGACATAACTCGGTCTATGACCAAAAGATGCGGACAGCGTATATATAGGCGGTAGTATTGCACATTTACATAGAGTTATTTTAGGTTGTCTACTCGCTACCATATGCTTTGGCGCAAGGGCGAATAAACAAGGATTTAACAAAAAAAAATCGAGACAGGGTGGTGATCGAAGCTCAGAAAATTCAAGTCGGAACACTTCCCAATGACAAAAAGCGGCAACTTTGATTGGTAATGGCCATCTCAGAAAATGCACGATATGCAGCATTTCGGATGGTCATATATATACATGGGATTCATTTTATCAAAACCAGACGACAATCTTAATGATACCTGCTACAAAGATCCAAAAACCCAAGATCAGTATGACGAGATTGGACTGCCTTTTCCCCTTTCAGCTCGTATTTCTCAATCAATATCCAAGTTGTACCTAACGAGATGTTGTTAGAGAGAAGATGAAAACACAAAAGGCCAACTCACGTAACGGGGACATCACTCTGCTTCAAGCCATCAATAGATATAGGAATTCCGCCAAAACCGAAAATTGTTCCAGCCCTTTAAGTAGCAACCGTTAGCCGACCGCTAGATCTTGCAAGCGAGCAGCACGTATATCAAGTACTCACCGAACGTTAACGTTCGTATTCAGGAGATCGAGTTCACCGAGAGGAATGATACCAAGCGAGGCCTCCGCGCCCTGGACTAGAAGCACGTTGTCGATGGTGCCACTGTTTGCCGTACCAAGGATGGGAACTACAACAGGAGGGTCAAAGGTATGATCGAAGCTTGCGTAGACCGTGTTGTTGACTCCAGCAGTAGAGGACACTTGATCGATAGTGAGCTCAATTGGCAAGGGATTTTTCACTATTTCGCAAAAAATTAGTAATCTTAAACTTTGATGAGAAGAATGAATAACCGATGAAGTTGATGCTAATGAGGTTGGTGGTTAGAGAATCAAGCTAGAAATTAGAAAGTAGAGGTTCATGTAAAATAACGTCTGCGAAGTGTATAGCCTACAGTAAGCGTAGCATTGATGCTCTGCACCAAACCGATGCCGAGGAGATTGATAATTTCGCCAATGGTCAATCCTCCAAGGTCAGCGCTGGAGTCCGATGCTGGGACAGACAGTCCAGCGACTTGAAGGATTAAATAGCTGAGGATGGTAAAAGCTAAGGTTCGCGTGATTGCAAACATGGTGCTGCCCGCGTTCTGGTTTCGAGATGGCGACCAATTTTTATACGTCTGGGCCGGTCTTTCATTCCCCTTGTTCCGAAGAAGACCATTTTTGCTTTGAAAAGCATACGGTGCTCGATCAGATGACGATACTCAGGCTGCAAGTCATTGAGTGTATTGCGCGAACTTCGCGAAAAGAGGAATGTGATTGTCCAAAACTCGCAGGAGACAGGGCGCATAAACAGTCTGAACAGTGCACGAGCCTTTGATCAAGGTTAAAAGTGCCCACGAGAGTGAATTGTTAGAGCCAGTCGAATACCTTGTGCAACTAGCAGCAGAGTTTGTGTCCCTGACTCGGATTTCGGCGATTATTACGCGGGAAACAAGGTGCGTGTTTATTGAAAACAGTTCGGGATACGATGTTAAATAAAGTGGACGAAGCAGTCCCATAGCATCCGAAAGCAAGTCTAGCAGGTACAGTTTGATTAGTACGATACAAAAAAGACATAGATAGCAGTCTTTAGCAGCCAAAAGTCCCAGAGGAGGGTATATCATTACGAGATGCCGAAATTATAACAGGTTATTGGAGATGCGGGTGGCATTTAGATGGGCGGCAATGACGTTGGCAAAGACAGAGGTTGGGGTAGACAGACAACGGCACCTGGGCGTAAAGTGTTGCAGTCTACGGTGGGATTCAGTTGTTCCAGCTCTTCGAGGGTACAGTTGTGGGTTGTAGCGATTGTCCAGCAATAGTCACCTGGCTCGACCATGTAAGGAAATGTTGCATTGCTCGGGCATGGATCCTGGGGCGCTGAATATCCGTATGTGATCATGTATTTCCAGACAACCAGTAGAAATACGCCGATGAGGAGAAAGAAGGGGAAAAGTGTTCGATAGCTGTTTGTATTCACTTGGTTTCGGAAAGCTAATGGCCTGTTATTCTGGGATGGAAGAAGAGTGAATTGGACGGATGCAGAAAGTGGCCATTTCTCACATCGGTTGCTAAAGGCTGATACCCGTCAGCACGAGTAGGAGCAGCCTCAAGGTCTTCTTGCGCTGGACCATTGGAGACTGACAACTGTTTAAGCAGCCATAGCTGTGTTAAGAAAATGCATACCTCGGGTCAATCGACCATACCGAGCACCCTCAGAGCTCTGCCATGTTGAGCCGCCTCCATCTCGAAAATAATACCTCCCGGTGTCAGCATCGTAGCCGACTCGTTGCATGCCCTCTGGTAATCGAGCATCATCCTGAGTTTAGGTAAGGATTGGGCTGGGAATATCGCTAGTGGACATACATACTTCATCATATTGACTCCATCGCGACATTATGCAATATTGCTTCAAGAAAAGGAGAATCTGACAAGTGGTCGCAAGGTAGTTGATGGTTCGAGAACAAGTGGTAATTAATTTAGCGCTCGGAGCGTTTCTAAAAATAGATTTACACCAATCTGAGTATCGCTACCGACTCGACATGAGCGGTCTGAGGGAACAGATCAAACCCTCTCAAGCTCTCCAGAACATACTTCTTCCCCTCGCCCTCGGAAGCATCCTGGGTAGCCCTAAGAATCTTCCCAACATCTCTAGCTTGCGTATGAACATTACAACTAACGTATGCGACTACTTTCGGTCGAAACTCGAGCAGTTGCTTGATGAATGGATCATCGCAACCTTTCCTAGGCGGGTCAATAACCATAACTGTTTTCTCAGGAGGAAAGTCAGAAACACTTTTGAAAATCTCTGCAGCGTCACCCTTGCGGAAGGACATCTTTTCTGAAGGAATGTTGTTCAGCTTCGCATTGTGTTTGGCGTACATGATGGAGTCGGCAGAGATTTCGATGCCTGCAACAGTGGAAAAGTCGGGTGAAAGAGTGATTGCGAATAAGCCTGATCCACAGTATGTATCAATGAGATGGGTCGGGCGGTTGGGATCGTTGACATCTGGGAAAAGCGCTGCAATGGCTTCACGGACGTAGGAAGTTAACGAAGGAAGAATAGAGCTGTTGTTTTGAAAGAAGGACGAGGCGAGATATTCGAACAAGAATCCTCCTACGCGTTCACGAATTGACGCGTGGTTATTGGTGATACATACAGACTTGTCCTTGCTGGTATCCTTCGGATCAGGGTCCACGGCAGTGTCAAGAGAATCTCGAAGTAAGAGCGTCGCTCCTTTTTTGTAGGTATGAATAGTTCTGAGAAGAATATGAGAAAGCTGCTCGTCGAAACAAAAGGGCAAAGAGCTGACTTGACTACATTGTCGAACACGCTAGGTATTGCTTGGTTGATAACGGGAGTTGAAATAGGACATTCCTAACAAAAGGTGCCATCAAAAATGAAGCGGTACTAAAAAAACATATTCACCTCGATGTCAAAAACCTTATTTTGACCTTGAACGTTGAAACCAATTTGCAGCCAGTCTGGTTTACTGCCTCTTTCTACTTGAGCTTTCAGTGCAGTTCGATCTATCTTTGGCGGGGGAGCTTGGAAATGAGGAGTAATTTTGGTGCGGTAACCGTATTGCAGTGGAGACCCAATTGTAGGCTGAATTTCAGGAATGCTAGATTCAGGAAGGTCTATATGCTCGTCAAAATCTGAGGGAGTATAGGCAGCCAATGAAGATACCTGAAAAGTTCCTGTAAGCCTTTACAACAACATTTCGTTTGTAATCCAGCTGTGTATCATATGAGAGCATCTAGACACCAGAATCAGCCCGAATAACTCGATTCGAAAAGTTCTATCCGCACCTGATACTGACAACCTCCGCATTTGGAGAAATATCGGCATTTCACTCTTGCGTTGTCCCTGAGCTCTGAATTAGGCCGCACAATTTGTCTAAAGTCTGCGAACGAGTGTAACCGGTCATTCTTGTAAATATGACATTTCACGCGTTCCCCCGGAAGAGAAAAAGGCACAACGACGACCCAGGGCTTTGCACTCTCCTCGTCCGACAGCGCCAAACCTTCACCTGTTGAAAGTCTGAGAGATTTTCGTCTGCCTCGGACTCCGATTCGAAGATCTGGACGAACCATTCGAAGAAATCGCCTTGACCTCTAATTCCACTTCCGATTTGACTGTGAACGGTGAGTCAAACTCTTTGCCGTCTTGTACAAGTTTTTGTACAATGTCATGACCCAAAAGGCTAACAATATCCTTCCTTCGAACATCTTCAACAGAGCCGGGTTCTGGGACATGAGCGCGAGCTTTGTTCATCCGTTTAGCATCAGCTTTTGCGAGAGATCGAGCTTTTTTGTTGGCTTTTTTGTCTGCTTCTGAAGGAGAAAGAGGACGTTTGCCTGGTCCTTTTTCGTTGAATACGGAAGGAGGTGAGCCAGACATGGGAGGCAGCCACTGAAAGGGACCTCGAACAGAGTATTTGTGATGCCTAGCTACTCGAAAAGAGATGATAAAAGGTTTTACCAGCCGAATTCGAGCAGGTTGCAGCATGAGAAAAAATGGGCGCTAAAGTACACAGCGTACTGTATATCTAAAAGTAAACGCCCAACAAGTCGAGCGAGAATCCATAATGTCCAGAACATGTACCAAAGTCGTCTTTGGCAATGCGAACTGGAGATCCGAGACGTAGTACGAGAAGATGGTTCAAGGGCCAATCAAATGCAGCCTCCGAACTAGGCGTTCCGAAAAGCGGCCATGCAACTGCAATTACAGGGCCTATACTGTCATGTGCGATCGCCTCAATTTTACCGTTGCGCTCTTCCAACAGCTGTTCTCCGTCAATGGAGCATTCCTCCCAAGAGCAGTATCAATTCAAAGGGTAATGCGATGCCATGTTGTTCTTAAGTTTGATAAATGTTGTCTTCAATCCCTTGTGAGACCTCTCAGAGTTCATCCGATGTGGAGTACACTCTTATAGGCACTGTATTTTAGATTAAAGTATCGCGCGCCAGTAACTTATACATTCCTAATATTATAGCTCATTACTTCTTTACTATTGTAAACCTTTTCGGCACCTTCTGCAAAGGACTCAGACCAACAGTCACGAAGTATCCTCTGGATCAACTGCTCTCGTAACACTTCCCCAGTAATTTTGTGGTTAACCAAGCTATGAATATCTTCTTCAGTGAACCCAATGGTAGTGGCAAACTTGAGATCGTTAGAATGATCACGAATACCCTGATAACATGTTACCATTCGCGTTTGGTCACAATGCTGGATGCCATTTCCCAAAACAAAAACACATTCCAGCAAGTGAAAATGTGAGCCACCGAATGAGCTCAAGATATGAGCGTAGAGAAGCTGCCCAACAATGTCCTCCACCAAATTGATGTCCTAAAGAGAAGCATTCAGGTAGGGCACATCATAAGAGTCAATGACAACAATGGTTGAATGTTCCGGAGAATATTTCTGAAATACCATGAGTGAAAGGACAGCAGAAATAGGGTAGAATTCATACAGGAAGAGTGATACACAGCTGAGACGCCGATCGGTGATCAAAAAAGAAATCCGAGTCGAGGTGCTCGAAGTATTTGTGCGCCCAGCTCCGCACTTGGTCCACAATATACTTTTCTAATCTGGCTGCGAAAGTGCCCGTGGGTGTAACGTCAACCTTGCTGAGGTCAAAGGACAAGATGAGGTGGCTTCGGTAATGAGTACCCAATTTAGACGATGTCACTTCATCAGACACTTGGTTAGAAGAGATGTCACAGTAAGACACCAATTGCTCGAGGAAGGCAGTTTTGCCGAAGCCAGCCGGTCGATGCAAAAGGCACTTGGGGTGTTTCAAGAAGACATCGAAAGCATTCAGTTTGTCCACATCTTGGGATACCAGTTGAAGACTATCTATATCCACATCGGGGGGTGAGATAAGCTACAAGTGTATTAGATGAGCATTCATCAAAGAAAAACAAAATCTGGGGCATACCTCCTTAGGACAATTCCATTGCAAGTCGAAGCAGGAACGCTGAGTCTCAGAGTCAGAGCCATGGCCTTTGAAAATGCTGTCGCTTTCGGAAATAGTATCTAGGGGACACGTCAAGGAGCTCTTCAGACAAAGATTCAGCTTGCCTATGGAATGCCATTTGGACCAAAACAGGTTAGCAATGCCTCACAGGAAACACTCAAGAGAGGAATGCCATCCAAAAGAGGTTCTTAGATCTTCAGGAGAAGGTAAAAAAAATGCACCAGTAAAAACAGAAAATATGTGCTGCGTTTCAGGAGTAAATGATTTTATGGGAGAGAGATTAACTGTTTTGTCCCTTATTTCCTGGGCTATAGCCATAGTTTTGTCTTCAGCGGGATCATAGTAAATCCATGGTTGTAGTAAGATAGCCTCATGGTCGCCAGTAAAGTTGTACAGAACCATGTTGCCAGCGGGTATGGCCGATATCGATTGTGCATAGGAATAAATTTGATCTCGTGGATATTGACCCCCCCCAAAACCTCGCAAGCGTTTTTGAGGAATGTCCAGAACAAAGGGACTCATCGCCATATTCCACGAATCTTCTTCGTAATCGACGGATACGACGTATATAGCTAGTCGGTCCACTTCAGACTCTTCTGCCGGCGTTTCGAACATTGTATTAGCAGAGTGAATGAAAGACGTGCACGTGATGCGTCAACAATAATTTAACTTTTAAGATCCCATCAAAGAAGTGCAATGCTCGGACATACGCGAATCCTTCCTAGAAACATAAAAAATGATCAATGTATCTCCAAAATCCTCATGCGCTTATTTTCTGCATCCAGTCCATTCACTTCAATAATGGCGGATACCCACCAGTTTACTACGTTACTTTGGGGCTACTATACTATACGTTACTGATTACAGTAAAGTTGAAGACCCTTTGGGGGACATGCCAACTAAATCAAGGTGAAGTCATTCAAGCTCTTCGCTGACGAAAGTGCGGCTGGCGAGCGGTATTTTTTGAAGCCTTCCTATTCCACCAATTTAGAAGCGTATTTACTGTAACGGGTCAGATTTAGAACCGCTGCTTAGAACGGTGTTTCATTTCGCGTTCCGCAGAGGCTTCATGTTGAACATACTGCAAAAATTAACAATCTATGTAGTTGTCTCCAAAACGATTCATCCTCGGGCCTCTAACTCTTCTCCACTTCTGAAAAGAGAGAATCGGTACTAGCCCATCCAAACTTATGCTATCTTGTCATTTGTACGAGCTTCGCAAAACGATGGCGCATGAGCGATTCCACTCAGACTGAACCGCTCTGGGTCGTCTTCTTCTTCGCTCATTTCAATTGACGAGTTTAAGATTTTCAGTACACAGCGTAGTAGTTAAGTCATTTAGTACTACATACACCCGGTTGACTGGGAATTCATCGTGTCCCTTGTGTCGGAATATAAGTCGAGAACATGAGTACCAAAGTCGTCTTTGGCAAGTCTCGTTGTATAGGTAGCATCCCAAGGGCGGCTTGGTAGAACGTGTCGCTGTACTTGTGTTGCCCCTACGGGTTGGTATCCAGGACATCCATTTCCAAATTCCGTTGCCGCTGCTGCTGCTGTCTTTTCCCTTTCCACCATCTCCTACCTGTCTGAACTCCGATCCCAATAAAGAGAACCAGTATACCACAGGTGACTGAGACACAGGTGACCGAGATGATTATAGCCCCAAGTTGTTCTATATCCACGACTGTCATAAGCTCAGGACCGTCTAAAAGCTGGAAGAGACCACAGGGATAGATGCTTAACAGAGCATACAACGGCACGAGCAAGAATCCGGCGATGATGAGTCTCAAGTCTTGCCTTGTTAGTGCAGGGGAATTCAGTCTTGAACATGATGTAGATGCAGGGGCAGGGAAAGGTGGTATGTGAATAGAGATGGGGGAAGGAGAGCGAAAGCGCGACAGTGAGCTTTGGAAGCCGTAGTAAATCACATATACGCCTGGAAAGAGGAGAAGGAGCACGAAAGCCACCGGAAAGATCCTCCAAAAGATATCCGTCCCTCCTTTAATTGCATCCGTGTGCCACTGACGTGATGCCGCTGCAGTTACAAAGGCTCCTCCCATGCAGGCGGGGATGTAGAACACCCCGACAAAAATGTCCTTTATAAACTCTTTGTCAACGTTCACTTCACCACCCCTAGATCTGATCAAATGAGCAGCGCATATTCCGTAGAGCCCCCATGCAAGGAGGAAGAACTGAACGAGAGCAATGACCTGTAAAAGCAGGGTGACCAAAACCATTTCGATGAACCCGGCAATGAGTAACTCGGGAGGCACAAAGAAACTATCCTTTTTCCACAAAAGAAAGATTAAAGCGATCTGAGCTGTAGCTAATACCGCGAATGCTACGGAATCAGCGACGAACTGAAGCCTGCAGCTGCGTCTCCGAGAGTAGCGTAGCTGTTCATTGTGAAGATTGTACATACGGATGACGAGTCCTCGGCAAGGCTGTTTATGTAGCACAGATGTTGGCTTGGCAATTTCTCACCGTGAAACGAAGTTGGGTAAATTGTACATAGTTTATTTCGAAGAGGTCTCGACGGTGGAAATATATATTGCAAGAAATAAGTAGCGCGACGATTTGTGCCGGAATCCTATGAATAATGAATAAGGACGCGCGATACGCCGCGTGAATTCCAACACAAAAATAAAGTCTCGACCAGCAACCAAGAATATCAATGGACTCGCGAATGCCACATTTACTGAGCGAGCTCAATCATAATCACCACCTATCGCAACCATCAACCAGTACATAGCCAAAACTTAATATCTACTCACCTCCGCCCCCATCATCTCTCCCGAAACCGTCGCCGAGGTCATCAAAGTTTTCTCCTTCGCCATTGTCAAAATAATTTTCAGCATAGTCGTTGTCGTATTCTTCTTCAGTGTCATAGTCGGGTTGACCTTGGGAACCAGCATTATCCGATCCTTCCTGTTCGGAATCGTTCTACAAGAACTATTAGAATAATCAAGCACACGAGAAGGGAAGATCATACTGCTTCATCCTCTTGGAGCATTTCATCAAGGTTAAGCTTCTTCTTCTGAGCAGATTGACGACGTGCTTCCGAGTAGTTCAGAACAACCTGAATGAACCAGATGGGATCCGACACAAACCTTTGGCCTTTCTCTTCGGATTGAAGTACGATTCAAATATGTCCGGAGGGAAGAACGGAGCGTGCAAATCATTCCTTTTCAACGTTGGCTGAGATGCAGGCAAAGATCGATATTTATCAGAATATCGAGGTAATTCTTCAAACTCAACGTTAACGAGTATTTACGCTTTCGACTCTTGTATTCTTACCAGTAGACTTGGTAGATTCTACAACGTAGTATTCAGACCTTCGTAGCCTTGACGCGAACCCAATCTGGAGTTGAGCGATTTTCTTTTCCTTCTCGGACGCTTCGGTCATCACTGGGGGTTTCATTTCCTGGGTGATATAATAAGGACTAGGATTTTGCAGCAAAATTTGATCGTACGGGATACAAAGCAGTTGCTTCCCGGGACATTTGCTGGATGTCTGCAAATGTAAGGCCGGCAGGCAGCGCTGTAGTCCCGAAACCACCTCTTGCACCCCCTCTACCTCGACCGCCGCCTCTCCCGCCGCGTCCTGACATGATTATTGAAAGAATGAGTTGAGTTGGAGAGTTAAGCGCTAAAGGCGCCAAATAATAACATCTCGTGACATGAGTTAACAAATAAACAGTGACACAGCGTTACGGCCAACAAATTTCCCCCTTGTTCAGCACCACCACCACCTGCCCCCAAAGTTTCGACCGTCTTTGAGCTGAAAAAGTTTCTCCTAAGATACCATGGATAAAACTCTCGACGAAGTAGGTTGAAATTTCGACTTGGTTCCTGCACACCATAGATATTCAACAACCCACCCAGATCATAAAGACTCATCCCAAACCCCAGCGTCGGACAGGCCGTCGCCCCGCCCGCACCCAAATTGTTGGAAACCACGGTGCAATCAGTCCTGCAGCCCGGCAGCGTATTAAGGTCGCAAAGGTCTCCCCAACCCAGCCCGCTGCTTCCCAGCAGCCAGCTGATAAAATTATTGTCTCCAACTTGCCACCGGATGTGAACGAACAACAAGTTAAGGTGAGAGTTTCTCTAATTTCTTTTTTATGTGGCTCGATTTCTGACCTACCGTCTTCTTTCTAGGAACTGTTTCACAGCACGGTTGGCCCCCTCCGTGAGGTTACCTTGCACTACGACAGCGCCGGTCGCTCCAAAGGCGTTGCCTCAGTTCACTTCCAGCGTAAAGGAGATGGTACCAAGGCTTTCACCCAGTACAACAACCGACTCATTGATGGCAGTTAGTATCGCCTCTCATATCCCTTCCTCTCATCTTCTTCTGGTGGTCCTGCATTTGAAATTTCAAACGCTACATCATCTTGCTTGCTTTTTGCGTTTCAGAGGGTTCATTGCTCCCTGTCTCTGTCTGGCATACAGCTTTACATCAGTCCATGGCACAGCATCGAGGCAAGATAGTCATAGCTGTACAGCACAAGGTCCTATACTCTCAGTGCTTAACTAGCAAAGCGTCATCTATTTCAAAGTTACGGACTGGCCTTCGGCGGCTCAAATGGCAGACTATCGTGATGCTGGCATGGAATAGGCATGTTCTAGTGGTCCTGGACGACGAATCAATTGTTCTTTCCCGAGGAAGCCGTACAGACAGAGATATAGCGGGTGTGCCATCGACGACGTAATGGTGAAGCTAGGTTTAGAATGACGTTGGCGTATTCCTTCAGATTTACTTGCTTGATCTCGCTGCCTTCTTCAGCCGACTAACAAATCGTTCGCTTCTTCTCTTACACGCATCTTCATCTTCGCCATTCCGCTGCCTTCTCCGTCATCTGCTTTCGTAGGAAAACCGATGAGAATCGAGATCGTTGTGGACCCGACAAAGACTCCCTCTGGACCTTCCTTGGCTTCCCGAGTTGCTCCTGCTGCTCCTGTGCAGCCTACTACTACCGTTACGAGGTCAGTGAATGCACGTTCGAACGGACGAATCATTTGCTTATTAATGCCCGTCAAAAAGAGGTGGTCCCCGACGAGGACGAGGACGCGGTGGCAAGCGTAGGAATGATCGCCCGGCCAAATCTGCCGCTGATCTTGACGCCGAAATGGAGGCATGTACCCAGACTTTCCTCAGAATCTAGATACTTACCTTCTGCTCTTAGGATTACACTTCCAACACTACTGCTGCTGCCCCCGCAGCAGCTGCTTAGGTACACAAACATCAGTGCTCGCTGAAATTCTTTCTATAGTGCTCATTTGGCCTTCCCGCAATTTCTGTGGTGTACCTTACTTTTACTCTACTGCGCACTTTTTCGTATAACTGTTTGTAAACTCTATCAGTATCACAGTCTTATTTTTCTTGAATAAACGGTCTGACGAGGACAATAAAAAGTACTTCTGTTTGGCCCCTTGTTTGTTATTGTAAGACCAGTTGCACTTCAACTACCGTGATGTCCGATTCTGAACCTCCTCGCTACACCGACCGTCCAGAATGGAGCGATGTTGTGCCTGTTGAGCAGTTTGAGAACATGAACCCTTTGGCCCCGATATTCTATTCCAGTGAATGTTTGTATTTTTGAACATTATAGATGGAATCCAGTCTGAAGATTTGGTTAGACAAAGATGCAGCCGATTACTTTCGTGGAATCGTCAAGACTGGGGAGAAAAGCCAACGAGTCCTTGAGCTCACCGAGCACCTAATACGCCTAAATCCTGCACATTATACTGCTTGGTGCGTAGTATTTATTGTGCCCCTTTGGCCTGCCGTTTTATTCGCATCAGGCAATATCGATTCGAAACTCTTGTGACAATCAATGCCAATCTCGAAGATGAATTACGCCTGATGGACGAGTTAGCTATAACTCACCTCAAAACCTATCAAGTATGGCATCATAGACGTCTTCTCATGCTCAAGATTCGTAAACCTGCCCCAGAGTTGGGCTTTATCGCTAAGACGTTCAAAGTCGACGCCAAAAACTACCACACATGGTCCTATCGCCAATGGCTGTTGGCCTATTTCAATGACGACAATCTTTGGATTGGAGAATTAGACTTTGTCGATGAGCTGCTGAACGCTGACATTCGAAACAACTCTGCATGGCATCATCGGTTCTTCACTGTTTTCCAGTCGGGAGTTCATCAAGGTGAAGAAGATAGGGAGAGAGTACTGAGGAGAGAATTAATGTGCGTAATGCTCCAACTCTGAAGTTGTGGGACTGAATACGGTTCATAGATTCGTCAAGCAGAATATATCCCTGACTCCAAATAACGCTTCTGCGTGGAACTATCTGCGAGGCATTCTCGAGCATAATCACATTCCCTACTCCCAGATAATCACCTTTGTGCATCCTTACACGCTACCGCTGGAAGAGCAACCAGCAGATCTAGTGGATCTGGACAACCCTCCTCCATCCAAGGGCGCTCACCTCCCTTGTGCTCCCGCCATTGAGTTTCTGGCAGATATATACGAGGCGGAGGGAGGAGATAGTATTTTGAAGGCGACTGAGGTCAGTAGTGCTATCGTGCGTGCCATGACGATGCTGATATGCTGGTATGAAAAGTTGTGGAAATCTCTTGGAAATGAGCACGACGTGGCTCGGAAAAAGTATGATCTCATCTCATTCTTCGCTTTGAAGTTTGCCATTGACCTGATTGATCTCAGGTATTGGGAATATCGTATCAAGGAAGGATTGCGTACGATTCAGACATAACCTAGTGTAAGTATCCTGGAACCATTGAATGTAACTTTTACAAGCAATCGGATTGAATAAAATGTGCTATCTTCAGAACGGAGGAATCTATTGCTGGTCCGTAAACTGGTTACGACAATCCCAGTATCACTCGTTATCGATTGCAGGATATGAGAGCCTTGAAAACATCCTTGGTGCGCCAGGGTAGGTCTTTGGGGGTGAACTGCTGGCGCGTAAGCGAAGTCACGGCCTTTACCGAACTCACTGTGTGATTGCTGCAGGAGAGAATATGCTCTCCATGATGCAGATCGTCGGTGGTATGCTAGAGCGGGTGGGGCAAAGAACGCTAAAATATTGAGCGGGCAAAATTGAGCAGAAATTCAAAGAACCGTTTTCGCGGTCAAGTGACCATCGACACAGAGAGTCTTCCCAGGTCCTGTCGAATTTAGCTCCGATTTCCTAATGAAGCTTTCTACTACCACCGCTTGTCTTTAAACGGGGAACCCAACACCAATTCAAAGTCTCATCAATGATTTGACGAAACGGTGCACCATGGGAGATGCGAAATATTAAAAAAAGGAAATGGGCAAAGCTGTAAATAAATGTCCTGAAAAGGACATACTTATAGCTTGATTAGCAGCTAGATAGCTTCTGGCCGGGTTACATGATTACAGATTGGAAGATTAAGAATACCTTTAGATATCGGTTTTGAACTAGACCGTTCCATCGTGTTGAAGGGCGAGCATAGATTCGACTTGTAATCTTGTCACCTCCACGTGAATCGTGCACGTCCTATAATCAGACTAATTTTTCTTTTAGTAAGTACCAAGGGCTCTCTTACTGTGTATTGCACATATAATTTTGCAAGTTGGCAATTCCACAGCGGGTATCAAGATGCGATTCCGCGCCTAACATCCGGACGTGTCCCGAAACCGAAGCGCGAAGTTTAAAATCGTTAATAAGTACCACAAAACTATTTCGACATAACTAGAGGTACACAGAGTCGTAAAAAGGTAAACAGGGGAATCATATGGTTTGTAATGTTCAATCTCCTCCAACTAAGCTCGGTTTTCGATGATTTCATCCCGGCCTTTCTCATCGATAGACCTTTCTGCGCTGGCCTCCGTATCACTAGCATTCGATCTTTGTACATCTGCACCCATCTCAGCATCATCTTCACCTCCGCCCTCTTCGAACGCCGCCCGATGCTTCTCAAACTCGCTACCATGTTTCTCGGGCCCGAAGAGGGTGACGACGAGAACAAACGCGGCGACACACCCGATAAGGATGCCTATAGAGAGGGGGGAAATGTCAGCATTCTGAGTTCCGCCCTACCGTATAGCATTCAAAAACACACACCTTGCACCTTGGCATAATCCGGGACCACCTTCCTTCCATCAGGGAAGTCCTTGCTAACCGGCACCTTGATCGTCGTCTTCAAGTGATCGCCTCCCGTCGATTCAATCTGTGCAGAGGCGGAAGAAACCATGTTCCCGACTTGGTATGCGACTCCAGGGAAAGTAGCACGGAAAGCAGGAGGAGACATTTCCGCCAATTGAATAGGAATGACACCCCAAGCCCCTTGAACACCAAACTGGATACAAAAAGCACCCGCGCTCAGTCCGCCAAAGGATGTTGGGAGAATCCATAGAGGAATGAAGCATGCCACGAGGAGAACAAAGCAGATAATGGTTAACCGACGACCGACGTATTGCGAGAGGTAACCTGCAATACCCCCACCAGCGATGGCACCCTGTGAGAGGAAATTGAGTTGGAAATTGAGTTGTTTGAAATTGAATCAGAGCAGCAACGTACGCAGTTTCCAATGATTGTCATGACAGTTGCATCGTGAGCCGAGAAGCCTTTGGAAGTTTGGATATACGTTGGGTAGAGGTCCTACGTTTCAAAAGAGTAAGACGCGAGTTCAAAAGCGGATACGACGAGAACGGAACAGGAGGTCGGAAATAAACCATCAACAGCACATTACAAGAGCTCAATCGTACAGAGCCATTCACGTCACGGAAGACAGCGAAGTAATGTTAGTATCGCGGGCTCGGTCATGAAGAGCAAGGAGAGATCAGGAACGCAGTATAGTCCCGGAAACCCGGCAGCCAAATAGAGAAAAGAATAGGATACGCAGGGGCGATGAGGAACATGAGGAACATGAAAGTTTACCTGAGATCCATGCGATAGGAAATTGAATCCTAG
This sequence comes from Collybiopsis luxurians FD-317 M1, assembly GCA_000827265.1. NCBI lineage: Eukaryota > Fungi > Basidiomycota > Agaricomycetes > Agaricales > Omphalotaceae > Collybiopsis > Collybiopsis luxurians. The sequence continues at coordinate 925,372 of KN834752.1, read as the reverse complement.
AATGATGGCGTATGTCAATGCAAGAGCTTGGACACCAAGAAAATCTCGCTTACCGGTCATCAACAAGACCGCGTAGATGCACAACATCCAATGCGCCTTCAACATTTTTCCGGTCTCCCTCATGAACACCCTGGTCTTTTCTAGGCCACCGCTCGGAGGAAGTCCCAGTTTTTCGGCCCTCAACCTTGCATCTTCACGGGCTTTCAAAAACACTTTACTCTCAGGAACGAGGAACCGAAGGAAAGCCGCGAACGCGCTGATTCCCGCTGCAGTCCAAAACAAGGCGCGCCAGCTGTGCGATTGTTCGGGGACGAGATACAGGTTGATAACAGCGGCGATAAGGTATCCGACCGCATATCCTTGCTGAAGAACACCACTGGCAAGACCACGGACTTCGACAGGCAAATTTTCAAGCGCAGTACTTGAGGCCATACCCCATATACCACCCATTCCGATACCGAATAAGCTTCTGACAGCGAGGAACTGGGAGTAGGTATTGACAAAACCTGCTCCGAGTTCCAAAACGCAAACAAGGAGAAGATTAAAGACCAAGGGATACTTTCGGCCGTATCTGCAATGTTTCAAGTATGAGACATGACTGGTGGAGGCTTTAAGGATATTGACGTTACCTGTCAGAGATGATACCGAAAATGACAGCACCAGCAGAGCGAAGGAGCAGAGTAAGGGTTATTGCCTTTGTGATGTCGGTCGTGCCCTTACCGAACTGCTTGGAAAGAGCAGTAACAGAAAGAGAGACTGAAAAAAAATCGATGGCATCGCACGTCCAAGCTAACCAACTGTAGATAGGTCAGAGGTGAAACTGAGGCGGAAGAAAGGTAGATTTACCCTGTCCAAAACTCTGCCCACTGTCTTGGGGTCAACTCGGTCAAGACGGTCCACAAGGGTCTCTGATGTACTGTCCGGTCCCTGCGAGGAACAAGATTGTGAGTAGCATTGGACCACAGTCGGGAAATTGCTGTAGAAGCCATCTTGTTAGACCGTTGCCTCGAAGGTGGTGGTGGTAGAAGGGCAAAAGGACAGAGGAGCAGGGACTGGCAGATGTCATATTGATTATATAGGGTATAGTTCAAACATTACAGTGTTACTTGTTCGGACCGGCGTGACGCGAATGTCGGAACGAGTACATATCATGTGGAGGCGGGGTATGTAGAGTATACGGGGATCGGAGATGAAAGATCGGAGCTGGGGTATCTCCCGCTCTTTCTCCTGTAAAACATGACTTCCTTGACGACGAGCGGATCCTCTACTCCTTACAAGTATCTGCGAGCAAACTACATCGAGCATGAAATCTCGTTCCACCGTTTGTTTGTTCTTCCCGACATTAAATAATCCAAGCTCCGCCCTGTCAGGAACACTCCCCCGCTCAAACTTGTAGCCTAAAATTGTTTTTGGCCCTTTCTTGTCTCGGCGGAACAAAATTAACAGGACAAAACTACTCAAGACAATGTTCGATGTCAAACATATCCCAGGTCCCAATCTAGTCTTCTGATCTGATAAGCATCGCCCAAGCTTCGAATTCATGGTGTGATTCCCAGCTTTGACCGACGTGAGAATCTCGCCAACACTCTTATTTCCCAACACGGATATTCATCTCTTATTCGTGAACACCCATCTCGCCAACCTCAAGATTTTTCTTATGGCCGCGTTTCTTCAACTCGCTATGCGCTTCAACTTTGGAACACTCGCCTTCATCTTGCTCGCTCTGTTGCCTCTCTTCGTCTCGGCGTGCGAAGGAGATTGCATTACGGACGTTACGAACGAGTTTTTGGAAAAATACCAGACTCCGATTAAGAAACTTTTTGATCAGCTAGTAAGAATGAACATCATTTCGCCCAATTCAAGACTGATTCTCGCGCAGAACACTCAACTCTCTGCCACTTTTCCAAACAATGATAATTGCGCCTCTCATCTCCTACCCGCCTATCATAATATCGCCTATCCCTCTCTTGAATACGCCATCTTTCCTTCCTACTTTCACGGTAAATGCCAGCGGCCCAGTCCGAACGGCAACGGCTCGATGATTGACCCTCCTGGATGTCCCAACCCTGACTGTCCAGTCGTCTGCGGCACGCCCGGATCTATGGTTCATTTCTACTCCACCTTGAGTAACATCACGTACCAGGCTAACGTGAGCATTCTCAAGAATATCACTGTGCCAGGCTCGGAAGGATGCAAATCTGTGGAACGTTGTTTGAAGGACGCTAACAATAATGACCGCTCCAGGCGATTTTCCCCTGGCATCTCTTCTAGGCCCTTGTCTCGCTTCTTCGCTCCGCGTTTTCCTTCTTCAACTCTGAACGGACTCTCTACTCTCTCTCGCAGAGGGGATACACAGAGCAGGGCTCAGCTTCAAAACAAACCTTGTGATATTTTCCAGGCCATCAACATAACGAAAATATTATCTGACATATGCGACGAGAGCAATGATCTCTCACGGTGCAGCTGGGAGAAGGAGATGAAGGCGTTCATTCTGAAGTTTCCCTGATGAGAACTTGCCATTCCAGACCTCAATCTACCGGACCATTCCCCACTCGCTCTATTCTCGAAGACACTTTGCTATGATCCGCATGACTGTATTCTATCTCGCATCTGCACTAGCTTGTTCCATATTCTACATCGTTATGTATCGCTCCATTCCTGTTTGGATTACTACCTACCTACCTCATTGAAAATGTATCATTGTCGAATAATCAGGGCTTCTTCTCGCCACGGTTCCAATGTCTAAATCTTATTGGGAATTGGGTAACTAGAGGCTATCTTTCCCAACTATGCACGCAAGCGAGCAAAACAAATTGGCTGATGAACGGGTGGGGGGTACTAACTAGGTACGAGAATGGATATGATCAAGGCTCCAAAGTGATTAATCCGCGGGGAAATCAAAAAAGAAGAAATACCGAATAACAATATTCTACAACTCGAAAAAGAAAAATGGCATTGGTCCAAAAAACTAGAATGGATGCTAAAATGTGAATCGTAATGGATATGCTGCTGGAAGATGAAATCCTAAAGTCATTGAAGGTTGCGATCCGGGAGAAACGTCGAACACTACTAAATGAACGAGAGGAAACGTCATTTTAGCATTGGCCGAGGAAGCTGCTCTTGGGGATTGGCTGCTTGTAATCGTTCACCCACGTCGTGAGATTGGGGTTTTGGTATGCTTCAATGTACCTAAGAAAAATTTAGTTTATCCCTCCAAAAAGCAGAGTCGAGTACAACGCACTCGTTGATATACGCTGCGGTGGGGAAATCTTTCGGGTCGCAACCAATATTGATGCTATCCGTTCTTTGGTAAACCCGAATCCAATCGACACTCATGATCGCGGGGAACTTGAGATGGTCAAAGTCGACGAAACCGAAGTTTTCCGAGATACCCAGGTTGACAAGTAGGTACTGCAGCATCGTCAATTGAGGATCAGAGCTATTATCTTGCACTCAAAACTCACCATAGGCTCCTGAGGAATCGGTCTAGCAGAAATCTCGACCTCACTATCCGCGCCCATACCAGCGGCATTTAGCGTCCATGCTGCTTTCCCGTTGTTAATCCAGGTGATGTACTGTAAAATCAAGCTGAAGAGCAAATTCTTTACGTCGATTGATGTACTCACGGCATTGTCGAAACCGGGCCTGTACTCCAAACCATAAGTCGCAAAGCACCCTCCGTTGAGTTGATAGCATTCCTGGGCTGACCAGCGACATAATGATGTTAGTCCCGAACCAATAGCTTAAAAAATACCGCGCACCTGTTTCAGACACACAAGATGTAGCTTGCTGGAAAGCTCCTCCCGCATACGAGTTGAGCGTTGTGACAGTGCTGTTGTAGATGATTAAATTATCAGAGGTGTTTTTCCAGATGTACTCGTGATTAAATGGCTAGCAACAAATGAGCATGCGCATGGATCGAAAAGTCCAAACATACCCCCCATTGGCCTGATTGGGAAACAAATCCTTGGTCGTTTGATACCTACAAAACCGTGAGAAAAAAGTCGCCGACATCGCGTCCAACTTGCCTGGGCCTCGAAAATATCGATTTCAGGTGCCGCACGACCAACAAAGGTGCCATCTGAGTGCATCGGTCCGGGATGCGATTCACCAGCACAGGTGCATCTGGATAGACGTTGTCCAGGAAGGTATGACAATGCATCGTTCGCTGAAGGGTCTCCATTTTCTGTTGCAGCAATAGGGAGACCATTCAAAGTCTGATTGGGTGCAGTGCCGACATCACAGGCATCATAAGTGTAGGGCCACTGCAAGACACTAAGCCATAGAACTCTCATCTGGAGGAAAAAGAACAAACCATGCCGTCCAAGCTGGCACCATAGCCTGCCCGACCTATAAGAGCAAGTCAACTTCCCGAATCCTCCTTCGAAATACATGCATACCTAAATTGCCCATTGTCCATATAGCCGGCTTTTTTTGAGCAGAGATAAGCCTTAGCATCGATAGTTAGAAGTAAAAGACCAACCCATAATCCGAGAACATTGTTGGCGCCAGGTAACGTGACGCTGGAGAGGACCAATCCTCCGGTAAAACAAAACTTGTTCCATGTAGTCATCATCCCGCCTTGATAATTGAGATTATGCGTCTTCTTCTTTGAAAGGGTAACTTGGAGCGAGCCATTTTTGGTGGTGATGGCGTCTGGACTGTACCACTCGAGATTGTTCGTTTGCCAGTAATGAAGATCAACCGCCTCCCAGTACGGGTCATCGCCGGGATAAAAAGACCTGCCTTCGGTGTTGAACTCATCGCTGAAAACAAGCTGCATTTCAGCTTTATCTAGGAAGGCAGAGTATGTGTAGGCATCTTGAGGTGTTTCAAGCTGATATGGCACTCAGATGGCATCACGGAAGTCGGACAGAAACACATACATCTATCAATCCCCAGTTACCAGGCATGCTCGGAACCTAACACAAGGTCGACAAACGAGATAGTCGGTGAAAAAAATTTCGACCGCACCTGGCCCGTCCCGTTCGTTCCTCCCAAATTGAATCCACCATTGGTCGACAATGTATGCTGAAGGAAATGAGAGGCGACTGGGTATCCGGCGCTTTTAGAGTGAAACGTTGAAAATGATAGTTAACAGGGAAAACGAAGGAGAGAACTCACAAGAGACCAACAAGGATCAACAATAGCAACGCAAGACAACCCAAATTTGCGAAACCTCTGGCTGTGAGAAACGTTCCACCTTTGTCGTTCTTTCTGTCTCGTCTGGGATCCGGATTGTGGAGGTCGTCATCTGGCTCGCGAACGCCTAGACCGACGCTTGCACCCCAATCTTGAGGGTCAGGAGATAGAGAAAACTAGGGAATGGGTTGTCGGGGTTAAATAGCTTCAAGAGGGCGAAAGACGCCGCAAGTACCTTGTCGGAGACTGAAGATTTGAGAGAAGGGGGTCTGTTTCCAGCTGCCTCGTATGGAGAATTCTTCGAGATACCATTAGTAAAGCTATGAAAACAAAGACCAGAATGAACGCACGATGCCGCTTCTGATACTCTGCATTGAGGGAGTACTGCGTATCGAGGGAGTACCCCGTCCAGAGGGAGAAGGAGGAATAAGATTTGAAGTGGAACTAACAGGAGAGCCTGTAAGCTGCGAATAAGGAGGAGCTCTACTCATTGGAAAGGAAAAGAATGTGAAACGAGTGTAGCGACGTCCAGGACAAAATTGGTGGATTCAAACAAGTTGGCGTGGGTTCCCCTAAAAATCACCGTTTACCACGCGGACCAAAATGTCAATTATCATGATGGATTGATCCTTTATACTCAGCTTGCGAGCAATTTTCACAAATTACTACTTTCTAATGCCTATCGACGACAACTTCAACTCGTATGCAAACATTCTAGGGAAACCGTGATAACTAATATGAATTATATGATTAAGTCAAAGCAAAAATTGCAGAAACCGTCCAAGCAATGCGCAATAAAGAAACAAACTACCAAGGGTTGACAAAAGGGAAAAAGAAATTTAGAAATTTGCCCCAGCAAAAATAAAAGAAAAACGTAAGCAGCCATTCAAACTTAAACCTGTTAAGACCGTTGTAACCATCCAATTTCCAGCCCTGTCATTGTTCGCATGTTGTCCGGATAAGTTCTATTACTTTCCTTCAACAGAACGGCAAGCCTCTGACAAGTATCCATCGGGTGAAAAAGGTACTCTGCTTGAGGGAATCCCGGATACCGTTCCAAAATACTTCAAGTAAAACAGTAAGCTCTACACTGTCAAAAGACGATTCAAATAGCGACCCACGTTTTGAGATCCAAGTTACCGTCAGCCGGTCCTATGAGCTTGTAAAGCACCTTGGCGGCATTCATTGAGCCGCTTTTCGGTATTGCATAACTTCTCGAAACAGTGTACGCAAGCTGAAGGTTGGGCTTGAATAACCAGATCTATACCGTAGTTGAGCGATCAAACAGCGCGGACCACAAGCTGAGGGCACGTACGAGGATGCGAGGGCGTTCATCCTCTTCGTCCGATATTATGAATCGATACGAGGCATGAGCTTGGACAAACTCAATCATGTCTTCAACGATGAACGCGGACAAGGGAATCCTGAAGGGCCTGTGACTCGATAAGTGATGATGGAAGAGCATATGCAGGACAAGACATACTCCGAGAAGGGACTGACAGGGCGGACAGCGTATTTGAGGATCTTGTACGCAGTGGCTTTGCTAGATGGTTGCTCTTGACGGCGGCCTAAAATGGATCCACATAAACAGCGAACCAAGCGACACTTTTCCCTCTGCTCAAATAAAAGTTAGTTTCGGGACCAAAAACAGAAAGGGGTCAGAAGATATGTATTCTCGAAAGTAGCTCCCGAGGTGTGAGCCTCGTAACACGAGAGTTGTTATAACGAGCAGTGGAGGAAAATCACTCTTAATTTCGGACGTTTTGTATCAACCGATAAAGTCAGGATCTGAAGCTGCAAACCTGAACACAAAAGGAACGGTTCGCAACCGAAGGTCCTGAACCGCTGGTGGGTTGTGCCAACGTCGGTCTTCTTGATCGTCCATGGAATGGGAGATAGGAAATCCAGTTCTCACCTTGAGTGATTCAGGGTGCAAATTATCTTTGGTCATGGCCGCGTTTTCGAAGATAACGTAGCTGCCACCGACGAGCGCTTGATCTGGCTCCGGCCAGAATCCACTACGCCCGTTTTTAACAATGTTCTCGTTCAGAGTCTGAGAGGAGTGACACATCCAAGCGTCAACAAGTTCCTCCCAGTGCTCTGACGGCAGATCACGGTAGCGAATCTGGGATGATTGAATGAGTGGAAGCGAGCATGACGAACAGATAAAACTGGTAGGTTTCGCGGTAGTGAGTTGTGCAGCGTCAAGAAGCGGGCCTGAATCCGAGGAAGAAGAGGAAGACGACAAAGTGGCGAGTTTAATTTCAAAATGGCCGCTTTGAACTTTGATCTCCTGTTTACCCGGTGTAACACGGGCAGGAAGGTTAAGAGGAAGGGACGAGTGGGAGCCGCTTTTGATAATGAGATAATCACCATCGTCGGCTTGATACTCAGAGAAGGAGGGGACAACCTCAGCCTCAAGATCGACACCAGGCTGTGCTCCTGTAACCGTGAAAAATACTAATATATGCTGTAGAGTTTCATGGTATTCGGCCACATAATTAACTTCAAATGAAACTATTGAAGCGGTCAAAGCCTTGAAAAAGAAGAGGAACCGGAATACTCACGTTTGGGCAAGTCTTCTCTCTGAGACTGAGATTCGCGAAGGTTTGACTTGGACGAGGAGCTTCTTAGCCAAGACAGCGGTGGCGCAGACATGCTTCTATCTCTGTTCTTTGTTTTAGATTTGAGGCGAGCCAATGCACCTCCCGAAAGGGATGTCGTCATTAAAGAGGAACTAGGAGAACGGGACGATACTGTTCGTGGGGGAGGCACCTCCTTGATGAATTCCGGCAAAGTTAGGAGGGCTTGCGGATTTTGGATTTTTAGTGAATCAGCGGGAACAGCTTCTCGAATGAATTCGGGAAGTGATAACATCGCATTGGGATCTTTCGGTTTTTTTTCCAATGATGCGTCTTGACTGTGGAGTCGTCCAGCATTGGAGTGCCCCGCAAGTTGATTGACGAAAGCGTCCCGCTATATTGACAATGTAAGTAAACGAACGAAACGCACAGATAAACCTTACCCTGGCCATATCGCGCTGGCGAACTTTCTCCAGCTTCGTTTGCATTCCGCCATCCAAGATAACAGATTGATCTTTCAATGTCCTCTCGGATGCCCTGTTGATGAGTTCAAGCATATTTTCCAGGTCTTTCACGTCGCGCTGACGGTCCTTCTGCTTGCCAGTTGAGCGCGATGACGGTGAAGAACCTTCTCTCCTGGCCTTTTCCATCTGAGCAAGCTTAGTCGACTTGAGTTCAACGCGCTGATTATGTAGCTGGGGGGCGACGAGATATAAACGGTCGATCGCCATCGTCACGGCTTCCAAGTCAAGTTTCCTCTTCTCCGACATTTGCCCACCAGGCATGACCGGAGACTGTGCAACGTGGACTCGTTTATGATCTTTCTGATCGAAATCCTCCATCGATGACCGGGATTCGTGGTCATAGCCAGGGAGGGTATCGTATTCATAATCTGGAGGATCGTACGAGAGATAGTCTGTGCGTTCTTTGCACATTGACACGACCCTGTCGAGCTCCTGGTCAATTTGCGACCAGAGGAGAGTCGCCTCAACTGCCAATACTGGTTTTGAACCACGAGGGACGACGTCTTGTTGAGTCGCTAAGCGCTCTACTTGAAAATCACTTAGCTGACGTTTGAGTGTATCGAAGAAATTGATAGATTCTTCGGGATCCCCGTTCCAAGATGCAGGAGTAGCAATTTGACCAGGTGAAGAAGGATTGACGAGCATAGAGAGACGATTCAAGTGAGAAAGCAGTAGTATGAGTGTTTGGATGAGCTCAACGTCTGAAAACTCAAGAGATGAAGAAATTTCATCTACACGAACTCTGAGCTCTTGGATGAGTTCTGCATCGGTTTCTGAAGGCGAGGCTTGTATCATTTCTCCAGTTCCTCGGGCACGAAGATTAGAGACAAGCGTATGCAGTGCAGAAGAGGGCTCCTCTACTTGAGAGGACGAGGCCTGGGGAGTATTTGGCATAGAATGGCGTCGATCTGGTACTATGGTCTTCCAATGAAAGGGAGAAGAAAGCAGATTGTTAAGGGCCATTATACATGCTCGTTCGACATGAAGGATAGAAGGCATTAATTCGTGCTGCAGGAGAAATTTTAAATTACGAAGTGGAACAGTTTACTCAAGAACTTACCAGGGAACCAGTTTCTTTCCTCTCCGAATCCTCTGTGATACTCGAAGGGCCAGCTTCCGACTCCTGTGAATCGACTTCCTGTTCTCTAAGGGATACATATCCTGAGGAAGAACGGTTGGCTGCGATAATCTCTGTGGGGAAGGGCGTAGGAATGGATGAAGCTAGGGTTGGGTTTATTTCCGTCTCAGACTTGACTTTGGTCAGGGTTGCCATCGTCGCTGACGGTCGGAAAGGAAGATTGCTGGTCGGTAGGTAGTGCACCCCGTAAGCGGCCCGTCACAGCCGTTAAGCGCTCAGTGAGCAACTGAGAGAGCGACTCAACTCTCAAAGTTGAAGGAACAACAAGTATATAGCTGATCCTTAGATGTCGCAGAATAGCTTGATGAAATGTTTATGTATGTGTTGCAAAGTTATATCCAATTGATAATCATGTATTGAGGAATTTATTCAAATGCATTTCAAGTTTTCGTGCGGCAGTGCCTCGAGCACTGTCTTCCGAGTCAGTAAGCCTCACGGTGTGATACTCGATACCAGAAAAGTCGATGGTACTTCAATATAAGCAGGTACTTACGGCACATGAAACGAGGAGATTGGCTTCTTCTTACAAATCACAATCTAGGCTGTCATCGTAAAAGTACTACAGACATCTACCATACTGTTAGGGGGCATTTAATGTAGACTTTGAGACGCGAATTTATCCATTTAAGAGTTCGAGAATTAGTTGAGTTGCCAAAGTCGGTTTTGCTCTGGTTTGTTTCGTACAATCAGAAGAAGAAACAGGGCCTCAAATGCAGGCAATATTTCAAAGCGATAGAACAAGTTGATTTTGAGATTCTAAATGGTACTATTGACGGCGTTTGACATACAGTACCTGATAGCCACGCATGCCAACGGCAGAAAGTAGCGCGCGCTGTTTGCGCAGGAGAATGAAGATATTGCAAACGTCACAGAAGGGATGGCGGAATATCATTTCCGCTTGAAGAATACGTCTGGGTTTAATTACAAGAGTATAATCAAAAGAACTTGAGCGGGAAGAAGGTCACAGAGCAGATTTTATGTGCAAGACAGAGCTACAAAAACATCTGAAGATGACGAGAATGACAACGCAGCGACCTGGAGCAAATGCCAGAAGCTTGAGGATGCCCTTCCCCCCTGATCAGGACATTTATTTTGACGAAAAAGCCGGCGACAAGATAATTCTGGCCTGTTGTTGTTGGAAGGATCAAATTTAGTTCGTGGCTTGCGGTGTACAATAGTCCCAATGTCTAAGTAGACCATACGAATATCTTCTTGACTACAAATCAGCGATTTGTGTTACGAATTTCCCCGTATTCTCCCCGCTGAAGAGCTTGATCCACGTTCCGGGTACTTGCTCGAATACACAGCGTACAAGAGTTTCTCCCCCGGTCACAGAGAGCTTGCCTTCCTTCAGCGCAGATGTCAAAACCTGAACAGCTTCTTCTCGACGGTTGAAATAATCAAGAACGGAAAAGCCTTGTGGTATATTGAGCAAGACGACGTAGACCAGAATAGACATCGAAAATTCCACTTCACCTTTGATATTAAGCCGGTTAGAAATAACCTCGAGCCAGTTATCAAGAATCAGTTGGCTTTTATCATTATACACGCTTATGGCACCGCATACAACGATCCGTCCATTCCTCTTCATTACAGAAAGGCAAACATTGAGAATGACTCCGCCAACTGTGTCAAAGAAGCAGTCGACGTAGAGGGGTCTCGCAGCGGCCACGAGATCACTGGAGAAGGACGGCGATTTGTAGTTCCTATCATTGGAGATAGTATAGATAAACGAACAGAAAGGCGAGTTGCTTACAAGGCAACATCAGCTCCGATCGTCTTCAACCAATCGCATTTTTTGTCAGAGCCGGCAATAGCGATGACTTTGCTTGCCTTGAATAAATGTTTCGCTAGCTGTACGACGGAGCTTCCCGTTGCCCTGAAGACGGACGAGGAATGCATTGAGTGGAATCTGCCTCGTCGTTTACGATAGAACACAAACCCAGCAGCTCCAGACACAATAATCGACTGTCCTTCCTTCAACTGGCATGTTTCCTTCAGCTCAAAATAAGCTGCTATCCCTGGTGTACCGAGCGCTCCTAGGAAAACTGTTGGACTGAATCCCGGGAGATCAGGAAGAGCAGTGACACTTCGAGCGTTAATGACCTGCTGCTCTATCCATCCGAGGAAAGACTGGACCAACGCTCCTTCCTTGATAAGAGGGGAGGTGGATTTCAGTACTTTTCCTATGCCAATAGAGCGCATGCGGTCTCCGGGAAGCACAGGTGATGTATACCCGCGTTCCACGTTTTGGTCTTTCTGGATCCAGAGCCTTTGGGCTACGTGTGGAGTGGATGACCCTGGAATGCTATGGCGAGGGAAGGCGATGCGAACGTACCTGGGTCATTGCTCAAAAAAATCGTTTGAAGCTACAATCCAAAAGTTGGTTCGATTATGCGCTCCTGGTAACAATATGACGAGCATCGTACCAAAATTTGATCTTCCATTAAGTCTGGCAATACAACCTCTTTCAATGCAAAGGTTGAGTCGGGCTTGTCAAATTCGACAACAGGGAAACCCGTAGGTGCGTTTGCGAGGATGATTTCTTTAACCATGACTGTTCAGTATACTGAGAAGGCTGGAGACCGTGAAGGGGATCGGAGAAGTAGGACGTGTGCTCCTTTACACTTGTCCATAAGGATAAGTAATCCAACATTAATCAGCAAACTATACGCACGCCTTGTTTGTGGCCATGCAGTCTCAGGATAATCATCCATCTGCTTATGACTTGGGTGAACTCGTAATCTCGGATGTAACCATTTCATGAGTTATTGGGGAGTCATATGCCCATTCGCGCAAGGCCCCGGTTATCAAATCGCTCACTGCTAAAATCTCGCAATCAAATTGGAATATTTCGCGTCTACAGATCAGCAATCTGTGTAATCAATTTACCCGTATTCTCCCCAGTGAAGAGCTTCATCCACACCTCGGGCACCTTCTCAAATGAGCAGCGCACAAGAGTTTCTCCCTCAGAAACTGTGAACTTGCCTTCCTTCACGGCAGTGGATAATACCTGAATGGCTTCATCTCGACGATGGAAGTAATCGAGGATGATGAAACCTAGTGGGCAAAAGGGCAGCGTGATCGATCCATGTAAATGGGGAACAGAGAGAAGCCAACTCTTACCTTGAATGGTAATTCGATTCGTTATCACTTCCAACCAATTATCTAAAGTCGTCTGACTTCTATCGTTATATGCACTGATTGCACCGCATGCAGCAACGCGCCCGTGCTTCTTGATTGCAGGAAGGCAAGTATTTAGAACGCTACCACCTACGTTATCAAAGTAGCAGTCAATGTAGGATGGCTTTGCAGCGGCGAGCAGATCATCGCGAAAATATGGGGATTTGTAGTTTCTGGATAGAATCTTGAGAAGAACGGAAACATGCGATACGGAAAGGCACGCACAGAGCCACGTCAGCTCCAATCTTCTTTACCCATTCACATTTTTCATCGGAACCAGCAATTGCAATGATTTTGCCTGCCTTGAAGATATATTTTGCGAGCTGTACGACCGCACTCCCGGTTGCGCTAAAAAGGAAATAAATAAATAAATAAGAATCTCTGCGACCATGGAATCATGGTCTGCAATGCCCACCCAGCAGCTCCTGATACAATAATAGACTGTCCTTCCTTCAGTTCGCACACGTCTTTCAAACCAAAGTAGGCTGTCATTCCCGTTCCACCGAGGGCGCCCAAGAAGAGTGTCGGGCTGAACCCCGGAAGATCAGGCAGAGGAGTAACGTTTTTAGCGTCAGTGACTTGTTGTTCTATCCATCCGGGATAACACTGGACCAAAGTATCTTCCTTGAGAGAGGAAGAGGTAGATTTTACGACTTTCGCTATGCCAATCGCGCGCATACGATCCCCTGGAAGGACTGGGGGAGCATACCCGCGCTCGGCATTTTGGTCTTTTTGAATCCAGCCACGCTGAGCTTTAGGAAAACCGATCCAAAATCTTTCAACTGTCAGGGAGAAGTAAGGGCACACCTGGGTCATTGCTGAGGAAGATCGTTTGAAGCTAGATTACGGGAGTCAACACGTTCTAGCTTCATACTTACAATGAACAAACTTACCAGCAACTGATCTTCTTTCAAGTTGGGTAAATCGACCTCCTTCAGCGCAAATGTAGAGTCGGGCTTATCGAATGCAATGACAGGAAGGCCCGTAGGAGCGTTTGCGAGGATAATTTCTTTGACCATAACGATGGAGTGAGACGACACGAATACGTTTTCTCAAAGATATGTCTATGACGAAGTATATAAATATCGCATTAATCAGCCAGGTCTATCATAGAGATGTATACCTATCGTTTAGGAATGACCACTTACTAATTGGCTGGGGAATTTCGGTTATTTCTTAACCGAGGCACCTTCCACGACACCAACCGACCTTGTCCTGTGATTGTGGTCAATTTGCCCCCGTAATACGAGCTGATAATTCGAGCATAAAGACTGTCATCACATTTGAGTCTTGGCCCGAGATTTGCTGGTATACAAAAGACTCTTTACGGATGGTCCATAAAAGCTAAGAATAAGTTGGTCAAAGCTGAGAATCGCAAGTCACGTGTCACCCCTTCAAGTACCTCACGACTATCGATATGGCTCCTCAAAAACAAGCGTCGATAAGCAAAGAGCCATCTGAAAACTCGGCATCCGTTGCGCCAGCTAGTGCGCAGCCTCCAAATCCTCCTTCCATCGCTGCCGCTGCCAATGGCACTGTTGGCAACAAATCTCTGAATGCTAATACCCAGGCAAAATCAGCTCCAGATTCTGCTTCATCTTCTTCCTCAAAGAGAACTCCAGCTGTAAAACCGACCGTAACATCGCCGAATCATCCTGCTCCTCAAGCGCAGGCTCCTGCGTCTTTGTCGCAATCAAGCCCTGCGCTAGCCGCAGATCGTCCCTTGGCCGATATCATCAGCGAAACGTTCCCGTCATTTGACCATCAACGTCTTGTAGTTGGTCCGTTCACCGAAGAAACAGCTAGAGATGCAAAGTTTGAGCAAGGTCAGCAACGCTGGTCCTCTTTTGTTGCGCATATACGCGTCAAATCAACTGATTTTTGATCGACAGAACTAGGCACTATGCTCCTCGATGTGATTCTAGAAACTCATGCATGGGCATCGGCGCGTCCAAAATTCGAAAGCCAGTTGGCTGTTCAGAAATTGGAGAATAAGATTAGCGATGTGATTGAGGTCGAGAAAACACAAGGCATGTCCGAATCATCTTCATCATCGTTTTGGCCTGCCTTGCTTTTTGGTAGGGCCAATTTGCTCTCTACAATGCCTCCATTTGCACCCTTGAGCATGTGTCGCGCGATATTAACGTTTTCCACAGAACAAACGCGTCAAAGTCTCAACGAATTCGTCACGCGAATGAGAACTGCGCTAGCTGCCCTCACCGGTCTATAGACTCTTTCTGTGCACCGCATCGCACCATCATCATACTCCTATACAGCCAGTTGTCAATTTGTAAAACACAGCAAGTTTTTTGGTCGCCATAAATACATATTGTTAATGACAGAAGCAACTACTTTTGACCACCGAGTCTCCTGTCTGCAATACTGGCTAATGCGTGTCGCCCAGTGAAGACAGTGACGGCACCCAGGATAGCTCCATAGGTCAACACGTCTCCGAGCTTGAGATCCACCCAGTATCGGTATAGAAGGAACTCAAAAGCCCCGAGGCTTGCAGTGAAGGGAAGGATATTCGGGGAGAATAAACGTGGGACTTTTGGAGAAATAGATATCCACTAAAAGAATGTATAAGAACGCAGGAGCTGGCAAGAAAGGAAAACACGCACAAGAACGAGGAGAAGAAGCCATGGTACCGTCAGGACTACGCCAGCAAACAGGGCAGATATTGCACGAGGTGGAAGCTTGGGATCTGGACGGAACGTATGCGCGATTTCAGGTAAAAGGTGATAGCTGGCTTCATCGGGGTGAACTGGGGCTGGGTGTGAAGCAGGAACATAGAGATCGAAGAGTTCAAACTTTTCCGGGGAATACGAAGGAGTACCAAGTAAAAGAGTGACTTTGAGTGGTGCAGTCGAGGTAGGTGGGAACGAAAGAGGTGGCTTTGCCATATTCTAGAAGAGAAACTAAGGCGACTGTCACTGAATGCAGGCGAGGAGCACAAACCAAGTCGAATTTAGCCTTTCCACTGCTTGCGACACGAATTGGCTGAATGCCTTCTTCACCAGATTGTTCGTCATAGAATCGCAAGAATGTCTGCGCTGGCTGGACACCCTGCTTGCTTGTTTTATCTACAATTTGGAAGCTAAGTTTAAGGGTATCCTGCTGGCCAATAGTGACTGTTTCTGAGGAGGGTTCTCCAGTGGGTGTAAGTCTAGTTGTAGCGATGAGAATGGGACACGTAGAGAACGCGAATTCGACGTACGACTTTGTAGACGGTTCACCTTTTCCAGAGATAACACTGTATTTCATGGATTCTACAGAAAGCTTTGCAGCGTGGGCTGTAGCTGCCAGCAGCAGCAAGAAAGCAGCCTTCATCGCGGTCGAGTATAAACAAGTAATACGTGTCCGCGCCGTTGAGAGCGCCTGCCGGTAGATAAGCGCCCAATTATACCTTCCTTGTCCGCAGCTCGTCAGTTTCAGTTTCAGGATCAGTGAGCGGGACACAGTATACAGCGCTGAGCACTTGCCCACGCTTAGCTCCCTGGTAATCACTCCTGTACCACTCAACATATGCAGAAGACACCTTTCCACTGAACCAGTATGTCTCTATATCCTTCTTTCTTTCTTTCCGTAGCAATCTCAATCTCCTCAGGATGTCTATTCCGGTCACTCAACCTCTCAATTCACTGGTCACTGAGCCTTTGGCGGGTCACTCGCACCAGGGGAATGCTCTGGACACTGCTGTAGAGGAAATATCTGCGGCGTTGACCCAGATTGAAGTTATTCTCTCAGATAACGACAGTGATAATGCTGAAGAGATTCCACTCAATCTGAGTAATACAACCTCCCAAACACCCGGAGCTGCCTTCACCGACCTTCCTTCCGAAATTCTACTTATCATCTTTGGGTATGCCTGCCTGACTGGTGAACGTTGGGAAGCCCTATCACTAAGCCTCGTTTGTGCGTGTTGGAGAGCGCTCATGTTGGCAGATCCGAACCTATGGTCGAATATTGCTTTGGCAGTTCGTGACCGTGACCCGCGCAGTACTCCATCACTATCCACCTCGTCTCTTATTCGCATGGCGAGGCTCACTCAGCTGTATCTTCAACGGTCAGAGGACTGTCTGCTTTCAGTCACGATAAAGATACCCACGCGGTTCAAGAGCTTGAACACCAACACACCATGGCAATCATACATCTCCATCGCAGCGTTGAGTTATCTGCAAGAGGCTTCAGCACGAATCAGTCACCTTCATCTACGTGTCGACCACAACCTCTTACATGATTTTGCATATGTGTCTCCTTGCCCACTAGCGATAGACTCGAGACACAACCACCCTTGCTCTGAAACAATTCCGCTTCCTCATCTCACCTCTCTTACTGTGGATTACATTTCCCGGAATTGCTTCTACTTTCCTTTCCAGAACCTTTCTCGATTAACACACCTTTCACTCGGCCACGAAGGTCTCTATTTCTTCCAGAAATCCGCCGCCTCACAGGCTCAACCCGTACCCGATTTGAAATTCCCTCGGCTGACGACATACACAATTTTTGATTCTTCCAGCTTTTATCAGCTATGCCGGACGATGACTTTGACGAATGCATCTCCGCGTATCAGGCAGGTGGTGTTGGCAAATATGCCCAGTCTTGCGGATCTTACCATTTCGAACCATGCCAGTGCTCAGGCACTTTTTCCAGAGGTTTCTGCATTGAAAATTATTAATTCGCCGGATACCTTTACCGCCACGTTCTGTAGGGTGTTCCAATTTCCAGCACTCAAATCGTTTGAGCTCGAGTACAATCCCAGCCTCGGCAATGCTCCGAACTCTACCAGGCCCCGAGACTTACCGATTCCATGGACGGAGCTGGCCTGCGACATCATCTACTTTATTCGCCGGTGCCCGATGATTCAGACCGTTATCTTACGGAATGCCCACGATTCATGTTATCCTCGTTCAGAGCTTGTACAAGAGATAACTTTCGAATCAGGAATTAATCCAGAGGTTCACATCGTCGGTTTCCCTATGCATTCAGATGAACACAACGCCGCCGCGTTGCTGAGTGCAAGTGCGATGATGGAGTACCTCAGAGGTTTCGAGACTGAACCAGCTTGAACCTCGGCCACTCCTGCCGGTGGTGTCTCTATATCTCGCATTGGCTTAATTTAATACTTGCTCCATCCAGCTCGACATTCATTAGATCTTACCTTGTACATTTATTCCGGACTCCAGAACTTCAAGCTAAATCGTCGTACGATATAACCACTAATAATTCGCTGCTACTATACAACTGTATTCATACATGTACATACCCACTCTGTACTTTTGATGTATTTGTCTCGCTCCGTGATTCTACCTTAAGGCTCCAGTATGATCAAATCTTCTCCTTCATTTGAGTATAGAGGAGGCGCAAAATCAAGTCCGCAAACAGTCGATATTTCTGTAAAAAATTCCTCTGGTAAAGAAGTAGTATTAGTTTCTCTCAAAACAAAAGATGTACGAATAGGACAAACCCCCATCCAATAAAATCATCCGATCCCCTGTAGGCATTGAAAGATACCTGGTTGGCCGGTTGTTCACCGCAGTGCTGAAGATCTCTTCTAAACGCTCCTGTTCTTCTTCGCTTGCCTCCGAGTACGCCAAGTATGCGGGGTCCCAATTGAGGTAAAGACCGGTATCAGAGAGTTGCAGGCAGGTGATGTTGCTCATGTATACGTTATATCCGAAATACGGAGCCCGTGAGATGACCAGGGGGTTATTGGCATTAGCACTGAGAGCGGCGGAAAGGGAGAAGATGAATAGCCCATTGTTCTGCACATTTGGTAGGTAAAGGGGAATAAAAAAAGAACTGACTTGGTATAACGTACAGTGGCAACGGCGACATGGTCTTGGTGGATCGCCAAATATTGCGAGTGACTTGACAGACACCCCAGTTGGATTTGAATCATTCGGCCGAATAGAGAACCCGGCCCTTCCTCGAAATTCTCGATGATTACTATTCGGGAGCTTGCCAGCATCGCAACAAGATGTTTTCCGCAACAGGAAACGTGCACTGAAGCATATTTGTTAAGTATGGCCCAATAGATACATCAAAATCACACATACCAGCAACGAACTGGTCGATAGTTCGCTGAGGAAGGCGTGATATAGACAAATCAAGCTCTTCCACATTTGTGTGCTGGTTTACAAGCACCGCGTCTTCGGTTTTATCCGATTCTTCTAACAGCTTGAACTTGCGATGGCCAAATTCTCGTCGCGCAGATGGTACATCAAGTACGCACTTGCCACTTGCACGAGAAAAGACACGCAAAGCATTAAAACCACATACGAACACATGCCTCGAGTCCACCTCTACGTAATTGAGATCCTGAAGAGCAGACAGTCGAGGGGCAGGAGCGTCGAAAGCCGGAGCATTTGCGAGAACGACTGCAAACGCAGCGGCAGGATCCTCGGGCTGTTGAATCGAAGAGATGGTTTGGATCAACTCGGATGAGGGTATGTCCCACAAGAAGGCATGATCCCAGGCTCCAACCAAAAGGCAAGGATATGAAAATCGGAAAGCTCGTGTTGGGCGAGGCATCTGTAAGATCGCCCATGCTCTGAAATGGCCTTTAGGATAGGTAGCCGAGTGCTCCTGAAAAGCTCTGTCTGAAGTAGCAACTTGCTCCGGGATAGTTTTGGTCTGAGAGGTTTCAGGAAGGAAGTCGCTCGCGAGACGCCAAACCTCTTTGCTGCCTCCCAATCGATCGAATATTAGATATCCTTGTTCGTATTCAAGATGCGCGTATTGCTTGACATATGTCTACTCAGGCTTGATGAGATAAGATAGTTATAAAGTCAACGAGACGCACATCTGGAAGAGACCAGAGAACTTCATTGGTTTTGATATCACAGACGGTCAAGCCACCACCTCTGAAACTAGTTATGATAAAGCCGGCCTTTTCGTCTACTTTGATGCGGTGAACTGTACTTCCAGTACCGTTGTATGCAATGTAGCGCGAAGCAGCTTTGCCAGCCCAGCTTTTGTCGACATGAACGCGTCGTTTGCCTAAAGATTCCAGGTTCAGCCTAGGTCAAGACTAGGGCACGATTTGTTGCGCACAGAACGATTTCCAACTAGTGACGCCTTCCAGAAACTTGGGAGAGTACATCGAAGACAGTCGAGAGAAATCTAGAGCTGTAGAAGGAATATAACCGTGCTGAACGGCGAGAGCATGGTATACGGATGATTCATTCTGGTCGAGGAAATGTTTCCATCGTTTGCTAACAAGCATCAGTGCATGAACACAGCGTAAATCCACATGATGTAGAACCGAGAGAATCAATTCTGCGGGCAGTTTGGCCAACATGATGGCGGTTTCCAGCTGAGATCTGGCGCCGGGATAACGTCAGCCTTAATTTCTGTTCCCATTCCTCAACACTCAACACTCAATACTCAACACCCATCTATATCTTGGTCGCCACCATTGAGTGCAGATAACTGTTCGTTCCTTGCTACAATGGCACCGGATAGTCAGAGTACGGACGGTTTGGTGCACCAGATCACGACCACCAACAATCTTGAAGCTTTGGCACATACACTACGCACTCCTGGAGGATCTGGGAAAGAAGTACGCGAATTTATTCTTGCAAGTTCTTTATCTTCTGGCCAGGACCCTCTTTCTGTGCTGGATCTGAGAAACAATACGCTGGGAGTCTTGTACATTTTGTATGTGGCGGTCGTTCATTGACCCCAAGCTTGAGCTGAATTTTTTCCCCAGATCTGCTCGTCTATATGTCCTTTATTCGAGCTCGAATAGCGGCATACAGATGCCTCCTTGGGCCACTGTCGTTGAGTTTTGCGAGACTTTTCTACCAGAACAAGCGCGTCTAGCTCCCGATCGTGTGGTAATGCTCGCCAAAGGCTTGTTACGATTTGCTTCAGACCAAGGACATGTAAGCTATCGCCTGTATTGGATTCATCCGATGTATTCACCGCCTTTCAAATCAGCCCAAACTAGCAATACCTCTTCTTCATGCTCTTGCCACTCGTCTACCCAACTCTCCTAGCACCCTCACTCCCATCCACCCCATCTCCCTTCTTGCTGCCCTCCAAACCAAACATATCACCCCTGAGATCATTCGACTACTCATCGACTACCCAATTGACGACGTGTATATGTTCTCAGCCAGCTACCCCGACCTCACTCTGACCCCCAATGATAACATCTCCTACCATTATCTCGGTGGAATAATCTTGACAAAGGCAGAGCATTACACAACAGCGATAGATTATTTTGAAACCGCACTCACATCTCCTGCCGCCCTTGGCTCGCCTCCAACGGGTGTACAGCTCGAAGCGCTCAAAAAACTGCGTCTCGTGCAATGTATCGCGCTGGGTGGACCACAACCTTTACCAAAATATGCTTCGCAAATTCTAACGCGGGTATTCAAAAACACGCCATACTACAATCTGATCAATGCCTTCCCGGGCTCTCCATCTCATTCGAAAGACCGAGGAGAGGGATCGAGTTCGTCTGGGAACAATCGCTTAAAACAACTTATAGCCAAGGACCGAGACTTGTACACATCAGAGTGCAACCTGGGTTTGGTCGAGCGCCTGGAAAAGGAAGCACCTAAATGGATCGTCAAGCGGTTGACAGAGACATACGTTACGCTCGGATTAGCTGAAATCGGCAGATATGTTGGCATCGAGGACGAAGGACAAGTGAGGTCTTTGGTGTTGAGCATGGTAGGTTTCGCTGTCCCTCGTGTCATTTAAATCTCCGAGATTGACTTTGTACCACAGATTGAATCCAAATTGATCGTCGCTACTATATCCGATTCTGGGATCGTCACCTTCCACGACGCACCTGGAACGGCGGATATCAGCCCAGAAGATATGCGTGCACTTCTGGGAGCTGTACCCCCCGATATGGACTTGCAAAAAATTTCCATCTCGACACTGCTTCAGACTGTTCAGTCTCAATCAGCATATCTTGCTCAACTCGATATGGAAATTGGGGCAAGCAAGGATTTCATCTCAAAGGCAATCAAGATGGGAGGCAGTGGTTCGTATCACTTATCTTTTATACACTTTGTGATAATTGACCTCTTCCCTTTCTTCGGCAGGTATGATGGGTGGACCAGGACCTGGCTTCGGACCCGCGGGAGGCTTCCCGGACGAAGACGATTTCCCTTCCGCTCCTGGGTCTTACGGTTTTGAGAGAGAGGACACTGTCATGTTTACTTGAAGACCTTTTTGTCGTAATCTTAATCAAACTCGCTAACCGCTGTATAGACAATTCTCATCGTTCATCCTCCTGGTTCTTGTACACAATACCAATACAACTTTTTCATTGCTGACTTGAAACTCTAATACCGAGATAAAGTACCAGTAGGCCGAACTATATGATTTCATTACCACCTCCTAAGCCTCCTGATATCACGAACAACAATCAAGGAAGCCAAAAAGACAAAAAAGAAGTATGTAGATGAAAAAACGGCTATAGTAGTATCGTAGGTTGAGAAAAAGAAAACAAATCTAAAAGGAGGGTGGTACTGTCCTGGAAACTGATACTTTTATTCTTGTACAGTAAATAATGCGACAGCGGATAAGAGGAAGGGAGGAATAGAACGGATTGAGAGGTGTGCAGACTAGATGCAAGGAATGTGGGTGACGACTAGAGTATAGCGGTGTGAGAAGACAATCAATGCGGATTAGAGATGAGGGACATGGCGGATGGAAGATGGGGAAGGACGGATAAGATGAGTGAGGGCAAAGACGGAAGATGAGATGTTGAACATGCATGTGACAAGTGCACGGTCCTGGAGCCCTAGGAGGCAGTCGAGATACATTGAGAATGGAAGATAAGGAAAAAAAGAAGTCGGAAGACAAAGATATTTGTACACTCTAATAATGTAAACCGATGCAGACAGAATGTGCGATGATGAAAAAAAAAAGTCCACGCAAGGGGAGACGATGACAGGCAAGCCGGGAGGGAACGTAAAGTGTGTCGTCGTGATAGCGTCAAGCAATGGCGCCAGAAGGAAATGTCGTTTCATGCAAGCACACGTATGCATGGCAGCGGATGGAAGGGTGAAGAGGGTATGCCTGGGGGTATGAATGTAATACTATAGGGGATGATCAGCGAAAGATGCAGAAAGAAAAAAGAACGCACACTTACAAAACCAACAAGTACACCAAAAAGAAGCATCATAATCATGAGTTCAGAGACCATGAAGCCGCGCAAGAAAAAAGGCGGGAAGCGATATAGAACAGGTGCCGCGTGAACGGGAAGAAAAAAAAAAATAAGAGGATAAAAAGACCGCAAAGAACACAGACAAAAGATGATTTGTACAAGCACAAGGAACCTTCCCCACAAAACAACAGGGGAGGAGGGCGGAAATGGGAAGATCAAGAACGGGGGTTGTGAGATAAAGGATTGGAAGAAGGGCCAATATGCTGAATGATACTTGATACAGTGATGCGAGTCAAGGAAAAGAAATGTAGAGTCGGGTGGAGTTCAAACAACGTATGAAAGGGTAAGAGCACAAGCACTTTGGGTGAAGAGAAGGGAGCTAGGAGGGAAGAAAGTGCCTGGGAGTAATAACAGAAAGAGATATAGTAAAGGAGAAAAAAAAAATAAAGACGATAATAGATGAGGCCAGGGCGCGTTTGCTTCACAGATGATAGAATATGTTGAACTTCCAAACCCAAGATCAATCCAGTCAGGGAAGAACAGACATCGTCCTAAGCCTCCAAACAACAACAGAGGCAGAACGGTTCGTCGAGGACACCCGCTCTAGAGATACAACAGGACGGGTATCGGTGAGGTGAGCAAAGAACGACGATGGGCGATGTCCCATTAATAAATAGAGCAATGGTCCCAACCACTGCGTATCGTATACAGCGTTCCGAATTCATCGAGTTGTGGCTTTGTATAATAATACCCCAGCTCTTTTTTACACTCTGGCACGGGTGGGCCCCCAGACTCCACACTGCGCGGGCAATCACCGTCCAGACCAAAGAAAAGAAACGTGCAAGATGTTGAGTGAATGAGATATGGTTAATGACTTGCAGAGAGATAAGAAATGCGATGCGAAAACACAGCGACGATGGAGAGGGTGAGTGATAGGTCCGACGATAGGAATTCGTGGGGAATTGAGTGAGCAAGTCAGACCTAGGAGAGAAAAGGGGAGGGGATCGTCCAAAGGACGAGAATAGTGCGCGGATGTCCGAAGCGATTGACCAATAAACCAGGAAAAAATCTAGCCGTGTAAGTGTCGAGTGATGCAGGGAAACCGAGAGACAAGGGAAAGCCTAAGCCAGGTGCCGAAGAATTGAGGGAAAAAATTACAATGATGATGCGTGAAGTGTCGACGGCATCTCGCGATACCGGAAAAAGGAGAAATAATAATGATAAAAAAGAATTTTTCAAGACGGTGCTAAGGAAAACACTTCTTTCGGCGATTGGCGTCGGGAGAGGATGTCAACAAGTAAGCAAAATCTAATCGGCTAGGCGAAGAGGGTTTGGACGAGATATCCCTTGGTACTGGACGCAAATTAGAAGAGTTGATTAGAAGGGTCGAAGAAAAAACGCTTACCCCGATATCATCAAACACGTTTAAAGAAAAGTGAAGCTGGGAGGAGGAAGTTCCTCCGGGCTAGGAGAGTTCTGAAAGTTGGAACTCGCAAAGTAGGCAGCGGCAGCAGCAGCATCGCGCTCCAGCTCCGACTCGTCGGACAGAGGCATGCGTTTCGCGGTCAAACCAAAGAGAGCCTTGATATCATTGGGATGGGCGCGATAGTTGGCAGGCTCTTCATCGGAAGACATGGCAAAGACACCTTCGCTTGGTGAGCGGGCATGCTTCCTCTTGTTCTTCTTGCCGGCAGGGCTGGGCGTAGAAGAGACGGCGAATGGAAACGCAGACGGCGAAGCAGTAATGGGAGCGGTTCGGGGTCCGTCATCAAAGCTCAAGGTGAAGCGAGGGGCCGGGCGCGAACGAGTCGGAGTAGCCGGAGGAGTTGAGTCATCTTCCGATTCATCCGAGTCAGAAAGGTCGTCGCAAATGGGGAAGACGTCTCGGGACGCCTTGGACGCAACTTTACGGGGACGGATGTGGATAGCTCCAGGTTCTGACTTGGAAAGGTTGGAAGCGGACGGCTGGTAGCTGCGAGGTACAGGAATAGCCTTGGAAGGGGGGTTGGAAGGAACTAGGTTGGGCTGTCTTCGACGTGCAAGCTTGCCTGAGGGACGAGAGGCAAGAGTTGGAATTGAAGCCGGCTTGGAAGGTTTGGAATGAACGTTAGAGTCATCCAAAAATGGATCGAAAAGGTTTAATTTGTGAGTAGGAGAAGGCGGGACCTCAGCCTGCGAGGTAGAAATCGGGGGGGATGGTTGACGTGCGTTGTTTCGTCGACCTCGTACCGCTGAATGGGAGCTGCTCCTGAACAATTGAAAAAGGAAAAAAGTTGAGAAAAAGGGTTTGGAATAGCACTAAGATATCGGTATTTGGTACCTTGTAGTTGTCTTCTCCTTTGGCTTTGAATGCTGCCGACCCCTGTTAGATTTATCGGCCGGAGACTTCTTGACAAGAATCTCCGGGGAAGGCTTTAGAACGGAAGGTTCTGGGATCGGAGTAGCCCTCGGGGACCGAGTTGGTTGAACCTGCTTTGGCTTTGGCGACGGACGCTGCCTTGGCTGTTGACGCTGTATAGGCTTTGAAAGGGACAATAAGCCGGGAACCTTGGTAGGTTGGACGACAACAGCAGGTGGAGCCGAGGGATGCCTTTTGTGGTGGGCAAAGGAGGTAGATAAGGGAAACTGTTGCTTGTGAACGAGGATCATTTGGAATTAAGGGAAGAGAAGGAAGAAGGAAGAAAAGGAGGAGGGGGACGGGAGGTCGTTTGAAGAATGTTGGATATTTGGCTGTATAGGCTGAGTAGACAAGGGAAGCCTTTTTTTCGCATGTCTGCCGTTTTGTAATTTCCTTCCAACAATTTACCCACGCCATCATTTAGGGTTAGGGTTTATTTGTTTTTTTTAATTTTTTATTTCTTCATGTTTCTTCCATTATACGGCTTATTGTTCGAATTCAGAATCAGTGTATACGTATCTTCTTCATATTTGCTATCGATTGCTTTTCTACTGGCCTCGTCGTCTTCGTCGTCGACAAAGTTGAACTAATACACAGCCCCACTTTTCCTTAACAAGGCACAATCAAACCAATTAAGTACATTTGGGGTCCCGCTACGGACCCTTCTCGACTAGAACCGACTCAAGTCCCTGAGCATTATCTCCTTCGCCTTCCATCTTTTTCTTTATCCTTCTTTACTGCGTGCTACGTACAAGAAGTATCTAGCTATAGAGCTGCGCGTACGTATATCAAAACTTGCTCTTCCGTTCATGTGCTTGTGTCGTTCCGCCCATCAGATTTCTCATGACAACCCTATACTTCTTATTCTACGCCGATGGAGTCTAGTCCTTCGCATGTGGAGTATATAATCTGGTCCCGGCACCTAAATTAAGCTTACTCACTTGGCGTACCATCTCCGTTTTGCTCAAAACTCCTCGTTCCAGCTCCTATCACTCTGTGACTGGCCCTGTTCGTCGGACTTATGCAGGTGCAAGAAGACTGCCTGCCAGTTGCCGTTGCCGTCCAACGACATCCTTTCTTCTTGATTCGCAAGTTAGATCGTGTCAGAAGCTGTCCTACTTATCTTGTCCAACGACTACCTAGAAGCTGCCATAGCGTCCGACTGCTCTGGTCGCTCATAATCCATCCGTATGCGTCGCACAAGATAGCTTAAAGCTGCCCAGACTCCTGGTCCAGGCTGAAAAGTCCCGTCGTCGTTCTCTCGGTGTTTTTGTTTCTCCACTATCCACGGACTCCGACCTCACAGTATCTATCTGCCCAAGATTCTCATTCTTCCTGTTCCCATGAGATTAGCTCGATGGGGAAGATTGCCTTGAGTACTGTTGTAATATCAAAAAGAGTTGAACAAACATTGGGGATGAATTGCATTTAACAGCCTCGTGCTGATCCAAAGTGTAAGTTTCCATCTTCCATGTCAGACAGCACGCCACAAGCTCGACGCCAGATGGGCGGAAAAGAGCTTCTTTCTTTAGATTTTACCAGTTGTATATGTTGAATTAGAGAATTAGAACGGAAATCAGATCCAAGCTTTCCCAGTAACAACCCTAGCTCTAAAGACACGCTTCGAATCTGATTCATGGGAACCGGTGCCTTGGGCTTATCGGGACTATTCGCTTCCAGGGCGAAAGCGACATATCGACGAATGCACGGAATACGAGACGGTCTACAACGTCCGATCGAAACAAGTATTGAAATTAAACATGGAAGGAAACGTATCCTTTGCGGAAGGAGAAAATACAGCAAGCTTCACAGTATCACAGTAATATCACGTACAGCACACAGCAGGGTCTATCATACATGCAGATACAGCCTGCCAGAAACTGGGGCTATGTTCGTACTATCATCGGTTGCGAAGAGGGAGCGAGGCTTTCGCATGTTGACTGTTCAGGGAGAATTATGAAAAACAAACAAACCGGGTATGAAAAACGATAACCAATTGCAACTACTACTAGTAATTCTCGCTTTGGCAAAGGCTAGTCTATAATCGTCTCTCCGCGAGTGCTCCAAGTAGCATCAGCCTCGTGGACAACAACAAATTACGTCATATTTGGCTTCTCCGATATCCGCCGGCTCGGCCATGGAGCAATTTGGAGCCGGGAGTTAACCCGGTTCGGCTTATCGGGCCGCTCTGACTACGACTTGACCGTTTCTTGATTGACTAGCTACAAACGGATCTTGCTTTATTTCAAAACTAATATAGCCCTACTGGTACTAATGCTTTCAGTAGCAGAAACTCCATGATCACAAAGATTTTATTTCAACTTCAAGCTTCGAGCTCCATGGCCACAATACCGTGTTAGGCGTACAGCATAGAGTACGCTTACCTGCATCTCTCAACCTTGTAACATTTCAGCGGACCGCGTCGTTTTGCAGCTGAATGTGCGGTCCGTTCAAAGCTGCTTTATTTTCGTCGCTTTTTTCTCGTCGACTAGCGTCAGCTGAACAGGGACCAATCTGCAACTTGTATAAATCATGCTGCTAGATTCTTTCATACGCCATCCTGGTTTCGACGATTATGTCTCTTCGGCTTCTTCTGGTGTCTTGGCTCGTTGCTATCTCTGTACTTGCTCATCCAAGGACCACTAATCCCCATTCCATCCGAGCAGACGATCTACTGACAGATATTACCATCTTCAATCCTCCATCCACATACAAGATCCCCAGAACCCTCTACGCTCGAACTCTGCTCCTTGAATCAAATGTTCTCCTTGCAACCTGGGAAAACTACTCTCCCGAACCTCCTTACTTTCCCATCTTTCGCTCTACCGATGGAGGTTCCACTTGGGCGGAAATTTCGCGAGTGACAGATCAGGTTAATGGATGGGGTCTGAGATACCAGCCATTCTTATATGAACTGCCAAGTGCATTTGCTGGATTTCCTGCTGGTACAATTCTTTGTGCGGGAAATTCCATTCCGGCCGACTTGTCAAAGACCCAGATTGATTTATATGCAAGTCGGGATCGAGGGTGCGTTGAACTCGTTATTTCACCTAGCTGCGCCACTAATCCTTCTCCAGGCTCACATGGACTTTTGTATCCCACATCGCCAGCGGAGGTGTCGCGGATCCTGTAAACGGTAAGCAAAAGGCCTATCAGTTTAGAATGTCCTGCTGACAGTCTATCCGCTTTACAGGTGACACGCCAGTCTGGGAACCGTTCCTCATGCTCTATCAAAACCAAATGATTGTCTATTACTCTGACCAGCGCGATCCTGCCCATGGACAAAAATTAGATCATCAAACTTCGACCGACCTTTTGAACTGGGCTCCTCCAGTAGACGACGTCGCGATTGATGTTTTCGACGACCGACCAGGAATGACCACCGTTGCTCTCCTACCAAATGGCCAATACATCATGTCATACGAGTTTTTCGGTGCCCCTGAAGCTGCTTTTGCAGTATACTACCGCATCTCTAGTGACCCAACTAAATTTAATTCGGCAGTAGGTCAAGTTCTTCGGGCAACGGATGGGACAGTTCCGACCAGTTCGCCGTATACCGTCTGGAGTCCGGTCGGAGGTGCAAACGGTACAATCGCTGTCAGTGCCAACTCTGATTCGGCCGTCTTTTTGAATAAATGTCTCGGCGCTTCGCATGCTTGGACACGAGTGGCGACACCAGAGAGTGCATCCTACAGTCGTAATTTGCGTGTACTTCCGGGTGGGATCTTGTTGATTACTGGTGCGGGAGTGCTGAGTGGAACAGCCAACTCTGTGACGACGAGCAGCATTGACTTGAACTCTGTAACTCTTGCTGCGTGTTGATCGATGTAATACTAGTTGAAATTCTTGTTATTCTGAATGCTCAGGCATCGGACGAACATTTGAGTAGATGAGATACCGCTGTCAGTCCGAAATAGCCGACACGACGTCATTTAAACGGAAGCACCGGACCGGCTCAAACCGCGCAGGGTAGCCAATCAGATGACAACACTTGCGTCGGAAACTTTTCACCACAACCAGGCGTCAACCGTCTGTTCTTCAAATTGCCCTTTTGTTTTTACTTCCAAATGCTTTCAAAGCAAATCATTGCTGTCGCCCGTGGAAAGGGCGCCTTGAACGCCAGGTCCTTCCATGGTGCGACTGCTTTGACCATGTCAAGAGGCTGGTGCGTCGGCTCAAAAAACATTTTCAATGTCGCTCTAACAAGAATATCTGTGATCAGGAAAGCAGCCAGTGGAAACATTAGGCGGGCCCAATTCCACTCGACGAATCTTCTGCAGGGTAAGCTCATACTTAAGAGGATTCAAATCTATTTAAATTTACCCGGTGATAATAACAGCAGAGACCGTCAAAGTACCTCAGATGGCAGAGTCTATCACTGAGGGTACCCTAAAGTCTTGGTCAAAACAAGTTGGCGACACAGTCTCTGCAGACGAAGAAGTTGCAACTATTGAGACCGACAAGGTGTGTATTCAAGTTCGCGTCGCGTAGAAGTTTGAAGAATTGACGATAGTCTTGGTCAGATTGACGTTTCTGTAAACGCACCTACGTCGGGAACCATTAAGGAACTATTGGCGAATGAGGAGGATACCGTCACTGTCGGTCAGGATCTTTTCGTTCTCGAACCGGGTGAAGTCAGCGAAAGTTTGTAGTCGGATCATTTTTCTCTTCCAGACATCTTCTAACATGGCTGTCTAGGCTCTGCACCACCTAAAGAAGAACCGAAAGAGGAGAAGCAGGAGGAGAAGCAGGAGGAGAAACCCAAGGAAGAGAAACCTAAAGAGGAAAAGCCCAAGGAGTCGTCTAAACCCAAAGAGGCCGAGAAACCAGCGCCTGCTCCAGAGAGCAAACCTTCTTCCAAAAAGGAAACTCCTGCAGCTTCAAAACCTTCGGCACCGGCTCCTGGAAACAGGAATGAGACTAGGGTAAGCTTTTTTTCGTATTAAGAACTCATCCCAGACGCGTTCTCATTTGTGCTACAGGTCAAGATGAACAGAATGCGTCTGCGTATCGCTGAACGTCTGAAAGAGTCACAAAATGCCGCTGCTTCTCTCACCACCTTCAATGAGATCGACATGTCGTCACTCGTGGATATGCGGAAACGATACAAGGATGCTATCCTCAAGCAACACGATGTCAAACTCGGATTCATGAGCGCGTTTGCCAAAGCTTGCACTCTCGCACTGAAGGAGATACCTGCCGCCAATGCTTACATCGAGGGCGACGAAATCGTTTACCATGATTTCGTAGATCTTAGTGTTGCCGTTGCAACACCCAAAGGCTTGGTTACCCCCGTAGTCAGGAATGCGGAAGGAATGAATTTCGTCGACATTGAGAAGGAAATCGCGGCTCTCGGAAAGAAGGTTCGTGACGACTGCTTTCCTTCAAGTTGGCCTCACTGAATGGGCTTGACAGGCTAGGGATGGAAAACTCTCTCTGGAAGACATGGCCGGAGGAACCTTCACAATGTACGATGCTGCCCTTTTCTCGTAAATTTGTTCTCATGGATAAACCGTAGTTCTAATGGCGGCGTCTTTGGCTCTTTGTACGGTACACCCATCATCAACTTGCCCCAGTCTGCCGTGTTAGGTATGCACGCGATCAAGGATAAACCTGTCGTAGTGGATGGGCAGATTGTCATCCGCCCTATAATGGTTGTTGCCCTTACCTACGACCATCGTTTGTTGGACGGTCGGGAAGCTGTGACGTTCCTCGGTAAGCTTTCAGTGTTTTGCGGAAATGAAACAAAGGCTAATGCAAGTCTCTACTTTCAGTGCGCGTTAAGGAATACCTCGAGGACCCAAGGAGGATGCTGCTCGCTTAATTATTGCGGTATATATACTGCTCACTGTTGGATAATTCAAACATGTGGACCCACCTTCGCTGGGCCAAATATTCGGATGCGAAACTAAAATCTTATAGTTCCATAATAATAATGCGTATTTATTGCACTACGAAGAGGGAACTGTTGAAGAATCAACCCACCAAGAACCCGAGATACGTTATCATTTTTATAACGAGGATGTTTCTCAAAGTGCGTGAGTGTGTATCGCATAGCGAACGCCGATAAGATAAGAATTCGAAAAGTGAACATTTTCCTAGATTTCGACTTTCCTTCTACTGCAGTCTATCTGTAAAACGCAAAGTGTTTTCGTGGATATCGATTATTGTATTCTCTTCCATATGGCTTCGAAAACACATGGAACTTTTCGGCTCTCTACAGGTCCTAAGATGACTGCATTTTTTCCGACGTATATTGGATTGGTCCATGCACTTTTGCTCCTTACTGAGGAAGGAACGCCTGACCATTTCCGACTCCAATGGGAGGGTGCCTTCAAGGAGGGCCTTTCTTCAGTGACTCAAGGCGCTGCTCCATCGTATGTTAGTAGCCCCCCCTCCCTCCCACATGGTACCTCAACGCTTCCTCGGAATATCTGCTTGACTCTCAAACCTCCGAAGCCTATCCGAAGTCTGTTTTTTTGTGCTTCAGCTGATTATCCTGATGTCATTGCAATATCTTTCTTCGCTCGGCAGTGTGTTGCGGAGGTAGCAACGGACCGTTGGTTGCTGGGACACCTTGAGGTGCATATACCACCGGTCATGGATCCCCCACCTATTGCGAAATATTTATATACTCCCGATGATTCGCAGCTTGCCCTTGTAGCATCTGTTACCTGGCATTTTGGTGGTTAAACTTCCGCGCGCTCTAGGACGATGTTTCCGATAGGTATTACTGCCATCCTTTTCCTTTCTATCTTCTTTAGGGCGGTCACGGCGCAGAATTGGTACACGGTGGAATGGGATGCCCCGTGAGTTCCAAGTCGTAACGAGCAGGGTTTTCCTTCTAAGCTGCTTCATATCCATCTCAGTGAATTTGTTTCAATGTCTGGAACCATGATTGTCCCAGATTTGCCTACGCCTGGCGGTGAGTACGGTCATACATGACATTGACCTACAAGACCTTATCGTGGCGTACCGGTACCGATAGGCACGCCTTACGTTTGGCCTGGTGTTCAAAGCGGCAATGGTGTTTTGCAGGCTGTCCTTGATGGTCGAAGTGGCACTTGGTGGATCGGTAACAAGTCTAGTTTTCTTCTCTCGGCCTTGTGGCTGAAGATAACGATCGAATGTAGGTGATGGGTTTTATGGCACACCTTCTCTCCCCTGGGGAAATGGGTTCAATGTTAATCCTGGGTGAGTCTCAAACTGTATTGAAGCTTTGACAACTTTTCGACGACGGTATAGGGCTGAAGTTGCCTTCACTTTCACTTCTGTGAGTTTTCATTGCATCTCTTCACTCTCTCGACTCACTTCTTTACTGGTTAGTCGGGGACTACCTGGACCTGTACGCTATCCAGCGGAGGACAAACTGCGAGTACCACCTTGGCTATCACCGGAAACACTATGAATCGGTTCGTTCCATCCACTTTGTGTCTCTCTGAGTCGTTCCGTCTATTCTGGCTATATCTCCAGGGCCATCTTCGCTGTAGAGGTACGCGGATCGTTTCCTCCGTATTCAAGAGATTGACTACTCAACTGTGTAGTTGTACGATGTTGATTTCAATTTCGGCCCTGTCACCTACGTACGTATCGTGTCTTCACCGCTGATATAGAGTCGAATGCAAACATGGCTCCGCAGAGAAACATCCAGATTACTGCAACGACCGCTGCTTCTGGCTGGTGCAATTCCTCTCCGCCTCATCTTGGAACTTATGTATGTATCTGCATTGTTTTTCTGTCTTCGCTTAATCCTTTTCAACGATTTGCTTTCCCATTGTAGCCTTTCTCTGTTACTGGTGTCAGCGCATCCGGGAACACTTGCAGGATTTCTCAAATCACACAGAGCAGTGCGGACTAGCTTCCCGAATATATTCAATATTGTATTTAGCTTTCGCTTGTTCGTTCATGACCAATCATATATGTATACTTCTCGTAGCACCCATTCCTGAGCACTTTACTGATGATGGCATCGGTTTGGCGTCAACGGTTTCTTCGAGTCGGAGTTGGCGATGTTCTTCCGCCAAATTTCCACAGGTTCACCATTACTACCATGTCTGCCCAAAAATCGCCGCATATATTCGTAGCCGTCATCGACCTCGACCTCGTCGCTTGTCCATCCTCGTTGAATCTTGCCTCTTCTGTCTCATGTCCCTGTCGTCGTCCTCTGGGTCTGTTTTCTTCGGCTTGCTGTCCCCCAAGCAGTAATTCTTTCGTCGTTAGGAAGCCTCGTTTTTCCTTCCCTGACCCACCAATTGTTCAGTGACTCGGTTCCTTGTTGGACGCCATCATCATCTGTGATTCAAGGCACACTCTTTTGAGTCAGTGTGTGCCACTGTACGCAATATAAGATTTTTGGGTGTCCCAACCGCAATCCGAATGTCGCCACAGGTCCACACCGTTATGCACATGGATAGTATGTACCGTAGAAGACTTGGGATTTTCTATCACCTTCATATGGATTAGAGACACTAGGAAAGAGGGCCATCGACCAATCGGATATAACCATGCAGGTAAACCTACCTGCTACTTGAACAAACTTATTGAGGATATCTGCTTTGACATCATTATGGTCTTCGAAGCAACAAATAGGCACAGTTTTCTTGATTGTCTCCTCCTCTTCTTGTGAAAGCCTAGAGACTGGAGCGAAAGACAAAGAGTACGAGATATGAGTGATTTCTTGGTCCAAATAATCCATGGCTAATTTGAGACCTTCTAAGGGAAGGTAAGTAATTATCCTTGACATTCCAGTGGACGCGTACCATGAGAAATGGTTGGACCATTATCACCGGAATGGTTTTCAGGAGGTATTTAGGACCCGATGAGCGGACACTTGGATGCAATGATAGTGATTGAACCGCGATACAGGGACCTGGCCTAAATCTTAAAAAGCGTTCAAGGCGTTCTCTGGGTTCATTTCCATCCAGAGGGATTCTAGGTGGGAGATGATGAATACTTTGTTTAGTGATATGGATGCACGGATTATCCGCTAAAGAGTATAGATCGAGTCAATATCTCGTGGAAGTTCTCTAACCAATTACCAGTCTCTGTTGTTCGTCCTCTGTCAGAGGCGCAAGAGCATCTTCTACCGTCTAATGGGTTCTTGATGTGTGAAAAAACTTTTTGACGAAACTCAGTTCTATCTTGGATTTTGCAGAATCTGGACTTGATATAGTTACAGTGCATGAATAGCGTTCATGCATTGAAGACGCAGACTGGTCTCTTTTATATTCGACTAATCATTGTTAAGGCGATTGAGTGTACCCTAGCCCTCTTCGCCGGAAGTGGCTTATCGTCATCATCATCGACAGCATCGTTAGGCATTGTGTGTGTTGTGGAAAGGTCACCATTGGTGCCATTGAAAGAGCGTGAGACACCGGGCGTTGAAGTGGACGTATGGTCGTCCATAGTCACATCAGTTTCAATATGCATGCCGTTGACACCATTTACACCATTCGTCGGCGTAGACGAAGAATTATTTATATCCATTGGTGTCTCTCATGGCAGCGAATCTGGAAGAAAGGTTAGCAGAAAACTGACGACAAAGAAATAGTGGACGTACTGCAATCCCCATCTGTTCCAAACTGACCGGCACTCGACACAGTTTGGAAGGCTTCTTCCTCATCATCATCAACTGTTTTGATGGGCAAAGGCTCGTTGCTTGCGTCATTTTCCTGCCCTTCATAGTCTTTTCACGCTGGATTGCAACGGGAGTGGCAGGCGAAACAGGGAGTACCCGATTGCAGGAAGCAGAACAATATAAGTTATGTAATTAAATCCGAGATTCCGGAGCTTGCCTCATAAGCGCTCAAGGGGTACCCAGCCCGATTAGGCAAAAAATCCTGTATAGTGGTGGTTACATGCCCAGCGCAATTGGGCATTGTCTTTTGAGGCCCCTGGTTATTCAGAGATACACTCAATGTATCAGTAGCGTCAGAGCGCTTTAATAAAGCTCGCTCCACCATTGGCGTAACTCAATACATGCCAATTTTGGACCGAATTTCAGAGAATAATTGCGTCTTATCGTAATTACTGCGGTGAGACCGAGCGCGAAACAAAGCGAATCCGCGAAGGATCTCCAGCGTCCCGCAGAAGGACAGACATCAATCACACAATCGTCAGATGAACCATTCAAAGAGCTTGAACTCACTCCGGATATGACCGAGGAGGACAAGGAACCGCAAGGAGATCAAGAAGATGAAGCAGATTGAACCTCTGATCATGAACCTGACCGTCCTAGGAGAGTTTTTCGTCTGCTTTTGTTCGTATCTGGCTGAGTTTGTTCTCTTTCTTTAGGCAACATCTTCGTAGACGCATTAAGCCGCCTGTTTCTGGCATTGGCAGACCTCGATCGAAATAACCGCCTCGCGCGTCGCTCTTTCCAAGACCGGGATCCCAATACATGTACACCTGCATTAATGATGTTGACAATCTCGATTGTCCACTTAACCACTACAAGGTGCCAATATCATCATGGTGCCCTTTGGTTGCACCAGAGCAATCGTGGGATGAGATATCCAAAGTGGCATGAGACCACAGGCTCACCTATGGCAAAGTAGGTTGGAGATGTGTATTTGGTTTTGAAGAACTTACCTTTGACCGCCAACTCATCATCGGCCTCTTCCGTCTTCTCCCAAATTCTTGACCACCTCTAAGCGATGGCTCAACGATGGGATCAATCCTAGGAAAATAGTGGAAATCACGGTCCGTAAATCCCACTGAAAGTGAAATTCAATCCCGTTATCGAAAGACGACAAAATGCTCCGAGAACTATCTCGTTCTACGGTATATCGAGAAATGTGCATCGACTATTCGATGCCTCCCAAGCCAAGAGCGTTCAAGGTGCCCGGTCAATCGTTGATTCGTTGCCCCTAGGTCCACAGAGTAAGTAACATATTCGAATCGCCTTAACGAATGACTGGTCGAATATAATAAAAGAGACGGGTCTGCTTCTTCAATGCATGAACACTGTCCATGTACCGTAACTATATCAAGTCAAGATTCTGCAGAAATCAACGTAAAACTGAGTTTCATCAAGAAGTTTTTTCGCACATCGAGAACCAATTGGACGGTAGAAGACGCTCTTGCGCCTCTGACAGAGGACGAATAAAAGAGACCGGTCGGAGACCTTCCACGAGATATTGATCTCGATCTATACCCTCTAGTGGATAGTCCATTCGTCCAACTAAGGCTTACCCGGTCCAAAAATGGCATGTACGAGTTACGCCAAAATCTTGGAACTTAGACTCACAAGCTACTTTTACGCCGGAGGCTTTTGGATTCTAGCTGATTAATAATATAAAAGGTAAACTTCTCTCTTTTCTTATGAATTGAAAAAGCTGAAAAACTCGAAATCTCAACAGACATATACCATAAGTCTTACTGCCGACAATTTTTGGGACAGGATAATGAGTTTACAAGATCAGGCCTTTGAAATATCATAGTTTCTCAAAATTCAATCGCTTGCCATCATCGAGGACATGACCGAAGCGGCACAGCGGAAAATAACCAGTATAGCATTCACAAAGCTGTCGAAAAAAGGTATTCGGCGACCAGTGGTCGATTTCTGGACAGAATACCGGGCTTTACAAGATCAATGAAGGCCACGACCGAAGCGGTACGGCGGGAAATTACTAGTACAGCATTCACAAAGCTGTCGAAAAAGAGTATTCAGTACTCTGTGGTCAATTTCTGGACGGGATACCGAGTTTGGCCTTTGAAGTCTCATTCACCGTCCTGACTGGGTTTTTCGTCCGTTTTCGTTTGTATCTAGCTGATTTTCTCTCTTCCTTTAGGCATACGTCCTCGTGGACGCATCAAACCACCTGTCTCTGGCATTGACAGACCTCGATCGCACTAACCACCTGGCCTTTCAATCATTGTATAATAACCAGGAAGTTTTTTGAAATCCCAAGCCGCACATATACGAACTTTCCAACCCTTTCGGAGAGAAACACACCCTCGCTAGAACCTGGCCCTGGGCATATTGGATCTAGCAGACCTCATATATGCAATGAGCAGTTCAACACAGACAGGAGCAGGGAATGAATATAACCAGAGGTATGCTTGGATTGCGTTTGACATAAATTTCGTTAAGACTATGCAGAAATGTGCACTCCTGGAATAATGGACAAATGTTGAGCACGATGTGGAGAGACAGTATCGGTAACACCCTGTGAGAAACAAAGCCAGCAGATGCAATCTACTGTTGCTCACATACGTCGACTTCAAAGGTATCCAGCGGCTACGTCGAGCGTGCATGGGATCTACCAGGGGTCTCCAGCCCATCAGTTTACATCGCGAATGGCTCACACTTTTCCGGAAAAGGATGTGAACCCCAGCTTGAATGTAGCTGAAAATCATAGTCCGTAAGTCCGCCATGTTAAAAGGTTGGGATCATAACTAACTTGGTATCGCATTCCAACCCCACATCCTCTCTGTACTCAGCACGTATTGGAGCAGCCCGCCATTGTGCAGAGATTCGGCTGGATTGACTCCATTGCAAGTGCTTTCCTCTACACTCTCAGGTGCTATGTCACTTACGTCAATGACAAACCGTATAGCGTGGACGTCTCAACGTTATCTGTGATGAGCCCCAGTCAAGAAGGCAGGAGTGACAGCGATCTGTAAGTGCCAAATGCTGAAGGCGAAATATACTGCTGCTCACAAAGTGTTAGTCAAAGGGTAATGCAGTCGAGACAGGATACGTCGAACATGCATGGAATCCACCAGGGGTCTCTAGCCCATCTATCTAGGCACTATGTCCCATCGGAAACGGCTCACGCTTTTCCAGAAAAGGAAGTGAACCCAAACTTGAATGTAGCTGAAAATTTTAGTCCGTAAGTCCACCATGTTAAAAGGTCAGGACCATAACTAACCTGGTATCACGTTCCAACCCTACCGCTTCTTTGTGGTCAGCACGTATCGGAGTAACCTGCCATTTAGTGAAGGTTCGACTGGATCGACTCCATTGTAAGTGCTTTCCTCTACACCCTCAGGTGCAATGTCGTTTACGTTAATGACAAACCGTATAGCGATGTGGAGGCCTCAACGTTGCCCGTGATGAGTTACAGCCAGGAAGGCATGAATAACACCGACTTGTAAGTACCAAATGCTGGAGGCGAAATTTTCCGCTGCTCACAAAGTGTCAGTCAAAGGGTAATGCAGTCGAGACAGGATACGTCGAACACACATGGGATCGACCAGGGGTCGCCAACCTATCACTTTAACCACTATGTTCCATCGCAAAGGGCTCACGCGTTTCCGGAAATGGGAGTAAACCCGAACTTGAATGTGGCTGTAAATTCTAGTCTGCAAGTTCACCGTGTTAAAAGGTTAGGACCATAATTGATCTGGTATCGTATTCCAACCCTGCATCTCTCTGAGCTTAGCAGGCATCGGAGCGACCCGCCAGTGAGTCCAAGATCGGCTGGGCTGACTTCATTGTAAGTGATATTCTCAAGGCTCTCGCGGTGCAATGTAGCTCAATGTAGCTCAATGTTAATTGTACGTCTCACAGCACTGAGCGATCTTCAAATGGTGGGCAAATGAGGGACGTTAAGGAACTTGGGACTATCAATGACGCTCAGTAAGTGCCAAATTCTGATGGCGAAATTTACCTCAGCTCACATACATCTAATAGGTCGTCCGGAAATTGTCAAGGACAAGTTGTGTCTACGAAGAACCTTGGCGGTTTGAGTTCTTTCAATCTGCGAATGGCCGCTTCTCCGTGAGCACAATTTGCCACTTCAACAACCGAAACACATTAACGCACCGGCTGTAGGGGAAACAGTCAGCCGCCTGCTATTACAAGCGATCCACACACCTCTGTACCATGCCTTATTACGGAGGGAAGTAAGATATGCAACGAGCCTCTGAACATAGAAAACTATAAGGACCATTTCAAGAAGTACCACAACGGATCGCCACGATGCGGATGGAATGGGTGCCAGGAGGAACGTTTCTATAAACACAGGCTGCTGTCGCACCGTGAAACTCATGACGAATTCATACACATTCGACAGAAATTTGCTTGCGATTATCCTGGATGCCGGGAGAAATATACAAGGAAGGATCGTCTAGCTACCCATGTAGAGGCTAACCACCCTGGATGGATGAAGATGGAGGTGGATGATTGATCGTCGAAGTCAAAGCGGTGATTTAGGACTCACTTATACGGACTGTATGTTTTTATTACGAATTATTTTTTTAACAGAAAGAAAATGTCCACGATGCCATTATAACACACCACAGCCACAATGTCAACCATGCAACCAATCACTGTACGCAACGCAAAGACTCAATGCACTGCAAAAAGAAAATCATCGCGACAGACGCGGAATAAAAGCCCGATGAACCGAGTTATTTCTGTAAAGCTTGAGAAGGTTTTGTCTATTCCTGACGTCTGTAAGGCTTCTTTTGTCCCAGAATTAAGCTGTAGACGATGATGGGCATTCATTCAACGTATTCGAGGAGCACGAGCGCTCCGACAATATGAACACAAGCTAAACACATATTCCAGGGCGATATAACTTTTGAGTTTTTCCTCCCAGCTTTCAGGGGCTGATACCAAGCAACCCGACTAGACCGCGAGATAAAGGTGAACGGTTGAATTGAAGGGAGGGGGGGGGGACGATGAGGAAAGATATAGGACCTGTCGCAATCGCGAGCTCACCTTTCAAACGATGTGTCCGATTCTTATAAGTTCCAATTTAGAACCTAGTCAATCAGAACTTCACAAGATTTCGGATATACCCCCCTCCTCTTCGTAAATCCTTCCATTAGAGCCCTTTTGAAAAAGCCGCGCTCGAGAATCGCGTCGAGCTTGCTCCCAACGCTTCAACCCGTCCACTACTTACACATGTAACTGAATTAGAACAAAACAAAACAGAAAAAAACAGCATAAACGAGAGGTGTGGTCAAGGTAATGCATCCGTAGACCTCTTGGGTTCATAACGCCAGCTCGAAGAGCGTAGATACATCCTCAACTTTATCTTGACATTGGCTGTCTTTCAACAGAGGTAGGACTGTAAATGAGTCTCAGACACGGTCTGATATTAGAGATTTAGTGGAGTCAGAGGGCGGAAGGTTGACTATAATTTCGGCCCTGTCACCTACGTACGTATCGTGTGTCTTCACCGCTGATATAGACTCGAACGCAAACATGGCTCCGCAGAGAAACATCCAGATCACTGCCACGACCGCTGCTTCTGGCTGGTGCAATTCTTCTCCGCCTCACCTTGGAACTTATGTATGTATCTGTATTGTTTTTCTGTCTTCGCTTAATCCTTTTCAACAATTTGCTTTCCCATTGTAGCCTTTCTCTGTTACTGGTGTCAGCGCATCCGGGAACACTTTCAAGATCACACAGAGCAGTGCGGACTAGCTTCTCGAATATATTCGATATTGTACTTGGCTGTCGCTTATTCGTTCAATCGTACATGCATACATCTTGTAGTACCACTCCTGTGACAAATTACCAAATTGAGCACTTTGCTGATGATGGCATCGATCTGGCGTCAACGGTTTCTTCGAGTCAGAGCTGGCAATGTTCTTCCGCCAAATTTCCGCAGCTTCACCGTTACCACCATGTCTGCCCCAAAATCGCCGCAGATGCTTGTAGCCGTCATCGGCGTCGGCCTCGTCGGCTCGGAATTCATCAATCAGCTGTTGGCCATTCCCGTTGGATCCTCCCCCTTCCGTCTCGTCTCCCTTTCGTCGTCTTCTCGATCCGCATTCTTCGAGCCTGCAAAAGCCATTACTTCAACTCAGCAATGGAAATCCATTCTGTCCGAGTCCAATAAAAAACCAGATTATGAAAGCCTTACCAGAAACCTTTCCGGTCTAATATCTCCCTCGACCAAAGTCGCCATTGTCGATAATACATCTTCGGATGATATTGCAGCGTTGTATCCCACATGGCTGAAAGCCGGTATCAACGTGATTACACCCAACAAAAAGGCTTATTCTGGTGACTTGGGTTTGTACGAGAGAATAGTGAGCGCCAGCAAGGAGAGCGGAGCGCGTTTTCTGAATGAATCCACGGTTGGCGCTGGATTGCCTGTTATATCGACCTTGAAAGAACTCGTCGCTACTGGGGACAAGGTAAGCTTCAAGTAAGTTCATCTCACAGAATCTACACGACGAAAACAGATCAAAAAAATTGAAGGAGTTTTCTCGGGTACCATGAGCTACATCTTTAATGAATTCTCCACTGGTTCTCCGGACGGACCCAGTTTCTCTTCCGTAGTCAGTGTGGCTCGAGAGAAGGGTTACACGGTTTGCATTTCTCCTTGAACGTGATCGCCAACCATCTCTAACTTGTAATCTCACCAACAGGAACCCCATCCAGCGGACGACCTCAATGGTTTTGACGTTGCCAGAAAACTTACGATCCTTTCTCGTACTATTGGTTCCTCATCGTTACCTTCCCTTGAATCCTTTGCATCTGTTCAAACCACGTCCCTCATTCCTCCGGCTCTCGAAGGTATTCCTACAGGCGATGA
Source organism: Collybiopsis luxurians FD-317 M1 (assembly GCA_000827265.1). NCBI lineage: Eukaryota > Fungi > Basidiomycota > Agaricomycetes > Agaricales > Omphalotaceae > Collybiopsis > Collybiopsis luxurians. The sequence goes on along the minus strand of KN834752.1, from coordinate 883,768 downwards.
ATTCTTAAAGAGACTCCCGGAATTCGATGCGGAATTCGACAAGATGCGTAAAGAGGCTAGCCAGGAAGGCAAGGTTTTACGGTTTGTTGGGGTGGTAGACGGTGAAAAGGGAGAGGTGAAAGCTGGTTTGGAAAAGTATGCGAATGATTTGTTGTTACTGCTGTCCACCTTGCTGATAAAAACTGGTTAAAGATATCCTACATCCCATCCTTTCGCTACGTCTCTCGGAGGATCTGACAATATTATCATGTTCCACACGGAGCGATACAGCCCAAGACCTCTGATCGTGCAAGGAGCAGGCGCCGGTGCGGCGGTGACTGCCATGGGTGTGCTTGGGGACTTGCTCAAACTGGTTTAGTTGCCGAGGGCAAAGAAAATATCACACACTGGAACAAGCGACTTGGGAAGAAAGACAAGATTCGATAATCATTGCGGCTTAGCCAAAGTTGTAGATATATGAAGCCATTCGGAATAAACTGCTAAAAACGCACAATATAACTAAGTTCTCGACTTGTCGTGAAGATGGTCCGGCTCGGGAAATCGCAGGACAGAGGGCCTCTCAGACGTGTCAGGCAGCAGGCAATGATGTTACAGTCATACGTCGATATTTTGATTTCTTTCAGTCAGAAGGATTCATAACGGTGAAAGACACTCTGAAAGTCGCATTAGATGATGAAGTTTCCGACGTACCCAGAATTAGTTTCGTCTATACGCCGTCCTGTTTATCTAATTCACCGGGCTCTTCAATAAGGGTGTTCCAGCCATGTCGAATGGCGTACTGGTCAAGGAGTAAATGGTCTGAGCCTGAGGTACTTACCATTGGTACGGAGTGTATTTTGCAGCGAAAGCCGATCAGCCATCGAAAGACAAGTCGATTCCTGGCACGTGTTTGACCACCACTAGTTTCTCTTCCGCATCGTCTACAGGCGATGAACTCTTACAGAGACTCTCAAAAATTATTGTAAAGGCCGACCAGGCAGACAAAAGTGTGCGGTTTCTTGGAGTTGTAGACGGTGAGGAGAAGCCGTGAAAGCTAGCTTCTGATTTCTCAATCGGATGTCAATGCTGGAATTGATTCTAGTGTAAGTATCTGCTTCGTTTCTTGGATGATCATTATGTTCCGAGAGCGATGCAACCCAAGACGTCTAATTGTGCACTGAACGGCTAAGCACCGGTGCAACGGTGGCCACTCTAGGAGTACTTGGAGAATTTGCTCAAGCTGGTCTAGTTCCCTTATAGAATGTGGACTTACTCGAGCATACTCATTCTGGAAGAAATCACTCCTGCTAATCCAGAATTGAAATATGTCTCGGTGATTGCTCGACACCGGGTTACTCGTAGGGTGACGGGGTTTCGGAGGAACAGCTACGAGCTGATGATAATGGCGAACAAGAGCCGGAAGGAGAAAGCGCACAACATGCATGTTCCTGCGGAGAATGTACCGTTGACTACGGTAGCGTGCTCCCCTCTTACGAACAATTTCACCCAGATTACTCCTCGTGCAAGTCGGGAGCAGGTTTACGACGTCCTACTGCAGAGGCGCGTCGTTTGGATTTAAATGGTGGCAATGTGACGGGCAATAGATCGTTTCGTCAATGGCTTTTGTGGATGTCTCGTTCTCCTCTCCGTTCCTTCACCTTCAACTCCGTAATTGTAGAGAATACGAGTAGTGTGGCACGAGACCACTTGGCAAGCGAGCGGACATTGTTGGCATATGTCAGGACGAGTCTTGGGATCACAATGGCTGGTGTTGGTGAGTATACGACTGACCTTTGTCGCTCTAACTGAATTAAATATGATTAGCTCTCATTCAAATGTTTAACGAAGAAAGTGCGAATAAGAGTCTTGGAGAAACGGTGCGCACGGCTTCTAGACCACGCTCATCAAACTTGCATCCCTTGCTTCCGCCCCTATTCAGGCTTGACACATCCGTATCTCCGCCATCCTCCACTGCGCGCGTCCTTGTCAGAAACGTTGGCATTGCAGCCACGGTACTAGGAATTCTGGTTCTCATCGTCGGTGAGTTGTCCTATGCATCTGTCATCCAAATTCACGATCTCTGCAAGCTATCCGCCGGTACTTTACAGTCCAGTCCGAGCTTATGGAGGGACGATTTCCAATAGCTCGGGGTGCGATTGCTGCCATTCTGTTTATGACGGGAGCCTTTATTACAGCTGTGTTTGCGGTTGTGCTGGCCATAGCTTGATAGACACGGCATTCACTTATTCATACACAAAAAGTTCCACCGAAAACTTTCAACCATGGAATTAGATTGTACCTTCACAACGACAAGTGAATAATTATAGTTTTGAAAGGTGGATAGAAGAAAAATGAGGATGTGAGGATAGAAGCCTAGGAGTACAAATGATGATACAAGACAAGGGAAAAAAATAATATAAAACACATCGATAAATCCCCAGCACCATCTAGACCTCCTGCGAGATACCCTCGTCCTTCTTTCCCCTGCCAGACTTGGATGGTAGCAATTGTGACTCGATATGAGGGACAACACCACCCTGGGAGATGACAACGTCGCCCAGAAGTTTGTTTAATCTAGAATATAAGGTTAAAAAGAGCAAAGAGTATCGAATACGACCAACTCACTCTTCATCGTTTCGGATGGCAAGTTGCAAGTGACGAGGAACAATACGTTGTTTCTTGTTATCACGGGCTGCGTTACCAGCGAGTTCGAGAATTTCTGCGGCAAGGTATTCGAGAACGGCTGCGAGATAAACTAAATAAAACATTAGAAAAAGTACGCAAGTTAAAGGTTGTAAAAGTTGACTAACCAGGAGCACCGGCACCAACACGTTGAGCGTAGTTGCCCTTCTTGAGAAGTCTGTGTACACGACCGACTGGGAACTGAAGACCCGCCTTGGCGGAACGCGACTGGGATTTGCCAGAGCCGTCACCAGAAGCCTTGCCACCGGTCTTTCCAGATTTTCCACCTTTGCCAGACATTTCGAGTTGATTGGTTGGTTGAGTAAAGTGTTTTGTGTAAAGGGCGAGGTAGTGGGTTGACGACAAAGGATGAAGAAAGCCAAATTGCTGTGACTAACGGCTTTTATACAATGATAAATATCACGTGCACGAGCGTTACTTTGTTTATCGCGATCAACAAAAGGTTAGCGCGTCTTGTCACGTGTATTCAACGGACCGTGTCATTTATAACCGGCAAGGCAAGCCGCCACCTTCCTCACAACCCTTTCCACTTTATCACTACACCAGTCAACACTCGACTCCTTCTCCAATGGCTCCCAAACCCGCTTCTACTGCTGGCAAAGCCCCTGCTTCCACTGCTGGTAAAGCACCAGCAAAGACCGAAGGCAGCAAGGCCGCTAAAAAGACTTCTGCAAAGTCTTCTGGTGCTGACGGTGAAAAGAAGAAGAGAAAAAAGTCCAGAAAGGAAACTTACTCTTCCTACATCTACAAAGGTCAGTTTTCAATTTAGCTTGGGCGTTCTGTCGACTTATTCTTTCCTTAGTTTTGAGACAAGTACATCCCGATACTGGTATCTCAAACAAGGCGATGGCTATTCTAAACAGCTTCGTCAATGATATCTTTGAGCGAATTGCTACTGAAGCTTCGAGTACGTGTCATTTTAGTTTTTCCTTTTACTTTTGTTGACTGTTCTTTTCAGAACTCGCTACATACTCTAAGAAATCTACCATCTCTTCACGAGAGATCCAAACATCAGTGCGTCTCATCCTACCTGGTGAGCTCGCCAAGCACGCTATCTCTGAGGGTACCAAGTCCGTCACCAAGGTTTGTTTCTTCTGCCATTTGTAACCTTTCATTGTTCTGACTCGGCTGCAGTTCTCAGCAGGTGCCAAGTAATTGGCTTCGACGACTTGTATTCGCTTTGGGTTCTATCTTTCGACGTTGTATTTTATAGCATCGATGTACCACTTTACCATATTTATCCTCTTACTCTCTCTACTGTTTAACTAGCCTCGCCTTTGCATTTCTTTACTACTTTCCATTCGCAATGGCATCTACAGTATAAAAGGCCCAAAATTTGTGTGATTTAGAGCGTGCTAAGTTGACATCTGTGTTCGTTTGTTCCGCCAACTGATTGATCATTGACGCCTCCGCAGGAATTTGGGAAAGTTAATACCAGTCTGCCTCTCCGAAATTGATGTCCACATCCTCCAAGACTGAACCCAGCTTCCATGGGACCAAAGCGGGAAAGTTCACCCCATCTGCAACTGCCTTTTCACCCTCTGCGGCCAGAATCTTTGGCTTATATGTGGCCAAGTACATCTTTCCTTTGATTACCGGAATGAGGGCAGCCCATTTCGGCTCCCCACTCCCAACGATTTCAGGTGAACTGCTTGGTCCTTTCGGTAAAGAGGGCTGAAGCATTCGAGTATAGGAGCCAAGGATGCTCGAATCGATGGGAAGATGGAGGGCCCCAAGGATAGGGACGGGGTGAGTTGAAATGTGAAAGAAAGGCTTTTCAATATCGGATGGGAGCGATACGGCCAAGTCCCATGAACCATCCGAGTTGTGCGTGTAGTTGAAATGAGCGACCTGTTCTGGGAAGACATGGATAGGTAAGAACGGCAGTCTGTCGACTCGTAAAACCCAAGGATCACGTACTAGGTATGTTCCAATTCCTTCTTCCGTTAGCTGTACTCTCTTTAGTGGAGACATAAATGCGCGTTATGCGATTCCCCTCAATCTTTGCCTTGCCAGTAGCGACGTCGATCAAGGAGAATTTGCCAGCGATCCACATTAGTTCATCGTCTGAAAGATTGGTCGGTTATTCATGACTCAATTTGTAGAAGAGAACGATACGCACATGGACCTATGTGAGGAGAAAGGTTGGTCAGTGATACTGAATCTACTCTCTGGGCTACCGCTCTACTTACCCACTGGGCTCTCAGAATATTGGACCAACTGCGTACCGGTATATAAGGGAATAATAAATCAAGGTTCGGTGAGTTGGTACTAACCATAACCATTCCTGGCCCACCGACGAATTCACCCTTTTCCAGAGCATCGTACTCGAACGGAGCAGCCCAGCCAGCTGGGAAAACTGCTGCTTTAGCAGAACTGACTTTGTTGGATTTGAGAGGAGAAGTAAGGAAAATCCATGATCTGCATTTGAGTTTCCACGGAGCAGGAGCGAGAAGGATGCCATTTGAATCTTTGGGGGTACTAGGTGACTCCATGAGGGGCTTGCAAAGTGCGCGCAGGCGGATACATTTTGATTTTTGATTTTATTATCCGTGGATCTTTATTCGCGCATAGTCGCGTCTCGGATGCAATTGAAAAGCGCGCCTCCACGTCTTATCAATTGCACCCACACAACTCTTATGGTCAAAGAAATCATTCTTGCTCGCTCTCCCGATGGCGTTCCCGTATACGAGCTAGGTAGACTAGACTCGACGTTTGAGATGCGGGTACTCGAGCTGCCGGAGCTTAAGGAGGATCAATTATTGGTTAGATCGGCCCTTCCTATTTTAGTACTATCGTCCTTAATATCTCATCCAGCTCAAGACGATCTTCCTCAGTAATGACCCAGGCTTGTATCTGTTTAACCTAACAAGTAGCTCGTAATGATTAACTACTGCAGCCCAACGGGTTTGGATCGAGAAAGATCAAAACCCGGAACGCGGGTATATTGCTCCAGTCCTTCCCGGCCATCGCATGCGTGCATCCGCTATCGCCAAAGTTCTTAAATCTACTGCTCCATCCATCAGTCAAGACGATCTAGTTCAATGTTACATCGGATGGGCGGAACAGGCTGTATTGGACGCCAAAGATGTCTTTCCTCTTCCTTCGGATCTGGGGTTATCCAGTCCGACTGTATACCTGGGCACTCTTGGTCTCACCGGTCTCACAGCCTACTTTGGCGTGAAAGACGTATGCAGGCTAGAGGAGGGACAATCGATTATCGTGTCAGGTGCCGCAGGGTGAGAGTCATACGATTTCTTTTTACCTAGATTCAGGACCGTAATCTTCTTTGTCACAGCGCAACAGGTAATGTCGTCGTACAGCTCGCAAAACACGTCTTCAAGGCAAGCAAGGTCATTGCAATCGCCGGCTCTGATGAGAAATGCGAATGGCTCAAGACAATTGGAGCTGATGTCGCCTTGTATGTTGCCTTGCCTCTACGAGTATATCTATTCCTGATCCCGTCCAGGAACTACAAATCTTCCTCCTTTGCCAGTGATCTCGCTGCCGCTGCCAAGCCTTCTTACGTCGATTGTTATTTTGATAATGTTGGCGGTGCAATTCTCAATGCCTGTCTGCCTCTAATCAAGAAACATGGACGCGTAGCCGCTTGCGGTTCGATAAGTAACTACAACGACAAAAGCCAAATGGTTTTAGATAACTGGGCCGAGATTATCTTGAACCGAATCATTGTCGAAGGTGAAATTCTTATCACAGCCCTTCGTTCAATACCAACTTACCGCCCTCTCCTGTTATCCTCTAGGCTTTGTCGTCCTCGACTTTTACCACCGCAGGCCTGAAGCCATGCAAGTCATATCCACCGCCATCAAGGAATCCAAGCTTTCTATTTCTGGTACGGATACTGTTGTGCGAAGCTCCTTCGAGAAGGTGCCCGAGACATGGGCTAGGCTCTACCGTGGGGAGAATTTAGGCAAGCTGGTCACTCAAGTAGCGGATTTGTAAAATGCGGTTACGGATAGCGCGATAATTGGCATTGATATACCGCTTTTCACTCCCCAGCCCCATGTTGTAATAGCCACGCTTCCCGAGTTCCTTCTATCCGTTTGATATCTGAATGTCGGATACGGAAAAATCAGCCCTCAGTGGGCGCATCTCACCGCCCGGCGCCACCCGCGCATCTCTATCCCCTCTCTATTCCCTCTCTTCCGTCTCGGACATATTGAATCTCCACAAAATATAGAACTTTGGTCAACTTTATTTGTTCCAGCGGGGCCGGTGATCACCATCAAGGCTATGAACTCATCCCCGCCTTTGAAGCTTGCAGTCCTACTACATACCGAATCACACGGAAGCTGCTCTCGCTTTAGCTCTTGTCGTTTCAGTTCGCTTTCTTGAGTCGCTCCTAAGGTGAATGGTATATAAACTCCCTTCAAGTAAGTCGACGTACTCACAATCCGCTGTACATACTCTACTCGGACACAGCCATGAAGATTTCTACACCACTCGCTCTTCTCGCTCTCGCCGGAAGCTCTCTCGCTCAGCATGCTTTGTTTGCTTACCCTCAGGATGGAGATACTTTGATTGCTGGCTCTAATATCAGCATCAGAATTGACCGACCTGTAAGTCAACTTCCGTTGCTAAATTCTACAATACCGCTGAATTCTTACACTCAGACTCCCTCCGGCCCAACCGTCGAAGCCGCTATTGCCCTCGGCATGAGTTCTTGCAGCGACGAGTCTTGTCCATCCCCCACGACTTCCTTCAGATACCTGATCTATGCAGGCGGTTTCAATCCCCAACGACCCTCTAATCCCACAATCGGAGAAGATTTCAACGCGTTTCAAAACTTTACTGTCACGGTGCCTTCCATTAACGGTCAGGCTATTCTGGGCTTTTTGCATTCAAGCTTTGGTGAAGAGGTTGGTATTTCAAATCTCAATACGAATGAGTCGTCCGACTAATCACGAGCCTAGGCTGACGGGACTTACATACCGGTCTTCGAATCCGCAAACATCACAGTCAACATTGCACAGTCAAAGTAATAGACATCTGGGCGATGACCGTGCACAAGGTCAAGCGTGGTTCTGAATACTTTCTCGATTAGTATTGTAACATTAGTCCTTCCTGCCCTACTAGTACTACAATACGAATCAGTTTCTTTCTAAACCGACGGTCTCTACACCTGACACCCGTCCATTTAAGTCCGCACGACTAGGAAAGCTTCGGGTACATCCAGCCCCTGATAGCGCATAACGTGTCGTTTGATACCAACAGGAGCACCCCGAGCATCGAGCAGAACCTCTCTACCAACCTATAGAGAAAAGATGCATAAAACATCTCGCTCTACTTAACGAGGTAATACATACCTGCCAGACTCGCGTGTTACACCCAAACTGCATTATCGTAGGACTGCAGCGTTCGACGATCGCCAAAGCATCGGATTCTGGGAGAAGAGGGGTTGCATCTTCCGCTTGACTTGCTTCCAAGGCATAATTTACGTGCGCCACTCGCAATTTTGACGCTAATGAGAGAGCCGAAGCCAAACTATCCTAGGAGACCACTGTTCATCAAAAACGTGGATGGAGATGGAAATTGGAGGAAAACAAACTATAGAGCTTTGCTCAATAACCACAAACAGCTCTTCTAATTTTGTACATCTTCGGCAAACATCTTCGATAGCTTCAATACTGATCAGCATACGATGAACAGAAAACCGAGTGAGACGGTCTTTGTGAGCTGAGACGAGTTCTGCCCAGAGACCCTCCGTTGCAGGAGATTCTTCGATGAAAGCTCCACTTGAATAGATTTGAAACGTTTCGAGTGGAACCGAAGCAGGAAGGAGCTCAATAACCTCGCTGGTCCAGATATCGAGGGGGGTTTGTGCATTAACCGTTAACGTTATGGAGCGCAGACGACGTAAGGCGTTCGTCCTGATACAATTGAGACGAAATTGGAACATGTCCTATCAAAGATGAGTATTCTGGATAGTATGGCGGATTATACCCACAAATTTCGGTGACAGTCCTTCCAGACCCAGACTCAGGAGACCGCTTTCACTGGCTGACAGGACTGACTCGAAACCGTTCTGCGTCACCTTGGTGCATCCTGTTAGGTGAAAGTATTCCAACTGCGTTAAATACGGAGCCAATGATTCTAGCTTCACGTCGGTAATGATTGGGGATGACTATGCTAGAGTAAGCTTGATCCACAGTGTGACAAGAACGAAAAGGGAAGACCTTGCATATAATTGTCAAGCTTCGTAGAGAACTACCTGTTAGCTGCACCCAGGGATGCAAAGTCGCAACAACCGAGGGACTGGGCATGATTAATGATATCTTATGCAGATTTGTAAAATTTAACAGAAGTCTAGGATTGTAATTCCCTTGGTCATGGCCATTGATTTCGAGCTCTCGGAGTTCTTGAGAACTTTGCAGCGCTTCCAGTATATCAGAGTTTAACGATCCATCTCTAGTCCAGGTACATGATCGAAGATTGAGGCAGTTTCTCAGCCCTCGTGTGACAACTTTGAGAATATCAACACCATCGTCGCTTGAAAACGCCTTCGGAAAATCTCGAAGCTCTGAGAAATGCTTGTGAATGGAGAAGGATCGGAAAGGCAAAATGAGTCGTATTACCGAGTCTTCGTACATGCTGAGCGACATGAGGGCATCTGGATAGAGTGAGAAACAGCAGAACAATCTGGAATACAGTATTAGCAGGGATGATCATCGCGTCCTTTGATTTCTTGCCTTCTCTTTTCCGTGTTTATGCCATGAATATACAGATATCCGTTCGTATAGCTTGGGATTCGCGATCTGATGAAAAAGTTTATTCACTAGGCATAGCGTTCGTAATTCACGAGGAAGCGTGAAATGGTGTAAGATGACAGGAAGAAGATCAAGAGGGAGGTCTTGAAAGAGACTGTTCATCGAGATAAGCGCTCGTAATCATGTGGGCGGCAAGAACTTCAATCAGCTCATCAATTACATGTACTTCTATTCTTAAATATCTCTATCTATATCGCGAATCCAGGAAAAGTCTCAATGGCTGTCCTTTTCTTCAGCGAATTGAGAATTTTGGTTTGATCCTACCGAGAAGGCTGGGGGATAATGCTCAATTTCGTTCTCGATTTTCAACAGAAGAAACTTACATATGTGATTTCAAAATCGTCATCCGAGTCCTCATCTGCACCCTCTGGATTCCATCCAACTGCTCGCAAATCCCCGTCCCAGGGCGAAAGGACATTTTCCGAAACGGGTGATGGCCTTCGGCTGTCATTTTTCATGATAAAGTCATGAAGAATAGGATCGACGCTGCCAGGTACCACTTAATCGCCGAATTCGATCACCATATTCGGTACTCACTGATTAGCATACTCGACATTGAGAAAATGTGGTGCATCTGGAATTACATGTAACGAGGCGTTTAATCCGGCGTCTTGCAACATTTGAACAAAATTTTCAGAGTATTTTTGGTTGTACGCGACATCATTGGTTCCATAAACGACCCTCACCGGGCACTTTATGCGCGATAAGGCTGCTTTGGACTGAGGTTTTCTGTTGAAAAGAAAATCACGAGTGGCAATGCGATAATTGGTCAGTCCATGGTAGGACCAGTGCTTCTGAGCCTTGATGAATGTTATATTGAACATGCTTTGAGAACGAGGTAAGATTCGAGTTTTAGAGTGACTGCCACCGAAAGGTACATACGCTTGTGCTAGGTTCGTCATGTTATTGCTGAACATAAATTGAGCGAAGCCGTAGCCTCCCTCCATCATGTGTTCGTTATCAAACAAATCAGGCCCTGGAAACGAGGCACTCCAGCAGTCGTACACTTGCTGGTGACCCTCCCGAACGTCTGGAGGCTGGAAATCCAAGTCAGTAACCTTATCCATAACGAAGATTAGTGAAACAAACTTCTTCTAAACAGGTTTGCGACATAAGAAACAAAGATAAGACACGGTCAGGATGGGAAATCGCTATCTGTAAAGCGATCGGGCTTCCATAGTCCATTGCTACAAAATGACAAGGTGGAAGGCGTAGAGCATCCTAGAAAACATTTAAGTAATGATGGGAAAGGCAAATATCCCAGGAGCATACCATAAACGCGACAGCGTCTTCCGCGGCATTCTTGACCCCATATCCTTCTGGTAGGTCGTCACCCTCAGTGTCACCGTGGGACCTCAGATCGAACACAACGAGATTAAACTTTCTAAGTATTGGGTCTGCAAACTGAGCTGTGTAAGTCGGATGAGAACGGCAAGACCATTAGAAGAAAAAGAACTACTTGCAATGAAACACATGGGGAAAAGCAAGTGCATGAAACCACAGTACCACCGGGATACTTGGGTCCACTTTATCTGCAGTGCTCAACTTTGGCGTGCTTATATGATAGTGAAATTTTATCTTTCCAGAATTGGTTTTAACTTGAACGTAACCCATTTGCAAAGGAGGATAGAGAGAAATGCAGTGACGGCAGTAGTTGAGAGTCTGGAATATAAAAACTGATACTGCCCGTTGTGCGCTCAATGGGGCATATACGTATGCATGCAGTTCCACGCGATGGAAGGAAACAGTCTATTCTGCAAAAGGGCTCTAACGTATCTATGGAACATCTACTCTACGTAATTAATTATGTAGTTACCAAGCTCAGAAGTCGTGGAAAGATGAAAAGTCATCTTCATATAGACCGTACATCGGATATAACGGCCTCTATTCTCACCTTTGAGGCGGCTCCGACGATCGTCTAAGGAAAGCAGCCTTCAAAATCCTAGATTTGTACAAGCTTGTGCAACTCGAATCTTACTGCTCTTGTTAGGAAGCTCGAAATTGACATCAAGGCCCGACCAAAAGGGAAAATTACACAAGAGGTTTCGCGGGAACCAACTTCGGACAGCACTGCCCATCATCGATTGGCTCAATGATCAACCCATAGCTGATCCGGAGGTAAATCACTTTGGCTCACTACTTATGCATACGCATACATGCACTCAACAAACAGCCTAAGCAAGGAACGATATATTGGGTATACTTCAGAGAAGCGTCGACACCGCTGCGTCTTTGTTACAAACATTGGAAGATTCAACGTCAGATATGATAATAATCACCAATGACAGAATCAAAGGCGAAATAAACGGCTTGGTATATATTACAACTAAATACGAGTGGTCCGAGATCAAAAGCAAAAATTGGTCAAGACGGGTTCGTTGCTGCCGCGAGAATGACATCGGCGGCCTTTTCTGAAATCTGAGAGAATACGTATGAGAAAGAGAGCATGCTCTAGAACGTTGAATCCACATACCATGTACGTCGGCGTACAGATAAACCAACCGGGAACGTTCGGCCACGAACTTACGTCCACCACGCGTAGGTTATTCACTCCTCTAACTTTGAAGTCGCCGTCCAGAACTGCTGATGTGTCTTTGAAGCCCAAAATGGTCATCAAGGTGAGGTTAACTCATGAAAAATTGAATGACAACGAACCATTGTCTGCCCCGATGGGATTGGTGCAGCAAGCGTGGTGACCTATATAACAAGAAGAATCAGCATAAAAATGATCAACCAGCATAGGCCAGTAACATGTGTGAGTATCATGTCACATACCGAATATATTCTCGTAGATGTGAGCATCTATTTCATCGTCGGTCTGAGCTTGAGGTCCTGGAAAAATTTCTTGATCGACAAAAGGAATTATCGTCAAAGACTCCATCACAGCTCTGGAGCGTTTGATTGCTTCTCGAAGGTCTGCTACGTCCCGGGGACCGTTTTCCGCTTGGAAATGGAGCTTTTGAATGTTCAGCAGGTCTTGCGGGTGAGAGCCGGTTAGTCGCACGGTTCCTTTACTCGATGGGTGAGCCTGAAATAGCATGAATGAGGAAAAAACAAGTCATATGTGTAATTTCGTAACTTCTGATACCTTCAAATGCACCGCAGTCACGGCGTCCTTGTTATCCAAAAACCCTTCTACGAAACCTTGACGATCATCAGTCACGATTGTTCAAGAGAGTCAGAGGGAGGGGGGAGGTTACCTCTGACAAAACCAGGAAAGTAAGCAGGCTCCCAGTAAGTCATGACATCGGGTTCTGAGCTATCGGCCGACTGGGTCATAAAAGACTCCAGAGCGCCTCCAAAAGAATAGACGTTCAGATGATCGTTGTCTTCCCAGAACTTCAAACATGGATCCTCATTTGGATCAGGTTCCAACACACATCCGTTTAGGATCGAGAAATTGGACTTCATTCGCCATATGACCGCGATTTCATCATGGTCTATGAAACTATAAGTGAGTATAGAATTTTGGCCGGCAAGGTATTCCGTGCACCTTGTAAATTGTTGCCAACACCTGGAAGGTCCACGACAGGCTCGATGCCGAATTCTTGGAGGTGGGAACTGTTTCCGATGCCTGATAACTATGTGGGAAAGTGGTATGAGCTTGATAGAAAGAGTAATGTGAAAAACAACGGCAGACCATGAGCTAAATATTCTGTCAGTAGATTTACGCATTAGGACAGAAGGTCGCTTACTAGTTGGGGACTTTGGAATACACCTGCGGAAACAATGACTTCGCGTCTGACGGTGATATTCTGAGTATTTAAGCTGGCCTTTCCCTGGAAATTGCTGGCAACAGGGAGGGCTGCCCCAGGTGCGATTTCCACTCCATACGCAGTGGGGGAGCCGTCACTATTGTTACACAACAATATTTTGGTAGCTAATGTGTCCAAGGCAAAATGAAGGGAAGAAGTTGACTGATTCACGCTTATGAGTCTGTCTCGAACGCTGGAGCGCGTTTCATTAGCGCCTATCGTGAAACTGGGCATTGTAGCTCCGATTGCTTGGTCGGAGGCTAGATCATTGAGATCGACGACCGGTGGTAGTCCATTCGCCACCAAGGTGGCAAGAAAAGCTACAGTTTGTACATCTGTAGTAGTGTGAGTGACGCAGAGAAGATTATAATCAGATTTTGTCAAGTACCAAGGAACATGGGATTCAACGCCGACAGAAGGGGGTTGAGGTTCGTGGACAGCCATCCTTCGTATCCATGGTTCACTGGGTCAAGCCCAAGGGTATAGAGGTTGTGCTCAATGAGTTTGAAATAATTTTGCATATTATCCCGCGACCAGGTTGGATCATTGAACATGGAGGCGAGATTATCGAAGTCTGTTTTGGTTTCCGCGATGATGTTGATCATGGCATTGTGGATCTAGTGGCTTAATGTTCAAAAATGTGGCCAGAGTCAGACAATCAAAGTGCTATACCGTAGAGCCTCCGACAGCACGAGCCCGAGGATACCTGTGAGTCAGAGGTAAGCAAGCTCTCAATTCTGGAACAGGGGACTTTACCAGGCGTCGTTTTTCTGGAACTCAAAGCCAGGAGGATATTCGTCGAGCGTATAGTTGAGTTCAGTTTGGAGATCTGCAAAATCTGTCAACGTGCATCGCTCGAGTGTGAATTCGTTCATGTGTACCTTCTATCGCACGTACGAAGTATAAAGGTATCGTGGTGTTGATATTCGAAACATCGTGCCCAGCGTCGACAACCAGTACTGGAGACATACGGTCGGTCTTCGAGCCTTCAGACTAGTACCAGCAACTTGCCTGAGAATCCCGCTTCAGCAAGCCGACTCGAGAGCGGGCCACCACCTGCCCCAGCACCGACTATTACATAGTCATAAGCGGGGGCATCAGCCGTGTCACTGCATGAAGGAAGGTCAGCCTGGGTCGGTTTTGACCGCAGCAAAAAAATCAAAGTAAGAACAATGACGTGATAGGGAAAAAAAGTCATTGCACTAAGAAATGTGGAAGTTGTTCCAGTAGCTTTTATTAATGACCGTTCATTCCAACTGAATATAACGCTTCGGAAACATCATAGCAATAGCTAGGTCATGAACTCGATTCCATATGAGGTTCCGGAAGGGAGAAGATCCTCAATGAAATTATGTGTGTGAGCAAGTAGCTATTATAAGTTGAATGCCACAGACCGGCATTTTGGAAGTACTTAATTCAATAGCGGATGTGCTAGAAGAGACCGTTCGGACAGCAAGATGCGAGCTGCCAGCAAAATGCAAATGCCGCATGCGACCTCGGCAATTACACGATCTCAAGTTCTAAGCTCTCAAGCTTTTAAGGCCAAGGATCAAGAAGTCTTGGAGAAAGCTCGATTGCATATGGAAAGATTTGTTATAACGTTAGAGTTTGAGCATACTTACTAAATTTGGAGTAATATAAGCGCCCGATGACGTGCCGACATTCAGCTGCTTTTGTTTTTCTTCCATGTTTCTTTTTTGAACTTAAGCTTTATCATCTCTGGAATGCTCTTACAGTTGCTTTGCGCCCAATTTGCTGCTTTAACAACTTTGATATTGCTACCTCAGGCCGTGCAAGGTTCCGAGTCTAATTTGGCGGACGACGTAATCTCTAGTTTCAGTACAGCAGTGGATTGCGCTTCATGCCATTCTTTGCTTGTGACGTTGAAAGCAACCGCTGCACTCGGTGACAATGTCCTTGGTAGGTCGCTTAAGGCTCTGTGCAAGCGGCTTAAGGTTGGCTTTTTGTCTAAAATACTCCGTCCCATGTCTCATGAATCTTTTCTTAGCTGCAAGATCCAGATGTTTGTGATGGAGCATTAGACAACGCTTCTCCCGTTATTGCCCACGACCTTAGATCCATATCTCCCTTCGGAGAGACGTCCACGAAATTCTGCAATGCCATGCTAGCTCTCTGTCCCGAACCCCCTGTCAATAGTTTTACCGTACCTTTCCCCAAACCGCCCCCCAAGAATCCCAAAGTATTCGTCTCATCAAGCAAAGAACCCTTCAAAGTAGTACATTTTAGTGACATCCATATTGACCGGGATTATTCGGTACGACGTCTCCAGCAATACCGGAAGATTCTATATTAACCTGAATGTGAAAGACTGGTGCCGAAGCTAACTGCTCAAAGGTGAGCTATTGCATAGCTTTCAAACTTCAACTCTCATAAACGAGATGCAAGCCTATTTGTTGTAGAAACTTCGCCGACCAAAGCGAACCCATCTCGAATCCTGCGGGACCACTGGGACAGCACACATGCGATACTCCGCGAAAACTTGCTGACTCTGTAGCGAAGGCTATTGATGCTACAGATAATTTGTTTTCTATTTTTACTGGTGATATCGTAGACGGTAAGCATTCGGCATTTCTTCCAAATTTGAAGCTAATGCTCGCCGCTTTTCAGGTGCTGTGTGGTTAGTGAATCAAGAGTGAGCATCTTTATTAAAGGATCCGAACTAGTTTTAGAGTTCAACTAATGGCTAAAATAGGGATGTCACAGCTGACATCAATCTCTTCGGTGAACAGTTTAGGATGGCATTGAAAGCACCTGTATTCCCTGCATTAGGAAACCAGTACGTCATTCCATCTTGTGGTCCAATTATTTTACTTAACCTTTGAATCCTTAGTGAGAGCTATCCAGTGAACTGCTTTCCGAGATCATCAACCCAAGATCACGCAAATGATTCGCAGTGGGTGTTCGATACGAGCAGTGTTCAATGGAGGGTCAGTTCAAATGTTTAGCACCACTTGCTACATCGCTTACGCGTTCTTTACAGCCCTGGATCGGTCAAACTGCTGCAGACCAGGCCACTCATTATTCTGGGAGTTATTCCCTGGTCGTTTCTAATACAAATCTTCGGTACGCGCCCGACGAATCCATGCAGATGGAAGCTCATCAGTTTCTTCAGTATCATATCACTTAATTCGGGATTCTGGTACAAGATGAAGTGAGGACTACGCTTTTCAAGTGTAACCCCAAGCTCAACTCATTTTGTAGTTTGTGGCTATATGACTCGGACCAGCAGCAGTACGTGATAGTCATAAATATTGTTGACCTTTCTTGAACAAGTTTTGCAGGTCAGATCCCAACGGGATTTTGTCATTCTTGGTATCACAACTTCAAGTCGCTGAGGACCTCGGACAACGAGCTTGGATTGTAGCACACATGCCCCCAGGAGGCGGTGATGTTTTTCATGATCAGGTTTGTTAACCATTGTCATTCGAATGAAGTATGTTCGTGACCTGCTTTCAGTCTAATTATTACGACCAAGTAATTCAACGCTATCGACATACAATTGCCGGGCAATTTTTTGGCCATACACATCATGTTAGCTCGCTTTTGAACTCTCTTTCAAGCATGCCATGACGCTGACTTTCCTCCAGGATGAATTTCAACTTGCTTATTCGAACTATAGTGACCGAAGGAAGGAGACAGCGACAAGTATGGCTTGGATTGCACCAGCGTTGACCCCTCGAAGTAAGTTGAACCATCTTCCCGCTGCATCTCCAAATAAATTCTGTTGGTACGATTAGGCGGAAATCCTGCATTCAAAGTCTATGATGTCGATCCAGATACATACGAAATTATGGATGTCACGGTGATGGCAGCGAACTTATCGCACCCGGATTATCAGGTTGACCGTATGTCTGCTACGCTTAATTTGGAAATAGTGGATTCTGAGCCTCGAATCATAGCAAGCTGGAACTTACTCTATAGCGCCAGGGACTTATATGGCTCCAGGATACCCGGCGGCCTTAATACTTCCGATTCTCTTTCTCCCTCCTTCTGGCATCAGATTACAGAGCAATTCGAGGCGAACGATGAAACCTTTCGAACGTTCCAGCACCTCAAGAGGCGAGTTGGCCGAGGTGATTGTCGTTCACATTCCGACGATGAGGATGCATATGTCGAATGCAAGCAACGCGCGATATGTCAGCTTCGAGCTCAGAGGAGTGAAAACAACTGCTACGATCTCAGCCAGGGAGTGAAGTGGTTTTCCAAGCACCCAGAAGTCGCTGATGCTCATAGCGGTGGTTCTGAGTGCGAAGGCATTCGTGCTGATACCATCTTGAAGCAAATAGTTGATGTGTTTGCATATGGAAAGGTATGTATTATCTATGTTGGTGGGGTAATTGCTCACATCAGTTAGCT
Organism: Collybiopsis luxurians FD-317 M1; assembly: GCA_000827265.1. Classification (NCBI taxonomy): domain Eukaryota; kingdom Fungi; phylum Basidiomycota; class Agaricomycetes; order Agaricales; family Omphalotaceae; genus Collybiopsis; species Collybiopsis luxurians. Next base: position 866,166 of record KN834752.1, on the reverse strand, counting down.
GGACGAACCGACGAAAGACATGCTTCGCGTGCAACTCAACGATATCATTCTTTCTGCTCAGGATCGCAATTACTCGGATAGTATTACTCTTGGCTCCGAACATCTTGAAGTGCAGCAAGTGATACAGTTACCTCATCCATAGGTTGGCGAAATCGTGATCCATACGTGTATAATTTCCGGCATAATTTTACTTTAAGTGGGCTCAGAGCTCTGTATTTCTAACCATTATTTCCCGCACAAAGTTTTTACGCGTCATGTCATTACCACATGATAATCATGAGTTTGTTACTGGCCGTGACAGCGATGATTCAGATAATTAGATAGGCATACAAGCCCTACCACTTCGAGATACTGTAACAATACACGAGTCATAAAAATCGTCACAATTCTATGGAGAATTTCTTTGACAGAGCATTAGAACGCTGAAGGAATAGAAGCCAGTAAAAGTTCAAACAAACTGGGGAACAGGACCGGGACCCACTCCTAATAGAAGTCGCCACGAATTGTCAGAATAAACGACAGATCTGACACCTAAAAACCGTCGATAGGTGCCTAAAACATCGCTCCTGCGATAAAATGAAGACTCTCCCTGGTTGGCACCCATAAACCTCGCCGACCAACCATCTTCTATTGAACGTCGCTTAAGCGCCACACTTCGGAGTTCACAACCATTCAAGGCCCTCATCCTACGGGCACGTAAGAGACGAATCCCATTACCATGATTAATGCCGTCCGTCTGTGTCTGAACCTGGACGGCTTTACGATAATCTCCGTTTGTAAGTGGAACAGAGAGATAGGTTTGAATTGCATCCAATACGTCCCGGACTGTAATTCTTGATTTTTCAATAATGATCGGACCCCATCGTTGCATCCACCATGCAAGAATCGGTGTATCACTCTGTATCCAGATTTTGTCGATCTTTCCTCCTACGTAGACTGCTTCATCTCCCAAGGAGGGGCGTGTTATCAGGCCTTTTCCCGTGACAACTCGGGCCTGTTCTGCTCGAAGAACAACATCCCATTGAAGAACAGGCTGGGAAGGATTCATGGGATTATATAAAAGATGGGGATGAACCCGCACAGGAACAGGATCGCCGAGGTTAGAGACAGGAAATGTCCCAGGTTCCCAAGCGGGAGGAGGTCCAGCAGGTGTTAACAAAATTGAAGGAACAGCTGGTGTCGACCAAAGCGGAGGTGGGAGAACAGGTTGTAGAGCGGGTTGCGGGGTGATGGGAACTGGCGTGGGAACTGCGAAATGGTAATGAATGCTTGGAGGCGGGAGCGGTGGGAGTGCACTCCCAGGGTAAGGGAATAGATTGCTGGGTGAGACCCCGGTCGATGGCCATACAGGATAAGATAGGCCGTTACCCTGCCCGCCGTCTGGGGAGCCGTTTTGTGAACGAGGTGAGCTGTCGCCATGGTCGCCTGAGCGACGACTGTTATTGGATTCGGACGAACTGCTTGAGTCTGGGGAGCCTCCAGGCAACCCTGGATTTCTTGGTGGCGGTGGCGGTGGGTTTGCTATTCCATCTACATACATACCACAAAACGGAAATTAAGCATCAGAGTACGCCAAAGCAGTGCGAAAGAAACTTTACCTCTGGCAGAGGTGTCAGGTGTAGTTGAGACGGAGGGTGCAACCCTATCAATTCCTACGAAAGTTTGCGTTAAAGCTGCCGGCGTAGATCCGAAGTGGGTGCTTACTCGGCGCGTTCCCTGGCCCATTCCGAACCGGGCTTATAGGCTCTGGAGCAGAGCTTGGAGAAAGATTTGAAGGGCCGGTAGCTGAAGATCGTAACGTAAGTCCGCCATCTGGTTATTTGCACCAGATAAGTACATACCTGGGATATCTACCCTCGTAGTTGAAGCATTCTGTTGAGCTGAACTTGTTAGAGGCTCCACTAAAGCACTCCCTCCAGGTAAAGTGAACCGGGGATCATCTCTACCTGTATATACATATAATCAATATCAATGTACCTACCTGATTTTTTAAAAATGTATTTACCAGAGTTTGCATCGGGGGCACGAACCCTAGCATTATGCAGAACTGGATGACCCGGGGCTTGATTTGGTGGTGGCGGTGAATGATGAGCCTCAAATTCATTAGGTGATGAGCCTGAGTTAGTGACTGGAATTGAGTCAATTGAAAGACGCCGTGGATCGCTTGTTCGAAATATTCGATTCCTTTGCGACCTCGATGGTACACTGAATCGTAATCTTGCACCATCTCTCCTGGTCGTACCCGTAAGTTCCCGCTCTTCCACGTTTTCGGACTGAGAGCGCAAATCCGGTGGCTGGAAAGATCCCACCGAGTCTTGCGCCAGCGGCGGATGAGAGTGATCATCAGCGGAAGGTGAAGGGACCCTGGTGGACGGGACAGAAGAAAGTCTCCTTGGAGGAGAGAATCCTATCAGGTTTTCCGGATGTAAATAAGGGCTTGCAGGTCTAGAGCCTGGAGCAGAGGATACACCGTCTGCTCTTCTCGAAGAGCTGTGATGTCTTGGCAATGAACTATGGTTCACTTGATGTCTTGTATGTCGAGGAGACCTAATGGACAGCTCTGGATCAACAACAACAGGACTAGGAGGAACAAGGTAGGTACGACTCGGAGTCGTATCTATACAGCATAAGTGCTAAGCTTAAATGATAAAGCATGAGATTACCTGGAGCTTCTTGCCTTGACGAACTATCTCGTCGGGATGGGCCACCGCTACAAGGATGCTGTAAGAGAGAGTAATAGGATGATTGGGAGAATTCAGGCGACCCCCCCACTGATTCCAGGTTTGAATGAGAATCCGTGGAGCGCGACCCAAATCGCAATGTTGGAGCAGAAAAGATATTGCGTGCTCTACTCGACGGTTCCTGCGAAGGTGGTGACAGGACGCGGTTTGTTGGACGTGCCTCCTGCTGAAGTATCGTATAAAGCATTCCTTGGCGCAGAATCCTTTCCGTAACTCTTTCGATTGCTTCACGCTGGCGGAGCCAAGTTTCGAGATCGACATGCGTCGCTGAATACGGTCAGAACATTTACCACTTGTTACGTGATGAATCTCACAGATTTGCGGGATAGCTTCAATTTCTTCGGTGTAATTTTCATTCATAAAATCGGCTAGTTTGGTAGGGAGTGTTAAACGTGTTCCAGTTTTGAAGCAGACTACTCACCATTCATGAAATGCAAGAAGTGCATCAGCTGCTTCGACTCGTTGATAAGGCTGGATTGAATTTCCGCGTCAAGCCTCACCCGAGCTATCCAAGATGTTAACAACGACAGATGTACAGCACATTGAATGTCAAAACCTACACGCGTTTATAAGATACCGATAAAGCTCAAGTGTTCTCCAAAATCTCCTCGAAGCTTCCTGGACGTTATCCAGAGATATGTCTGAACTCTGCTCTCGAGCTGCGTAAAAGGCAAGTGAGCGACATGACAATTTTTCCTTGAATAATTGGCTCTTGCCTTGAGCTCTTGGTGTATCATTGATGGGATAGTATGGGTCTAAAGTCCCTGAGCCGAGCTCAATGTCAGCAAAAGCAGGTATCAAAGACGGAGGCCTGGGTAGAGGATTTAAGCTACCCCTCGAAGGTCCAGCTCGAGGTGTAGACGGGCTGGCGTCATGAGAAGCATTGGTGGCAGTATTATACCTAAAAGTAACGGAGTAAGACTTAGTCTATTCTCACTTTCGAAGGTTGCAGAGCAAACCGCGAAGACTCCATCTTGGCCGCGAATATTTTAATAAATCAGCGAAGAAGGTCGAAGTATGAAGGGCGAGGTAATCGTGATTTGATTCCAGCAAATCTGAGGACTGAAAGAACGTCGAGTTCATCTTGAAACCTCCGTTAAATACGAACTTTGATATGAGAAAAACTAGAATCTTTTGAAAGGCATTTTGTGGCGAGACAGGGGCGGAAGGCAACCTTGTTCATGAAAACAATACCGTCCACATGCATTTGCAGGTACTGTGGGCGGCAGGAGCAAGAGATCGATGATGGTAGTTACGGCTCAAGAAAAAAACAACACGATTTTATTCTTTTCCTGGATAAATCTACCTAACTTTCTATCTTCAAATGTGAAGAGGAGTGCCGCCTATTGTATTCTCGATTGGCTTCCCTCAGTAGCCCAAGCCCAACATTTCGATCAACAAGTCTCCCAGTGTTTTTTGAGTACCATCCAAGTCTACTTTCGTCAGCTTCCCTCCTCCTTCAGCTCCTTGGTCCAGATCTTCTGGCATTAGCACCCTTCCGTGCTCGGAGACTGGCGAAAGAAATATATGCTCTAACGCGTTCTGTGCCTTCAGCCGGCTTTCAGGTGGATATCGAAGGAGACCGCGCAGTAAATCTACCGCGGAAGCAGAACAATTCCCTTCCGAGGGCAAATTAGGGAAAACCTCTTCATCGAGTCCGACTCCATCAACTTTTTTAAACTCGACTTTTTGTGCATCAGGAAGAGCCTCAAAACCTACCCAAGCCCAGGTCTTCTCATTTTCCTCTTCATCCTTGGGTTCTCGAGGAGTACCTAGAATTCTGAAAATGCTCCAAGCCAAACCGATTTCGCCTCGGGAAGCATCGAACAGCGATTCACGAAAACAACGAGTCAAAGGATCCGAGGAATTTGAGCTGGGGAAGGAAGACGATATGAAGGAAGGATAATCCTCGGATGACGGGGAAGCCGGAGCAAGCTTTGTAAAAAATTCTGCAAAGAGCGCACCTAGACTCCAGCGGTCGATTGCGTACGGGTCATATGAGCGCGTCCCAAATAATAACTCCGGGGCACGGTAAGGACTGCCACTAAGTCAACCGTCATTTCGACTTGAATGAGGGAAACACAAACCCAGTCGATACTTCGAAATACATTTTGTTTTTTTCTTCTGGCCACATATCACCTTTTCTGTCGGCCATATCTTCCTCTACTTCATCCCAAGCAATCCCAAAATCTATGAGTTTCACGCGTCCGGAACGGGCTAATAGAACGTTCGCCGGCTTGATATCGCGATGAGCAATGCGATGCGTATGCAAGTAGACTACGGCATGTAGAATTTGTGTCATGAGAGAGCGAGTAAGGTAAAGAAATTTGAACGCTTGTGAGTCCGTTTTGGTCGTGCGTAGCCGCGGTACAAAGGTCACCGAATTCAAGAGGTCCGTCAGTGAATGGGGAATAAATGGCATCCAGATATTCATCGTGTTCTGAGAACGATCCAAAAGGGTATCGAGCACTGAGATAATCTGGGATCAAGACAGCTATGTACGTGATGAGATGGAACATCGGAATAGCGTACATTTGGATGAGAAAGACGTTTGAGTATCCTGCATTCCTTCATAATATCGTGCGGCTCTTTCGCCCATCTTTTGATAGTTGTGCATGTCTTAACAGCGACGAATTGGGGCTCGCTGTAGTTATCGACCAATGCCAATGTTTTGGACACCGTCGAGGCAAGGCCTTCGGCGATGATTTCAAAGTCTTCGCCACTGCCTTCACCGTCATCTGAATCGACAATATCTTGGATATCGCCAGCTTCCTGTTAAGAATTCGTGAGTTTGGTGGCTAGAATCGGGATGAAAGGATCTTCACTAGCGTTGAGAACATGGTGGTCGCAGGCCATGTGCTGATCAGCGCTTCTTTCTCTCTCTCCATTTCGTTCATATGTCTGAAACCCAAGAAGGAGCTAGTAGCAGTATGTATTTTTCTTTTTGTTCGCCGCTCCCTGTATGCAATAGATTGATATGGCTAGATGAGCGATTACTGGCTGCAGCAAGGACAGACGATGAAGATATGCTACTAGAGGTTTTTGAAAACGATGATTTCGATATAAACTTTCAAGATGGGCAAGTCTTTTTGCTCTTCTCATTTGGTTGATACTGATAGGAATTATTCCACAGGCTCGGTAATACAGGTACGAGTTCGCCTTTATGCGATGATCACACCTGTTCAGCTCGCATGAACCAGCTTTACACATCGCGTAAGTCGAGCTTTCAGAGAACATGATCATCAATCTGAGCCAATTCTCAGTGTCCAGAATGGTTCCGTTGATGTCCTAGAACATATTCTCTCCCATGAAGGATGTGATGTTGACCCAATTAATCGGATTAATCGTGCCACTCCTCTTCATCTTGCTTGTCAACTAGAAGACGACGGTCTACGCTCATATGTTGTTGGATCCCTCCTTGATGCAGGTGCAGACACCAGCATACGGGACAAGAAGGGCGAGCTGGCCCTAGACTTTGTTCCTCCGTCTGATGAGGATACGAGGAAGTTGTTTAGAAAGGCTCAAGCGACTGCGACGGTGTCGCAGGACGATATTGCCAGTGGTGAGTATTCAAATGAGCTAGTTGAGACCGCGTTTGACGCCATCTCAGATGACGAAGGAGAAGCGGGTTCTGGCTCAGGTTCGGGATCCGACGAAGATTAGACCTTTGACTTGACACCAGGGTCAAATTTCTGTACTACATATATCTTGGGATCTAACATATAAGATGTATGACGAGTAATGGTCAACGACGGACGAGGCTTGAAGGACATCGTCACTTACCAGGTACACCCCATTCACTGCCCAGGCTCTTCCGAGTACTGTAAACGTGCCGCCAACCTTTGAATGCGGCCATCCCTAGACATTGATGTACAAACTGCTTCCAGCGGTAAGGCACCAGTGAGGCCGCTGAGACCATTGAGACTCTATCTTTAGTCCGCGACAGTAGGAATGCTGAAAGAGCTTCTAACTCCGTAAAGAGAGTGTAATGCTCCTGTAGATGAGTTGAGTCTTAAGGAACTGACGCACGAACGACTGATACATACATTTTACAACCTGGATGTCAATTGTCAGTAGTTGTTCGGTGATTGCAAAGGGACAATCAATATTTTTTTCTTTTCTTATCTGTCCTCCCATGTCCCTCCGAAACATATCAAGTCATTTCTCGAAAAACCTATATGCTCAGCTATGACAAGGTCAGGTACACGGGTTTTCGACAGAAAGGATTCCAGACGTCAAGGCCTCTTGAGCCCGTGGAAAGAGCTGCGTAAATCGAGCGTAAATTTGTTGAAAGGTGCCCACGGGACTTTCGTAAAAGATGGCTTTGCCTTCGTCACTGTCTTGTCTCACTGTCCCTCTCTGGTAGCCACCGGTACATCCACACGCGCGCCAGGCGGAAGTTGACTTTCGTTAACTTCAAGATCTCAGTGACACGGTGAACAGACAAAACGTCTGATTCCTGATGCATTTCAATTGCCTGTAAGTTCTGCAAGCGAAGCGGTATTCCAATTCTGTCAGATTCTCCTTCAAGTTGAAACGTTACTTGAACGCTGATGACGTGAATATTGATTCTAACATGCTTCCTCATTCGCAGTCATTACTCTGAGCCAATGGCACCTCTCGCGGAACCCCTTGCAAGGGACGCATGTCGACGGCTTCCTTTTCTCTAATGCCAATAAGCTAGACAGGTGCATCGTGCAATTAGCTAAAGCCGAGCAGGAACTGCCTTTTTTGTGGCGATTGAATGAAGAAGCTGGAACGAGGGTACAGAAACTTTTGCCGAAACTTTCCAATTACTTATTCCGAGGCACCAGGCGGAGTAATGAAGGTGCTATAAAAGCAAGGTAGTCGAGGCCCTATTCCTTCAGCTCACAGCAGTTCCCCGCTTGTTAACAACTATGCGTTTCTTTGCCTTCCTTGTCGCCGCCTTCAGCGTTGGAGTTCTCGCACAAACCGATTCTTCCAACACTACCGCCGCGCAGAGCTCTGGTGTCTCCACTTTCGCCCAGAACACTGTGAGCAGCACGCCTTGAGACCGGTGATTCCAGCCATTTACCTTGCTTTCATTTTAGCTCTCGACCGCCCTCGGCGGACTCCTCACCCCTCAGAACCATTATGGTGCTCCCATCCCGCCTTGGCAGCCTAACTGCAAGCCCGGTTGGTATTACGGGCAGAACCCGGGTGCCGTCCTTGGATGGGTCATTCCTTGGTTGTTAGACGAGGTTTGTGCCACCTCTCTACACCTGCTGCCAGACTAAACTTTCTGCCCAATATCTAGCTTATCTGTGAAATCCTCGACCTCCTCCCCTTCTGCCTGCACTGCCCCAAGCCCCAGCCGCCTGCGCCTAAGAGCCCTTGGGTCCCGACGTTCAGTAATCTTACTGGGGCGACTCAGGCCAGTGATTACTTGACGTTCGGCTTGGTCGATACTATCGAAGGTCAGTTTTCATTATTTCGCACGCCACTCGAAAGACTGAACCTCCTGGGTGGTTGTGTACAGACTGCCAGACTATGTGTCTCGGCGTTCAAGGATGCGCGTTCATCAACAGTGAGTCTCATTTGCGGTATCAACGACAACGAGAAGCTTATCATTCCTTAAGCTTACCACGACAACAATGGCAAGGTTTGTACCAGTTATACGGTCAGAAGTCGTCCCATAACTAACAAAATGCAATGCAATATAGAACGGAAGCCCTCTGTTGACCTGCTCACTTTTCTCTCAGTGCCACGATGCCAGTGACGCTGACAACTTCGGTCTGGATCAGATTTGATTCCTTGAGGATTAAACAAAATACTCACAAATTTCACAGGAGGCCAAACCCAGCCCGATGGAAGCGTCGACTTCATCACCGATAGCGATGGATTCTGCTACGAACCCTCCTCTTAAATTTATTGACTTCGCTCATTACGGAAAAGTTGACTACTTCTTAGTATCAACGCCAAAAGTAATGGATGGAATTTTCTGTTTTCTGGGTTTTTTGGGGAACTTTGGTAGTCACATTTAATTTAGTATGGCTGTAAATGTGATGATGTGTTTCTGCGTCAGACAAGTGTAAGAGAGCTGAGAACTTTTCGGGGTGATCGAGGACCAGTTTTTCCCTCAAGGGACTAGTAACAAAAGTAAATTTATCTCAAACATCAGGCTCCAGCGACAGTACAAAAACTACGATCACTGCTCCCTGCAAGGCTCGAACTTGCGACCTCGAGATTATAAGACCAACGTCTCTCACGAGTATGAGACTCGCGCTCTACCGACTGAGCTAAGGAAGCAGTCTGTTAAAGCTCGTGAGGCACATACTCGTAAGCTATAGAAGCTAAAGCAAGGTTGAATTATAATTGCACTCAAGATAGTACAGCGACAGATACAGAATCAAGAAAAAATAAGAATGGGAAAAATTATAATAATAAAGACTATCAGGCAGGGTGAGCTAGTTTGTCAATTCTACGAAGACGACTCTGCCGGACTGGACGATGAACTAGCTTTCGATGCATTCGAAGGATGAGCACCACCCGTAGGACGAGCAGTCAATGCATGGTTGTCGATGGAGATACTCTGAGTAACATTGGCAGTCTTGTAGATACCAATAAGGCGATGACTCAATTCGAACATGTCGTTTCTACGATGCAGATGAGTACAATGTAGGCAAAGAATTGGAAGAACACCTCGTACCGCAGGGAGATAATGATGAACTGGGCGTTTTTCGTCCTATCCTTGATATAATTCGCGATGATAGATACGTTTCGGAAGTCAAGAGCGGCATCAATTTCATCCATGAAGTAAAGAGGGGTAGGCTATAAAAACGAAGGCTCAATATTGACGTAGGTAAGCAGAGTGTTGGACTCGCCTTGAAAACATGTAGAGCGAAGACCAGGGCGAGGGAACTCAGGGTCTGTGTCACGAAGTAGTCAGGACTGCTCTGAATCTGCGGAGAAACCACAGTACCTTTTCGCCACCAGACAAATTAGAAATGTTCTTCCAGCTCTTCTTTGGAGGCATGACACTGAAGATAATTCCTTCCGCAAAAGGATCCATGCTGTCGACCAGCTCCAGTTCGGCATTCCCTCCTTGCGTGATCATCTAGATCTGATATTATTTCTTTATCCGGGAGAGATGGAAATGAGGACCACTTGCCTGATACATCTCTTTGAGCTTGAGCGAAATCGTACTGAAGCCGGCCATAAACTCATCCAGCCGCAGCTTACGAAGATCTTCGTACGTCTTTTTCTGGCTATCACGTAAAGCAACGACCTTCTCGAGATCATCGTGGCGACTTAGATATTCTGCTTCACGACGCTTATACTCTTCGAGAACATTCAGGTTGGGTTTTGACCGCTTGATTTCATCTGGGTAAAGAATGAACACGAAAATAGATCTTTCTATCAGATTAAACATACCTTCCAGAGCTTGTATCTCAATCTTCATGTCTCGCTCGTTAGCCTTCGCCAGCTCAGCCTTCGTTATAGCTGGAAGATCGTTGCGCCCGGTGCGCCCGTCACCTTCTGGAGCCTCTGTCGGTTCCGCTTTGACGGCGGCTTCCCGGTTCTCCAGATTACTATCAGGATTTTGGTGTTCTGGCCCCGCTGTATCGTCTTCCTCCCCTTCCTCTTCCTCATCATCACTACATAGACGATGGACGATAAATGGGTGGTGACAGGAGATAAATGGCAACTTACTCGACCTCCTCCAAAGATAGGGCATCATGCATTTTCTGGAAGTGATCCAGTTGACTTCCGCAATCTTTCAAAACTTTCGCATAACCTTCGATAGCTTTTTGAAGCTTAGTCTATCGGCGAATGGTCAGATAGTAAGACTAGCTTCTACTTTTCCATAGTACTAACCTCTGTTGCTCGGAATGCTTCGAGCTCCTCGGCAGTGTGGTCAAGCTCTTCCTTTCGTTCTTGCAATATCTCCCGCTCATTATCTGCTTTTTGCTGGATGGCCTCACACTGCTCCCTCAATTCCTCAATAAAGCCTTGAGCTTTGGCCAGACCCTCGTCAAGCTTCGCTAATTCTTCCTCTATTTGGTGAAGGTCAGCCGAGTCGCGGTCGACGGCGTGTTGATGCTTGACGATGTCCTTCTCCGCTTTAGCTTTGGAGACCTCAGCATTGGTGATCGCGTCGTTCGTGAGGTTGATGTGGTTTCTGAGGCCTTCAACTTTGGATTTCTGGGCGATCAGTTTGGAGCCGCCGATTTGTAAGATCTTATCCTCGACTTGCTGCAGAGAAGCTTCAATCTGACTGGCTTTCGCCTGTAGACCTTCAAGATCCGACTCGAGTTTCTGAAGGTTCCTTTCGAGGGTCTGAATTCGAGCAACGTCGTTCTTGTCGGGCTTACTATGCGCTCTGTGGTCGCAGGACGTGAGAATTTCTGGAAACGCATAATGAAAAGTAGTACCAACCTCAAGTCTCTGAGCCGTTTCTCTGCTTCTTCAATTCGAAGCTTCGACTGCGAGATGTCGAGACCGAGCTTCTCGAAGCGCAAGTCGATTTTGGGGGCAGCACGAGTCAGTTGCTCCAGCTCGCTTTCGGCACTGCGCACCGCCTCCGTCGCCTCTTGGAGCTTCTTCTGAGCTTGATCCCTTTCTTGCTCCAATTCCTGCAGTTGGCGAGGACTGACCGACTCCTTGGTCAATTTTGAGCTCATTCCACCCCTAGCAGGGGCACCTCCTCCACCAGACATGGCCCCAGAAGTTTCGATGACTTGACCTGCCAAGGTCACTACCTTTGTCCGTTTCTCTCCAAACGCAATACGATTAGCTTGATCCATGTCGTTCGCGACCAGCGTATCACCAACAGCTTTGTAGAAGACTTGCGCAAACTTGGCACTCTTGGGAGTAATAAGGTCAAACAGCCTCGGAGCATTTTCCGGAGTGCGTCTAGTAGCAAGTGCCGATTCAGGAAAACTAATCTTTTCGAGCACCATGAACGTCGCTCGACCAATATTCTGAGAACGGAGATACTCTAGACACTTTTGGCCTTCTTCCACGGTGTCGACAACCATATTGTTTAAACTCGGGCAGGCGGTAGTGATAGCGACGTCGTACTGCTCAGGAATAGTGCCAAGGCTACCCAGACGACCCTATAAGGGAAAAAAAAAATTACCCAATAGCCGGAATTGAGAAGCAACAAAAACATACATGAAAGCCAGTGATTCGTCCGGAATCTCGAAGTCGGGTTAGGCTCTCGAGGACCTTACCCTGGGATCTGCTTTCAGCCTGAGATGCTTTGGCCTCAAATACTCGCTGTTGCGAAGAACCCGCTTTCGCTCGCCACTCCTTCTCGGCAGCTTGCGCTTTCTAATTTTCCGAGCAGCTCAGAGACGAAACAAATAAACAAAGTGAAGAGCGTGCTTACGGTCAGTTTCTCTGTCACAGCCTGTTTCTTAACGTTGAGCTCGGCCATTTCGTGTTTAGCTTCTTCAAGCAACTCGTTCTTCTCCTTCCGGTCCTCTGTGACCTTTTTGAGATGCTCCTCGGCTTCCTCGAGATCCGTTTGGACAGCTTTGACTCTCCCCATCAGCGCGTCCCGTTCACCCCTAGCGACATCAATTTCCTGCTGTTTAGTGTTGATTTTAGCAGTCCAAGGCTGAAGGTCTTTCTGCAAAACCTCCTTCTGCTCGTAGAATTTTTGCGTTTTATCTTCAGATAGAGTTAGTTCATGCCACGACTATCGATAATCGAAAAAAGATCAACCTCGAAGACCATCCTGGATTTCTTCCAAAACCTTTTCCTCTTCCACTAGCGACTCTTCATATTCTTCCAATTTCCTCTTCTCTTTGACCACTTTCTCTTCGCTGTCCTCGATCGTATGTTTCGCGGCTCTGAGGGCGGACTGGGCCTGAGAAGGAATAAATTTTTGCTCCAGCGGTAGTCAGGAAAATATACTTGCATCGTTGACACTCTTCTTGAGCTTTTTGTACTTCCCAGAAGCGTGCTTCCTCTTTTCCGTCAAACCAATTTCTTGCTTTTCGTTTTCGGCCACTTCTCTGTTTACTTCGGCAAGTTGGCCTTGGATATGCTAATGCCAACTTTAGTACAGTGAACTTCATAGAGGAAACGGAAGATGCTCACCTTGTATGCATTTTCCTGCTCTTTATACTGAATTTGAAGCTGTTCAAAGAGTTCGATGTTTCCCTGATTCTTAGCCTTCTCAGCTTCGAGCTCCGACTCGGCCTGGGCCTGCAAAGTTTACGAGTCAAATAAATCCGGCCAGGAGGATGAAAGAGGAGTATACCTGTTGCCCTTGAATTTTCCTCTCCTTGTTCAGCGTCTGCCATATGTAGAACTGGAATAGTTTCGACTGCGCTAGTGTCAACTTGTTTTGGAGGCGTAGATAGTCTTCTGCTTCCTTCTTCTTTTCCTCCAGCGCATTCTTCTCCTTCTCCACTATGCGCAGACGGTTCAACTTCTCCTGACGCGAGTCCTGCAGGTTTTCGAGTTCCACAAACGCCTCTTCAATGGGTTCCTTGTATTTGGAGGTGCCGATAATGTCCTCTAGATATTCGAGAAGACCATCGTCATGCTCCCCGCCCTTGGGCTTCATTTGTGCGATCGACTCTACTTCGCCCTGGATACATTATATCAGCGTAATCCATTTCAGAATACTGAAGGACAGACCTGTAGAATCAGGAATCGCTTATGATCCAAGTCAATTCCGCGTCCCTTCAGTAAGGTTTGAACAGCGCTGTATGAACTAGTGCATTCATTGATAGTATACTTGCTGCTGTTGTCCTTATAAGCATGTCTGGATACGACAAGATTGGAATCAGGAACGATTTCAAATTCATCCGGGCCAGGCTAAAGCGTAGTTGGCGAAAAATGTGGCGGGGGAAGAAGAGCAGGGCTTACCTTGTCAATGATTTCACGGAAGTGAATTTCAACGGAACAGTGGTCAAGATCAGGATAACGTGCAGAGTTGTGAATGAGCTCGGAAAGTTTGCCTTGTCGCATTTTAGAGGCGCGGTAACCAAACACAAAAAGAAGTGCATCGATGGTGTTGGATTTTCCTGAACCATTGGCACCGACGATGGCAGAAAAAGACTGTAGATAGTGGTCAGAAACGGTCGGACGAGCTGATAGTGGAAGAATACCTTGTGGAAGGGACCAATTACCTGCCGACCGGCATAACTTTTGAAGTTGACAAGAGCAAGCTTGTGGATAACTAGTCGCGGTCGAGGGCCTTTGGGTTCCTCAGGAATGACCTTGGCTTTGGAAGGAGACGAGGGCAAGACAGGCGGGTGGTCCATCAAGAGTGACTGCTCCTCTTCTTCCTCCAGGTCATCGTCCATAGCATCTAAATTCTTCTCTGGCTTGATCGGGTCGACGGTTTGTCCTCGCTTCGTAGGAGATCGATCCCTTCTCTCAGGTATCTCGTATTCCTCGACTTCTGAGTCTGGCTCCTCTTCCATTTTCGCGCCCTTGTCGGATCCCCCCTTCTCATCTGATGGCACTACAGTAACCGGGTTCGATGCAGGAGCAGGACGGGCGTGAGCTGTTGAGCCTCGAGGGGGCCTTCCTCGCCTGGCAGTTTGTTTGGACCTGACAACACGCTTCGGTTCCTCGAAATCCGAGTTCTCTTTCTCCGCCATTTTGACATCGGCGTCAGGAACCTCTCCATCTTCCTCATCTGACGAGATGGGAACAGGTTTCTGGGAACGAGCAGACCGAGCCCCACTCGCAACACGAGTAGACCGTCCTCGTTTTGCAGTCTGTTTGGGTCTAGCCTGAGTGGCTCGTCTCTCTGGTTTCTCCTCATCTGCTCCGCTCTCCTCAGATTCTTCAACTTTTTCCAAAGAAGGTCTCGTTCTCTTCTTGGGGGGCTCGTTTTCCTCTTCCTCTTCCTCCTGGTCTGTATCTGGCACTTCTTCCACGGTGGGCTCGGTGGGCTCTCGACGCGTAGAGTTTCTGGATCTCGTAGAAGTTGAGCCAGTTAAGCGATCTGATGAACTTCTCCTAGATTTGGAAGGCGGTTTCTGAAGATTTTCCTTTTCCTGGACGTCGTCGACGACGACGACAGGTGGTTGGCCTCTTTTCCGTTTCATCGGTATGGGCTCTACTGGGGTAGGCTCAGCCGACGCCCTAGAGCGAGATGAACGTCGAGGGGGCATGGCCGATACTTGTATGTAACAGCGAGCTGATAAGTTGTCGAATTGAAATCAACGTTGTCGAGACGAAGAGGTTAGTTGAGTGAGTCATGTGATGCTCAACAGAAATCAAAACGCGTGCCACGTGGATCTCATGCATGGCGCGTATTGAATTCAGATTTTTCAGATTTTTCGAATACTCTTCTTAAATTCTGCACTCTCACTCGTAGGCTGTTTACCATGCTCGGCGTTGCTCGCGACATAAGTAACTGCTTGAAGCCGATCTAGAAGATCATCATTTTCTAACTGTTGGGTGACCTCCATGAAGAGCCTGGGGGCAAGTAAATGCAATGCAGACACGCAATGCTTAAGGAATAGCTCACAACTGGACAGTCTGAATGGACTGGTGTGAGTCTTTGTGACGAGGTTAGCTGCGGGGAAACGCCTGGAAACGCCGCTGGCAACTTTGATGACGTCGATTTTCCCATGGAAGCCGAAATTGCATCCAAGTACATAGCCCTCTCATTGACATCAACATCCCATCTTTCACTTTCACCTTCCACTCTTCTTCACAAATGGTACACCTTCTCATCCTATACCGTAGTCAGATCTTGACGATCATCTCAGGATTCTTTTATCAACCTCGCCAAACAGGGCTACGAGGCCTATAGCGAATCTCACTGTTAGTCCTACTATATTGCCCACTGTTTTTTTATCAAAGTTTCATTTGCTTCTAGCCAATGTCTCCAGGACCGGCGGCTCTGAATACAACTCTCCTGATAACCAGCCTCAGGGCCAACACCGTCCAAGCTGTGGGTCATTCTTATGCGCCCCTAAGCAATCAAAGACTAATCATCTATTCAGTCAATGAGGACGAGGTTGTCGAAACTGCTTCTCAACAAGGATCTGGCCATTCTAGTATGTTTTCCCATGCTATGAACTACGTGAAGAACAACTCGGCAAGTGTTATCGTAATTGGGGATATTATTGTTTCCTCAATATCCGACATTTTAGAGCGAGCACGAAGAGCCTATCGACGAAGAACATGTCACCAACTCCCACAAAGAAGCCTACGAGAGAGGTAATGCTGGCTCCCTCGATGCTGGAGCTATGGGTAGCGCTGCTGCTCTTCAGGTAAGCCTACAATGGGCCCTCATCTCTTATCGTCGATATCTATCCCAATCATGAAATGTGACAGATCTTCAAGCAATTCGCTTCCGGAGGTTCAGGCGGAGGATCTTCTCAATCGCAACTTATCAGTATGGCCATGGCCGAAGCTTCAAACTTATTCGAGTCTTCTGGAGGCGCTTCTTCTGGCTCCAAGCAAGATGCAGTCAACGGCGCTGGTATGATGGTTATGAAGATGCTCGTACAGAGCAAAATGAGCTCAATGATGGGCGGGGGAAATTCGGGTGGACTAGGTGGCCTGATGGGTTTGGTGAGTCCAATTTGTTCGCTTCACTTGATATTCGGCTCAAAACACTAACAACTGTATAGGCCTCTAAATTTTTGTAAATTATGATTGGAGGCGAGAACTGTCCATGGAAACATTGGCCTGAATTAGCTTGCTTTGTATAAATGCTTTATTGACTAAATACGATGTAACATAAAGGATTTCCGAGTCTACAATAACGGGCGATATACAGGCAGTCTGAAAATGATACACTTGGTGGTGAATGGCATCCGCTGTGCACTTGAACGGCGCGGCTCCGAATCCATTTTATTTGACTCCGGTCCGTCTATATTTGATTCTTAATCCTTTACTTCCAATGGCCACCTTTGCCAAAACATCCTTCGATGCGGCAGTTTATGCAGCTTCCAGACCCACATATCCGAAAGCTCTTTTTCAATTTATTTTCAACTACCACGAACAAGGGCCCGCTGCTTTACCCGTACCAAGTTCTCAACTATCCCTCTCCCGACCCAGGTGGAATACTGCCGTAGACTTAGGATGTGGCACTGGCCAAGCGACAACCGAACTACATCCCTTTAAACGTGTTATTGGAGTTGAGCCATCTAGAGGCATGGTGGAGAAGGCTAAATTACACACGCAGCAACATCTTGGCGGAGGTATGAGCTTGAATGTCTGGCTCATAATTCAAGAACTAACCATGTTGAATGCTTGAAGAAAACACCCCACAATTCGATTTCGTTCAATCCTCAGCTGAGCAGCTCGATTTTCTTGAGGATGAGAGCGTGGATTTGGTTATAGCTGGTGAATCTTTTCTTCGACTTCAGCCAAATTCAAGTAACACAAGCATGACATAGCTCAGGCTGCACACTGGTTTGACTGGAATAAGCAATGGCGCGAAATTTCACGCGTATTAAGGCCCGGCGGAACAGTGGGTTTTTGGGTGAGCTCCGTCGATATCGATAATCTGTCAGCTCCTCAGCTTACCAAATCTCCAGACGTACTCGGAGTTTCGTCTTCCACAGTACCCTTCTGTTACCCCCTTGATTACACACTATCTTCAAGGAAATGACCCAGACACATCACTCGGACCTTATTGGGAACGGCCCGGTCGAACCATTCTAGAGAGGCATTTGGTTGACGTACCGGAGCCGGAGCAAATACTTGGGTCTGGAAAGTTGACTGACACTGACAGAGTTTATTTCTCTGGTGAGTATACCATGTTACTGGCAGTTTTCAGTTCCAAACGAAGGTGACTATCTAGGACCGTATCACGACACCGCTCCTTCCAGCTCTCCATCCCCAAGGCCACCTACTATTTTACCCGTAATACTCCGTACCCAGACAACCTGGAACGGTCTGCTGGGATACTTTCACACTTTTAGCTCGCTCCATACGTACCTCGAGCGGCATCCGGATGACGCGCAGAAACACGGTGGACAGACTCTTGCCGAACGCACATGGTCGAGTTTGATGGAAGCTGCTGGGAAGGAGAGGAAGGACGGTCATCAAGTCAAAGGAGAAGACGAGTTGACCGTGGAATGGCCTGTCGCGCTGGTGCTTGCAAAGAAGCTTTAAGTGCGTTTTTTTCCAACTTTAGACTGCTGGATGTATATTAGACTGTAGAATTCAAAATGACTTTATTAAGACCCTCAGATAATCTTCCATGGCATCTTCAAGAACCTCGTGCGAGGTTGGTTTCCCCTTCAGTTTCGTTTGCTAAATTTCGAGCTGCCCCGTAAAGTAATCTCCGCTCAGTCGCAGGATATGTTGGGAATCCAAACTTTTGAAGTGGGAAAACACTTTGATCTCATTGGCAATATCGTCTTCTGAGAGTGAAGATCGTGTCCGACGGGAGCGCCCCCAAAGATCACATGGTCGTTCTTTCCCCCTCCTCAAGTCAACTCAAGTGCTCCTGATTCAGATCACGTATATCTATAAAGCTCGAATCTACAAGAATTTGAAGACCCACTTTCGATTTCCCGTATACACATCGATAACCTACAACCGTTACGAATTCAAAGGAGCATAGGCGTAGATTCCATAGAAGCTCCTACATATGTTCGTGTGGCGAATTTTCGCTATGCGAGATGTCCTTTCTAATCTTAATCTCAGTGCAGACTGCCAACCTTGACGATATCGCACTGAACTCCAGGAAGTATCTACAGCGCCAGACACTTACTTCCCGAGTATGTATCATTATCTCATCACCAAATCCTCACGGCTCACATCTGCCTTCTCTCAGAATGATTCTCGAACTGTTATCTGAACTTTCTCGAAACACGATCTTCTCCCTCGCTAGCATCTTTGTAATCAGCTACTTTATCAGTAAACGTATCAAAGCTAGCACCGACCTTCCTTTGCCTCCTGGGCCTCCAGCCGATAGCATCTGGGGTAACAGCTTTGAAGCTGCGTTGTGAGTAACATGCCTTTGATAGTAGTGCTCCTCCGCCCTCATCTCAACGTGACCAGCTTCTATCGCCGCTTTGAGCTGTGGACCCAAGAGTATGGTCCAGTGTTCTCATTGAGGCAAGGAATTCCCGGTTCGTCCCTTCCTCCATGCGCACACGCTTCCACATGTACTTATTCTTGTATAGGCCTCGGCGGCCGTCGTATGATTATCGTCGGCCGTCACCAAGCAGCCGTCGAAATTATGGAAAAGCATGGCGCAGATTTAACTGATCGGCCCACTTCCATAGCGGCGGGAGATACTCTCAGCGGTGGAATGCGAATCCTGCTGATGAAACAAGGCGAAACCTTCAAGAAGCTCAGAAAGGCTTTACAATCACACCTACAGCCCAAATCCATCGCCTCTTACCACCCAGTCCTAACGCAAACGGTCCGTTATCACATGTTTGATATTATAAACGAACACAACAAAGTTTCCAGCGGTACCAAATCGTTCGTTTCTACTCGCCATCAAGATCATGCTCGGCGGTATGCTGCCGCTGTAGTTATGGCACTTACATACGGGAAGATTCCGGCCGGCTATGAAGATCCTGATGTTCAAGCGGTTAACCGATGTTTGGCTCGACTAGGATTAGCTATGCGTCAGGGTGCATGGAAAGTTGATGTTTTTCCGTTTCTGAAGTATGTTCCTGGTTATTTGAATGAACTCAGGGAAGGGCACAGAGAGGAGCTCGGGCTTTTTAAGAGCGAAATGCAGGAAGTCAGGGATAAGATGGTGATTCAAAACTGTCTTTTCGAGCTTTTTCACGTCCAGGGATGGCTGATGTTGTGGTCTTGTGAATAGGCTCGCGGAGAAGAAGTCCCCACCTCCTTTGGAAAATATCTGATTGAGCAGCAACCTACGCTGGGACTGTCTGACGATCAACTGTCGTATCTCGCTGGCAGTATGTTCGGAGCGGGCTCGGACACGACTGCCGGTGCGATTAGGTGTGTATCCCTTTCTACGAAGGAAGGGAACGATGGCTAATTCCCGTCAAGTGTTGCATTAATGGCCGCGGCATGCTACCCCGAAACACAGAAAGTCTTACAGGAAGAGATCGATAGTGTGATTGGTAGAGGAAGACGTGAGGGATTTCACTTTTCGAAATCCACTTGCTTAACATGACCTCAGCTCCTACATTTGCCGACCAAAGTACTCTTCCGCAGACGATGGCCTTTGTACTGGAGTCGTTCCGATGGAGACCGGTGACTTCAGGAGGGTTCCCGCATCGAGCGACAAAGGACATAATCTGGGTAAATCGGTCTCTGCTGTCACTCATCAATGTCAACTAACTTGAACCTGGCCGGAAGCAAAACTATCTGATCCCCAAAGGATCCACTGTCATCGGCAATGCTTGGTCTGTGGGTCGGGACCCCGAGGTTTTCCCCGACCCAGAAAGATTTAATCCCCAAAGATGGATAGTGAAAGACAAAGAAGGTAATGCGACTGTAAGAGACGATCTTAAGAGCTATCCGTTCGGCTTTGGACGAAGGTGAGCCTCTCTTGTTCTTGTTGCACCAACTCCCATATAACTCTGAAATCAGAGTATGCCCGGGCCAACACATGGCCACCGCGTCGGCGTTTATCAACACTGCTCTGATCCTTTGGGCGTTCACCCTCACTCCGGACGAGAAGAACCCCATCGACACGTACGCTTTCACTGAATCGGCGAATGCTGCTCCTATGCCATTCAATTTGAAGTTCACTCCACGGGTAACGGTGAAACCAGAGGATAAAGAAGGGAAAGGATGGGAGATCTTGAAAGAGGCATTCGAGACGTATGGCATGTAAACTGTAATCTGTGTTTTGTATATCTTTGCATTTAGGAATGTTGTATTTCGCTGTATCATATCAGAAATTGGAGACGGACAACAATTCGTGCACTTCAGCAGTTTCTCCAGCCACATACCTTGACGGGGAATCAGTACCTGATTTGAGATAAGTTCAAAATTTATGTAACGCCGAACTTGAGCCGACTGTAGAAGGCGGGACGGAATCAGAAGCAGAGGTACAAATCATGCATTGCCGGGAATCCAAAGCTTATTAATTGAATCATAGGGTCAATCTTCTACTTTTGGTATTCATCCTATGGCGTCCTACCGGAGGAGGCGAAAAGAAAGCATCTTAGACAGTTCCAGAGGAGGTAATGGTGACCTTGGAACGAGTCTGGCCAGAAGGGGTGCCTTCAGCTTCAATTTTGTCAACGATCTCCATTCCTTCAACAACTTCTCCAAATACGACGTGTCGACCATCGAGCTTTGTGATGTTGGTCACTAAAGGGAAGGAGTAATGTCATCGAAATAACGTACCCATGAAGTCACTACAGTTGTGATGAAGAACTGTGAACGAATTAGAGTTCTGGGGAGAGTGCGAGGGGCAAGTAGCGCGTACCTGAGAGCCATTGGTGTTCGGACCTGCATTAGCCATGGAAAGAAGACCCGGTCGAGAGTGCTTGATTTTGAAGTTTTCGTCGGCGAATTTCGGGCCGTAGATAGATTTGCCTCCAGTACCATTGTGGTTGGTGAAGTCGCCACCTTGGAGCATAAACTTGAGGAGGAAATGAGTGGAATGATACAAAATTCCAGAATACTTGGACTCACTTGAGGGATGACACGGTGGAAAATACTGCCAGTATAACCGAAGCCATGTTGACCAGTAGCAAGCTCGCGGAAGTTTCTGGCAGTTTTAGGGACAACGTCGTCGTATAATTTGAAAACAATTCGTCCGGCGGGTTTGCCTGAGATTGCAACGTCGAACTAGAGGAACAAAGTTAATTTACCACTACTTGTTTCGAAATTGGGTGTACTGACGAAAACGTTTGACCTATAATCGCGTCAGCTATAAGAATTTATGGAGAAGAGAGAGAAAAGACGAACATGGCGCCGCCTGTGGTAGCAGCTGTTGTGAATTTTCTTAGGAAAGAGGCCATGAGCACTAGAAGAGGAAAAGGATTAGTTTTGACACGTGAACGCCACTGTCAAAGTAGAACCGCGTTGTACGGGATGCTAGGATCTTGAATCTCAACTTGTAGAAAAAAAAAAAAAAAGAGAGTTTTGCAGATACTTTTTAGAGCAATTTCATCTGCGTACGACCCTCTAAAGCCGCATCTTCGCTGGCTGCGGTGAGCTTATACTTCAGCGGGAACTACCTCGGACCGGTGTCGATAACTGAGAATGTGGGTATTTGAATTACCATGATAAGTCAATTATCGGTTCCTTCTCCTTGACTCAATTCCTACTTTTAACGGACTTTTTGTCCCCTTCTCTCCCTCGGATTGTCACCATGCCTCGGTTTCAGCTGGAGATTGCTATTGCTCTGGCTGTCGTCTCGGCTGCCAGTTTTCTTCTTCTCATTCTCAACCGCCCAAAAGAAGGAAAAATACAGCTACCGACTCATCTCAGTGAACAGGAACAGTCATTACAGGACCCCTTTGACGTTACTACTGCTGAAGACTTTCTTGAAGGTTATCCGGTCGACGAAGATAAATTTTGGAAAAGGGCATGTTCCTCTCACATATCGCATCAAAATGTCTTACCAATTTTGTATATCTAGCTAAGAATTAGAAAGGCATTTTTGTGTCTCCTACTTATTGCTGTCTTGGCTCTCCAGTCAGTTTATCTTGGTTTATCTGTCTCCACCGGACACCATGATTTGGCAGTTCGAATCATCAATGTCTGTTTTGCCACCTACCTCGTAGTCCTCTCTGCTCGTGCCGTTAGACAAGACGCTGTCGATACCAACTCCCAATCGATCGTACATCTGACAGTCTTGCTCAGTGTCGTCTCTGCTACTCTCGGCGTTTCTGCCATTCTCCCCAATAACCCTCCCATAGTGGCTTCTGAATACCCCGAGAGCGAGAATGACACACCGAGCATATGGTACGCGACTGTATGTCTCTACATTGTCGCATGCATTACTGCATATACCACACGTCGAGGTCCTGCCCTATACTTTCCTTACGAGTCCATCTATTCCGAGAAAACTGTGTCCGCTCGTACCAATCCTGACAAAGAAAACGTAACGGGTATTTATGGTGCTTCCCCATGGGACTATCTATTCTTCTCTTACTCGACCAAAGTCGTCATGTTGGGAAACACCTCCGAGTCTTTGGAAATAGCCGACTTGCCCATAGTTCCCGCAAATATGCGCGCAGCTGTCAATTATCACGATATGAAAACCACAATAAAGAAATTCAAGCTAAAGATTGGTTCGTGGAGACCAAGGATTGGGTCAGGCTGGAACGTTGGATACACGATTTTTAGGTATAACTTTTGGCTCATTACGGCTCAATTTTGGCTTGCGGTCGTATCTGCGATTCTATTTTATGCACCGGCCATGTTCAGTAAGATGCTTATTGAGTATCTGGAAGTCGATCCTGGGAGGAAGGATAAAGGATGGGGATGGGTCTACGTCATTGGAATGTTCCTTTCCAATATTCTGAGCTTTTTCAGTATGTCCATCCGTCTTGTGTCATGAAAAATTTCTGACGCGTGCGCTCTAGCTACCGCGCAACTCTGGTCCATTTCGACAACGACGCTACAAACTCGCTTCCGAATTCAGCTCAACACGATCTTGTTTGCAAAGACCCTCATTCGAAAGGACTCGGTTTCCTCCGCCCCTCCGAAGAAGGATCAAGATGGGAATACCAGCAAGGATAAGAGTGACGACGATGAAAATGATTTTTCTAGTAAAGCTCAGATCATGACTCTTATGACTACCGATACCGATAGACTCAGCGAGTTTGCCTGGCATTTCTTCGCCTTGGTCGATTCACCTATAGAGTTGGTTGTCGGATCAATCTTTTTGTATAGGTTACTTGGTGGGTCTCTTCTCCTAGAATTTACTCCGTAATTCATGTCTTTCGCTGTATCAGGAGTATCATGTTTCTTTGGGCTGGCAGTGACTTGCTTGTTCCTCCCACTGAACCATTTTGCTAGCAAAATCGTTGTTGGTGCGCAGGATAATTTGATGAAAGCTCGTGATGAACGTATTGCCTTGATGAATGAAGTCCTGGGAGGGATTAGGATGCTGAAGGTGCGTAGTCATTGCTTGAAGATATGTTTCATCAATTGAATTCGATTTAGTTTATGGCTTGGGAGCGTAGTTTCGAGGCTCGCGTAATGAAGATTCGGGATAGGGAGCTCAAGTACCAGAAGCTCAATTATATCATCGAGGTATGCCTATTTCTGTTGATGTACTCTGTTGATGTACTGTGGTTCTTACACTGGTACTCTAGACTTGCTTCAATGCTATTTGGTGAGTTTCGTTTTTCGTTTTCAGCCCGGGAGACGATTCTGATTCCTTTCGATCACTCATCTAGGAATGCCTCCCCCATTTTGGTAACACTAGTGTCGTTCTTTCACTTTACAGTCGTGAGGGGAGAAGATCTTTCTCCTTCGATCGCGTTTACTTCCGTGAGTTGTTCTAAAAGTGAATCTGCATTTGACTGATCATCGTTGGACTAGATCATGGTCTTTTCTGAGCTCAAATTCGCACTAAACGCCCTTCCAGAAACATTCATCAACATGCTTCAAGTGAGTTGAACGTCTTTCATCTCAACTGTTTGCCCACCTGCCCTCTCAGGGTCTCGTCTCCTTGCGCCGAATTGAACGATACCTCCATACGGCCGAAATCACACCTGTACCACCGCTCAGCGAACAACCCAAAAATATAGCCTTCCAATCATGTACTGTAACTTGGCCCCAAGATCGCAATGCGAATGACTCGAGAATCTCGAGCATGCCACCTTCCGTCGCTTCCACTCCCCGACACAAATTTGTCCTGATCGATTTAAATCTCAAGTTTCCCAATGGCGAACTATCGCTTGTGTGTGGAAAATTGGGATCGGGCAAAACGCTTTTACTGCACGGTGCGTTCTTGTTACTGCATTCATGTAACTGTGGAGACTGACTTGAGCGTGTTTCCTGTTTGCTCCCATAGCTCTATTGGGTGAAGCCGATATCTTGGCTGGACAAATGTTCTGTCCTCGCTCGCCGCCCAATATTATGACATCGTTTGCAAAAATCAGTCCGGGAGAAAGCTGGATCATCCAGGGTGTGTGCGCGTATGTTCCTCAGTCTGCGTGGCTGCGCAATGCTTCTATCAAAGGTCAATAACAGTCCATTTCTTTTGTCATTTTTCATTTCTGATCATTGACAACCTCGTGCAGATAACATCCTTTTCAATCTACCTTATAACGAGGAACGCTATAGGAAGACTTTGGAGGTACGTAATAACGATAAGCTATCCGTTACGCTTCAGGAAGCTAATTTTTTATTCACAAGGTATGCGCTTTGGTGACGGATATGGAAATTCTTGAGGACGGAGATGAAGTAAGTCTTCAGTAGTAAGATGAGATTTATCACTTACCAATTTGACTTTAGTCGGAAATCGGAGAGCGTGGTGTGAGCTCGTTAAGTGGTCTGCATGAAACCGATATTAAACTTGTTTGTTGACTATAGGTGAACCTTTCTGGAGGCCAAAAAGCTCGAGGTGCGTTCTGTGGCGCAAAATTAGGTTTGTTTGCTTAGTCATTTGCCTTTTTTAGTATCACTTGCTCGCGCTGTCTATTCTCGAGCATCTGTACTCCTGCTCGATGATGTTCTCTCTGCCGGTATGCTTTCCTTGTTTAGGTTGAGACACGACCCTTGACTGACAAAATTGCAAACAGTCGATGCTCACACTGCGCACCAGCTCTACCACGAGTGCCTCAAAGGTGACCTCTTAAAAGGCCGTACCGTTGTCCTCGTTTCGCACCACGTTCAGCTTTGTGCGCCTGGCGCCAAGTACATTGTTGCGCTTGATAATGGTCGTATTCAATTCGAAGGTTCTCGTGAGGAGTTTCAATCTTCGGGCGTCATGCGTACTCTCGTACAGTCAACAATCGATGAACCTATTGACGAGAAGGAGGAGCCGCACATCGAGGAGCTCCAGATTCCTAGCTCTCAGAGCTCGGACAGTGATCCTACCTCAGAGACAGCGACCCTCACTCCTGCGGCCGCCCCTGCAAAAACTGACAAAAAAACAGCGAGGAAACTGGTTGAGGAGGAGACTAGAGCTGTTGGACGGGTCAGTAGGGATGTTTGGTTGACTTATATCCGGGCCTGTGGGTCCCATTGGTATTGGATCATGTTCGCGTTTGTATTTGTCTTGGGAGCGTTAAGTCCGGTGGTAGAGAACGGTTGGTTGAAGTACGTAATGTGTTTTTGTCTTGTTGCCAGGATGCAAACTAAGCGGAAATGCAGGGTCTGGTCTGGGTCTGTGAATGAGGGGGATCATCAAAACAGTCCGATGTTCTACATAAGCATTTATGCTTTGGTGAGTGTTTGTGCTATATGGGGATGATAGTCTGGCTAATTGCGTGGGTCTATAGATCACCGCCATCGGTACGGCCTGCCTTGTGCTCGTGACCGTGATGACTGAAAAACTTTCCAGGTGTTGTCGTCACAACGATTCGATGGTTTGTTCTCTGTAAGTGCTTTGTTTCTCAGAATGATTCGCCTCGCTTATGCGTATTTTAGACACCGGATCCATTCATGCCTCGACTGTCTTGTATAAACGTTAGTCTTCCTTTCGTCGATGCCCTTTCGCCGGTGAACCATTTCTGCGAGCTGAGTGACTCTACGTTAGGTCTTTTGGAAACTGTTCTTTTTGCGAATATGCGATTTCATGATACGATTTCTCGGGGACGGCTCTTGAACAGATTCGGTAAAGACTTTGAAGGCATAGACAGCAATCTTTCGGATAATTTTGGAAGGTCAATAATGTACTCCTTATCTGCGACCGCTACTTTGGTTTCAATCAGTGTCGTTGGTGGACCTCCCTTCATCATTGCAGCCGTGATGATAGGATTCCTATACTGGAACGGTAAGTATGTGATTGTCCATCAGCAAACTTACCTACAGCCCAGATTTTCCAGACACCCCCAAATCCCAGGGCACGTCAAAGCTGCCTAGGATTTGGGCAGTGTCTCTGGACAACCTGGGCTGAGGACTAGTTTTGCTGATGTCATTGCTGGGAGTTGACTGAAGTTGTGTCCAGTTGCTAAAATCTATGGTCAAACCTCCCGCGATATGAGAAGACTGGATTCTGTGACTAGATCACCAGTGTATTCCATCAACGGAGAAACCATTGCTGGAGTTACCATTATTAGAGCTTTTGGGGCATCATCACGATTCTTGAAGGACATGGCATGTCACACTCTTTTCCCCTAAAGTTCACTGTCCTTAATCTTTTGTCATATTGCTCTTCTGACAGCTGTGTGCCCTTGATACGGTCAGTTTTACAAAAGGTTTTCTTCATTTGTTTTCTCTTTGACACTATCATATAGAATGCTAACCCATACTATTGGATGTGGGGTGGTATGTTTTGTCGGCTATGGTATAATTTTTCACAAGATTCTGATGAAACTTCCAGTCAATCGATGGTTGTCCATCAGATTCAACCTTCTGTCGTCAATGGTTGTTGGTGCAATTTCCTGCATAGCGGTTCTCAATCCTGCTATCTCTGCGTCTCTGGCCGGATTCTCGATTGCCTTTGCTAATACCATCACGGGCGATTTGCTTTTCCTGGTACATACCGCTCATTACCAAAATTTTCCCTTATCAATCATGTTTTTATGCAGGTCCGAAGATTTGTCGGTCTAGAGCAATCTATGGTATGCAGACTTGGCGTTTGTTGGATTGAACATCTCTCAAAGTCCATGTGCAGGTCGCTCTAGAACGTATCAAGGAGTTCTCAGAATTGAAGCGGGAACCACCAGAGTTTATTGAACCCAGACCACCAGCTTCTTGGCCTGCCTCTGGCTCCATCAAATGTGAAGATCTCGTAATACGATACGCTGTATGTTCAAGCAACTTCATTGCCGGTTGTATCTCAATCATTGTCTCTTCTAGCCCGAATTGCCCAATGTTCTTCATAAACTGAATTTTGAGATTCACCCTGGAGAAAAGGTAGGAGCTTGTCTGCCATCGTCTTATGTTTGAAATAATAAGCAACTTGTCATTCCAAGGTTGGAATACTTGGCCGTACGGGAAGTGGCAAGAGTACCTTGGCCTTGTCCTTTTTCCGATTCGTCGAGGCCACGGAAGGACGTATACTAGTTGACGACATTGACATCGCGAGAGTCGGGCTCACTGACCTTCGTAGCAAGTTGACTATCATTCCTCGTACGTTTTTTTAGCTTTGGCTCAACTGTGTAATTTGCTCAGTGCAATTCTACAGAGGACCCAACTATCTTATCGGGGACATTGCGCTCGACCTTGGACGTGTTTGATGAGTATGAAGATGCAGAGATTGTAGGTCTTGATATTGTTTTGCGACCCGAATTTGACGCTGAATCTACGTTATCTAGTTTGAAGCTTTGCGTCGGGTTCACCTAGTACCGCCTTCTGACACACCAATCGAAGAGGAAGGCATCGTTAACGCCAACGTTTTTCGGGACCTCGAGTCTACTGTGTCGGAAGGAGGTGAAAACTTTTCAACAGGAGAGAAGCAATTGCTCTGCATGGCCCGGGCTATCTTGAAACGATCCAAAATCCTTGTACGTACCTCTTTTTATCAAACGTTTCATTCTAAAACCCTCTGATATCTTGATAGCTTCTTGATGAAGCTACTGCGTCGGTCGACTATGCTACTGACGAGCTCATTGGGAAGACGATCAGACAAGAATTTGCCGATAATACCATCCTCACCATTGCTCACCGCTTGAGAACTGTCATTGACTACGATAGGGTACGGATTTCCTTTATCTGAATGGACTAGTTCCTGACTAGTTTCGCGCAGATCATGCTACTGGACCAGGGGCGCATCGTCGAGTTTGACAAGTAAGGTTTGAATGCATGACTAATAGTGGGCAAGCTGACATTATTGGTTTTTCAGACCTTCAGTTCTCCTCTCCGACTCTTCCTCCAAATTCCACGCGCTATGTAAAGCGACCGGAAAGGAAGAGTTTTCAACCCTCAAAAAATTAGCCGGCCTCTAAATGGTCCGACTCGTATATAGATCAATGTCTACTGTACAGTTCTGCTTGAAGATCTACATAGGAAACAATCTAGGAGAGTTTCTTGTGATTGCATCAATTCCATGAAAGATGTGTACAAGCCAAGATGATCCCCGAAGAGCCTTGTTATGCGAGAAAAAATTAATGAACGGCGTCACAGGCACACTGCAACCTCACAGAATGCCGGTTTACGTTTTGACTGTCGCACATATACTTGCTGTTTTCATCTCAAGGACAGGCAAGGCTACGATATGCTGCCAGAGATAACTATGGAAAGCAGACTGTACAGGTGCCCTGCGAAAAACACCATCCTTTCACGAACGAGACTGAGAAGAGACGTCTTTTTGACCAGCGGAAAGAAGGGAAAACCTAGTTTGTATTGCAAGGGGAAAAGCGACATTGAGGCATACAACATTCTACTGGTCCAGGGCAGCAGGAGGCACCAGGGCAAAAGACCATACAGAGATGAACAGATTCGGTCCGAGGCAAAGGAAGATCTAGCATGTCATTTGATATTTCTTGGTACCGCCGGCTGTATTTAGGGTAGAGAGCAGTGTAAGACGCCACAGGTTAACTTGGAAATCGCCCCGTCCAGCGTCCTCCGTGTAAGAAGAAAAAAGAATGGAAATTGGGCACTCTGCAACTGGTTACTGGTGAGATGCTCCGCAATTGTGCTAAAGGAGCCGAATGACGTCAGCCTTTTGCGCAAGACCAAAAGCCTTTCAAGGTATTCAGAGTGGGTTTTTCCGGCTTAGATGAAGATAACGATGAAAGTGGCGCACAGAACACCCAGGACGATGAGCAAAGGCGGGGAGGCGGTGAAAGCAGGGAAGAAAAGTGGATCGACTTGAAAATAAGTTAAAGTGGAGCTGGCGTTTGACCCGTGGTCTCCACAGTCATCGGCTCGCTTGTTTTCCTTCCACCAACACTCAACACGCTCATTCTGCGCTGGAATTTGTTCAGCCAGCTCTCTACGCCCGTCTAGGGCTTCCTGTCTTTTGGTGATGGATTTGCGTGTAAGTTTCTCTTCATACTTGTATGCAAACTTCTTCAAGTTCCAATCATTTTAGGATTCTCGATCCCCGGCGCTTTCTGCTGCTTCTCCTACCCCGCCAATAGCCCCCACTAATGAGGATATCGAAGCTGTCATTCAAATGGCTACCTCCTCTCGCTCATCGCCTGACGGGCGGACTGGTCCTCCCAAAGATACTCGGACTCAGCTGTTCGTAGGAAATGTACGTCGATATTACTACAGACTGACCTCGTTGGTTCTAAATATTCCTCAGCTTCCCTACCGGGTGCGATGGCAAGATCTCAAGGATTTATTCAGAAAAGCTGGCACCGTCCTACGTGCAGACGTTTCCCTTGGCCCCGACAACCGATCTCGCGGTTACGGAACTGTTCTCCTTGCCTCAGCTGAAGATGCGGGTCGAGCTATTGACATGTTTAATGGCTACTCATGGCAGACCAGGATCCTTGAAGTCAGACCTGACCGACTTCCTCCTGATCTCGATAGTCTTAACCCAAACCCGGGGTCTTTCAGTACTATTTCCTCTCCTGGAGCTTTTGTCTCCCCGCAAGTCACCGGTTCGCTGCTCGGTGGGCTAAATGACATCGACTATACCTCCCTCTTTGGGCTCGATAGGCCAAGTTCGTCCTCAGGTATTACGGGCCGAAATCTTTTCGTTGGGAATGTAAGTGTATTAATTTGCGGAGCTCGTCTGGCAAATGCTTCTCTGCCGAACCAATCTCCTTTGATATTATTTGTGGCCGCGATCACTGACTGAATACTTTCCTCTCAGCTACCTTTTCATTGCCAATGGCAGGATCTAAAGGACCTGTTCCGCCAAGCCGGGACTATCATCCGAGCCGACGTGGCTCTTGGGCAAGATGGTCGTTCCCGGGGTTTTGGGACTGTTGTATTTGCAACAGAATATGATGCCGAACGTGCTGTTAATATGTTTAATGGGTATGTTCATTCACCAGGTTGACAAAAATTTTGCCAACTCTTGTGCAGATACGAATACAACGGACGTGTACTCAAAGTACACTATGATAAATTTTCCCAATCTGCTCAACCAATGACCACTCCTGCTTCCCCCGCTCTCAGTGCTTTCCAGCCTTCGTCATCTTCTCTACAACTCTCTGGAAAGAAGTCTCTCCGCCCCAACCACATAGTCATGCCCTCCGGGTACACCCTTGACTTTGGACCTGCTTCAGCCCCGGGCACCCCTTACGATGTGTATCCTCCTCAATTGCAGATGTCAATGCCTCATCCTCACCACATACACTCCCATATTCAGCAACAGCAGTTAAGCACGCAAAAAGAACAGACTTCGCCTTCTCCCCTACTATCTGAGGTGGAAGGGTTATCGAATGCCTTGCGGTCAACCCACGTCAGCGACTCATCGTCTCAATCAGGTTCAAGCTCAGAGTCAATCAAGCCTTCAGCTTCGGTAGCAACTTCAGATTCCTCCAGAACCTCACCTTCGTCCTCTGAACATTCGGTGCCGCCCAAATCTCCCTTGAATAAATCTCGGTCACCCCCAAGGCCATCTTCAATGTCGTCTCATCATCATTCTCATCCTCACCATCCTGGGACGATCAGTATACCGCCGGCTTCCTTCTCTCTTCCTGGCATTCACAACATGTCCCCTATGGGTTTACCGGTGTCCCCATATTATCCAGGGATGTCTCCGTTACACCATCCCGCTCACGTTGTTCCCGTGACACCTCACGGCCTTCCACCAATTACACCCTCAATGCCTCCCTTCACGTTTCTTCCGCCTATTCCCATGCCGTCACCGCACGCGGAATTACCTCTGGATACTCATACACCAACTTATTCGTACCCCGCTCCACCCATATCAGCACAAGAAGGGTCGCACGCGGCAAATTCCGAAGAAAGGTCGGATCCATCCTTGAACTCATCTTCGTCTGTGGAGGGCAAATCTTCTTCGGTTAATCCGTACTTTCAACCGCCTTCTCATCAATCATCATTTGGATATCCTCACCCACTTGTTCATCATCAGCTTACACCTTTTTCTCCTGGATTAGCCATGTCTCCTGGAGCTTTCTGGGGCCGCCCGGGCGTGGCAGGCGCTGGCCCAAATCCATTCATCAACCCTGCTGTTGGGGCACCCGTGCATGTCGTCCAAAGCTCACCGGGGTTAGGAGGACCTTTCTACCTTCCTCGTCCCAGCCCAGGCGTTCCGGGAAGTGTCGGTGTAGAAGCGGGAAGCGAACCAGCGGGGTATTTTGATAGTGTACCCTTCAATGGACAAGGGTACTTTCCGCCAATGCAGTCGTATTTTGGGTCTAGTACAGTTGAAGGCGAGATTCTCAAAGATAAGAAGGATAAGGAGAAAGAGAAGGAGACAGTTGAAGAGGAACATAGCAAGATTGATTTAACTCATCAAGAGCGGGTGTTTAGCGGGCCTACTAGTCCAACAAGTGGGAGTGGAGACAGTCTGGGTGGAATTACAGACACAAGCGATCCGAAGTCTCCGACAATCGTGCTGGGGATGAAGAAGGAAGGGTTCGCTGCCAGAGCTTACTCAATGTCCACTGAGGTATTGGAGAGGCCTCAACTTCACAGGCCTGATTCAGATCCTGCACCAGCTACCATGAAAACGCTCAAAGGAGAAGAGAAGAACGAGCATTCATGAGGTAAGCAAAGCCTGGCGAAGAGTCGACGTTTGTATTTTCTTTGCGCTCTGTAATCTAAAGGTAGGATGTGGTACATAATTTCATCTCTTAGATTAGCTTTCGGGGTATTATTATTCACTGGTTTGCATGTCGTCGCCCAATTTCTTGTCTGTCTATCAGCATCTGCATTTTACATTGTTTGTTTTGATCTGCTGCTACATATCCTCCCTCTCTTCTTTTAGCCTCCTCATTCTTCTTCTGTCCATGATCAGCTGTTTATTCTGTGCATAATCATTTTTTTACCACATCTATTGTGACTGTTTAGCTAACTTAATGTTTCTCTCGCTCTGTCTCCTTGTCTACAATGAATCAAAGTTTAGTTAGCAATGTAGCAACTAATCCAACAAAATTATGTGGAGTGGGATTCTTTGCCCCTGTCTGTGTCGGAGCAGGCAGTGGATTGATATATAGGAAGGGGCTGACTTCGCAAGTCCCACGATTGCCACTACATCGTTGTTCACTGGCGCCAAGATCTGGAATTTGTAAGTATTATATAGCCTCGATTATAGTACCCTGTGGGGTGTGTCAATGCGCCACACAGGGCTGCACCATCATGGCTGCCGTTTGCATTTTAAAGAGAAAAATACCGAGATGGTCAGCTGCTCAACTGCCCATAGGAGGTATTACGTCTCTGCCATGAGATGAATCACAACCAGGTATTACTCGTCATCGAGCTCTATTCTCTCTATGATCATGGGTAGTATTCAAAATGTGTATTGTTTCTCGCAATCCCCCTCCATCTCCCATCCACATCGCTTCGACCAAAGCATTAGATGGCGCCAGCCACCCCGATGCTGCGATTCTCGCAGAGCTCAAAAGATTACCATAATACCGAGTTCACACTAGATTCCGATGGGCGGGTAGCAGTCAAAGTACGCACCGAGCTGCCGTTGAAGGAGTTCACAGCAAATACTACGGTGATTGAGATGGTGCTGATGGAGGAGATGAGCCGTCCAATAATGGTGGATGAGCCTGCTACACAGTTGAGAACAAAATCAGGAGAGGGACCTATTACGCATCACCAAAGGGTGGAGAGAGTCGGAGAAATAGATTTTTATACATATAGTGAACGAGAGCCTAAAGTGCGATTACGGGGGACGGAAGGAGAAAGAGAAGTTTCGGAATATTTGGAACGAAATGGCACTGGGTGCGTCGTGCATGGTGATGAACAGTAGCAAAACTGATGACTGTGCACGACAGAAAGAAACGGAAGTTCAACGCATCTCATACTGGATGCGCGTATACCTGGGCTGATGTAAGATGTCTTCTTGAAAATCGTTACACTGACTTGATCGATACAACCAGTTCAGGCTGCGGCTCGATGATAAACGGGAAGTAGGGAGATATCATCCTCGCAAGTCCAGAGGGTTATTCGGCGCGAAACATCCGGCGTATGTCGAGCTGGAAAGAGAACAAATAACGGATATAGGGGAGATCATACTGACATTGGTGTGCATGCTTCACGAGTTGAATAGACACGCGCATTTGTATGTTTAGCAGTAGTGGTTCATACGATCACTTGGGTTTCAAAAGGAACTATACCCTGTATTTTATACACGGACAAATTATGATGCGGACCACCCAGAATGTCTACTATCCTCCTCTTCTGACACCAAACTTTGGAGTCCAAGATTCGGGTCGGTAATCATCTGTGCCTGTTTTGGGCAAAGAACTTGCTGACTGTCGTGTTTCGGAGGTGGGTGGCGTATTTTCTGGACTCTGGGAGGGTACAGAAGACTCTAGTGCAGTAGTTGAAGGACCTTGATTCTTAACAGCAGGTGGTGTCGGAACGTCGGAGGTAGTTGATTCTAATAACCGCATCTGAGCTCGTTCTTGTTGGAAAGTCTCTTCAATGAGGGCAGCACTTTGTTGTACCCGTTGCTGTCTTAATAGGTCTACTTGCAGCTCCTGTACACGGCTCAATGGGCATTCAAACGTAGAGTTACTCGGGACACACCTGAATGGTTGGTGGGTTTGCTCTTGTGTGAGCCAACCAAGCAGACCACTGAATAGGTAATCTCTTGGAGCCACCAATGTAGTTCCACATATCGTCTGGACGTCTGTATTTCACGGAGCGTTTTGGCCGCGAGTAGCCTGTTGTTCGTGAATGAGGATATGATCAAACAAGTTCTTAAAGCTTACCAGCCCCGTTGAGTGGATTCGCCCGTTCATAATACGAGTTTCCTGCGAAAGAAAATTGGTTGAAAACTACGATGAAGATTCAGAATAATATACCTTGGAGATCTTGACCTACGAAGCCGGACTAAGACTCAAAAAAATGAGCAAGAATTTGGATGTATCTAGTAGATTCAGAACGCATACTGGATGCCTAATTCTGCGCCAAATTGTTCCAAGCCAGGACTTGGCCGACATGAGGAAGTTAGGAAATTTCTCACGGATTACGCGTCAGGCTTTCAGGCGACGCGCGTCTTTGCTTTTGCTCACTGTCCAGAATCGTACCTTCATCATCATCATGCCCGACGTCGAAATGAAGCCAGCAGAGGACAAGAAGGAGGATAAGAAGCAAGAGAAGAAGGAAGAAGAGGTCAAGAAGGAGCCTCAAACACCGCTCGCCGAAATCAAGGCAAGCTTTGCACTCATCGACAGAGCAGTGTCGACTCTCGAGCCCAGATTCACACACAGAGTGCTCAGAACATTGACTACATTGGTCAAGAAAATAGATGAGACTGTCTTACGAATTGCTATTGAAGAAGCATATCCAAAAGGTGGGTAGGTCGGTACTTGCTGTAAATCGTGCGATGACAACTCCCTTTAGAGTCTGCCACCAAATCGACCCTTCTTGCGTGGCTGCCTGCAGCTTCTACTGATGTAGCAATGCAAGTCGACTCTTCCTCGTCTTCCACGAAACCCGCTCCAGTAACATCTGAACCCGTTCCGGAAATCGACATCTATCTTCGTCTGCTTATACTTCACCGATTGCTCAAATCAAGCAGCACTGTACCAAAGGCTAAAGAGCTGTCTACCGAGACTGTTCAAAAGATGCAGTCTCTCAATCGCAGGAGCTTGGACTCGATCGCTGCCAAAGTTTGGTTTGCAGTTGAACGCGCCTATGAGCTTGGTGGAGATCTTTCAGAGGCTCGGCAGTAGGTTCCTTATTCTGCACCTGTCTTTACGAGCTTATGTGTCTCGCTATCCAGAATGTTTCTGGCAGCACAACGAACCGCAGCACTCAGACATGACGATGACACCCAAGCTTCGCTCATCAACCGTCTACTTCGCTCATACCTTACCTACAGCTTGTACGACCAGGCTGACAAGCTCGTATCCAAAACGACTTTCCCCGTATCTGCAGGAAACCCCCAATATGCCCGTTACCACTATTACCTTGGTCGGATAAAAGCCGTCCAGCTCAACTACAGTGACGCACATGCCAACCTGCAGCAGGCGATTCGTCGTGCGCCCCCGGCGACGGTCGCTCCTGGCTTTTACCAGGCTGTACACAAGCTCTTCGTGGTAGTCGAGCTATTAATGGGCGATATTCCAGATCGCAGCATCTTTAGGCATCCAGTGCTGGAAAAACCACTCAAAGGTTATTTTGAAATCGTAAAGGGTACGGGATTTGTTACTGATAGCATGACTTAGCTAACCCTCGGTCCTTTTACTAGCTGTTCGTACTGGCTCTCTTTCACAGTTCCAGCAAACCGTCTTGAAACATGCTGCGCTCTTCCAAGCTGACAAGACTCACACCCTCATTACTCGACTTCGACAAAACGTGATCAAGACTGGAATTCGTCGGCTTTCTCTCTCGTACTCACTTATTTCTCTGAAAGACATTTGTGTGAAACTGCATCTGGATTCTGAGGAAGATGCAGAGTATATTGTTGGAAAGGCTATTCGTGACGGAGTCATTGACGGTCGGCTGGTACATGAGAAAGGTTGGATGGCTTGTGGTGGTGCTGGCGGTGTCAAGAGAGGGTATGGTGCCGAGATAGCAGAAATTTTCTCCAGACGAATCGGGTACTGCCTGGAGCTGCATAATCAGAGTGTCAAGGTAATGTTCGCGCATTGTATTTGAATTGCGAAACTGATAATTTTTTTTTCTACAGGCTATGCGTTATCCTCTGAACGCTCATCGAAAGGAGCTCGCCGACGCAGAAGGGGCTCGAGAAAGAGAGAAAGAACTAGCGAAGGAAATTCAGGAAGGCGAACTGGATGACGAGGACCTTGGCGGAGAGTTTTAAATGGATGTGTAAAATACAGGCTCTTTAAAATACATAGATTTTGTGTGAGCGGTCAAAGCTGTACCAATCAGAACGTCAGGTCACGCTCCATTCTTGTCTTTAACTTTTGACTTAATAAAATATTGACCTCCATGTCAAATTTGGAGCCTCAGTTATGTCCTGTTTTATTACCGTCGAATGCGCTACCACAAAAACATACGATTCCTCACATCGAATGGACACCACAAAAATATCGCAATCCACCCCAACCTCCCCCAGTAGACGATAGCAGGGCACAAGAACAGGAACTCGCATATGCACGACAATTTATGGACGGAAAGCTTATCAAAAAGACTAGACCACGACGGACAGTGGATTTCAATGGCGGAATGGGGAGATGGAATATGGTTCGTGTTCCTACACTTGCACCAGAATCGGTCTAATCAGCTCTTTAGCTGCGAAAACTACGTCCAAATCCACTGTATATGTACCAAATGAGACCCTGTCCCCCGTCTATCATTAATGTGCGTATTTTTCTACGCTCTGTGACGCTTCCTCCAACTTGAATTCAGCTTTTACCGCCAAAAGCTTATCCAGAAAATGCCTCGACTTCGTTATGCACAAAATTTGTACATACTTCGACGAATAAGATCCGGTGCCCGGTCAACGTAGTCACAGTACGCGTCTTTCCCAATTGTTATTTCTGTTCTTACCGAAATTTCCACCCTTAGTGGACCCCGGAAGGTCGACGAGTGCTCACTGGCTCAACGTCAGGCGAATTCACGCTCTGGAATGGACTCACGTTCAATTTCGAGACAATCCTACAGGCCCACGATACAGCCATTTGTACACTCTCGTTCACGCACTCTGGCGCGTATCTTGCTTCTGCCGACAAGACTGGCGTCATCAAGTACTTTGAGCCCAACATGAACAATCTCACTGCTTGGCAGGGCTCTAACTCGCGTGAAGCTATTCGAGGGATCAGTTTTAGTCCAGATGATAGGCGGTTTGCAACGGCGAGCGATGATTCAAGCGTTAGGATTTGGTCGTTCCAGGAAAGTAGAGTTGAAAGTGTACTAACAGGTAAGTTCTCGCGAACCATAGTGAAGCGTAGTTCTGAGTGATCTCTATCTAGGTCACGGCTGGGATGTCAAATGCGTACAGTGGCATCCAACGAAAGGTCTTATTGTTTCTGGAAGTAAAGATAACCAAATCAAATTTTGGGATCCACGAACAGGGACGGTCTTGAGCACTCTGTACAGTATTCTTTTAACCTGTCTCGTTGTTTCGCAATTGACAAATAGCATGGGCTTCAGTCATCAGCACAAGAATACCATTCAAGCTCTTGCTTGGTCTCCTAATGGCAATCTCGTAGCCAGTGCGTCTCGCGACCAGACAGTCCGAGTGTTTGATATTCGCGCAATGAAAGAATATCGTGTACTAAAGGGTCACAAGAAGGAAGTGTGCTGTAAGTCTCTCATCTTAAAGCAGTTGTTTTTCCTTCAACCTGTTTCTCTTCAGCCGTCGCCTGGCATCCTGTCCACGCCATCCTAGTGTCTGGCGGTTCAGAAGGCTCTATTATCCACTGGGACCTGTCATCTGAAGAAGTTTCCCAAACACCCTTTATTCCACCCCCTTCAAGCTCCAAGCTTTCTTCCCTTCCTGCACATCTATCCCTTCCGCCGACGCCTACCACCCTTCCCCGTGCTACCCTTGCCGAAGCACACGACTCAAACGTGTGGTCACTTGCCTTCCACCCACTAGGACACCTTCTCGTTTCTGCCTCAAACGATCACACGACGAGGTTTTGGTCCAGGGAGCGTCCTGGAGATAGTGATGCAGTGTTTAGTGCAGGTGGAGAAAAACCTCCTGCTGCTGTTGATGGCGGAGATGGAGGCTGGGATGACGAAGATATGGCGGTTCCTGGTTTTGGCGGAGGTACAGGCTGGTATGATAAAGAGGAAGACGCAGGATACGAAGGGGGAAACGGGATGGGCGGTTCGTATGGGGGCGCAAACATGTACGGTCAAAATGGATATGACTCTGCCGATAAGTATGGAGGAGGCGGAGGTAATGGAGACGAGGACTACCGTATTCCTGGTATCGGAGGAGATTCTGGACCTCCTGGTTTCGGTTCTGGAGGTAGCAGTGCGAATACCAATACGAACGGTCCCTTACCCTCGCAGGAAGAGATGATGTATAGTTCCGGCGCAGATGGGGATGGATGGGGAGGTGGGGACAGGGACAGAGGTGAGGATAGAGGATACGATTCTTGGGGCCGTGGCGGTGGAGGGGGTGCTAGAGACGGCGGAGGAAGTAGGCCCCGATGGGGAGGGAGAAGGTCGCGCTATTAAAACATTACTGAATGTGATTTTCTTGGAATCATTATGAAAACCTGGCAATCTTAATCAGCAGATATTGTTTTAAAGCAGCGTTCACACCGAGCAAGTTCAATGTTCAGCAGGCACCATGAGACCGCATAGCACGAGAATTTTGGATAGTTCTTGAAGTCGGAGGTGACCTGTAGTGCTAGGACTCGGAGGAATGAAATGTTTGCTAATAATCCTTTACGTCCTCGATTCAGCAGCTGGCTGACACTCACGTATGATGATAGAGAGTGTGTCGATTGGTTTCCAAGGCATGGGTTCTACTATTAGAGGAACACTGATATTACTTGGTAAGCTGGAGTTCTCTTTCACAGCTCATAGAACAGCTAGAAAGGAAAGAGAATATGCTACTATATAGTAAAGATTGAACATGTACGCCAGCGAACTGGAAAGGCACACGAATATGGAGGATCGGAATCGACCGCCGGGGAAGGTCAGAAGAGTGTAAACAGAATTACAAAACATATTTATCGAGATATCAAAGAGGTACATGTAAAAACAATGGAATCGAACACTCGATGGTAGTTTTCGAGATTCTTTCTGTATATTGTGCTCAGTAGCAACTCGGGAGAACTGAACAACGACGATTCTCGATGTTTCCTCCCATAACTCAATAACCATAACCGTTGAACTTTTCCCGGTATTTTGCGGCCACAGCTATACTGGTTGTTATACTTGAAATGATTGGGAAGGCATGACTCTCCAATACCTAGATATAATTTTGATCGCGCCCTCAACAAGCAACCATACACCAAAAAACACAAGTGAAACAACTTGGTGGAACCAGTCCCAAGAGATCTTTCGCTCTTCCATACTTGAATCCCACCCGGCGAGGGCAGTGACACACCAAAGAACGAGGATAACGACAATAAACCAAGCACCGCTCATCAGAGAACGGACGAGAACGTCCGAGGTGTTGTAGCCCATGAAGGAGAAAGCAAGAAGGAAGCATATCATTCCATACGGAGCAGAAATCAGCTCACAAATTGTCTACGGACTCCATGCATTATGACTATACATACCCCCATGCTATCATGGCAGAAGGTAGTGAATAAATGATAGCAAGCATTGCTAGTCCATTCCGATCCCGAGATTTGAGGAAATTTGCCTAGTAAGTAATCGCAGATGGGGAACAAGCTACTAGAATGGAGATTTTGAAAACTTACGACTGCTTAAGCAGTTTCTCTTGGCCTGGCCCGATGTGGCTGCGCAAGCAAAAGGCCAACGAGGATACTCCCAAAGCTGGCGATAACAGATAAATAACTAGCAATTTGAGCAGGTGACCGGCTAGGGTTGGCGCTAGAGTTATCGATAGATTGGATAGCGAGAAAAGAGATATTTGCGTTCAGAAAAACGGTGTTCTGAAACAAAAAGTTCCATGAGTGAATCGGCCAAGTGACAATAACTGTGACGTGCGAAAAGGAAAATCTGCTGCCACTCTTGTTACATTCTGGTGACAAATTCACTCCATGAAGTTTTCTCAATTCACGGTAGTACCCATAGGGGAGAGAAAGTAGAGCTGGTGACAGGCATCTCAGGAGCCAGGAATGATACCGACCATCAGGTCTGGCAAAATACACTGACTGGTCACGGTCTAGGCGGACACTAGGTTGGTCATAGTGATTCAAGAAACGTTGTTGCACTGAATCGATGAATCAGTGGCTATCAAGTTGCTTGACCTGGGAGTAACCCACTAAAAATGGACATGATACGACCTGTAAAATATTACTCTGTTGTAGAATAAAAGATACAAAAAGACATACTGTACGCAGATACGCCCCCACCGGTTCCGGGATTCACTGGGAAGAGAATGAATGGCCAAAAAAAATGTAGATTATGTAGGGACGACCCACTTCGTAGTTCATTACAAAGTTGCATCATCTGGCTGAGTTCAGAAATCCTATACGGTACAGTGCTACTGGGTGATGTGATTACATCTATGGCAAAAGTCATTGAGGCGACTCCGAAAAACATTCATCAACATACCACAGATAGAATGGGCGAGGATGTCACGCAACTCATCCACAGTCTCGGCGGTAAGATCATAGCAATGAGGAAAAAGATGGCAATGATACCAGTATTGCGAATTGATAAGGTGCCCTATTCTGCATCTCAGAATGAAAAAGAGACAGGATTGCTGAAAAATTTGCCAACATGGGTTAACGAGGTTACGCCTTTAACCACACTCCAATTGGGAAGCCAAGAACTTTCAAAAGTATCCAGCCAGAAGATCGAACGAGCATCATGGTTTGCGATATAGTAGTCGCAGATATAAGTGGCAGGGTCTTCCTCACTTTGGCGCAGGTGAAAGACAGTGTTGGAATTATCCGGCAATTTGATATTGTGTCCTCAAAATCGTTGATACAGCTCATGATACGTTCTTTGGTAAGGTTTTCCATCAAGTCGGCATCAGTGTAATACTTCTGTCGTTAGACCTCAGAATATTGGTGGTCAATATAAAACGATTATGACGCACCTTATCTTGGTGGACATAATAACGTGCGCCCTCTGGATGTA
Organism: Collybiopsis luxurians FD-317 M1; assembly: GCA_000827265.1. Classification (NCBI taxonomy): domain Eukaryota; kingdom Fungi; phylum Basidiomycota; class Agaricomycetes; order Agaricales; family Omphalotaceae; genus Collybiopsis; species Collybiopsis luxurians. The sequence continues at coordinate 824,689 of KN834752.1, read as the reverse complement.
AAATTTTTTTTCCACCCTCTAAGAATTTCCTCACTGACATTCCTTCCCGTCAGACCCAAATTTGACCTCAGCTTTTAGTCTACGCACGTCTGGAAAACAAGTGTCTTGGGCGGGAGCTTGTGATCAATGTATTCGTAAGGATTGGGACGTGGTTTATAATCAGTAGATGCTATTTTGAAGCAGCAGATCCAAAGGCTCACGCATGAGCTTCTTGTTCATATCGAGCATGTTCAGCAGGCGCTATAGCACGAAACTTCTCATGAACTTTGGATAGTTCCTGTGACTCTTGACTACTTGGTCCTGGAAGTGGTTCTTCCTGAAAGGGTGACATCTCCATTGGGTTCGATAAGCCTTGATCAATGGTTATGCTCGGAATTGATGTTTGCGATCCAGTATAGACACTGATAGGACGAGAAACAGAGAGATTCGGTCGATCATGGAAACTATTCGGTCGTGATGTAGTAGATGTGTCAACTGGTTCTAAAGGCATGGATTCTACTACTAGAGGAACACTGGAGGCATTGATATTACTGGGTAAGCTGGATTTTTCTTCCACCGACGCCGGTCTGCCAGAAAGATTGCAAAGATCGAACGGATACCTCGATGAGCCGGATAAATACTAAATAGTTTCCGGAGAAGCTTAAGGATCCACTGGAGAAAGCTCATTGAGGATTGAATATTGAATATTGAATTCAACGGGAGTGCTTTCCCGTTTCAGTCATTTTACACCTTTCCGCCGAGATGCCAGAATGTATTGCAGATAATGTGTTGCAGCGGTATTCGGAATCGACGGGCCGGCAGGGCATGCAAACAAAATTACAGAAAAATACCTATCGATACATCAGAGAGGCGAAATACAGTTATCCTAACACATGAATTGAACGTCTAATGGTCAAACCACCGCGGTTTTCGAGAACTTCATACCCCCACCGTTGCATCAGTCTCATCACTGCTTTTTCTTTCGTCTCCGGTACGGCTGAATAACGACGATTTCCTCCATAAATCAATGACAACAGTACCCACTGAGCTTTTCCTGGTATTTCGCAGCCGCAGCTGTTCTGGTTGCTGTACTTGAGTTGAGCGGGAAGGGATGAGTTTCCAGCATTTAGATATTGTTGTGATCATGCCCTCAATAAGCCACCATAGACCAAACAGCAAAAATGACAACACTTGGTGGACCCATTCCCAAAAGATCTTTCGCTCTTCTATACGTGAATCCCACACAGCCAGGGCAGTGACACACCAAAGAACGAGAATAACGATAATAAACCAGGCACCACTCATCAGAGAGCGGACGAGAACGTCGGAGTTGCTGTAGCACATGAAGGAGAAAGCAATAAGGAAGCATAATACTCTGTAGGGTAAGACGATTAGTGTCTCAATCTTTATGGGCAAAAATCTGCACCTACCCCCACAACAACATCGCGTAAGGGGTCGAATAAATAATAGCAAGTGTTGCTAGCCCTAACCGGTTCTTTTCCCAAGAGTTGAGAAAAACTGCCTGATAGTTAACAGGAATGAATAGGAGAAGCTATTCAAAGTTAGAGTAAAGGCATACGACTTCTTGGGCTGTTTCTTTGGCTTTGGCTCTATGTTTTCGTGTAAGCACCAGACCGACGATGATACTACCAAAACTGGCAATGATGGATAGAAAGCTGGCAATTTGAGCGGGTGACCGTCCAGGCTTATTGCTCGAGTTGTCGATGGATTGAATAGCAAGAAAAGCTACGTTGGCATTGAGGAGAATGGTATTCTGAGGGAATGTATGTAAGAATAGATAAACGAGACGATTAATATACAATACCAAAAAAATGATTTGCTGCCACTCGTCATTCATCTTAGTAACAAAGTCGGCCCATGAGGCTTCGTGAACGAGCGAATCCACCCACAACTTCCTCAGCAAACGAAAGTACAGGTAGGGGGCAGAGAACAATGCGGGAGAAATGCATCTCAAAAGCCAAGGATGATGACGAGGGTCAGAGTCCGAAAAATATACCGACTGGTCACGGTCCAGGCGGACAGCCAGTTGATCATGGTGATTGAGAAAACGTTGCTGCACTAGATCGATAGTTAGTAGCTATAAAGTAACCTGAACAATCTCACCCACTAAAAATGCACATTATACGACCTGTAAAAATATTAACATCTAATAGATTAGAAAACATGCAAAGACATACTGAACGCAGATACGCCCCCACCGGTTCCGGGATTCGCTGAGAAGAAAATGAATCGCCAAACAAAGTGTAGATAAGGACAACCCACTTCGCAATTCATTACAAAGTTGCATCATCTGGTTGAGGTCAGAAATACTATACGGTACAGTGCTACTGGGTGATGTGATTACATCTATAGCAAAAGTCATTGAGGCGGCTCCGAAAAACATTCATCAACATACCACAGATAGAATGTGCGAGGATGTCACGCAACTCATCCACGATCTCGGCGGTGAGATCATAGCAATGAGGGAAAAGATGGCAATGATACCAGTACTGCGAGTTGATAAGGTGCCCTAGTTTGCATTTTAGAATGAAAAGGAGACAAGATTGCTGAAAAACTTGCCAACATGGGTTAACGAGGTTACGCCTTTAACCATGCTCCAATAGGGAAGCCAAGAACTTTCAAAAGTATCCAGCCAGAAAATCGAACGAGTTTCATGATTTGCGATGTAGTAATCGCAAATATAAGCTGCTGGATCTTCGTCACTTTGGCGCAGGTGAAAGACGGTGTTGGAATTATCCGGCAATCTGATACTTTGTCCTCGGCAAAAGTCTTCAAAATCGTTAATACAGCTCATTATACGTTCTTTAGCAAGGTTGTCTATCAAGTTGGCATCAGTGTAATACTTCTGTCGTTAAAGCTCAGAATATTGGCTGTCAATATGGAACGATTAGCACGTGCCTTATCTTGGTAGACATAATAACGTGCGCCCTCTGGATGCAAGAGCTTTTTCCATCCTATAGGAATTTCCTCACTGACATTCCTTCTCGTCAGACCAAATTTTACCCTCAGCTTTTTAACCTACGCACCCGTGGAAAACAAGTGTCCGGGGTTGGATAGTGTGGGACGTGTCTTCAAAAGGACTGGAACGTAGCTCATAATCAGGAGATGCCATCATGAAGTAGCAGAACCTGTACTGACGCATGAACCTCCTGTTCATATCGAGCATGTTCATTAGGTGCTATAGCACGAAATTTCTCATATATTTTGGATAGTTCCTGTGACTCTTGACTACTTGACCCTGGAAGCGGATACAGAGGTTCTTCCTGAACGGGCGACGTCTGCATTGGTTTCGACAAGCCTTCCGGACCATGATCAATAGTTATGCTCGGAATTGATGTTTGCGATCCAGTATAGACACTGATAGGACGAGAAACAGAGAGATTCGGTCGATCATGAAAGCTATTCGGTCGCGAGGCAGAACGGCGAGAAACCGATCCACTGAGGTGAGTGCGAAACCCAGAAACAGTTGGGAGGTCTATGTGAGGATTGGAGCGACCTCTGGCAGCGAAATCTCCGGAACCATTCGATGGTGAGATGCGACCCAAGGGTCTGGACGAGCGCTGGACATTTACATCGCCGTGGACAGAAGAGGTAGTAATATCCTGCGATGAGTTTGAAGCATTGGGTCTACTGAAAGGATAAGGGCGAAGGCTGTTTGTATCTGGGAGTAGGCTGGCACATATAATGGCAGAAGATGGGCGGGATGGTTCCAAAGGCAGGAAAAACGATTCGACAACGGTTTCATCGGTAGGACTGGATTCCTTTTTTGAGGGCGCCGGTTTTGCAGTCCTTCTGCGAAGAAAAGAAAAGATAGCAAGGATGGAACGAATAGTCCAGCGAACTGAGGAATTATTGAGCAGTTTCCGAAGAAACTTGACAATCCACCGGGGGAGATTCATGGAGGTTCAGGCTCAAGTTCAAGCCTTGACATCAAATCTGCAAAATGGCATGCTGCTGATGGCAAACTATACACAAGGCGCATTTTCCAAATATGGAAAACACGAGGCGGATGTTCTCAATTTTCTTTTCTTATTCTGGTCGAGGAATCACCGAAGAGATACAGTTCTCCCGTCATCGGTTTCTCTCTTCAAAAGAGTTGCCCTGTACCAAATTCTCAGTGCATGGCCCTCTCCGATGTCCTTCTCCGAGTTCCAATTCAAATCAGAGCCAAGTTTTTATCATTGATTTGACTCGCGGGAAGGCGATTTACTGAATATAAAAATCAAGACAGAGTTAATGTCTTCGTATGTTTATTGATTCTTTCGTCCTTAATTGTTCTGACTTTTCAGAATGTAGACAATTTCCTGTGTTGCTCAAGTGGAGTAATCGCACGGAGGCAGCACAGGGAGCAAGTTGACGCATCTCAATAAACGCGTCACAAGACAAACTCTACTCAATCCCTGACGGCTCGTACTCACGGTTGGAGTCTTCAAAGAAGCAAGCTACATTTCTACGACATCAGTTTAAATTTGTAGTATATCTAGGAGGCTCGAGAATAACGCGGTCCGAATTTCTTCTCCTCTATCGCTTTAATTTCTGCTCGTTAAATTCAGTGACGATGTCTCCAAACATTGATTACTGAGAACACTCACGAAGCGCCAAATGCTTTGAATGGAATCTATCCAAGGCCAAGTTCCCTGTGTAATGGTGGCATCGTCATTCTGGAAGACAGACGTTATAGTACACGACTTACCCAAAGCATACCAAAGTCCAGGAACACCCATGTCTTTCCAAGTACCGTATGTTTCCCCTTCCTCATTCAAGCCCCAGATCCGGCTGCATTTGTCCGCGACTTCGTCCCCACATACCTTCCGGACTACATCCCGTGCGTCTCCAAAACTACATTGAAACACTCGTTAACATTAGCACGAGCAAGCTCTGTAAGGAACCTACCCAGTCGCATAAACCACAACGTCTGCGGGTAACTCACTGCCGTCTTCAAACTTGAGACCAGTCTCGGTGAACGACTGCAGTGGGCTATCATTCTTGAGTTTAATTTTTCCATCTACGATCATTTGACTGGCGCCAACATCTATACGAATCTCTTGGCACTTCATTGGGAGAGATGAGAGAACATTTACGAACCTAAATAGTATCCCGATGCCTTCGTCCAAGCTAGCATGCCAAACCCTGTGCCGTCTATTCCAAGATTGGTTCTGAAGCCGCGTTTGTGAAGGCCGTCCAGCAACGGCCTAGGGCAAATCTCTCAGTATCACTTTAGATAAAGAAAAGGGATGAACTTGCTTGTCCTTCTCTGCAATGACATCTGTTGCTCGTTGAGCGAATCCATGGGTCATGAAACCCATGGTAAATGAAGCATTCATTCTGTCGGCAATATCCGTAGGAAGGGCACCCTCCGCATAGAGGCCTAAATAATGAACATAAACGGTCAGAGCCTCACGAGAATTCTAAATGGCTAGAGAACCTGCAAAAAGAACTTCCCAGCCAGCTTTTGTGGTCATTATATAGGTGGAGCTGCGCTGATACATTGTCACATCTAGAGATGGAAATTGAGGCAGAGTATGACCGGTGAATTGGAAATACAAACCAACTCCATTGAGATAGTAATCCGCTGCAATATCATGAGCTAAAGCATCCATCGGTGAGAATTAGTATGCATGCAAGTAGCTTCGTCACTTACCAGAGGTGCATGCCCCAATTACAACAACTTTCTTGCCAATGTGGTCGGATGCCACACTGTGCTGGCTGGAATGAAGGATCTGTCCTTTGAAGGTATCCTACAACTCAGTTCGAACAAAATGATAGATACTACCTGCAACTGAAACACTTTACCGTGCCAGGATACGATGGAATATTCGGTTGATTACCGCTGAGCCCAGTCGCGAATACAACATGCTTGATGTTATTGAAGATACGCTCTCTCCCATCGGAGAAACGGATTGTGGCGTGCCATGAATTGTTGGCGTTTGGGACGGCTTTCGTCACTTCGCATGAGGTCCAAACGTTCAACTCCATTGTTTCGGCATAGAATTCAAGCCACCCGGCGAGCTTACAAATCATTGATACTTCCGCTGTAGAATTTAAGAAAGCTAGAACGTACCTTAGCCGCTGGAGCATAGGCTGGCCAGTTTGGAGGGAAACTGAAGCCAATGAGAGGTCATGTAAGTGCGTGTATTCCTGCAAATTTACTTACGGAAGATAGGCCATGTGATCGTACCCTAGAAAATGAAAGATCAGAATAATGCGCCACCCCGGCCGTCAACGAGTACTTACAGACAGGATCGTGAAGACATAATGCCTTGTAACGGTTTCGCCAACTATCCCCAATACGTGCATTCCTTTCAATAACCAATGTTGGAATATCTAGCATTTTTAGTCTTGCAGCAGTCTCCAGACCGCCTTGGCCGCCTCCGATGATCAGAACAGTGGGCTCTTTGTCCTCAAAAGAGACTTCACGTTGTCTTTCAGCTGCCCAAAGACCATGATTAGGCTCAAAGTTCCGGTTAAAACCAATTTTTTCAGGGAAACCCTTGAGATCTTCCAGATTAGTGAAAATACAGTTTGCCTTCCAGCTTCCATCTGCCTGAGGCAGTAAACGTCCTATTCCCGATGCTATACCCATGTCGCCGACTTCAAAATCAAAAAGAAATGAAATCCAAACGAGATCCGGAAAAGGTTGCTGTAATCCAAGAAATTCGTCTCGAAGTTTGAAAGCTTTCGGCTGAGAGGCTGAGAGACGATCCGTGAGGAATTTTCTGATTTCAGGAATCCCAGTGAAAGTACGAAAATCCCAGGTAAGGGCTGATGGGCTTTAATTTGAATTGCATTTCAGCTAAGGAAAATCAATACCTAGCATGTCGCGCCAATAGGATTCGGACATAAACAGTTGCAAAACGCCCTCTGCATCGCCGGCCTCCGCATATGCCGCAAACTTGCCAAACCATTCCGAAGCGATACCTTTCGCATCCACGTCGGACGGAAGGGAAACTTTTAGATGGTCAAGGGTGGGGAGCGTAAAACCAGGCAGGTTCAGAGACATCACAGTGAGTATTAGAGAGGAGCAAAACAAGGAAAGCAGGGAAAGCAGGGAAGAAACGGTTCCTATAAATCGGGGACCATGCCAATACATTATTATCAATCGATCTATCTGGTGATATCAGCTCGAGAAGATCAGCTGTACGTTCCCGAAGACCATGTACGCTTCTCCTACATAAAAGAATCTCAATGCGAAGACAGTTTATTAAAAAGCGACTCAGAAAGTGTGACATATACCCAAGAAGAACATTCCGCTAGTAGAGATGCACTGATAATGAAGCTTTCCGAAGGCCAAGACATGTAAGTACATTGTGCAATGTCGTGTGTGTCAGTGGGAGAAAGGACGAACTTCATTCCTTCCTGTCCAACTTCACGTAACCATTTCTCGCGCCTCAAAATCCGCCACCGCCGAGCAGAATTGTTTTTTTTCGACGTGCATGATTGTACACTTTCTTTCTTATTGACTCTGGTACAAATTATTTACTAAGACGCTCGGGTGAATGAATTCTCACTTTTATCATATGCATGGCAGATAATTTCATTGTACATCTGGATGAGTAGGACCGAACCTCGACCGAACCTAGTAAGTACATGTACTTCTTTTCCATTGAGGTTAAATTCTACAACGCCGACCCGTATCACCTTCGCACACAGGTAGTTTGGTAATCTAAGGACTGTCGTTCTACACCGTGACCAACTTGAAGTTAGCGATATTCGTCAGCCGCTTTGTAAAGATATTTTTTTTCAGTATCTCCTCGAGATTTCGATTAGCTCTTCGAGCCTCAGAGCTAGATAATTCATACCTCAATACAGTCCTGTTGATGCAAAGAGTACAGGGAGCTTCGCAGAGAGTCGGCGAGCTCGATGATACCAAGAGAGAAAAGTCTACAAGTTACGCGATTGGGCCACGAAACGTGATCCAGAATGCTCTACCGCGAATACTCAGTATATAGAACTTAAGTTTATACACTCGATTCGAGCCTCAATCTAGCTCTACATCTTGTAAAACTTTCGATATTCGGCCACGGACCAAGCCTGAAAGATCACACTGGTTAACCAAAGCCGAACTTGTCCAGCAGCGCAAGCTGTTGATTGCTTAATCCCAACCAGACTGTTTTAGAACCTGTCTTTGATATTCGAGCCCGAAATGGCCAGTTGATCGATATGCAAGTAGAACTGGAGAACGGCAGAGATGGCCTGATGAGAAGATCAGGAAATTGGCACTCCCTCGTGCCAGGGTCAATAAAGGCTAAAGCTGTCAGTGTGATTCATACTACAGCTTTTGCCGAAGCGCTGGTGAGAAGTTCCTGCCCAAGCGATAAAACAGCGTTTAGTTTGAGCCGCCCCTACTACATAAGTCAACAGAAACAAGAACGAACATGAACGGAGTACAACTGGTTCTAAATATGGTGAAGACTTTTGAGTTGTATTCTGCTTAACCACCAATGGCCCAGCAACGCTTCACCGGTATCATCGACAGACTATGGATACAGTATGAATACATGCTATGTAGTGGATACAGATTTATTCGTCCCAGTTTCTCATTCATCGACACCAAAGACTCCGGCATCGTAATTTGAAGCGTGAAAAATTTCACTTCACACCTTTTAACTTCAGGACAACCATGAAAATCTATCTTCAAACCATGTCACGTTCAACCTTCTCTCTCCTCAATACATGCGGAATCAAGTTCCAGGAACTTGGAGACGTGATCCGCAAAAACCAGAGTAAGATCGCAGCGATAGAAAGCCCGCAGGCGATAGCATAACGCGGCCCGAAGAGACTGTCAAGGGCTACCACCGAATTCAGACCGAGTAAAACCAACGCCCATAGCTGAAGAGCGCTGGGAAGAGCGTACGAAAATGCCAAGAATTGGAAATTAAATCGGGATGAGTGAATTGCTTCCAGATGTTCGTACTGGAGGACTAGAATAAGCTACCGAATTAAAAAGTTCATAAGTCGAGAACTTACCACATCGTGGGCGCAAGCATCGTCAGACTCCAGTCTTTCGTAACGGTGAACGAGAATTGCCGAGATGAACAAACTCGAGAAGGATAAAGATGCTGAAGCAATGGCCAATATTGGCGAACACTGAATCAGGAGCAAAATGCCATGAAACAACAAGATTGCAGATGCCTGTTAAATCCTTTGGATTAATACAAATAAGAGGACGTCAGGAATTGCACTGCAGCTCACAGTCCAGAAAGATCTTTTCCAGCCTCTTAAGCATCGTCGAATGAAGGGCTGCCATTGAGCGAAGTAAACATAACGGTCAACGAAGAGATCGTTAAGTTTCGCCAAGTACACGTCAGATGCGCTGAACGTGAGTACTTGGGCTACAGCTGAGATCCGGGAAGGCTGAGGAGGATTGTATAGGATAGCTTGGTCTCGGGAAAGACGGCTAATCTCCTGGCCATAATGCGTCTGGAATCTGTTAAGGCCTTCAAGTTCCGAAGTCAGGAATCATTCCTGAAAAGTCTGTATTTGGACCAACTTACAAACTTGCCTCCATAGTCTTGCTATAACACAAACTTGATGCCCATCGGTGCTGTTCTGTCGGGCTAGTTTGAGAATCTTAATGTACTGTTCGCATTCGCTTCGGGCATACAAAAACGTGGATGTTTGTGATGTGAGTTGATCTTGAGTAGCATGTGGTTTAGCGGCTGTCATGAGAAACAGATTGTACAATATACCTGTCAAGCCATGATTAAAAACGCATAGTAGGTCATCCACTACTTTCACAGGGAATCCTCCGAAATACATTGGGAAGTTCTCCAAATGAATCCAATACAGATGTTCCAGGTAGAGGTCTGTATGATTGGTCAGTTCAATGACAGGAGGCATGCAGAATAGAACCTCACTGAGATGAGAAGGTGAATCAACATGCGGGATGCCCAACTCCTCACTTTGAATCGACTCCAGCCAGAATGATGATTTAGAGACGTGGTCGATAAAGTAATACGCGCAGTCATTGCCCTCAATCATAATGTACAGCTCCATGGTTTCCGAGAGCGGGATTTGCTTTTCCTCAAGCATTGCCTCTAATTTTTTTGCCCAAAAAAGAACCTTGACGAGGATTTCCGATGAATAAAGATATGCATCCGTCGTGATTTTCAGTGCCGAGTTTCGATAAAAATACAGTTGGCCTTCAGGATGGGTATAAGCGGCCCATTGCGGTGGCAGATATTGGGGTCTGAGATTGAAATGAGCATTATAACATCCCACGATGGACTCTGGACTTACATAGGGCCTTGAACATAAGGGTATCCGGGAGCGATCGTTATACTACATGAGTTCGCACTGAATAAAACTGTGAGCACTCGAAGAACCGAGGACAAAGGAAAAGCTTACAGCGAAGATTTGTCGTAACGTCCATTATCCAAAGATGTGATGGGACGAAGATTCCCCTCATATAGATCGGGGATCGCTTTCTTCGAGACATCCATTGCTGTTGAGCTGTTGAGGAGGAAAACCGAGAAAAGGAACTTAGGGAGTTCGGGAGATGGTGGTTAGCAACGGACTAAGAAAACGTTATATAGTGCATGTGGCAATGCTGACATACTACATTGACAGGCTCACCACGGGGGCCGTGACGAAGCGGTACAGAGAAAATTTACCAGTATAGCATTCACAAAGCTGTCGAAAAAGGTATTCGGTGAACTGTAGACAATTTTGAACAGGATACCGAGCTTTACAAGATCAGGCCTCCTTTGAAGTTTCATAGTTTCAAAATTAAAGCAATAGCGCCATTGGTAGAGCGACCTAATGATGCAACTGATAGACGCTAAATAGGCGCTAGAAATCATTACTGTTAAGCGCTGACTATAATTTGTTCCCGAGCCGGTCGGCGCGTACTATGACCCGAACTGCGGGCGACACAATACTGGTTAATGCTCTGCAACTATTGAGCGCTGACTAGAATCGGCAAAGTTTATAAAGCTCGCTGCGCAACAGTCACCGACTACCTGCAAGACATGTCTGCAAACTCACTGACAGACGTTCCGAAAAAGTAAGCATTTATGTGTCGGTATGACGATAGCTAACTCGGATTTCACAGAGAAGAATTGCCTCTTACTGCGGCGGAAAACGCAGAGACCGAGCCTGCGAAACAGAGTGAATCCAAGAAGGATCTCCAGCGTCCCGCAGAAGGAGAGACATCAGTCACAAAGCCGTCAGATGAACCATCCAAAGTGGTTGAACCCACTCCGGATAAGGACAAGGAACCACAAGGAGATCAAGAAGAAGATGAAGGAGATTGGACCTCTGATCATGAACCTGACCGTCCTGAGTGAGTTTTTCGTCCGTTTTTGTTCGTATCTAGCTAACTATGTTCTCTTTCTTTAGGCAACGTCCTCGTGGACGCATCAAGCCACCTGTTTCTGGCATTGGCAAACCTCGACCGAAATAATCGCTTCTCGTTTCAATTATTGTATAAAAATCGGGAAATTTTATATCGCGCGTCGCTTTTCCAATACCTGGATCCCAATACATGTACACCTTTGCATTAATGATGTTGACGCCGAAGTTACCGTCAAGTACTTCTACTTACTGATATCTATCTATCTCAAATGAACAGCTGCTATGGTGATTTTATAGGTTTCTGAAATTTTTCTTTAATCATGATTTGAAGATGTATTGTGCGAACATACATGAATAGCGCTGAAGCAATTCACCAGCAGTTGGAAAGATCGACAGTCAAGCTGTTAGAATCGGACGCTGGGCGTTCAGGCAGAAGCCAGTCAGCACTTGGCACAATGTGGATCACATAGAAAGTTTTCACAGAGTAGATGGGTTACTGGACCCAGTGCTAGACAGCTTGTATCCAGCATGTTATGCCGATGTCTACAGGCTGTATGTAGGCTACTTCTGCGCGATTCAAGGACGACCGGAACATGTACAGCGGAATCTTTCTCCTTTTAATCTTTGAGGTGTTGAATCAGGACCGGATCCATCTCCGTTAATATCTGTCTCGTTATTGAGGGAAAGGGGTACCGTTATGCAGTGAGCGTCTAGCCAGACTCGAGAACCTTGAATCAGTATTAATCGATGGTCAATGCCTCGCCTGGGAGGCTCTGATTCTCGAAGCCTCTTTGAGATCGATATTGGTCAAGGAATACGACTTGAAATATCGATTTCCTTCTAGCCTCATCCCGATTCCCGAGGCTATGTATTAGCTCTACACAGCGTAAAGAAGCAGCGAATTTTCGATTCTCCATGGAGCCTATCGTAGCATATCCATACCTCCACCTGAAAGCTGTTGAGTATTCCAGCAGCACAGATTTAAAAACTAAAGAAAGACCTAGATGACCCATAACGGGACCCCCGGTCTACAGGCCTGATCACTCCTCATATAATCCGTTTGAAAAAGCTATCAATAAACATATTGAAAATTAGATATTTCGCGGTGATTTTTCCTCAGAATTGATGTATCTCTGATGTGATTGTTTTTGCAAAAGAAACCAGTTGAAGATGTTGAATTGTTTGTGCCAAAATGAGCGATGTTCGAGAGATGAGCGGCACGCGCTGTGACAAAAGCAAGTTGAAAGAGGGCGCTCATCGTCAGATTCGTTTTTCTCTTGATAAATCGAATACTTATCGAGGGAGAATCTGCCTGTGTTTCTAGTCCAAATTCCAGATGAAAACTCAGTACTCACGGTACTATGAAGTCAAAAATACCTATTTACTAGGAGTTTTTACAAAACAAAACTTGAAACAAAATACTGCAGACAAAAGCCAAGTAGTACTTGAACTCGCTGTAAAATTGGTTATAGAACCTTTTGACATACCTTTACCCTTGAATTATTCAGTCGCGGTTTTCCAAGGCCGTGGTACTACCTATGTGCGTATCAGTTGGGATTTGGGTGGTCGGATTTGCTTGCTAAATTTGTTCTTTTTCTCGTCCTCGACCGAGACAATCGTCTGTCCTCATATCATGATCGAGAAATTTTCATCGCGCCTCTCTTTTTTTCACGACCGGGATCCCAGTACATGTACACACCTCTTGCATTAATCATGTTTCAACGCTGAAGTTTCGGTCAAGTACTGATTTCCATCTCAAAGCTAGAGCATCTGATCCTGATTTGAAGATGTATTATGCGAACACAATCTTGAATATAGCGCCGGGGCAAGTTCAACATCAACGAATGCTGCCAGGTGTCGGGACAGAAGCCAGGAAGCACACTCACCATAGAAAGTTCAGAAGGCATACGAGTGGCTTGAACCAGTGTTAGACAGCTCGCATCCAGCATGGCATCTGATGTCCACAGGTAGTGTGGAACATGCATAGTTGAATCATTCGAGTTTAAATATTTGAGCTGTTGAATCACAATATGGTTCATCTCCGCTCAAATCTACCTCGTTATCGAAGGGATAGAGGTAACCTTATGCAGCTTCCAGCCAGAAGAGAACTTTGATTTTGTGTCAATCGATAGTCGATGCCTCGCCTTACTCTGATTCTCGAAGCGCTTAAAAACTGATTTTTAGGATCGATATTGGTCCAGAGATACGAATCGAAGTATCGATTTCCTTCGAGCCGAACCATGCCCTAAAGCTATGATGTTAGGCCTTCACAAAATATAGAGAAGCAATTTTCAGTTCTCCGTGGAACATATCGAAGCATACATACGTAAAACAGGCTCCGTTTGAAAGTTGCCGAACTTTCCAGCAGCCTATCCGGCGCAGATTCGGAGCACTGAAGTTAGACCAAAAGAACCTGGATATCGTCTAAATGGGACCGCTGTTTACCTACACCTTAACGCTCCTCGTAAATCCCGTCCGAGAAAGTTATCGATAATCGTAATAAAAGCAAGATATTTCTTGGTGATTTTGCTGTGTAAAAAAATGATATTTTTCAGTTCAGATATCTTCGCATAAGGAACTGCAAAAAGTCGCGAGAAGCAGGTTCAACTTAAGCAGCCTACAAGCGAAAAAGTGGGCATCCATTGGCATCCGCTGAAAGATTTCATCATCTCTGTTGAGGGAGAAGAACACTACCCTTGAAACCTTTGTTTTTTATCCAGAACGAAAATCCTTACCCGAGTAAGTACTTGCGGTAATGAAAAGAACACGGCAGACGGTAGACTCACCGCTTGACAATGGAATTCTCTTTCCTCAGATCGACCTCTATCGTACGCCTCCCTTTTATAATATCTAGTCATGGTTCGTCAGTAGCTTCATTCAATGTTTACGTACCTTCGAAGTGTGGCTAGGGACTACCCAGTGCCGGCGCCATTCGGGCGCTTGTGCGAGAAATCACGACCCTAGGTGTGACTTGTCACTACGTCCACGTCTACTAAAAATCCTTCATTAACTTTGCTCACATTTCTTTTCGCGAGCTAACTATCAACCGGCGACGATGTCGGTAATGCTCACAAAGTTCGAGTCCAAGAGTAACCGCGTAAAAGGTGAAGTTCAACGCCAAAAACGCCAACTCATTCTGTCCTGATCTTTTGTGCGACAGGACTTGCATTTCATCCTACTCAACCTTTGCTGGCCGCCGGTCTCCATAATGGAAGCATTCAGCTCTGGAATTATCGTATGGGTGTTTTGGTAGATCGATTCGAGGAACACGAAGGCACGTTTGCTCAATTAAAAGTTTGAGATGTAGCGTTGAAGAACCATTTTAGGCCCTGTTCGAGCCGTTCATTTCCATCCTAGCCGCGCTTTATTGGTTTCCGGAGCAGACGACTACAAGATCAAAGTCTGGGGTACGTGTCGAATTCTAATTCTCTTGCTATATCTAACCAGTTCGGTGCAGATATCCGACCTCAAAACAGAAGATGTTTATTCACATTACATGGGCATCTCGATTACCTTCGAACGGCTCAGTTTCATCATGAAATGCCTTGGATTGTTCGTATTATTTTATCCATTTGAAGTATCATCTTACGGTCCTCCAGATTTCGTGTTCAGATGATCAGACAATTCGTATATGGAACAGCACCTCAAGAAACTGCATCGCCGTCTTAACAGGCCACTCACATTATGTGATGTCTGCTTTCTTCCACCCTAAAGATGATCTTGTCGTCTCTGCTTCCATGGATCAAACTGTTCGTGTATGGGACATCTCTGGTCTTCGCAGAGGTTCACCCAATACTGGTCCTGGAAATTTTGAAACATTCGATACCTTTTCCACTGTCAAATACGTCCTAGAAGGCCATGATCGCGGTGTCAATTATGCAACTTTCCACCCAACCTTGCCTCTTATTCTTTCGGCTGCCGATGATCGGACAATTAAAATCTGGAGAATGAGCGAAACCAAAGCTTGGGAAGTTGACTCTTGTCGTGGTCATTTTAACAATGTCTCAGCTGCTATATTCCATCCCAAACATGAACTTATCGTGTCCTGTGGTGAGGACAAGACGGTACGAGTTTGGGATTTAGCCAAACGCACCGCCATACAAACTTTCCGAAGAGAGCACGACCGCTTCTGGGACCTAACCGCGCACCCAAATTTGAATTTGTTTGCAGCTGGACACGACAGTGGCCTCATTGTCTTTAAACTTGAGCGGGAGAGGCCCGCGTTTGCCGTTCACCAGAACACTTTGTACTACATCCGTGACAAATACGTGCGTGCTTACGACTTCGAGACCGCTTCCGACATTGGTCTACTCAGCGTTCGCAAATTTGGAAGTCCATACATGCCACCGAGGACCCTCAGCTTCAATCCGGCCGAAAATGCTGTTATCATCACCATCTCTAGTGACAATGGAATGTACGAACTGACGACTTTGCCCAAGCCATCGTCAGCTCAAGGTGGAGAGCTGAAGGATTCAAGTGTGGATGGAAAGAGAGGCTCTGGTTCGGCTGCAATTTTTGTGGCGAGGAACCGGTTCGCTGTCCTCAACAAAGCTACTCAGGTGAGCTGTCGACATCCTTTTTTTTTTTTGCCATTTCTCGGTACCAAATGTCTTGACTAGATTATTGAAGTTCGGGATACTTCCAACTCTGTTGTAAAGACGATCAAGCCTCCGGTACAAACGAATGAAATCTTCTACGGAGGAACCGCCTGCTTAATCCTCAGTTCGACTTCCTCAGTAGTCTTGTACGACATCCAACAGCAGAAGACCTTGGCGGAAGTCAATAGTCCGCCCGTCAAGTATGTCATGTGGAATGCCGATGGCAGCCTCGTAGCTTTGATGAGTAAACACAGTACGTTTCGTCATTCTCTCTACAACACTACACTGATAGTTATACCTCCAGCCATTACCGTTGCGAATAGGAATTTCTCGCAGCATAGTCTCATCCATGAAACAATCAGGATTAAGTCGGGTGCTTGGGATGATGCCGGAGTGTTCCTTTATTCTACTCTCAACCATGTCAAATACTGCCTTTCCCAAGGGTAAGATGATTGGAGTCCGGAGCTGTTTTGGGTCTAACTCTTCTGCCACAGAGACCATGGCGTTATCTGCACTCTCGACAACCCCGTTTACCTTACCCGCGTCAAAGGCAAAACAATCCACTGTCTGGATCGCTCGGCCCGTCCTCGTACCATTACTTTCGACCCGACTGAATATCGCTTTAAGCTGGCGCTGCTAAAGAATAACTACGAGGAAATGCTGTACATCATCAAAACTTCGACTCTTCTCGGTCAAAGCATCATTGCTTACCTCCAACAGAAAGGTTTCCCTGAGGTAAACGAAAGATCTGTTATCAAAAGACTTGCTCTAAGTATCTGAGCCGCTAGATTGCTCTCCATTTTGTACAAGACACAACTACCCGATTTGAGCTCGCTATCGAATGTGGAAATCTCGATGTCGCAGTAGAGACGGCAGAGTCTATCGACCGTGCAGACTGCTGGGACCGTCTCGCCCAGCAGGCTCTTAAGCAGGGTAATCATAAGGTAATTTTTTCTTCTTCGAAGTACGCACACACATCGCTGGAGCATTTCAATAGATAGTGGAGAAGGCATACCAGAAAACGAAGAACTTCGACAAATTGTCTTTCTTATACCTCGCTACCGGCAGTACCGACAAACTGTCAAAGATGCAAAAAATTGCTGATGCTCGAGGTAATCCTATGTCGAGATTTCACAACGCCCTCTACGCTGGAGATATCAAAATTCGTATATCGGTATTGAGGGATGTCGGCATGTGTGCGTTCAGAAATCTTTCTTCCTCTTGCCGGTCGGTTGATTCAGCAATTCTAATTTTCACAGATCCCTTGGCCTATCTTACGGCCAAGAGTCACGGGCTGGAGGAGGTTGCAGAAGAGATTCTCGAAGAAGCCGGTTTGTCACCCGCTGATGTCGATGATGTCTCATCCTTCGGGCAGCCGAACAGAAAACCTCCGCCTGTTATCAATCCAACTTCCGACCTTATTTGGCCCAGTTTGTCCACCGGTGAAAGCTTTTTCGACCGCGCTCTCGCCAGTGGCAGCCTTGAAAATGGTGTCGAGCCCTCATATGTCAACGGGGATGCCGCTGCTGCTGGTTCATTGGCGGCTCTGGACGACTGGGCTAAGGACGAAGAGGCCCATGAGGAGATTGATCCTGAAGAGGGCGGATGGGATCTTGATGCTGGCGGAGAGTTCACTGCTTCACACGAGAATGGGGCCCAAGAGGAGATTGAAGAAGAGCTTGGTGCAGGCGCTACCCCAGGCATTAGTGAGGTCGAGCACTGGGTGAGAAATTCTCCTCTCGCTGCAGATCATGTTGCTGCAGGATCGTTCGAAACGGCAATGCAGGTGAGTTTACTGCGTACGTGATTTCTGCAGTTTGACTGAGCATTTTTCAGCTTTTGAACCGTCAACTTGGAGTGATCAATTTCGAACCTCTCAAGCCCTTATTCTTGTCTATCTACCGCTCCTCTCATACGTACCTCTCACCTGTGGCCTCTTTACCTCCTCTTCAACTTCACATTCGGCGCAATACCTCTGAATCATCTCCCAGCCGAGTGCTGCCAGTAGCAGCAAGAAGTCTGCAGTCTATCCGGTCAGAATTCGCAGAGGGAGCTCGCGATGTTGCCGGTAACCGACTTACCGATGCTCAAACTACATTCCGATCCGTTTTGAGGGCACTTCTTGTCGTCGTTCTTACTTCCGATGATGAGGCAAAGCAGGTGGGTACTACATTTGGTGCGATCTTCGTGGAGGTTGTTCATTGACGCTTCCCCAGTGGCGAGATTTAGTTACCTCTGCTCGCGAATACCTGCTCGGAGTTTCGATCGAGTTGGAGCGACGACGGGTCGCGCAAGAAGAACCTGATAATCTCCAAAGAAATCTCGAGCTTGCCGCGTACTTTACACACTGCCAGCTGCAACCGGTTCATCTGCAGATCGCCCTCCGCAGCGCCATCACTGTCTTTGGAAAGGCTAACAACTCTGCGCATGCTGCTCGGTTTGCCAAGAGGTTGTTGGATCTCAAGCCAGATGCTAGAATTGCTGCTACTGTATGTTAGTTTTACTGCACCTCTCTTTCATGAAGGCTCATGCATTTCACAGGCACGACAACGTGTTGCTGCTGGTGAACGCAATCCAAGAAATGCTGTTGAAATTTCCTACGACGAGTTCACCCCCTTCGAAATCTGCGCTGCAAGTTTCACCGCTATCTACAAAGGGTCGCCGTCAGTTCAATGTCCTTACACGAACGCTGCCTTCCTTCCAGAATACAAGGGTTCATTAGACCCTCTTACAGAGTTGACTGAGATCGGTGCAACAGCTTCGGGCCTGCCTGCTCCTTGGTGATTTTGATGCGCCAAGGTAGAATTACTTCAGTGGATAGGTTTTTGTGCATTCCCAAAAGTATCCTTAAATATTATTGCGCAACTAGCTTACTCATTCGCATGCATGCGGCCGCGACTGAAAAACCGAATGATACAATTTGCTTCTCGTTTGGGAATACGCTGATCGTACTTGGAATAGGGTAGGTCCACACATCCCTCTGAGGAAGCCTACAAATGAAGGCATATCCGATTCTGCTATTTCTATGAATCCACTCGCGTCTCATCTGGAGCATCTCACTGCAATTTTTTGCACTATTTCGACACGCAGAGGATTCGTCCATCCATAGTTGAACCAAAAGTTTCTCCGAGAGTGGCTTTCCTACTAGGTCTAACTTAGGACTTGCTTAGGACTGATTGATGCCAAAATATGGCCTAGTAATTGCATTATCTTGACTGTATAACCGCACGGAACCTTGAATGTAGATTTCGCGAAAGGAAACTTGATGCAAAACAAGAATCAAAACGCCAAGCTTGAAGATGCAAGAGTGAAGCGGTACGAACCCTTGGGAAGCATACTGAAGAATAAACACGACCGATTCCACGCAAAGTACTTCCAGAGGAAGGTCTAATGTGCCGAGGGTAGTAAAATCCCGAATGTCAGGATGCTACACGGTGCGGTCTAAAATCTGAAAAGAGTAACCCGATGCGGCACAGCATAATCGCCCTCAGGGCGGGTCCGACGGAAGTTTCCTCCATCTTTCTCCTGATCAATCAAATCTTTATTCATCATTTCAAAGTGGATTATAACAACAGTGGAAACACCAGTGCTACTAGTGCTACGAAGGCTTTGATCCAAATGGCTCTCCCTTCTCCAAGCCGAAGCTACGGTCAAGCTAAGCCGTGCGGCCCGCGCCATTCTATTCCTGGCTTATTAACGGCTCTGAGCGGCTTAGTCGTACCAAATCAGAAAGGGATTATAAGCACAATCTTGGAGTCGTCTTATACTACCATCTCTCTATCAAGAGACGAAATTTCTACCAAACTCGATGTGTTTCGCGGATGAGCACAATCGGTCCCGAAATGCCCATGATCTAATGAGCACTGAGCACTGAACGAGAATCGGAACAGCGGGAGCAATCTCTGTTGTGTAGCAGCTAATTTTACTCACAGGAACTCATAGTAAGGCGTTTGAGAGGGCATTGAATTAATTAGCGATGCCGCAGCAACGCAAGCCAAAGGACGGTTAAGCCGAAAACCAAAGCCGAGCCCAGCGGAGTCTTCACAGCACTAGTTAAGTGCTATTTCTCGCCTAAAGTCAGCACCGCGATGAAAACTGAACTCCCTTGTAGCGTTTCAGCTATACACTGTCAAACCTCAGTCAAACGCATCCTATGTCAGGAACTTCCCAGATAGCCCCGCCTTATCAAGTATAAAACTATGGGGGAAATGCACTTGGTTCTGCATCGACTGTGCTGGACATTAGCTCGACTCATCTCCAAAGCTCTACTTTTTGACAAAGTATATTCTAAAAATGCGTTTCTTGGCTCTCGTTCTTCTATTCGGATCTGCGGCCCTCGTCGCCTCTGCTAGACCCTTTCCTTCTCGTTTGGACCCGGAAATCTGGCAAAGAGACGGTGAATCATCTAATTGCGACGGTTCTGCCATGAAAAGTGGGCTATCTTTTCATTTCACCTTTTATTTCGATGCAGGAGGCTAATGCCAACTTTCATTCAGCTTGTGCCATGGCGCTCGCACCAACTGTAGGTGCTTGTGGAATCGCCGCTGCCCAGGCAGAGATCGGTGGGTGTTGAAAATGCTGAGGCTCTATTGAACATCTTTCAGATTGTACTGTTTCAGATTTAGCAGCCGATGCTGCCTGTATCACTGAAGCGATATCGTTGGGAACGGATTTTGTTAGTACTTATCTCATTTCATCGTCCTATCCTTGCACATCATACGCTGACGACCTTGGTTAGCCATCTTCATGCACCGCTTGCATGAAACGATTCGAGAATGAAGTCAGCAACGCAGAAGAGAAATTTAAATCAAAAATCAGCAACGCAGAAGAGGAAATTAAATCAAAGCTACGTCTGTGATAAGCCATCAAAGTACCGAGTTGCAAAAGTTGTACCCTAGATTTGAATTATCCGAATAGACATTCGTCTGCCAGAGACCTTGCCTTGCTTCCAGTTCGAATTGCAGTGCATAGCTATGAGAATTTCTGAGTCTCATATTTAATCCTTTCCATATAAAAATAAAAATCAACTTCAGCAGCTTGAGCGTCCAGGATCAAACTTTGGGTGAAACTTTGTCTCTTCTATTGTTCCTCTTTATAGTGAATGTCATTTCAACTGATCTATAAGTCTCTTGCTTGACAAGAAACCGATCTTATACTCGAATCGAAGGATGGGGCACGCTTCGCCCTTCACCTGCCCTTCACAGTGCAGATCTGGTGCACCTCGTTGTATTTAGTGATGTATTTCCTGTCGTTGGATCGGGAATGGTGGCCGTACGGTTGACTGAAGTTGTGGCTGATAGATCTAGTACAGCAGCAGAGAATTACTGTAGATTTTCGTTGATGGATACACTCGTCTAGGCATTACAGTCTGAAGCATCATAGGGTAGGTCCACACATCCCATCGATGACGTCTGCGAATACAGGCATCTCCGATTGTGCTATTTCCTTTTGAATCCATGCGCGTATCATCTGGAGCATCCCACTACATACTTTGCAGTATTTCAACACGCAGGGGAATTCGTCCATCCATAGTTGAACAAAAAGTTTCTCCGAGAGCGGCTTTCCTACTAGGTCTAAGACTGATCGACGCCAAAAAATGGCCCAGTAATTGCATTTGTGCCCAAAGTCTGGATCTTGACTGTATAAGCGCACGGACGCTTGGATGTACTTTTCACGAAAGGAAAGCTTAATGCAAACCAGAGTTAGAACGTCAAGCTTTGAACATGCAAGAGTGAAGCGGTACGAACCCATGGGACGCATACAGAAGGATAATCGCGACTGAGTCTACGCAAAGTACTTTCCAAGGGAAGATCCAACGTTCCGGGGGCAGAAAGATCCCGAATGTCATCATAGCCATGCCTAGAAGCATACATAAAGACTTCTAAAGGGTGTTGCGATACCGCAGCTCTGCAGAATCAACTTTCAATCAATATAATTTTGACAGTTGAGATGAAATCACCTACTGCATCTGAATGCGACAAATCTCCATCAACGAAAATATGCAGTATTTCTCTGCTGCTTCTGCCAGCCTGTGCAAAAGGCCGAAGGGAATTTTCTCTGACTTGACCCAACGCTGCCTATGCATGAACTGCAGGAGCATAAGGACGACATCTGCGGTTTCAGTCATCTGCACAACTTCGGTAACTACTATCCCCGATCCAACGACAGGGAATGCGTCGCTAAATACAGCCAGATCTGCACTGTGAGCGCCAAATCGTAGTCCGTCCTTTGACTCGAGTACAAGATCTGTCTCCTGTATGCAGGAAGTTTCTCTACCAGCTGCCAGGAATGGTTTTCATTGGTTTCGGTCGTTCAAAATGGTCTATTAGCCTACCTTCACAAGGGGGGATGTAGAAATTTAACCGATGGTAACGAGATAGAGACAAGTTTTGATTCAAGTTGCTCATGCTGCTGAAAGAAGTTGCATCCGCCATGTCAGACAAGGAGCATGTGGAAAGGATAAAATAGGAGATTGGAAATTCGAACAGGACAATAGGAGGGCATGTAGGCGCTTCCTGGAGACAGGGCAATCTTTTTGTCATTTTCTTGCAAACGAAGGTCTATTCAGATAACTCGAACATAGGGTACAGCGTTTTCCACCTCACTACAAGTGGAAAGGTAGCTTTGATTTAATTTCCCCTCCTACGTTGCTAGCTTCATTCCCGAATCGTTTTGCGCAGGCAGTGCATGAAGATGGCTGACAAAGAAGGTTGGTGTGAGTTGCAAAGGGAGTGATGAATAAGCACTCACGAAATTCGTCCCTAGCGATATCGCTGCAGTGATGCAGGCAGCGTCGGTTATTAAATCTAAAGGAATAAAATTCAAAAGACGTTCAAAAGAGCCTAAGCATTTTCAACACCCACCGATCTCAGCCTGGGCAGCGGCGATTCCACAAGCACCCACAGTCGGTGCCAGCGCCATGGCACAAGCTGGATGAACGTTGGCATTAGCCTCCTGCGTCAAAGTGAAAGGCGAAATGAAAGACAACTTACTTTGCATAGCAGGGCCATCACACTGAGACGATTCACCATCTCTTTGCCAGATGTCCGGGTCCAAGCGAGAAGGACCGGGTCTAGCAGAGGCGACGAGGGCCACAGATCCGAATAGAGCAACGAGAGCAAAGAAACGCATTTTAAGAATATACTTTGTCAAAAAGTAGAACTTTGGAGATGAATCGAACTAATGTCCAGCAGAGTCGATGCACAACCTAGCGCGATTCCCTGCAGTTTTATACTTGTTAAATAGGGCCATGGGGCTCTGCTGAAGCGTCAATACACAGGATATGATATACCTTTCACTGCTTGACTATGTAGCTGAAACGTTGCTAACTCAGCTTTTACTTCACTTCATGCGATGCTACCTTTTCCAAGGTATACTTTAGCGGGAAAGAGCACAGGCGTGGATGCCAGTTTTATGATTCACACTGGATGTATGAATTTTAAGATTGAAACTCGGAATTCTGCATGGAGATGCAGTAACGGATTCGGCTTGTCGCGGTAACCAAAAGCAAGCATCACTGCAAAGTTCCAAAACTTGAGCAGACTTTGATGGAAGTCTGTACGTGTAAGAATAAATGTACGGCAATCAAATTAGCATGGCCGAGACGATAGTCCTATCAGTATGTAGGTTAAAACAATATAGTATACATGAATAGTAGCATATGTGGCAGCTAAGCGACTACTAGTCTGAACACTCCAGCATCCCAATCAAGTACGCACCCACGGAACCATTTACGGTCGAGCAGGTAATCGACCCTCTTCACGCCTTGAGCCCGCTCTGCAGCTTCGAACGAGCCTGCATGTCGACAGCGCTTAAGATATGCCTTTGTGACTGCCCGTTCTTGTGTTAAAGATAAACGATTAAAATCAGCATGAGTGATCCTCGTGTGCAGGCCTCGATGAATAGCTATTAAGACATCCGAAAACAGAATTGGGGGCTGCGTCCCCGTAGTGTCAATACCAAAACCCGGGGTCCAAGCTGCAGGTGTCAAAGACGATCCACCAACATAATGCGGATTGTAGGCAATGTCAATAGGCCATTCTGGAAGGAGATCAGAGACTATCCGCAGCCGTGTAATCGGTGGATGTGTAGCAGGCTGGCTCAACTGCTCAACCGGACACGGGCGAGCTTGACCAGCGGTATTGACCAGTAAAGGTCGGAACTCGCGAGAGGTCAAGTCCATCACAAAGTCGCCTCGCCAGACATCAGCGTTAAGCCACGGATGAAGCAAGAATCCCGAAGGTGAGGTTGGAGGAGCAATTGAAGTAGATGTGGGACCCCAACCTATGGGTTGATAGTAAGATCCTCCATATGACCGTCGACGCTCACGATAATAAGGATCTTCAAGATGGTATCCCTCTGAAAGGAAAGGGGAGGTAGGTGGAGCCAACTCTCCATGGTACGAAGGACGACGTTGCCTGGGCAGGGTCGGCGTGTATCCACTGGGATCCCACGACTCATACGGGAACGCTACACTGTTGGGACCCCCCAGAGGCGGCAGTGAAAGTGCTGGAATCTGAGGAGAGCCAGCAAGAGAAGTGGGGTTACTATACGGTGAGGATGGGTATAAGGTGGCATTGGGAATGAAAGGTGAATTCTGAGGGGTCTGATAATGGGTGTTCACATAGCTGGAAGGCAGATAGGACGGATTCGGGTTGTAAACGTAGGGACCGGACATGATAATCGTTGGAAGCGTTCGAGTACTTTATCAGTAATCTATCGCTGCGTTTGATCCAAGTATTCCGTTTATGGCAGCACCGGGCCCGAATGAGTCAAGTATCGAAGGATCAATCTGGTTGCTGTAAACACAAAGGGGACTGTCGATAACTAGGGATGGTCGGGAAACGCTGTAAGGCTTTAGATGGCGGGGAGACAAAGAAATCGAAAATCAGGTTGGCGACAGTCAGTCGTATTTATCAAGGGTCGCTATGATGAGCGCTAAGAGGTTGGGCGTCTCTCACGCTCTATCACAGCGTGCCGCCGCAAAGATCGGAAGGTCGTTCTCATGTCTGTGCCCGATGGAGACTTGAGTTGACGTTAGAAATGAAAGATAATTATATCAGATGCAGCTTGGCTGAAGAAAGACATACATTCAGGATGTAACGGGTTTCTTGGGCGCCGGGGCGTTCGGTTCTCCAAGTGTAAAATGGGCGCTCCATGGTTTCTCAAGAGTCTTCGTCAAGATGACTGAAATGGCTGCGCAAGTTGAGTCCAGTCAACGTAAGTCACGGAGCGGAACAAGAAGTTGAAGTGGCGGAACGGTAGTGGTGGAAAGCACGTGATGCTAGAGTTCGGCGTTCGCTATCGACCCGCTTGCAAGTTATCCTATGAACTTCCTTGTCTCGTCTACTGTCCTGGTTTCTGCTGGCCAGAAAATGTCCCTGAGAGATGTTCATTTCCAAATCGCGACTCAATCCCTTCCGCATCAGACGTTTTCTTGCCAAGCAGGTCTACTCGTTTCTCACCGTCTGACTATTGAGACTTTAGGAAATCTTTCGGATTTCTAGCTATGCAGGAAAGACACAAGTCATTTGGTTTTATCAAGCTCTGCACCAGCAACTTACAGTGTCGAGTTAAAAACTGCGGAAGACGGCGGGATCTGGTTAGTTCTAGCACAATAAGCGTCCCGTCGTTTACAACATCTAGCTCCGAATTCTGGGAAACTTCAGCACACCTTTCGCGGTGGGCATCATGTCCTTCGATTCTTTTGATTGCTTATAGCAAGCTTCAGATCAAGAGCGGCGGTCATTATACTAACCCTGGTTTTTCGACCACGGGCAGTAGCTATGTATCGCGGCATTTACGACGCGGCTACTAGCATACTTAGGCAGCGCGCTCGTTTGGGATGATGTATACAATGCTTTAGTACATCACTCAGTCAACATAGTTGGAGTGGATGTAACTGGCGCAATGTAGCTGGAATCATTTTGGGAGGTGATTGTTCGCGCTCTTCTAGTTTCGTTGCAGCTGTGCTAATTCACAGCACAGTTACTCATGGAATACCAATCAATATGGATTAACTGTGGACACTGTTGTCATATATGAGCTCGCTACGCATGACGGGCTGTTATCAATGTTACGCAGGTTTCAGGTTTGGATCTTTTTTTGTATTGAAGATACTTCCACCAAAATCCCTTTCGAAAGTAGAAACTAAGGAAATCATGAATTTTTCTAGAGCGGGTACAAAAATAATGTACTTATCTTCACTTTCTAAATCTCAATGATCTTCAGGGCATTGTCACTCGATTCACCCCTCGGACATTCCCTCAACCACACTTTCTTTACATGATCCCCAACTCGCGAAAAAAATCTGATCACCTATACAGAATCACCCTTCCTCAACGTCACATATACCTTGCCTCCTGTGTAACTGACTCGAAAGGCATAAATTATGACGACAGTCAATTCTCTTCTTGGCCAGGCATGTAGGATCGACGACGGGTAACATTAATATCTACTCAATTTGCGATGGACCTACTCCACCGGATGCTATATCTAACGAATTTCTAGCAATTCTTGCCTTCACCACCGACATATTAACCAGACAATTGATCTCTCTTGTCCAGGCTGTTGATCCAATGCCACAGCTGGTAGTCGGTGATTGCCATGTCAGATTTGGATTTATCTGCTTCAATCTGACTGCCATTGGAAGGCTATTTTCCAATTCGCACTTATTGTCGAGCGGACTCCAACAGTGCTAGATGCCATCCTCAACAGAAACATGGTCATTCTTTCCCTGGTTTTGCTTTGATTGGCAGGTTTCCAACTATTCGTACCTTCACTATAGTTTTGGGGCCTGAAATTGAGCTTCGATAGCTCCGTATCTATCTTGTACTAAATCGAGGCCTCTATGTTCAAAATTCTAACCCGCAGCACTTCAGCCGTCGGTCTGTCCTCCCTTCCGCTGCACACGCCATCTGCTTCTCAAGCTTTACTATTCCTGGGTCTCGGAAGCATCCGATAACCAGTTCAACTGTAGTGTTCAGCAAAATGCTGGTCAGATAACGAAGGTGTCTCTCGCAGAGAGCCAAAGCGGAGTCGATATTGCACCTATCTATCCGAACGACGTGATATACGACACCTCGCTGGAGGTGCTAGATGGTGATAATATCGCGAGAATGCAGAGTATCAAGGCCAAAGTTGACCCCAACAATGTCATGAGTTTTACTGGATTCAAACTCTAAGTTATTCGGAGATGTGAACGTCCGGGTCTTCCCTTTCTTCTTTTCCATTGGATTCAATCTAGAATCGGCCAAGTAAAACCTACGTCTCGGTATACTGTCGTCCTGTCTTTGCGCATGGCGCCGACCTCAGGTTTGATAATTCGTCTGACCCGAATGTTGAGAATATTGTAGAATATTCTACAATAGTTCTCGGAGCGACTCTGCGGAGTGCTCTAGATATTCGTAGAATATTCTAGTAAAATAGATATTTATTATAAAAGCTTGTAAAGTACGTAGACGAAATACAACACTATCTATCTGTTCCGTTGTCCTCGCCATAACCCTGCGCAACAGGTTATGGGCCCCGGTGCCCTGTATTAATCCGAAACTACTCGTTGATTATCTGCTTTGATCCGCGTCGTATCCCTGTTTGAGCCTTGCTCCAGGTTGTGATCCGCAACTTCCTTTTTCGTCGATTATCCCGCTAGCACCGACAACGACCTTCTATTCACCATGTCTTCTTCATCCGCCGATTCCCATGTATACCGAATCGAGCCTCTGCGCGGTGCAGAGAATTACGCTGTCTGGAAAGTCAGGATGAAACATATCCTCACAGACCTCAACTATGACCACCATATTGCCGACAATCCTGTTATCCCTGATACCTCTGACGCTGCGGCATATGCT